>CM077632.1:44521113-45121113 GCA_039660915.1 Euphorbia tirucalli | reverse complement strand
GCTTCACCTTAGAAATTCAGCAGATCCACCTCGGGTAACATAGACTCGGTGTCAGGTTTAGATTGGCTTCACCTCAGAAATTTAGCAGATCCACGTCAGGTAACATAGACTCGGTGTCAGATTTAGATCGGCTTCACCTCAGAAATTCAGCAAATCCACCTCGGGTAACATAAACTCAGTGTCATATCTAGATCCGCTTCACGTCAAGAACTTTGGTAGATCCGCCTTGGGTAACATAGACCCGGTGTCAGGTTTAGATCGGCTTCACCTCAAAAATTTTAATAGATACACCTCGGGTAACTTAGACCCGGTGTCAGGTTCAAATCGGTTTCACCTTAGAAATTTAGCAGATCCACCTCGGGTGACATAAAACCAGTCTCAGGTTTAGATGGGCTTCACCTCAGAACTTCATCAGATCCACCTCGAGTAACATAAACCCGGTATCAGGTTTAAATTGACTTCACCTCAGAACTTTAGCAGATCCGCTTCAGGTAACGTAAACCCGGTGTCAGGTCCATATCCGCTTCATCTTAAAAATTCAGCAGATCCTCCCCGGGTGACATAAACCCGATGTCAGGTCCAGATTCATTTCATCTCTAAAATTCAGCAAACCCACCTCGGGTAACATAAACCCGGTGTCAGGTCCAGATCCGTTTCATCTTAAAAATTCAGCAGATCCACCTCGGGTAACATAAACCCGGTGTCAGGTCCAGATCCATCGTCTTCACCTCAGAAATTCAGTAGATCCTCCTCGGGTAACATAGACCCGGTGTCAGGTTTAGATCTACTTCACCTCAGAAATTTAGCCGATCCACCTCGGGTAACATAGACCTGGTGTCACGTTCAGATCGACTTCACCTCAGAAATTCAGCAGATCCACCTGGGGTATCATAAAACCTGTGTCAGGTTTAGATCGGCTTCACCTCAGAAATTTAGCAGATCCTCCTCGGGTAACATAGACTCGGTGTCAGGTTTAGATTGGCTTCACCACAGACATTCAGCAGATCCACCTCGGGTAACATAAACCCGGTGTCAGGTTCAGATCAGCTTCACCACAGAAATTCAGCAGATCCACCTCGGGTAACATAAACCCGGTGTCAGGTTCAGATCAGCTTCACCTCAGAAATTCAGCAGATCCACCTCGGGTAACATCGACCCGGTGTCAGGTCCAAATGTGCTCCAGCTTAGAACTTCAACAGATTCACCTCAGGTAACATAAACCCGATGTCAGGTTTAAATCAGCTTCACCTCAGAACTTTCGCAGATCCGCCCCGGGTAATATAAACCATGTGTCATGTCCAGATCCGCTTCATCTAAAAAATTTAGCAGATCCGTCTCAGGTAATATAAAAAGGGTGTCAGGTTTAAATCGGCTTTGCCTCAGAACTTTAGCAGATCTGCCTCGGGTAACAAAAATCCAGTGTCAGGTCCAGATCCACTTCATCTCCAAAATTCAGCAGATCCGCCTCGGGTATCAAAAACCTGGTGTCATGTCTAGATCCGCTTCACGTCAAGAACTTCAGTAGATCAACCTCGGGTAACATAGACCCAGTCTCAGGTTCAGATCGACTTGACCTCAGAAATACAGCAGATCCACCGCGGGTAACATAAACCCAGCGTCAGGTTTAGAACGGCTTCACCTCAGAAATTCAGCAGATCCACCTCGGGTAACATAGACTCGGTGTCAGGTTTAGATTGGCTTCACATGAGAAATTCAGCAGATCCACGTCAGGTAACGTAGACTTAGTGTCAGGTTTAGATCGGCTTCACCTCAGAAATTCAGCAGATCCACCTCGGGTAACATAAGCCCGGTGTCATGTCTAGATCCGCTTCACCTTAAGAACTTCAGTATATCCGCCTCGGGTAACATAGTCTCGGTGTTAGGTTTAGATCGGCTTCACCTTAAAAATTTAGTAGATACACCTCGGGTAATATAGACCCGGTGTCAGGTTCAGATCGGCTTCACCTCAGAAATTTAGCAGATCCACCTCGGGTGACATAAAACCACTGTCAAGTTTAGATGGGCTCCATCTCAAAACTTCCGCAGATCCACCTCGGGCAACATAATCTCGGTGTCAGGTTTAAATTAACTTCACCTCAGAACTTTAGCAGATCCACCTCAAGTAACGTAAACCCAGTGTTAGGTCCACATCCACTTCACCTCAAAAATTCAGCAGATCCGCCTCGGGTAACATAAACCCTGCGTCAGGGCCAGATCTGTTTCATCTCAAAAATTCAGCAGATCCACCTCAGGCAACATAAACCCGGTATCAGGTTCAGATCATCTTCACCTCAGAAATTCAGCACATCCACCTCGGGTAATATAAATCCGTTGTCAAGTTGAGATCAGCTTCACCTCAGAACTTTGGCAGATCCGCCTCAGGTAACGTAAACCCGGTGTCAGGTCCATATCCACTTCATCTCAAAAATTCAGCAGATCCGCCCCGGGTGACATAAACCCGTTGTTAGATCCAGATTCGTTTCATCTCAAAAATTAAGCAGACCCACCTCGGGTAACATAAACCCGGTGTCAGGTTTAGACCGTCTTCACCTTAAAAATTTAGTAGATACACCTCAGGTAATATAGACCCGGTGTAACGTTCAGATCGGCTTCACCTCAGAAATTTAGCAGATTCACCTCGAGTGACATAAAACCAATGGCAGGTTTAGATGGGCTCCATCTCAAAACTTCAGCAGATCCACCTCGGGCAACATAATCCCGGTGTCAGGTTTAAATTAACTTCACCTCCGAACTTTAGCAGATCCACCTCAAGTAACGTAAACCCGGTGTTAGGTCCACATCCGTTTCATCTCAAAAATTCAGTAGATCCACCTCGGGTAACATAACCCTGCGTCAGGGGCAGATCCGTTTCATCTCAAAAATTTAACAGATCCACCTTAGGTTACATCAACCCGGTATCAGGTTCATATCATCTTCACCTCAGAAATTCAGCAGATCCACCTCGGGTAATATAAATCAGTTGTCAGGTTGAGATCAGCTTCACCTCTGAACTTTGGCAGATCCGCCTCAGGTAACGTAAACTCGGTGTCAGGTCCATATCCGCTTCATCTCAAAAATTCAGCAGATCCGCCCCGGGTGACATAAACCCGATGTCAGGTCCTGATCCGTTTCATCTCAAAAATTCAGCAGACCCACGTCGGGTAACATAAACACGATGTCAGGTCCAGATCCGTTTCATCTAAAAAATTCGGCAGATCCACCTCGGGTAACATAAACCCGATGTCAAGTCCAGATCCATCGGCTTCACCTTAGAAATTCAGCAGATCCACCTCAGGTAACATAGACCCGGTGTCAGGTTCAAATCGGCTTCACCTCAGAAATTCAGCAGATCCACCTCGGGTAACATGGACCCGGTGTCAGGTCCAAATGTGCTCCATCTCAGAACTTGAACAGATCCTCCTCGGGTAACATAAACCCGGTGTCAAGTTTAAATTAGCTTCACCTTAGAACTTTCTCAAATCCGCCTCGGTTAACATAAACCATGTGTCATGTCCAGATCCGCTTCATCTAAAAAATTTAGCAGATCCGTCTAAGGCAACATAAAAACGGTGTCAGGTTTAAATCGGCTTTACCTCAAAACTTTAGCAGATCCACCTCTGGTAACAAAAATCCAGTGTCAGGTCCAGATCCGCTTCATCTCAAAAATTCAGCAGATCCGCCTCGGGAATCATAAACCTGGTGTCATGTCTAGATCCGCTTCACATCAAGAACTTCAGTAGATCCACCTCGGGTAACATAGATCCGGTGTCAGGTTCATATCGACTTCACCTCAGAAATTGAACAGATCCACCTCGGGGTAACATAAACCCAGTGTGAGGTTTACGTCGGCTTCACCTCAGAAATTCAGCAGATCCACCTCGGGTAACATAGACTCGGTGTCAGGTTTAGATCGGCTTCACCTCCGAAATTCAGCAGATCCACCTCGGGTGACATAAAACCAGTGTCAGGTTTAGATGGGCTCCACCTCAAAACTTCAGCAGATCGACCACGGGCAACATAATCCCGTGTCAGGTTTATATTGACTCACCTCAGAACTTTAGCAGATCCACCTCAAGTAACGTAAACCCGGTGTTAGGTCCTCATCCGCTTCATCTCAAAAATTCAGCAGATCCTCCTTGGGAAACATAAATGCTGCGTCAGGGCTAGATCCGTTTCATCTCAAAAATACAGCAGATCCACCTCAGGTAACATAAACTCGGTATCAGGTTCAGATCATCTTCACCTCAGAAATTCAGCAGATCCACCTCGGGTAATATAAATCCGTTGTCAGGTTGAGATCAGCTTCACCTCAGAACTTTGGCAGATCCGCCTCAGGTAACGTAAACCCGGTGTCGGGTCCATATCCGATTCATCTCAAAAATTCAGCAGATCCGCCCCAGGTGACATAAACCAGATGTCAGGTCCAGATCCGTTTCATCTCAAAAATTCAGCAGACCCACCTCGGGTAATATAAACACGGTGTCAGGTCCAGATCTATTTCATCTCAAAAATTCAGCAGATCCACCTCGGGTAACATAAGCCCGGTGTCAAGTCCAGATCCATCGGCTTCACCTTAGAAATTCAGCAGATCCACCAGAGGTAACATAGACCCGGTGACAGGTTCAAATCGGCTTCACCTCAGAAATTTAGCAGATCCACCTCGGGTAACATGGACCCGGTGTCAGGTCCAAATGTGCTCCATCTCAGAACTTCAACAGATCCACCTCGGGTAACATAAACATGGTGTCAGGGGTAAATCAGCTTCACCTCAGAACTTTCACAGATCCTCCTAAGGTAACATAAACCAGGTGTCATGTCCAGATCCGCTTCATCTCAAAAATTTAGCAGATCCGTCTAGGGTAACATAAACCCGGTGTCAGGTTTTAATTGGCTTTACCTCAGAACGTTAGCAGATCCGCCTTGGGTAACAAAAATCCGGTGTCAGGTCCGAATCCGATTCATCTAAAAAATTCAGTAGATCCACCTCGGGTAACATAGACCCGGTGTCATGTTTAGATCGGCTTCACCTCAAAAATTTAGTAGACACACCTCGGGTAACATAGACCTGGTGTCAGGTTCAGATCGGCTTCACCTCAGAAATTCAACAGATCCACCTCGGGTAACATAGACTCGGTGTCAGGTTTAGATGGGCTTAACCTCAGAAATTCAGCAGATCCACGTCAAGTAACATAGACTCGGTGTCAGGTTTAGATGGGCTTAACCTCAGAAATTCAGCAGATCCACCTCGGGTAACATAAACCCGGTGTCATGTCTAGATCCGCTTCACCTCAACAACTTCAGTAGATCCTCCTCGGGTAACATAGACCCGGTGTCAGGTTTAGATCGGCTTCACCTCAAAAATTTAGTAGATACACCTTGGGTAACATAGACCCGGTGTCAGGTTCAGATCGGCTTTACCTCAGAAATTCAGCAGATCCACCTCGGGTAACATAGACTGGTGTCAGGTTTAGATGGGCTTCACCTCAGAAATTCAGCAGATCCACATCAGGTAACATAGACGCGGTGTCAGGTTAAGATCGGCTTCACCTCAAGAACTTCAGTAGATCCGCCTCGGGTAACATAGACCCGGTGTCAGGCTTAGATCGGCTTCACCTCAGAAATTCAGCAGATCCACCTCGGGTAACATAAACCCGGTGTCATGTCTAGATCCGCTTCACCTCAAGAACTTCAGTAAATCCGCCTCGGGTAACATAGACCCGGTGTCAGGCTTAGATCGGCTTCACCTCAGTAATTCAGCAGACCCACCTCGGGTAACATAAACACGGTGTCATGTCTAGATCCGCTTCACCTCAAGAACTTCAGTAGATCCTCCTCGGGTAACATAGACCCGGTGTCAGGTTCAGATCGACTTCACCTCAGAAATTCAGTAGATCCACCTCGGGTAACATAAACCCAGTGTCAGGTTTAGATCGGCTTCACCTCTGAAATTCAGCAGATCCTCCTCGGGTAACATAGACTCAATGTCAGGTTTAGATTGGCTTCACCTCAGAAATTCAGAAGATCCACATCGGGTAACATAGACACGGTGTCAGGTTTAGATCGGCTTCACCTCAGTAATTCAGCAGATCCACCTCAGGTAACATAAACCCGGTGTCGGGTCCAGATCCGTCGGCTTCACCACAGAATTTCAGCAGATCCACCTCAGGTAACATAGACCCGGTGTCAGGTTCAAATCGGCTTCACCTCAGAAATTCAGCAGATCCACCTCGGGTAACATGGACCCGGTGTCAGGTCCAAATGTGCTCCATCTCAGAACTTCAACAGATCCACCGCGGGTAACATAAACCCAGTGTCAAGTTTAAATTAGCTTCACCTCAGAACTTTCGCAGATCCGCCTCGGGTAACATAAACCATGTGTCATGTCCAGATCCGCTTCATCTAAAAAATTTAGCAGATCAGTCTCAGGCAACATAAAAACGGTGTCAGGTTTAAATCGGCTTTACCTCAGAACTTTAGCAGATCCGCCTCTGGTAACAAAAATCCAGTGTCAGGTCCAGATCCGCTTCATCTCAAAAATTCAGCAGATCCGCCTCGGGTATCATTAACCTGGTGTCATGTCTAGATCCGCTTCACGTCAAGAACTTCTGTAGATCCACCTCGGGTAACATAGACCCGGTGTCAGGTTCAAATCGACTTCACCTCAGAAATTCAACAGATCCACCTCGGGCAACATAATCCCGTGTCAGGTTTATATTGACTTCACCTCAGAACTTTAGCAGATCCACCTCAAGTAACGTAAACCCGGTGTTAGGTCCTCATTCGCTTCATCTCAAAAATTCAGCAGATCCTCCTTGGGTAACATAAATGCTGCGTCAGGGCTAGATCCGTTTCATCTCAAAAATTCAGCAGATCCACCTCAGGTAACATAAACTCGGTATCAGGTTCAGATCATCTTCACCTCAGAAATTCAGCAGATCCACCTCGGGTAATATAAATCCGTTGTCAGGTTGAGATCAGCTTCACCTCAGAACTTTGGCAGATCCGCCTCAGGTAACGTAAACCCGGTGTCAGGTCCATATCCGATTCATCTCAAAAATTCAGCAGATCCGCCCTAGGTGACATAAACCCGATGTCAGGTCCAGATCCGTTTCATCTCAAAAATTCAGCAGACCCACCTCGGGTAACATAAACATGGTGTCAGGTCCAGATCTATTTCATCTCAAAAATTCAGCAGATCCACCTCGGGTAACATAAGCCCGGTGTCAAGTCCAGATCCATCGGCTTCACCTTAGAAATTCAGCAGATCCACCAGAGGTAACATAAACACGGTGACAGGTTCAAATCGGCTTCACCTGAGAAATTTAGCAGATCCACCTCAGGTAACATAGACTCGGTGTCAGGTTTAGATGGGCTTAACCTCAGAAATTCAGCGGATCCACGTCAAGTAACATAGACTCGGTGTCAGGTTTAGATCGGCTTCACCTCAGAAATTCAGCAGATCCACCTCGGGTAACATAAACCGGGTGTCATGTCTAGATCCGCTTCACCTCAAGAACTTCAGTAGATCCTCCTCGGGTAACATAGACCCGGTGTCAGGTTTAGATCGGCTTCACCTCAAAAATTTAGTAGATACACCTCGGGTAACATAGACCCGGTGTCAGGTTCAGATCAGCTTCACCTCAGAAATTCAGCAGATCCACCTCGGGTAACATAGACTCGGTGTCAGGTTTAGATGGGCTTCACCTCAGAAATTCAGCAGATCCACGTCAGGTAACATAGACTCGGTGTCAGGTTAAGATCGGCTTCACCTCAGAAATTCAGCAGATCCACCTCGGGTAACATATACCCGTTGTCATGTCTAGATCCGCTTCACCTCAAGAACTTCAGTAGATCCGCCTCGGGTAACATAGACCCGGTGTCAGGCTTAGATCGGCTTCACCTCAGTAATTCAGCAGATCCACCTCGGGTAACATAAACACGGTGTCATGTCTAGATCCGCTTCACCTCAAGAACTTCAGTAGATCCTCCTCGGGTAACATAGACCCGGTGTCAGGTTTAGATCGACTCTACCTCAGAAATTTAGCAGATCCACCTCGGGTAACATGGACCCGGTGTCAGGTTCAGATCGACTTCACCTCAGAAATTCAGTAGATCCACCTCGGGTAACATAAACCCAGTGTCAGGTTTAGATCGGCTTCACCTCTGAAATTCAGCAGATCCTCCTCGGGTAACATAGACTCAATGTCAGGTTTAGATTGGCTTCACCTCAGAAATTCAGAAGATCCACATCGGGTAACATAGACACGGTGTCAGGTTTAGATCGGCTTCACCTCAGTAATTCAGCAGATCCACCTCAGGTAACATAAACCCGGTGTCGGGTCCAGATCCGTCGGCTTCACCACAGAATTTCAGCAGATCCACCTCAGGTAACATAGACCCGGTGTCAGGTTCAAATCGGCTTCACCTCAGAAATTCAGCAGATCCACCTCGGGTAACATGGACCCGGTGTCAGGTCCAAATGTGCTCCATCTCAGAACTTCAACAGATCCACCGCGGGTAACATAAACCCAGTGTCAAGTTTAAATTAGCTTCACCTCAGAACTTTCGCATATCCGCCTCGGGTAACATAAACCATGTGTCATGTCCAGATCCGCTTCATCTAAAAAATTTAGCTGATCAGTCTCAGGCAACATAAAAACGGTGTCAGGTTTAAATCGGCTTTACCTCAGAACTTTAGCAGATCCGCCTCTGGTAACAAAAATCCAGTGTCAGGTCCAGATCCGCTTCATCTCAAAAATTCAGCAGATCCGCCCCGGGTATCATTAACCTGGTGTCATGTCTAGATCCGCTTCACGTCAAGAACTTCAGTAGATCCACCTCGGGTAACATAGACCCGGTGTCAGGTTCAGATCGACTTCACCTCAGAAATTCAACAGATCCACTTCGGGCAACATAATCCCGTGTCAGGTTTATATTGACTTCACCTCAGAACTTTAGCAGATCCACCTCAAGTAACGTAAACCCGGTGTTAGGTCCTCATCCGCTTCATCTCAAAAATTCAGCAGATCCTCCTTGGGTAACATAAATGCTGCGTCAGGGCTAGATCCGTTTCATCTCAAAAATTCAGCAGATCCACCTCAGGTAACATAAACTCGGTATCAGGTTCAGATCATTTTCACCTCAGAAATTCAGCAGATCCACCTCGGGTAATATAAATCCGTTGTCAGGTTGAGATCAGCTTCACCTCAGAACTTTGGCAGATCCGCCTCAGGTAACGTAAACCCGGTGTCAGGTCCATATCCGATTCATCTCAAAAATTCAGCAGATCCGCCCTAGGTGACATAAACCCGATGTCAGGTCCAGATCCGTTTCATCTCAAAAATTCAGCAGACCCACCTCGGGTAACATAAACACGGTGTTAGGTCCAGATCTATTTCATCTCAAAAATTCAGCAGATCCACCTCGGGTAACATAAGGCCGGTGTCAAGTCCAGATCCATCGGCTTCACCTTAGAAATTCAGCAGATCCACCAGAGGTAACATAGACCCGGTGACAGGTTCAAATCGGCTTCACCTCAGAAATTTAGCAGATCCACCTCGGGTAACATAGACTCGGTGTCAGGTTTAGATGGGCTTAACCTCAGAAATTCAGCAGATCCATGTCAAGTAACATAGACTCGGTGTCAGGTTTAGATCGGCTTCACCTCAGAAATTCAGCAGATCTACCTCGGGTAACATAAACCCGGTGTCATGTCTAGATCCGCTTCACCTCAAGAACTTCAGTAGATCCTCCTCGGGTAACATAGACCCGATGTCAGGTTTAGATCGGCTTCACCTCAAAAATTTAGTAGATACACCTCGGGCAACATAGACCCGGTGTCAGGTTCAGATCGGCTTCACCTCAGAAATTCAGCAGATCCACCTCGGGTAACATAGACTCGGTGTCAAGTTTAGATGGGCTTCATCTCAGAAATTCAGCAGATCCACGTCAGGTAACATAGACTCGGTGTCAGGTTTAGATCGGCTTCACCTCAGAAATTCAGCAGATCCACCTCGGGTAACATAAACCCGGTGTCATGTCTAGATCCGCTTCACCTCAAGAACTTCAGTAGATCCGCCTCGGGTAACATAGACCCGGTGTCAGGCTTAGATCGGCTTCACCTCAGTAATTCAGCAGATCCACCTCGGGTAACATTAACACGGTGTCATGTCTAGATCCGCTTCACCTCAAGAACTTCAGTAGATCCTCCTCGGGTAACATAGACCTGGTGTCAAGTTTAGATCGACTCCACCTCAGAAATTTAGCAGATCCACCTCGGGTAAGATGGACCCGGTGTCAGGTTCAGATCGACTTCACCTCAGAAATTCAGTAGATCCACCTCGGGTAACATAAACCCAGTGTCAGGTTTAGATCGGCTTCACCTCTGAAATTCAGCAGATCCTCCTCGGGTAACATAGACTCAATGTCAGGTTTAGATTGGCTTCACCTCAGAAATTCAGAAGATCCACATCGGGTAACATAGACAAGGTGTCAGGTTTAGATCGGCTTCACCTCAGTAATTCAGCAGATCCACCTCAGGTAACATAAACCCGGTGTCGGGTCCAGATCCGTCGGCTTCACCACAGAATTTCAGCAGATCCACCTCTGGTAACATAGACCCGGTGTCAGGTTCAAATCGGCTTCACCTCAGAAATTCAGCAGATCCACCTCGGGTAACATGGACCCGGTGTCAGGTCCAAATGTGCTCCATCTCAGAACATTAACAGATCCACCGCGGGTAACATAAACCCAGTGTCAAGTTTAAATTAGCTTCACCTCAGAACTTTCACAGATCCGCCACGGGTAACATAGACCATGTGTCATGTCCAGATCCGCTTCATCTAAAAAATTTAGCAGATCAGTCTTAGGCAACATAAAAACGGTGTCAGGTTTAAATCGGCTTTACCTCAGAACTTTAGCAGATCCGCCTCTGGTAACAAAAATCCAGTGTCAGGTCCAGATCCGCTTCATCTCAAAAATTCAGCAGATCCGCCTCGGGTATCATTAACCTGGTGTCATGTCTAGATCCAGTTCACGTCAAGAACTTCAGTAGATCCACCTCGGGTAACATAGACCCGGTGTCAGGTTCAGATCGACTTCACCTCAGAAATTCAACAGATCCACCTCGAGCAACATAATCCAGTGTCAGGTTTATATTGACTTCACCTCAGAACTTCAGCAGATCCACCTCAAGTAACGTAAACCCGGTGTTAGGTCCTCATCCGCTTCATCTAAAAAATTCAGCAGATCCTCCTTGGGTAACATAAATGCTGCGTCAGGGCTAGATCCGTTTCATCTCAAAAATTCAGCAGATCCACCTCAGGTAACATAAACTCGGTATCAGGTTCAGATCATCGTCACCTCAGAAATTCAGCAGATCCACCTCGGGTAATATAAATCCGTTGTCAGGTTGAGATCAGCTTCACCTCAGAACTTTGGCAGATCCGCCTCAGGTAACGTAAACCCGGTGTCGGGTCCATATCCGATTCATCTCAAAAATTCAGCAGATCCGCCCTAGGTGACATAAACCCGATGTCAGGTCCAGATCCGTTTCATCTCAAAAATTCAGCAGACCCACCTCGGGTAACATAAACACAGTGTCAGGTCCAGATCTATTTCATCTCAAAAATTCAGCAGATCCACCTCGGGTAACATAAGCCCGGTGTCAAGTCCAGATCCATCTGCTTCACCCTAGAAATTCAGCAGATCCACCAGAGGTAACATAGACCCGGTGATAGGTTCAAATCGGCTTCACCTGAGAAATTTAGCAGATCCACCTCGGGTAACATGGACCCGGTGTCAGGTCTAAATGTGCTCCATCTCAGAACTTCAACAGATCCACCTCGGGTAACATAAACATGGTGTCAGGTGTAAATCAGCTTCACCTCAGAACTTTCACAGATCCACCTATGTTAACATAAACCATGTGTCATGTCCAGATCCGCTTCATCTCAAAAATTTAGCTGATCCGTCTAGGGTAACATAAACCCGGTGTCAGGTTTTAATTGGCTTTACCTCAGAACGTTAGCAGATCCGCCTTGGGTAACAAAAATCCGGTGTCAGGTCCGGATCCGATTCATCTAAAAAATTCAGTAGATCCACCTCGGGTAACATAGACCTGGTGTCATGTTTAGATCAGCTTCACCTCAAAAATTTAGTAGATACACCTCGGGTAACATAGACCTGGTGTCAGGTTCAAATCGGCTTCACCTCAGAAATTCAACAGATCCACCTCGTGTAACGTAGACTCGGTGTCAGGTTTAGATGGGCTTAACCTCAGAAATTCAGCAGATCCACGTCAAGTAACATAGACTCGGTGTCAGGTTTAGATCGGCTTCACCTCAGAAATTCAACAGATCCACCTCGGGTAACATAAACCCGGTGTCATGTCTAGATCCGCTTCACCTCAAGAAGTTCAGTAGATCCTCCTCGGGTAACATAGACACGGTGTCAGGTTTAAATCGGCTTCACCTCAAAAATTTAGTAGATACACCTCGGGTAACATAGACCCGGTGTCAGGTTCAGATCGGCTTCACCTCAGAAATTCAGCAGATCCACCTCGGGTAACATAGACTCGGTGTCAGGTTTAGATGGGCTTCACCTCAGAAATTCAGCAGATCCACGTCAGGTAACATAGACTCGGTGTCAGGTTTAGATCGGCTTCACCTCAGAAATTCAGCAGATCCACCTCGGGTAACATAAACCCGGTGTCATGTCTAGATCCGCTTCACCTCAAGAACATCAGTAGATCCGCCTCGGGTAACATAGACCCGGAGTCAGGCTTAGATCGGCTTCACCTCAGTAATTCAGCAGATCCACCTCAGGTAACATAAACACGGTGTCATGTCTAGATCCGCTTCACCTCAAGAACTTCAGTAGATCCTCCTCGGGTAACATAGACCCGGTGTCAGGTTTAGATCGACTCCACCTCCGAAATTTAGCAGATCCACCTCGGGTAACATAGACCCGGTGTCAAGTTCAGATCGACTTCACCTCAGAAATTCAGTAGATCCACCTCGGGTAACATAAACCCAGTGTCAGGTTTAGATCGGCTTCACCTCTGAAATTCAGCAGATCCTCCTCGGGTAACATAGACTCAATGTCAGGTTTAGATTGGCTTTACCTCAGAAATTTAGAAGATCCACATCGGGTAACATAGACACGGTGTCAGGTTTAGATCGGCTTCACCTCAGTAATTCAGCAGATCCACCTCGAGTAACACAAACCCGGTGTCGGGTCCAGATCCGTCGGCTTCACCTCAGAATTTCAGCAGATCCACCTCAGGTAACATAGACCCGGTGTCAGGTTCAAATCGGCTTCACCTCAGAAATTCAGCAGATCCACCTCGGGTAACATGGACCCGGTGTCAGGTCCAAATGTGCTCCATCTCAGAACTTCAACAGATCCACCGCGGGTAACATAAACCCAATGTCAAGTTTAAATTAGCTTCACCTCAGAACTTTCGCAGATCCGCATCGGGTAACATAAACCATGTGTCATGTCCAGATCCGTTTCATCTAAAAAATTTAGCAGATCAGTCTCAGGCAACATAAAAACGGTGTCAGGTTTAAATCGGCTTTACGTCAGAACTTTAGCAGATCCGCCTCTGGTAACAAAAATCCAGTGTCAGGTCCAGATCCGCTTCATCTCAAAAATTCAGCAGATCCGCCTCGGGTATCATTAACCTGGTGTCATGTCTAGATCCGCTTCACGTCAAGAACTTCAGCAGATCCACCTCGGGTAACATGGACCCGGTGTCAGGTCCAAATGTGCTCCATCTCAGAACATTAACAGATCCACCGCGGGTAACATAAACCCAGTGTCAAGTTTAAATTAGCTTCACCTCAGAACTTTCACAGATCCGCCACGGGTAACATAAACCATGTGTCATGTCCAGATCCGCTTCATCTAAAAAATTTAGCAGATCAGTCTTAGGCAACATAAAAACGGTGCCAGGTTTAAATCGGCTTTACCTCAGAACTTTAGCAGATCCGCCTCTGGTAACAAAAATCCAGTGTCAGGTCCAGATCCGCTTCATCTCAAAAATTCAGCAGATCCGCCTCGGGTATCATTAACCTGGTGTCATGTCTAGATCCGGTTCACGTCAAGAACTTCAGTAGATCCACCTCGGGTAACATAGACCCGGTGTCAGGTTCAGATCGACTTCACCTCAGAAATTCAACAGATCCACCTCGGGCAACATAATCCAGTGTCAGGTTTATATTGACTTCACCTCAGAACTTTAGCAGATCCACCTCAAGTATCGTAAACCCGGTGTTAGGTCCTCATCCGCTTCATCTAAAAAATTCAGCAGATCCTCCTTGGGTAACATAAATGCTGCGTCAGGGCTAGATCCGTTTCATCTAAAAAATTCAGCAGATCCACCTCAGGTAACATAAACTGGGTATCAGGTTCAGATCATCGTCACCTCAGAAATTCAGCAGATCCACCTCGGGTAATATAAATCCGTTGTCAGGTTAAGATCAGCTTCACCTCAGAACTTTGGCAGATCCGCCTCAGGTAACGTAAACCCGGTGTCGGGTCCATATCCGATTCATCTCAAAAATTCAGCAGATCCGCCCTAGGTGACATAAACCCGATGTCAGGTCCAGATCCGTTTCATCTCAAAAATTCAGCAGACCCACCTCGGGTAACATAAACACAGTGTCAGGTCCAGATCTATTTCATCTCAAAAATTCAGCAGATCCACCTCGGGTAACATAAGCCCGGTGTCAAGTCCAGATCCATCGGCTTCACCTTAGAAATTCAGCAGATCCGCCAGAGGTAACATAGACCCGGTGATAGGTTCAAATCGGCTTCACCTGAGAAATTTAGCAGATCCACCTCGAGTAACATGGACCCGGTGTCAGGTCTAAATGTGCTCCATCTCAGAACTTCAACAGATCCACCTCGGGTAACATAAACATGGTGTCAGGTGTAAATCAGCTTCACCTCAGAACTTTCACAGATCCACCTAAGTTAACATAAACCATGTGTCATGTCCAGATCCGCTTCATCTCAAAAATTTAGCTGATCCGTCTAGGGTAACATAAACCCGGTGTCAGGTTTTAATTGGCTTTACCTCAGAACGTTAGCAGATCCGCCTTAGGTAACAAAAATCCGGTGTTAGGTCCGGATCCGATTCATCTAAAAAATTCAATAGATCCACCTCGGGTAACATAGACCCGGTGTCATGTTTAGATCGGCTTCACCTCAAAAATTTAGTAGATACACCTCGGGTAACATAGACCTGGTGTCAGGTTAAGATCGGCTTCACCTCAGAAATTCAACAGATCCACCTCGGGTAACGTAGACTCGGTGTCAGGTTTAGATGGGCTTAACCTCAGAAATTCAGCAGATCCACGTCAAGTAACATAGACTCGGTGTCAGGTTTAGATCGGCTTCACCTCAGAAATTCAACAGATCCACCTCGGGTAACATAAACCCGGTGTCATGTCTAGATCCGCTTCACCTCAAGAACTTCAGTAGATCCTCCTCGGGTAACATAGACACGGTGTCAGGTTTAGATCGGCTTCACCTCAAAAATTTAGTAGATACACCTCGGGTAACATAGACCCGGTGTCAGGTTCAGATCGGCTTCACCTCAGAAATTCAGCAGATCCACCTCGGGTAACATAGACTCGGTGTCAGGTTTAGATGGGCTTCACCTCAGAAATTCAGCAGATCCACGTCAGGTAACATAGACTCGGTGTCAGGTTTAGATCGGCTTCACCTCAGAAATTCAGCAGATCCACCTCGGGTAACATAAACCCGGTGTCATGTCTAGATCCGCTTCACCTCAAGAACATCAGTAGATCCGCCTCGGGTAACATAGACCCGGAGTCAGGCTTAGATCGGCTTCACCTCAGTAATTCAGCAGATCCACCTCAGGTAACATAAACCCGGTGTCATGTCTAGATCCGCTTCACCTCAAGAACTTCAGTAGATCCTCCTCGGGTAACATAGACCCGGTGTTAGGTTTAGATCGACTCCACCTCATAAATTTAGCAGATCCACCTCGGGTAACATAGACCCGGTGTCAGGTTCAGATCGACTTCACCTCAGAAATTCAGTAGATCCACCTCGGGTAACATAAACCCAGCGTCAGGTTTAGATCGGCTTCACCTCTGAAATTCAGCAGATCCTCCTCGGGTAACATAGACTCAATGTCAGGTTTAGATTGGCTTTACCTCAGAAATTTAGAAGATCCACATCGGGTAACATAGACACGGTGTCAGGTTTAGATCGGCTTCACCTCAGTAATTCAGCAGATCCACCTCGAGTAACACAAACCCGGTGTCGGGTCCAGATCCGTCGGCTTCACCTCAGAATTTCAGCAGATCCACCTCAGGTAACATAGACCCGGTGTCAGGTTCAAATCGGCTTCACCTCAGAAATTCAGCAGATCCACCTCGGGTAACATGGACCCGGTGTCAGGTCCAAATGTGCTCCATCTCAGAACTTCAACAGATCCACCGCGGGTAACATAAACCCAATGTCAAGTTTAAATTAGCTTCACCTCAGAACTTTCGCAGATCCGCATCGGGTAACATAAACCATGTGTCATGTCCAGATCCGCTTCATCTAAAAAATTTAGCAGATCAGTCTCAGGCAACATAAAAACGGTGTCAGGTTTAAATCGGCTTTACCTCAGAACTTTAGCAGATCCGCCTCTGGTAACAAAAATCCAGTGTCAGGTCCAGATCCGCTTCATCTCAAAAATTCAGCAGATCCGCCTCGGGTATCATTAACCTGGTGTCATGTCTAGATCCGCTTCACGTCAAGAACTTCAGTAGATCCACCTCGGGTAACATAGACCCGGTGTCAGGTTCAGATCGACTTCACCTCAGAAATTCAACAGATCCACCTCGGGTAACATAAACCCAATGTCAGGTTTAGATCGGCTTCACCTCAGAAATTCAGCAGATCCACCTCGGGTAAAATAGACTCGGTGTCTGGTTTAGATCGGCTTCACCTCAGAAATTCAGCAGATCCACGTCAGGTAACATAGACTCGGTGTCAGGTTTAGATCGGCTTCACCTCAGAAATTCAGCAGATCCACCTCGGGTAACATAAACCAGGTGTCATATCTAGATCCGCTTCACCTCAAGAACTTTAGTAGATCCGGCTCGGGTAACATAGTCCCCGTGTCAGGTTTAGATCAGCTTCGCCTCAAAAATTTAGTAGATACACCTCGGGTAATATAGACCCGGTGTCAGGTTTAGGTCGGCTTCACCTTAGACATTCAGCAGATCCACCTCGGGTGACATTAAACCAGTGTCAGGTTTAGATGGGCTCCATCTTAAAACTTCAGCAGATCCACCTCGGGCAACATAATCCCGTGACAGGTTTAAATTGACTTCATCTCAGAACTTTAGCAGATCGACCTCAAGTAACGTAAACCCGGTGTTAGGTCCACATCCGCTTCATCTAAAAAATTCAGCAGATCCGCCTCGGGTAACATAAACGCTGCGTCAGGGCTAGATCCATTTCATCTCAAAAATTCAGCAGATCCACCTCAGGCAACATAAACTCGGTATCAGGTTCAGATCATCTTCACCTCCGAAATTCAGCAGATCCACCTCGGGTAATATAAATCCGTTGTCAGGTTGAGATCAGCTTCACCTCAGAACTTTGGCAGATCTGCCTCAGGTAACGTAAACCCGGTGTCAGGTCCATATCCGATTCATCTCAAAAATTCATCAGATCCGCCCCAGGTGACATAAACCCGATGTCAGGTCCAACTCCGTTTCATCTCAAAAATTCAGCAGACCCACCTCGGGTAACATAAACCCAGTGTCAGGTCCAGATCCGTTTCATCTCAAAAATTCAGCAGATCCACCTCGGGCAACATAAACCCGGTGTCAAGTCCAAATCCATCGGCTTCACCTCAGAAATTCAGCAGATCCACCTCAGGTAACATAGACCCGGTGTCAGGCTCAAATCGGCTTCACCTCAGAAATTCAGCAGATCCACCTCGTGTAACATGGACCCGGTGTCAGGTCCAAATGTGCTCCATCTCAGAACTTTAACAGATCCACCTCGGGTAACATAAACATGGTGTCAGGTTTAAATCAGCTTCACCTCAGAACTTTCACAGATCCTCCTAAGGTAACATAAACCATGTGTCATGTCCAGATCCGTTTCATCTCAAAAATTCAGCAGATCCACCTCGGGTAACATAAACCCGGTGTCAGGCTTAGATCAGCTTCACCTCAGAAATTCAGCAGATCCACCTCAGTTAACATCGACCCGGTGTCACGTCTAAATGTGCTCCATCTCAGAACTTCAACAGATCCACCTCGGGAAACATAAACCCGCTATCAGGTTTAAATCAGCTTCACCTCAGAACTTTCGCAGATCTGCCTCGAGTAACATAAACCATGTGTCATGTCCAGATCCGCTTCATCTAAAAAATTTAGCAGATCCGTCTCAGGTAACATAAAAACGGTGTCAAGTTTAAATCGGCTTTACCTCAGAACTTTAGCAGATCCGCCTTCGGGTAACAAAAATCCAGTGTCAGGTCCAGATCCGGTTCATCTTAAAAATTCAGCAGATCCACCTTGGGGCTCATAAACCTGGTGTCATGTCTAGATCCGCTTCACGTCAAGAACTTCAGTAGATCCACCTCGGGTAACATAGACCCGCTGTCAGATTCCGATCGACTTCACCTCAGAAATTCAGTAGATCCACCTCGGGTAACATAAACCCAGTGTCAGGTTTAGATCGGCTTCACCTCAGAAATTCAGCAGATCCACCTCGGGTAACATAGACTCGGTGTCAGGTTTAGATTGGCTTCACCTCAGAAATTCAGCAGATCCACGTCAGGTAACATAGACTCGGTGTCAGGTTTAGATCGGCTTCACCTCAGAAATTCAGCAGATCCACCCCGGGTAACATAAACCCGGTGTCATGTCTAGATCCGCTTCACCTCAAGAACTTTGGTAGATCCGCCTTGGGTAACATAGACCCCGTGTCAGGTTTAGATCGGCTTCACCTCAAAAATTTTAATAGATACACCTCGGGTAACTTAGACCCGGTGTCAGGTTTAGATCGGCTTCACCTTAGAAATTCAGCAGATCCACCTCGGTTGACATAAAACTAGTCTCAGGTTTAGATGGGCTTCACCTCAGAACTTCATCAGATCCACCTCGAGTAACATAAACCCGGTGTCAGGTTTAAATTGACATCACCTCAGAACTTTAGCAGATCCGCCTCAGGTAACGTAAACCCGGTGTCAGGTCCATATCCGCTTCATCTCAAAAATTCAGCAGATCGGCCCCGGGTGACATAAACCCGATGTCAAGCCCAGATTCGTTTCATCTCAAAAATTCAGCAGATCCACCTCGGGTAACATAAACCCAGTGTCAGCTCTAGATCTGTTTCATCTCAAAAATTCAGCAGATCCACCTCGGGTAACATAAACCAGGTGTCAGGTCCAGATCCATCGGCTTCACCTCAGAAATTCAGTAGATCCACCTCAGGTAACATAGACCCGATGTCAGGTTCAAATCGGCTTCACCTCAGAAATTCAGCAGATCCACCTAGGGTAACATGGACCCGGTGTCAGGTCCAAATGTGCTCCATCTCAGAACTTCAACAGATCCACCTCGGGTAACATAAACATGGTGTCAAGTTTAAATCAGCTTCACCTCAGAACTTTCAGAGATCCTCCTCAGGTAACATAAACCATGTGTCATGTCCAGATCTGATTCATCTAAAAAATTGAGTAGATCCACCTCGGGTAACATAGACCCGGTGTCATGTTTAGATCGGCTTCACCTCAAAAATTTAGTAGATACACCTCGGGTAACATAGACCCAGTGTCAGGCTCAGATCGGCTTCACCTCAGAAATTCAGCAGATCCACCTCGGGTAACATAGACTCGGTGTCAGGTTTAGATGGGCTTCACCTCAGAAATTTAGCAGATCCACGTCCGGTAACATAGACTCGGTGTCAGGTTTAGATCGGCTTCACCTCAGAAATTCAGCAGATCCACCTCGGGTAACATAAACCCGGTGTCATGTCTAGATCCGCTTCGCCTCAAGAACTTCAGTAGATCCGCCTCGGGTAACATAGACCCGGTGTCAGGTTTAGATCGGCTTCACCTCAAAAATTTTAGTAGATACACCTCGGGTAACATAGACCCGGTGTCAGGTTCAGATCGGCTTCACCTTAGAAATTCAGCAGATCCACCTCGGGTGACATAAAACCCGTGTCAGGTTTACATGGGCTTCACCTCAGAAATTCAACAGATCCACCTTGGGCAACATAATCCCGGTATCAGGTTTAAATTGAGTTCACCTCAGAACTTTAGCAGATCCACCTCAAGTTACGTAAACCCGGTGTTAGGTCCACATCCGCTTCATCTCAAAAATTCAGCAGATCTGCCTCAGGTAATATAAACCCTGTGTCAGGTCCAGATCCTTTTGATCTCAAAAATTCAGCAGATCAACCTCAGGTAACATAAACCCGGTATCAGTTTCAGATCATCTTCACCTCAGAAATTCAGCAGATCCACCTCGGGTAATATAAATCCGTTGTCAGGTTGAGATCAGCTTCATCTCAGAACTTTGGCAGATCCGCCTCAGGTAACGTAAACCCGGTGTAAGGTCCATATCCGCATCATCTCAAAAATTCAGCAGATCCGCCCCGGGTGATATAAACCCGATGTCAGGTCCAGATCCGTTTCATCTCAAAAATTCAGCAGACCCACCTCGGGTAACATAAACCCGGTGTCAGGTCCAGATCCGTTTGATCTCAAAAATTCAGTAGATCAACCTCGGGTAACATAAACCCGATGTCAGGTCCAGATCCATCGGCTTCACCTCAGAAATTCAGCAGATCCACCTCGGGTAATATAGACCCGGTGTCAGGTCCAAATGTGCTCCATCTCAGAACTTAAACAAATCCACCTCGGGTAACATAAACATGGTGTCAGGTTTAAATCAGCATCACCGCAGAACTTTCACAGATCCGCCTCAGGTAACATAAACCATGTGTCATGTCCAGATCCGTTTCATCTCAAAAATTTAGCAGATCCGTCTAGGGTAACATAAACCCGGTGTCAGGTTTTAATCGGCTTTACCTCAAAACTTTAGCAGATCTGCCTTGGGTAACAAAAATCCGGTGTCAGGTCCAGATCCGCTTCATCTAAAAAATTCAGCAGATCCGCCTCGGGTAAAATAAACTCGGTGTCATGTCAAGATCCGCTTCACCTCAAGAACTTTAGTAGATCCTCCTCGGGTAACATAGACCCGGTGTCAGGTTTAGATCGACTTCACCTCATAAATTTAGCAGATCCACCTCGGGTAACATAGACCCCGTGTCAGGTTCAGATTGACTTCACCTCATATATTCAGCAGATCCACGTCGGGTAACATAGACACGGTGTCAGGTTTAGATCGGCTTCACCTCAAAAATACAGCAGATCCACCTCGGATAACAAAAACCCAGTGTCAGGTTCAGATCGGCTTCACCTCAGAAATTCAGCAGATCCAGCTCGGGTAACAAAGACACGGTGTCAGGTTTAGATCGGCTTCACCTCAGAAATTCAGCAGATCCACCTCGGGTAACAAAAACCCAGTGTCAGGTTTAGATCGGCTTCACCTCAGAAATTCAGCCGATCCTCCTCGGGTAACATAGACTCGATGTCAGGTTTAGATTGGCTTCACCTCAGAAATTCAGCAGATCCACGTCGGGTAACATAGACACGGTGTCAGGTTTTATATTGGCTTCACTTCAGAAATTCAGCAGATCCACCTCGGGTAACATAAACCCGGTGTCATGTCTAGAGATGGTTCACCTCAAGAACTTTAGTAGATCCGCCTCGGGTAACATAGACCCGGTGTCAGGTTCAAATCGCCATCACCTCAAAAATTTTAATAGATACACCTCGGGTAACATAGACTCGGTATCAGGTTTAGATCGGCTTCAGCTCAAAAATTTTAATAGATACACCTCGGGTAACATAGACCCGGTGTCAGGTTCAGATTGGCTTCACCTTAGAAATTCAGCAGATCCACCTCGGGTGACATAAAACCAGTGTCAGGTTTTGATGTGCTTCACCTCAGAACTTCATCAGATCCACCTCGGGTAATATAAACCCGGTGTCAGGTTTAAATTTACTTCACCTCAGAACTTTAGCAGATCCGCCTCAGGTAACGTAAACCCGGTGTTAGGTCCACATCTGCTTCATCTCAAAAATTCAGCAGATCCACCGCGGGTAACATAGACCCTGTGTCAGGTCCAGATCCATTTCATCTCAAAAATTCAGCAGATCCACCTTAGGTAACATAAACCCGGTATCAGGTTCAGATCATCTTCACCTCAGAAATTCAGTAGATCCACCTCTGGTAACATAAATCCGTTGTCAGGTTGAGATCAGCTTCACCTTAGAACTTTAGCAGATCCGCCTCAGGTAACGTAAACCTGGTGTTAGGTCCATATCCGCTTCATCTTAAAAATTCAGCAGATCCGCCCCGGGTGACATAAACCCTATGTCAGGTCCTGATCCGTTTCATCTCAAAAATTCAGTAGACCCACCTCAGGTAACATAAACAAGGTGTCAGGTCCAGATCCGTTTCATCTCAAAAATTCAGCAGATCCACCTCGGGTAACATAAACCCGGTGTCAGGTTCGGATTAGCTTCACCTCAAAAATTCAGCAGATCCACCTCGGGTAACATTGACCCGGTGTCAGGTCCAAATGTGCTCCATCTCGGAACTTCAACAGATCCAGCTCGGGTAACATAAACCCGGTGTCAGGTTTAAATCAGCTTCCCCTCAGAACTTTCATAGCTCCGCCTCAGGTAACATAAACCATGTGTCATATCCAGACCCGCTTAATCTCAAAAACTTAGCAGATCCGTCTCGGGTAACATAAACACTGTGTCAGGTTTAAATCGGCTTTACCTCAGAACATTAGCAGATCCACCTCGGGTAATAAAAATACGGTGTCAGGTCCAGATCCACTTCATCACAAAAATTCAGCAGATCCGCCTCGGGTATCATAAACCTGGTGTCATGTCTAGATCCGCTTCACGTGAAGAACTTAAGTAGATCCACTCTCGGGTAACATAGACCCTGTGTCAGGTTTGGATCTACTTCACCTTAGAAATTTAGTAGATCCACCTCGGGTAACGTAGACCCGGTGTCAGGTTCAGATCGACTTCACCTCAGAAATTCAGGAGATCCACCTCGGTAACTTAAACCCAGTGTCAGGTTTAGATCGGCTTCACCTCAGAAATTCAGCAGATCCACCTCGGGTCACATAGACTCGGTGTCAGGTTTAGATAGGCTTCACCTCAGAAATTCAGCAGATCCACGTTGGGTAACATAAACTCGGTGTCAGGTTTAGATCGGCTTCACCTCTTAAATTCAGCAGATCCACCTCGGGTAACATAAGCCCAGTGTCATGTCTAGATCCGCTTCACCTCAAGAACTTCAGTGGATCCGCCTCGAGTAACATAGACCCGGTGTCAGGTTTAGATCGGCTTCACCTTAGAAATTTAGCAGATCCACCTCGGGTAACATACACTCGGTGTCAGGTTTAGATTGGCTTCACCTCAGAAATTCAGCAGATCCACATCGGGTAACATAGACTCAGTGTCAGGTTTAGATCGGCTTCACCTCTGAAATTCAGCAGATCCACCTCGGGTAACATAAACCCGGTGTCATGTTTAGATTCGCTTCACCTCAAGAACTTCAGTAGATCCGCCTCGGGTAACATAGACAACGTCTTGTTTAGATCGGCTTCACCTCAAAAATTTAGTAGATACACCTCGGGTAATATAGACCCAGTGTCAGGTTCAGATCGGCTTCACCTCAGAAATTCAGCAGATCCACCTCGGGTGACATAAAACCAGTGTCAGGTTTAGATGGGCTTCACCTCAGAAATTCAACAGATGCACCTCGGGTAACATAGACCCGGTGTCAGGTTTAGATAGGCTCCATCTCAGAACTTCAGCAGATCCACCTCGGGTAACATAAACCCGGTGTCAGGTTTAAATTGACCTCACCACAGAACTTTAGCAGATCCACCTCAAGTAACGTAAACCCGGTGTTAGGTACACATTCGCTTCTTCTAAAAAATTCAGCAGATCCGCCTCGGGTAACATAAACCCTGTGTCAGGTCCAGATCCGTTTCATCTCAAAAATTTAGCAGATCCACCTCAGGTAATATAAACCCGGTATCAGGTTCAGATCATCTTCACCTCAGAAATTCAGCAGATCCACCTCGGGTAGCATAAATCCGTTGTCAGGTTGAGATCAGCTTCATCTCAGAACTTTGGCGGATCCGCCTCAGGTAACGTAAACACGATGTCAGGACCATATCCTCTTCATCTCAAAAATTCAGCAGATCCGCGTCGGGTAACATAAACCCGGTGTCATGTCAAGATCCGCTTCACCTCAAGAACTTTAGTAGATCCTCCTCGGGTAACATAGACCCGGTGTCCGGTTTAGATCGACTTCACCTTAGAAATTTAGCAGATGCACCTCGGGTAACATAGACCCCGTGTCAGGTTCAGGTTGACTTCACCTCAGAAATTCAGCAGATCCACGTCGGGTAATATAGACACGGTGTCAGGTTTAGATCTGCTTCACCTCAGAAATTCAGCAGATCCACCTCGGGTAACAAAAACCTAGTGTTAGCTTTAGATCGGCTTCACCTCAGAAATTCAGCAAATCCTCCTCGGGTAACAAAGACTCGATGTCAGGTTTAGATTGGCTTCACCTCAGAAATTCAGCAGATCCACGTCAGGTAACATAGACACGGTGTCAGGTTTAGATCGGCTTCACCTCAGAAATTCAGCAGATCCACCTCGGGTAACATAAACCCGGTGTCATGTCTAGAGACGGTTCACTCAAGAACTTTAGTAGATCCGCCTCAGGTAACATAGTCCTGGTGTCCGGTTCAGATCGCCTTCACCTCAAAAATTTTAATAGATACACCTCGGGTAACATAGACCCGGTGTCAGGTTTAGATCGGCTTTACCTCAAAAATTTTAATAGATACACCTCGGGTAACATAGACCCGGTGTCAGGTTCAGATCGGCTTCACCTTAGAAATTCAGCAGATCCACCTTGGGTGACATAAAACCAGTGTCAGGTTTAGATGTGCTTTACCTCAGAACATCCTCAGATCCACCTCGGGTAATATAAACCCGGTGTCAGATTTAAATTTACTTCACCTCAGAACTTTAGCAGATCCGCCTCAGGTAACGTAAACCCGGTGTTAGGTCCACATCTGCTTCATCTCAAAAATTCAGCAGATCCGCAGCGGGTAACATAAACCCTGTGTCAGGTCCAGATCCATTTCATCTCAAAAATTCAGCAGATCCACCTTACGTAACATAAACCCGGTATCAGGTTCAGATCATCTTCACCTCAGAAATTCAGCAGATCCACCTCTGGTAACATAAATCTGTTGTCAGGTTGAGATCAGCTTCACCTTAGAACTTTAGCAGATTCGCCTAAGGTAACGTAAACCTGGTGTCAGGTCCATATCCGCTTGATCTCAAAAATCCAGCAGATCCGCCCCGGGATACATAAACCCGATGTCAGGCCCTTATCCGTTTCATCTCAAAAATTCAGTAGACCCAACTCAGGTAACATAAACACGGTGTCATGTCCAGATCCGTTTCATCTAAAAAATTCAGCAGATCCACCTCGGGTAACATAAACCCGGTGTCAGGTTCAGATCAGCTTCACCTCAAAAATTCAACAGATCCACCTCGGGTAACATCGACCTGGTGTCAGGTCCAAATGTGCTCCATCTCGGAACTTCAATTGATCCACCTCGGGTAACATAAACCCGGTGTTAGGTTTAAATCAGCTTCCCTTCAGAACTTTCACAGATCCGCCTCAGGTAACATAAACCATGTGTCATGTCCAGACCCGCTTAATCTCAAAAATTTTACAGATCCGTCTCGGGTAACATAAACACGTTGTCAGGTTTAAATCGGCCTTACCTCGGAACTTTAGCAGATCCACCTCGGGTAATAAAAATCCGATGTCAGGTCCAGATCCACTTCATCTCAAAAATTCAGCAGATCCACCTCGGGTATCATAAACCCGGTGTCATGTCCAGATCCGCTTCACATCAAGAACTTAATTAGATCCGCCTCGGGTAACATTGACCCTGTGTCAGGTTTGGATCTACTTCACCTCAGAAATTTAGTAGATCCACCTCGAGTAACATAGACCCGGTGTCAGGTTCAGATCGACTTCACCTCAGAAATTCAGCAGATCCACCTCGGGTAACATAAACCCAGTGTCAGGTTAAGATCGGCTTCACCTTAGAAATTTAGCAGATCCACCTCGGGTAACATAGACACGGTGTCAGGTTTAGATTGGCTTCACCTCAAAAATTCAGCAGATCCACATCGGGTAACATAGACTCGGTGTCAGGTTTAGATCGGCTTCACCTCTGAAATTCAGCAGATCCACCTCGGGTAACATAAACCCGGTGTCATGTCTAGATCCGCTTCACCTCAAGAACTTCAGTAGATCCGCCTCGGGTAACATAGACCCGGTGTCATGTTTAGATCGGCTTCACCTCAAAAATTTAGTAGATACACCTCGGGTAACATAGACCCAGTGTCAGGTTCAGATCGGCTTCACCTCAGAAATTCAGCAGATCCACCTCGGGGTGACATAAAACCAGTGTCTGGTTTAGATGGGCTTCACCTCGTAAATTCAACAGATCCACCTCGGGTAACATAGACTCGGTGTCAGGTTTAGATCGGCTCCATCTCAGAAATTCAGCAGATCCACCTCGGGTAACATAAACACGGTGTCAGGTTTAAATTGACCTCACCTCAGAACTTTAGCAGATCCACCTCAAGTAACGTAAACCCGGTGTTAGGTCCACATTCGCTTCATCTAAAAAATTCAGTAGATCCGCCTCGGGTAAAATAAACCCTGTGTCAGGTCCAGATCCGTTTCATCTCAAAAATTTAGCAGATCCACCTCAGGTAACATAAACCCGGTATCAGGTTCAGATCATCTTCACCTCAGAAATTCAGCAGATCCACCTCGGGTAGCATAAATCCATTGTCAGGTTGAGATCAGCTTCACCTCAGAACTTTGGCGGATCCGCCACAGGTAACGTAAACCCAGTGTCAGGACCATATCCGCTTCATCTCAAAAATTCGGCAGATTCGCCCCAGGTGATATAAACCCGATGTCAGGTCCAGATCCATTTCATCTCAAAAATTTAGCAGACCCATCTCGGGTAACATAAACCTGGTGTTAAGTCCAGATCCGTTTCGTTTCAGAAATTCAACAGATCCACCTCGGGTAACATAAACCCGATGTCAGGTCCAGATCCATCGGCTTCACCTTAGAAATTCAGCAGATCCACCTCGGGTAACATAGACCTGGAGTCAGTTTCAAATCGGCTTCACCTCAGAAATTCAGCAGATCCACCTCGAGTAACATAGACCCGGTGTCAGGTCCAAATGTGCTCCATCTCAGAACTTCAACAGATCCACCTCGGGTAACATAAACATGGTGTTAGGTTTAAATCAGCTTCACCTCAGAACTTTCACAGATCCACCTCTGGTAACATAAACCATGTGTCATGTCCAGATCCGCTTCACCTCAAAAACTTAGCAGATCCGTCTCGGGTAACATAAACCCGGTGTTAGATTTAAATCGGCTTTACCTCAGAACTTTAGCAGATTCGCCTTGGGTAACAAAAATCCGGTGTCAGGTCCAGATCCGCTTCATCTCAAAAATTCAGCAGATCTGCCTCGGGTAACATGAACTCGGTGTCATGTCTAGATCCGCTTAACCTCAAGAACTTCTGTAGATCCGCCTCGGGTAACGTAGACGGGGTATCAGGTTTAGATCGGCTTCACCTCAGAAATTTGGCAGATCCACCTCGGGTAACATAGAGCCGGTGTCAGGTTCAGATCGGCTCCATCTCAGAACTTCAGCAGATCCGCCTCGGGTAACAAAAACCCGGTGTCAGGTTTAAATTGACTTCTCCTCAGAACTTTAGCAGATCCACCTCAGGTAACATAAACCCGGTGTTAGGTCCACATCCGCTTCATCTCAAAAATTCAGCAGATCCGCCGCGGGTAACATAAACCCTGTGTCAGGTCCAGATCCATTTCATCTCAAAAATTTAGCAGATCCACCTTAGGTAACATAAACCCGGTATCAGGTTCAGATCATCTTCACCTCTGAATTTCACAGATCCAGCTCGGGTAACATAAATCCGTTGTCAGGTTGAGATCCGCTTAACCTTAGAACTTTAGCACATCCGCCTCAGGTGACGTAAACCTGGTGTCAGGTCCATATCCGCTTCATTTCAAAAATTCATCAGATCCGCCCCGGGTGACATAAACCTGATGTCAGGTCCTGATCCGTTTCATCTCAAAAATTTAGCAGACCCACCTCGGGTAACATAAACACGGTGTCTGGTCCAGATCCGTTTCATCTCAAAAGTTCAGTAGATCCACCTCAGGTAACATAAACCCCGGTGTCAGGTTCAGATTAGCTTAACCTCAGAAATTCTGCAGATCCACCTCGGGTAACATCGACCCGGTGTCAGGTCCAAATGTGCTCCATCTCAGAACTTCAACAGATCCACCTCAGGTAACATAAACCCGGTGTCAGGTTTAAATCAGCTTCACCTCAGAACTTTCGCAGATCCGCCTCAGGTAACATAAACCATGTGTCATGTCCAGATCCGTGTCATCTCAAAAATTAAGTAGATCCGCCTCGGGTAGCAAAAATCTAGTGTCAGGTCCAGATCCACTTCATCTCAAACATTCAACAGATCCGCCTCGGGTATCATAAACCTGGTGTCATGTCTAGATCCGCTTCACGTCAAGAACTTCAGTAGATCCGCCTCGGGTAACGTAGAACCGGTGTCAGGTTTAGATCTACTTCACTTCAGAAATTCAGCAGATCTACCTCGGGTAACATAGACCCCGTGTCAGGTTCAGATCGACTTCACTTCAGAAATTCAGCAGATCCACCTCGGGTAGCATAGACTCGGTGTCAGGTTTAGATCGGCTTCACCTCAGAAATTCAGCTGATCCACCTCGGGTAACATAGACTCGGTGTCAGGTTTAGATTGGCGTCACCTCAGAAATTTAGCAGATCCATATCGGGCAACATAGACTCGGTGTCAGGTTTAGATCGGCTTCACCTCAGAAATTCAGCTGATCCACCTCGGGTAACATAAACCCGGTGTCATGTCTAGATCCGCTTCACCTCAAGAACTTTAGTAGATCCGCCTCGGGTAATATAGACCCGGTGTCAGGTTTAGATCGGCTTCACCTCAAAAATTTAGTAGATACACCTCGGGTAATATAGACCCGGTGTCAGGTTCAGATCGGCTTCACCTCAGAAATTCAACAGATCCACCTCGGGTGACATAAAACCAGTGTCAGGTTTAGATGGGCTTCACCTTAGAAATTCAGCAGATCCACCTTGGGTATCATAGACTCGGTGTCAGGTTTAGATCGTCTCCATCTCAGAACTTCAGCAGATCCACATCGGGTAACATAAGCCTGGTGTCAGGTTTAAATTGACTTCACCTCCGAACTTTAGCAGATCCACCTCAAGTAGCGTAAACCCGGGGTTAGGTCCACATCCGCTTCATCTTAAAAATTCAGTAGATCCGCCTCGGGTAACATAAACCCTGTGTCAGGTCCAGATCCGTTTCATCTAAAAAATTCAGCCGATCCACCTCAGGTAACATAAACCCGGTATCAGGTTCAGATCATCTTCACCTCAGAAATTCAGCAGATCCACCTCGGGTAACATAAATCCGTTGTCAGGTTGAGATTAGCTTCACCTCAGAACTTTGGCAGATCCACCTCAGGTAACGTAAACCCGGTGTCAGGTCCATATCCGCTTCATCTCAAAAATTCAGCAGATCCGCCCTGGGTGATATAAACCCGATCTCTGGTCCAGATCCGTTTCATCTCAAAAATTCAGCAGACCCACCTCGGGGTAACATAAACCCAGTGTCAGGTCCAGATCCGTTTCATCTAAAAAATTTAGCAGATCCACCTCGGGTAACATAAACCCGGTGTCATGTCTAGATCGGCTTCACCTCAATAACTTCAGTAGATCCGCCGCGGGTAACATAGACCCGGTGTCATGTTTAGATCGGCTTCACCTCAAAAATTTAGTAGATACACCTCGGGTAACATTGACCCTGTGTCAGGTTCAGATCGGCTTCACCTCAGAAATTCAGCAGATCCACCTCGGGTAATATAGACTCGGTGTCAGGTTTAGATGGGCTTCACCTCAGAAATTCAGCAGATCCCCGTCAGGTAACATAGACTCGGTGTCAGGTTTAGATCGGCTTCACCTCAGAAATTCAGTAGATCCACCTCGGGTAATATAAACCCGGTGTCATGTCTAGATCCGCTTCACCTATCCGCCTCGGGTAACATAGACCCGGTGTCAGGTTTAGATCGGCTTCACCTCAAAAATTTAGTAGATACAGCTCGGGTAATATAGACTCGGTGTCAGGTTCAGTTCGGCTTCACCTCAGAAATTCAGTAGATCCACCTCGGGTGACATAAAACCAGTGTCAGGTTTAGATGGGCTTCACCTCAGAAATTCAACAGATCCACCTCGGGCAACATAATCCCGGTATCAGGTTTAAATTGACTTCACCTCAGAACTTTAGTAGATCCACCTCAAGTAACGTAAACCCGGTGTTAGGTCCACATCCGCTTCACCTCAAAAATTCAGCAGATCTGCCTCGGGTAATATAAACCCTGTGTCAGGTCCAGATCCGTTTCATCTCAAAAATTCAGCAGATCCACCTCAGGTAACATAAACCCGGTATCAGGTTCAGATCATCTTCACCTCAGAAATTCAGCAGATCCACCTCGGGTAATATAAATCCGTTGTCATGTTGAGATCAGCTTCACCTCAGAACTATGGCAGATTCGCCTTAGGTAACGTAAACCCGGTGTCAGGTCCATATCCGCTTCATCTCAAAAATTCAGCAGATCTGCCCCGGGTGACATAAACCCGATGTCAGGTCCAGATCCGTTTCATCTCAAAAATTCAGCAGACCCACCTTTGGTGACATAAACCCGGTATCAGGTCCAGATCCGTTTGATCTTAAAAATTCAGCAGATCCACCTCGGGTAACATAAACCCGGTGTCAGGTCCAGATCCATCGGCTTCACCTCAGAAATTCAGCAGATCCACCTCGGGTAATATAGACTCGATGTCATGTCCAAATGTGCTCTATCTCAGAACTTCAACAGATCCACCTCGGGTAACATAAACATGGTGTCAGGTTTAAATCAGCTTCACCACAGAACTTTCACAGATCCACCTCAGGTAACATAAACCATGTGTCATGTCCAAATCCATTTCATCTCAAAAATTTAGCAGATCCGTCGAGGGTAATATAAACCCGGTGTCAGGTTTTAACCTGCTTTACCTCAAAACTTTAGCAGATCCGCCTTGGGTAACAAAAATCCGGTGTCAGGTCCAGATCCGCTTCATCTCAAAAATTCAGCAGATCCGCCTCGGGTAACATAAACCCGGTGTCATGTCAAGATCCGCTTCACCTCAAGAACTTCAGTAGATCCTCCTCGGGCAACATTGACCCGGTGTTAGGTTTAGATCGACTTCACATCAGAAATTTAGTAGATCCACCTCGGGTAACATAGACCCTGTGTCAGGTTCAGATTGACTTCAGAAATTCAGCAGATCCACGTCGGGTAATATAGACACGGTGTCAGGTTTAGATCAGCTTCACCTCAGAAATTCAGCAGATCCACCTCGGGTAACAAAAACCCAGTGTCAGGTTTAGATCGGCTTCACCTCAGAAATTCAGCAGATCCTCCTCGGGTAACATAGACTCGATGTCCGGTTTAGATTGGCTTCACCTCAAAAATTCAGCAGATCCACGTCGAGTAACATAGACACGGTGTCAGGTTTAGATCGGATTCACCTCAGAAATTCAGCAGATCCACCTTGGGTAACATAAACCCAGTGTCATGTCTAGAGACGGTTCACCTCAAGAACTTTAGTAGATCCGCCTCGGGTAACATAGACCCCGGTGTCAGGTTCAGATCGCCTTCACCTCAAAAATTTTAATAGATACACCTCAGGTAACATAGACCCAGTGTCAGGTTTAGATCAGCTTCACCTCAAAAATTTTAATAGATACACCTCGGGTAACATAGACTCGGTGTCAGGTTCAGATCAGTTTCACCACAGAAATTCAGCAGATCCACCTCGGGTGACATAAAACCAGTGTCAGGTTTAGATGTGCTTCACCTCAGAACTTCATCAGATCCACCTCGGGTAATATAAACCCGGTGTCAGGTTTAAATTTACTTCACCTTAGAACTTTAGCAGATCCGCCTCAGGTAACGTAAACCCGGTGTTAGGTCCACATCTGCTTCATCTCAAAAATTTAGCAGATCCGCCGCGGTTAACATAAACCCTATGTTAGGTCCAGATCCATTTCATCTCAAAAATTCAGCAGATCCACCTTAGGTAACACAAACCCGGTATCAGGTTCAGATCATCTTCACCTCAGAAATTCAGCAGATCCACCTCTGGTAACATAAATCCGTTGTCAGGTTGAGATCAGCTTCACCTCAGAACTTTAGCAGATCTGCCTCAGGTAACGTAAACCTGGTGTCAGGTCCATATCCGCTTCATCACAAAAATTCAGCAGATCCGCCTCGGGTGACATTAACCAGATGTCAGGTCCTGATCCGTTTCATCTCAAAAAATCAGTAGACCCACCTCGGGTAACATAGACACGGTGTCAGATCTAGATCCGTTTCATCTCAAAAATTCAGCAGATCCACCTCGGGTAACATAATCCCGGTGTCAGGTTCAAATCAGCTTCACCTCAAAAATTCAGCAGATCCACCTCGGCTAACATCGACCCTGCGTCAGGTCCAAATGTGCTCCATCTCGGAACTTCAACAGATCCACCTCGGGTAACATAAACCCGGTGTCATGTTTAAATCAGCTTCCCTTCAAAACTTTCACAGATCCGCCTCAGGTAACATAAACCATGTGTCATGTCCAGATCCGCTTAATCTAAAAAATTTAGCAGATCCGTCTCGGGTAACATAAACCCGGTGTCAGGTTTAAATCGGCTTTACCTCAGAACTTTAGCAGATCCACCTCGGGTAATAAAAATCCGGTGTCAGGTCCAGATTCACTTCATCTCAAAAATTCAGCAGATCCGCCTAGGGTATCATAAACCTGGTGTCATGTCTAGATCCGCTTCACGTCAAGAACTTAAGTAGATCTGCCTCGGGTAACATAGACCCTGTGTCAAGTTTGGATCTACTTCACCTCAGAAATTTAGTCGATCCACCTCGGGTAACATAGACACGGTGTCAGGTTCAGATCGACTTCACCTCAGAAATTCAGCAGATCCACCTCGGGTAACATAAACCCAGTGTCAGGTTTAGATCAGCTTCACATCAGAAATTCCGCAGATCCACCTCGGGTAACATAGACTCGGTATCAGGTTTAGATAGGCTTCACATCAGAAATTCCGCAGATCCACCTCGGGTAACATAGACTCGGTGTCAGGTTTAGATCGGCTTCACCTCTTAAATTCAGCAGATCCACCTCGGGTAACATAAACCCAGTGTCATGTCCAGATCCGCTTCACCTCAAGAACTTCAGTAGATCCGCCTCGAGTAACATAGACCCGGTGTCAGGTTCAGATCGACTTTACCTCAGAAATTAAGCAGATCCACCTCGGGTAACATAAACCCAGTGTCAGGTTTAGATCGGATTCACCTCAGAAATTTAGCAGATCCACCTCGGGTAACATAGACTCAGTGTCAGGTATAGATTGGCTTCACCTCAGAAATTCAGCAGATCCACATCGGGTAACATAGACTCGGTGTCAGGTTTAGATCGGCTTCACCTCTGAAATTCAGCAGATCCACCTCGGGTAACATAAACCTGGTGTCATGTCTAGATCCGCTTCACCTCAAGAACTTCAGTAGATCCGCCTCGGGTAACATAGACCCGGTGTCATGTTTAGATCCGCTTCACCTCAAAAATTTTGTAGATACACCTCGGGTAACATAGACCTAGTGTCAGGTTCAGATCGGCTTCACCTCAGAAATTCAGCAGATCCACCTCGGGTGACATAAAACCAGTGTCAGGTTTAGAAGGGCTTCGCCTCAGAAATTCAACAGATCCACCTCGGGTAACATAGACACGGTGTCAGGTTTAGATAGGCTCCATCTCAGAACTTCAGCAGATCCACCTCGGGCAACATAAACCCGTTGTCAGGTTTAAATTGACCTCACCTCAGAACTTTAGCAGATCCACCTCAAGTAATGTAAACTCGGTGTTAGGTCCACATTCGCTTCATCTAAAAAATTCAGCAGATCCGCCTCAGGTAATATAAACCAGGTATCAGGTTCAGATCATCTTCACCTCAGAAATTCAGCAGATCCACCTCGGGTAGCATAAATCCGTTGTCAGGTTGAGATCAGCTTCACCTCAGAACTTTAGCGGATCCGCCTCAGGTAACGTAAACCCGGTGTCAGGACCATGTTCGCTTCATCTCAAAAATTCAGCAGATCCACCTCGGGTAACATAAACCCGGTGTCATGTCAAGATCCGCTTCACCTCAAGAACTTCAGTAGATCCTCCTCGGGTAACATAGACCCGGTGTCAGGTTTAGATCGACTTCACCATAGAAATTTAGCAGATGCACCTCGGGTAACATAGACCCCGTGTCAGGTTCAGATTGACTTCACCTCAGAAATTCAGCAGGTCCACGTCGGGTAATATAGACACGGTGTCAGTTTTAGATCGGCTTCACCTCAGAAATTAAGTAGATCAACCTCGGGTAACAAAAACCCAATGTCAGGTTTAGATCGGCTTCACCTCAGAAATTCAGCAGATCCTCCTCGGGTAACATAGACTCGATGTCAGGTTTAGATTGGCTTCACCTCAGAAATTCAGCAGATCCACGTCGGGTAACATAGACACGGTGTCAGGTTTAGATCGGCTTCACCTCAGAAATTCAGCAGATCCACCTCGGGTAACATAAACCCGGTGTCATGTCTTGAGACGGTTCACCTCAAGAACTTTAGTAGATCCGCCTCGGGTAATATAGACCCGGTGTCAGGTTCAGATCGCCTTCACCTCAAAAATTTTAATAGATACACCTCGGGTAACATAGACCCGGTGTCAGGTTTAGATCAGCTTCACCTCAAAAATTTTAATAGATACACCTCGGGTAACATAGACCCGAGGTTCAGATCTGCTTCACCTTAGAAATTCAGCAAATCCACCTCGGGTGACATAAAACCAGTGTCAGGTTTAGATGTGCTTCACCTCAGAACTTCATCAGATCCACCTCGGGTAATATAAACCCGGTGCCAGGTTTAAATTTACTTCACCTCAGAACTTTAGCAGATCCGCCTTAGGTAACGTAAACCCGGTGTTAGGTCCACATCTGCTTCATCTCAAAAATTCAGCAGATCCACCGCGGGTAACATAAACCCTTTGTCAGGTCCAGATCCATTTCATCTCAAAAATTCAGCAGATCCACCTTAGGTAACATAAACCCAGTATCAGGTTCAGATCATCTTCACCTTAGAAATTCAGCAGATCCACCTCTGGTAACATAAATCCGTTTTCAGGTTGAGATCAGCTTCACCTTAGATCTTTAGCAGATCCGCCTTAGGTAACGTAAACCTGGTGTCAGGTCCATATCCGCTTCATCTCAAAAATTCAGCAGATCCGCCCCGGGTGACATAAACCCGATGTCAGGTCCTTATCCGTTTCATCTCAAGAATTCAGTAGACCCACCTCAGGTAACATAAACACGGTGTCAGGTCCAGATCCGTTTCATCTCAAAAATTCAGCAGATCCACCTCGGGTAACATAAACCCGGTGTCAGGTTCTGATCAGCTTCACCTCAAAAATTCAGCAGATCCACCTCGGGTAACATCGACCCGGTGTCAGGTCCAAATGTGCTCCATCTCGGAACTTCAAATGATCCACCTCGGGTAACATACACCCGGTGTCAGGTTTAAATCAGCTTCCCCTCAGAACTTTCACAGATCCGCCTCAGGTAACATAAACCATGTGTCATGTCCAGACCCGCTTAATCACAAAAATTTAGCAGATCCGTCTCGGGGAACATAAACACGGTGTCAGGTTTAAATCGGCTTTACCTCAGAACTTTAGCAGATCCACCTCGGGTAATAAAAATCCGGTGTCAGGTCCAGATCCACTTCATCTCAAAAAATCAGCAGATCCGCCTCGGGTATCATAAACCTGGTGTCATGTCTAGATCCGCTTCACATCAAGAACTTAAAAAGATCCGCCTCGGGTAACATAGACCCTGTGTCAGGTTTGGATCTACTTAACCTCAGAAATTTAGTAGATCCACCTCGGGTAACATAGACCCGGTGTCAGGTTTAGATCGACTTCACCTCAGAAATTCAGCAGATCCACCTCGGGTAGCATAAACCCAGTGTCAGTTTTAGATCGGCTTCACCTTTTAAATTCAGCAGATCCACCTCGGGTAACAAAAACCCAGTGTCATGTCTAGATCCGCTTCACCTTAAGAACTTCAGTAGATCTGCCTTGAGTACCATAGACCCGGTGTCAGGTTCAGATCGACTTCACCTCAGAAATTCAGCAGATCCACCTCGGGTAACATAAACCCAGTGTCAGGTTTAGATCTGCTTCACCTTAGAAATTTAGCAGATCCATCTCGGGTAACATAGACTCGGTGTCAGGTTTAGATTGGCTTCACCTCAAAAATTCAGCAGATCCACATCGGGTAACAAAGACTCGGTGTCAGGTTTAGATCGGCTTCACCTCTGAAATTCAGCAGATCCACCTTGGGTAACATAAACCCTGTGTCATGTCTAGATCCGCTTCACCTCAAGAACTTCAGTAGATCCGCCTCGGGTAACATAGACCCGGTGTCATGTTTAGATAGGCTTCACCTCAAAAATTTAGTAGATACACCTCGGGTAACATATGCCAGTGTCAGGTTCAGATCGGCTTCACCTCAGAAATTCAGCAGATTCACCTCGGGTGACATAAAACCAGTGTCAGGTTTAGATGGGCTTCACCTCAGAAATTCAACAGATTCACCTCGGGTAACATAGACTCGGTGTCAAGTTTAGATCAGCTCCTTCTCAGAACTTCAGCAGATCCACCTCGGGTAACATAAACACGGTGTCAGGTTTAAATTGACCTCACCTCAGAACTTTAGCAGATCCACCTCAAGTAACGTAAACCCGGTGTTAGGTCCACATTCGCTTCATCTAAAAAATTCAGCAGATCCGCCTCGGGTAACTTAAACCCTGTGTCAGGTCCAGATCCGTTTCATCTCAAAAATTTAGCAGATCCACCTCAGGTAATATAAACCCGGTATCAGGTTCAGATCATCTTCACCTCAGAAATTCGGTAGATCCACATCGGGTAGCATAAATACGTTGTTAGGTTGAGATCAGCTTCAGCTCAGAACTTTGGCGGATCCGCCTCAGGTAATGTAAACACGGTGTCATGTCAAGATCCGCTTCACCTCAAGAACTTCAGTAGATCCTCCTCGGGTAACACAGACCCGGTGTCAGGTTTAAATCGACTTCACCTTAGAAATTTAGCAGATGCACCTCGGGTAACATAGACCCTGTGTCAGGTTCAGCTTGACTTCACCTCAGAAATTCAGCAGGTCCACGTCGGGTAATATAGACACGGTGTCAGGTTTAGATCGGCTTCACATCAAAAATTCAGCAGATCCACCTCGGGTAACAAAAACCCAATGTCAGGTTTAGATCGGCTTCACCTCAGAAATTCAGCAGATCCTCCTCGGGTAACATAGACTCGATGTCAGGTTTAGATTGGCTTCACCTCAGAAATTCAGCAGATCCACGTCGGGTAACATAGACACGGTGTCAGGTTTAGATCGGCTTCACCTCAGAAATTCAGCATATCCACCTCGGGTAATATAAACCCGGTGTCATGTCTAGAGACGGTTCACCTCAAGAACTTTAGTAGATCTGCCTCGGGTAATAAATACCCGGTGTCAGGTTCAGATCGCCTTCACCTCAAAAATTTTAATAGATACACCTCGGGTAACATAGACCCGGTGTCAGGTTTAGATCGGCTTCACCTAAAAAATTTTAATAGATACACCTCGGGTAACATAGACCCGGTGTCAGGTTCAGATCTGCTTCACCTTAGAAATTCAGCAGATCCACCTCGGGTGACATAAAACCAGTGTCAGGTTTAGATGTGCTTCACCTCAGAACTTCATCAGATCCACCTCGGGTAATATAAACCCGGTGTCAGGTTTAAATTTACTTCACCTCAGAACTTTAGCAGATTCGCCTCAGGTAATGTAAACCCGGTGTTAGGTCCACATCTGCTTCATCTCAAAAATTCAGCAGATCCGCCGCGGGTAACATAAACCCTGTGTCAGGTCGAGATCCATTTCATCTCAAAAATTCAGCAGATCCACCTTAGGTAACATAAACCAGGTATGAGGTTCAGATCATCTTCACCTTAGAAATTCAGCAGATCCACCTCTGGTAACATAAATCCGTTGTCAGGTTGAGATCAGCTTCACCTTAGAACTTTAGCAGATACGCCTCAGGTAACGTAAACCGGGTGTCAGGTCCATATCCGCTTCATCTCAAAAATTCAGCAGATCCGCCCCGGGTGACATAAACCCGATGTCAGGTCCTTATCCGTTTCATCTCAAAAATTCAGTAGACCCACCTCAGGTAACATAAACACGGTGTCAGGTCCAGATCCGTTTCATCTCAAAAATTCAGCAGATCCACCTCGGGTAACATAAACCCGGTGTCAGGTTCAGATCAGCTTCACCTCAAAAATTCAGCAGATCCACCTCGGGTAACATCGACCCGGTGTCAGGTCCAAATGTGCTCCATCTCGGAACTTCAACAGATCCACCTCGGGTAACATACACCCGGTGTCAGGTTTAAATCAGCTTCCCCTCAGAACTTTCACAGATCCGCCTCAGGTAAAATAAACCATGTGTCATGTCCAGACCCGCTTAATCTCAAAAATTTAGCAGATCCGCCTCGGGTAACATAAACCCTGTGTCAGGTCCAAATCCGTTTCGCCTATAAAATTCAGCAGATCCACCTCAGGTACCATAAACTCTGTATCAGGCTCAGATCATCTTCACCTCAAAAATTCAGCAGATCCACCTCGGGTAACATAAATCCGTTATCAGGTTGAGATTAGCTTCACCTCAGAACTTTGGCAGATCCACCTCAGGTAACGTAAACCCGGTATCAGGTCCTTATCCGCTTCATCTCAAAACTTCAGCAGATCCGCCCCGGGTGACATAAACCCGATCTCAGGTCCAGATCCGTTTCATCTCAAAAATTCAGCAGACCCACCTCGGGGTAACATAAACCCAGTGTCAGGTCCAGATCCGTTTCATCTCAAACATTTAGCAAATCCACCTCGGGTAACATAAACCCAATGTCATGTCTAGATCCGCTTAACCTTAAGAACTTTAGTAGATCCGCCGCGGGTAACATAGACCCAGTGTCATGTTTAGATCGGCTTCACCTTAAAAATTTAGTAGATACACCTCGGGTAACATTGACCCGGTGTCAGGTTCAGATCGGCTTCACCTCAGAAATTCAGCAGATCCACCTCGGGTAACATAGACTCGGTGTCAGGTTTAGATGGGCTTCACCTCAGAAATTCAGCAGATCCCCGTCAGGTAACATAGACTCGATGTCAGGTTTAGATCGGCTTCACCTCAGAAATTCAGCAGATCCACCTCGGGTAACAAAAACCCAGTGTCAGATTTAGATCGGCTTCACCTCAGAAATTCAGCAGATCCTCCTCGGGCAACATAGACTCGGTGTCAGGTTTAGATTGGCTTCACCTCAGAAATTCAGTAGATCCACGTCGGGTAACATAGACACGGTGTTAGGTTTAGATCGGATTCACCTCAGAAATTCAGCAGATCCACCTCGGGTAACATAAACCCGGTGTCATGTCTAGAGACGGTTCACCTCAAGAACTTTAGTAGATCCGCCTCGGGTAACATAGACCCGGTGTCAGGTTCAGATCGCCTTCACCTCAAAAATTTTAATGGATACACCTCAGGTAACATAGACCCGGTGTCAGGTTTAGATCGGCTTCACCTCAAAAATTTTAATAGATACACCTCGGGTAACATAGACCCGGTGTCAGGTTCAGATCAGTTTCACCATAGAAATTTAGCAGATCCACCTCGGGTGACATAAAACCAGTGTCAGGTTTAGATGTGCTTCACCTCAGAACTTCATCCGATCCACCTCGGGTAATATAAACCCGGTGTCAGGTTTAAATTTACTTCACCTTAGAACTTTAGCAGATCAGCCTCAGGTAACGTTAACCTGGTGTTAGGTCCACATCAGCTTCATCTCAAAAATTTAGCAGATCCGCAGCGGGTAACATAAACCCTGTGTCAGGTCCAGATCCATTTCATCTCAAAAATTCAGCAGATCCACCTTAGGTAACATAAACCCGGTATCAGGTTCAGATCATCTTCACCTCAGAAATTCAGCAGATCCACCTCTGGTAACATAAATCCGTTGTCAGGTTGAGATCAGCTTCACCTTAGAACTTTAGCAGATCTGCCTCAGGTAACGTAAACCTGGTGTCAGGTCCATATCCGCTTCATCTCAAAAATTCAGCAGATCCGCCCCGGGTGACATAAACCCGATGTCAGGTCCTGATCCGTTTCATCTCAAAAATTCAGTAGACCCACCTCGGGTAACATAGACACGGTGTCAGGTCCAGATCCGTTTCATCTCAAAAATTCAGCAGATCCACCTCGGGTAACATAAACCCGGTGTCAGGTTCAAATCAGCTTCACCTCAAAAATTCAGCAGATCCAACTCGGGTAACATCGACCCTGTGTCAGGTCCAAATGTGCTCCATCTCGGAACTTCAACAGATCCACCTCGGGTAACATAAACCCGGTGTCATGTTTAAATCAGCTTCCCCTCAGAACTTTCACAGATCCGCCTCAGGTAACATAAACCATGTGTCATGTCAAGATCCGCTTAATCTCAAAAATTTAGCAGATCCGTCTCGGGTAACATAAACCCGGTGTCAGGTTTAAAACGGCTTTACCTCAGAACTTTAGCAGATCCACCTCGGGTAATAAAAATCCGGTGCCAGGTCCAGATCCACTTCATCTCAAAAATTCAGCAGATCCGCCTCGGGTATCATAAACCTGGTGTCATGTCTAGATCCGCTTCACGTCAAGAACTTAAGTAGATCCGCCTCGGGTAACATAGACCCTGTGTCAGGTTTGGATCTACTTCACCTCAGAAATTTAGTAGATCCACCTCGGGTAACATAGGCCCGGTGTCAGGTTCAGATCGACTTCACCTCAGAAATTCAGCAGATCCACCTCGGGTAATATAAACCCAGTGTCAGGTTTAGATCGGCTTCACCTCAGAAATTCCGCAGATCCACCTCGGGTAACATAGACTCGGTGTCAGGTTTAGATAGGCTTCACATCAGAAATTCAACAGATCCACGTCGGGTTACATAGACTCGGTGTCAGGTTTAGATCGGCTTGACCTCTTAAATTCAGCAGATCCACCTCTGTTAACATAAACCCAGTGTCATGTCTAGATCCGCTTCACCTCAAGAACTTCAGTAGATCCGCCTCGAGTAACATAGACCCGGTGTCAGGTTCAGATCGACTTTACCTCAGAAATTCAGCAGATCCACATCGGGTAACATAGACTCGGTGTCAGGTTTAGATTGGCTTCACCTCAGAAATTCAGCAGATCCACATCGGGTAAAATAGAATCGTTGTCAGGTTTAGATCGGCTTCACCTTTGAAATTTAGCAGATCCAGCTCGGGTAACATAAAGCCGGTGTCATGTCTAGATCCGCTTCACCTCAAGAACTTCAGTAGATCCGCCTCGGGTAACATAGACCCGGTGTCATGTTTAGATTGGCTTCACCTCAAAAATTTAGTAGATACACCTCGGGTAACATAGACCCAGTGTCAGGTTCAGATCGGCTTTACCTCAGAAATTCAGCAGATCCACCTCGGGTGACATAAAACCAGTGTCAGGTTTAGATGGGCTTCACCTCAGAAATTCAGCAGATCCACCTCGGGTAACATAGACTCGGTGTCAGGTTTAGATCAGCTCCATCTCAGAACTTCAGCAGATCCCCCTCGGGTAACATAAACCCGGTGTCAGGTTTAAATTAACCTCACCTCAGAACATTAGTAGATCCACCTCAAGTAACGTAAGCCCGGTGTTAGGTCCACATTCGCTTCATCTAAAAAATTCAGCAGATCTGCCTCGGGTAACATAAACCCTGTGTCAGGTCCAGATCCGTTTCATCTCAAAAAATTAGTAGATCCACCTCAGGTAACATAAACTCGGTATCAAGTTCAGATCATCTTCACCTCAGAAATTCAGCAGATCCACCTCGGGGAACATAAATCCGTTGTCAGGTTGAGATCAGCTTCACCTCAGAACTTTGGCGGATCCGCCTCAGGTAATGTAAACCCGGTGTCAGGACCATATCTGCTTCATCTCAAAAATTCAGCAGATCCACCCCGGGTGATATAAACCCGATGTCAGGTCCAGATCTGTTTCATCTCAAAAATTCAGCAGACCCATCTTGGGTAACATAAACCTGGAGTCAAGTCCAGATCCGTTTCATCTCAAAAATTCAGCAGATCCACCTCGGCTAACATAAACCCGGTGTCAGGTCCAGATCCATCGGCTTCACCTCAGAAATTCAGTAGATCCACTTCGGGTAACATAGACCAGGAGTCAGGTTCAAATCGGCTTCAACTCAGAAATTCAGTAGATCCACCTCGGGTAACATAGACCCCGGTGTCAGGTCCAAATGTGCTCCATCTCAGAACTTCAACAGATCCACCTCGGGTAACATAAACATGGTGTTAGGTTTAAATCAGCTTCACCTCAGAACTTTCACAGATCCACCTCAGGTAACATAAACCATGTGTCATGTCCAGATCCGCTTCATCTCAAAAATTTAGCAGATCCATCGTGGGTAACATAAACCCGTTGTTAGATTTAAATCGGCTTTACCTCAGAACTTTAGCAGATTCGCCTTGGGTAACAAATATCCGGCGTCAGGTCCAGATCCGCTTCATCTCAAAAATTCAGCAGATCCGCCTCGGGTAACATAAACTCAGTGTCATGTCTAGATCCGCTTCACCTCAAGAACTTCAGTAGATCCGCCTCGGGTAACATAGACGTGGTATCAGGTTTAGATCGGCTTCACCTCAGAAATTTGGCAGATCCACCTCGGGTAACATAGACCCGGTGTCAGGTTCAGATCGGCTCCATCTCAGAACTTCAGCAGATCCACCTCGGGTAACAGAAACCCAGTGTCAGGTTTAAATTGACTTCTCCTCAGAACTTTAGCAGATCCACCTCAGGTAACGTAAACCCGGTGTTAGGTCCACATCCGCTTCATCTCAAAAATTCAGCAGATCCGCTGCGGGTAACATAAACCATGTGTCAGGTCCAGATCCGTTTCATCTCAAAAATTCAGCAGATCCACCTTAGGTAACATAAACCCGGTATCAGGTTCAGATCATCTTCACCTCAGATATTCACAGATCCACCTCAGGTAACATAAATCCGTTGTCAGGTTGAGATCCGCTTAACCTTAGAACTTTAGCAGATCCGCCTCAGGTGACGTAAACCTGGTGTCAGGTCCATATCCGCTTCATCTCAAAAATTCATCAGATCCGCCCCGGGTGACAAAAACCTGACGTCAGGTCCTAATCCGTTTCATCTCAAAAATTTAGCAGACCCACCTCGGGTAACATAAACACGGTGTCAGGTCCAATTCCGTTTCATCTCAAAAGTTCAGTAGATCCACCTCAGGTAACATAAACCCGGTGTCAGGTTCAGATCAGCTTAACCTCAGAAATTATGCAGATCCACCTCGGTAACATCGGCCCGGTGTTAGGTCCAAATGTGCTCCATCTCAGAACTTCAACAGATCCACCTCGGGTAACATAAACCCGGTGTCAGGTTTAAATCAGCTTCACCTCAGAACTTTCGCAGATACGCCTCAGGTAACATAAACCATGTGTCATGTCCAGATCCGCGTCATCTCAAAAATTTAGTAGATCCGCCTCGGGTAGCAAAAATGTGGTGTCAGGTCCAGATCCACTTCATCTCAAAAATTCAGCAGATCCGCCTCGGGTATCATAAACCTGGTGTCATGTCTAGATCCGCTTCACGTCAAGAACTTCAGTAGATCCGCCTCGGGTAACATAGATTCGGTGTTAGGTTTAGATCTACTTCACCTCAGAAATTTAGCAGATCCACCTCGGGTAACATAGACCCGGTGTCAGGTTCAGATCGACTTCACTTCAGAAATTCAGCAGATCCACCTCGGGTAACATAAACCTAGTGGCAGGTTTAGTTCGGCTTCACCTCAGAAATTCGACAGATCCACCTCGGGTAACATAGACTCGGTGTCAGGTTTAGATTGGCTTCACCTCGGAAATTTAGCAGATCCATATCGGGTAACATAGACTCGGTGTCAGTTCTAGATCGATTTCACCTCAGAAATTCAGCTGATCCACCTTGGGTAACATAAACCCGGTGTCATGTCTAGATCCGCTTCACCTCAAGAACTTCAGTAGATCCGCCTCGTGTAACATAGACCTGGTGTCAGGTTTAGTTCGGCTTTACCTCAAAAATTTAGTAGATACACCTCGGGTAACATAGACCCGGTGTCAGGTTCAGATCGGCTTCACCTCAGAAATTCAGCAGATCCACCTCGGGTGACATAAAACCAGTGTCAGGTTTAGATGGGCTTCACCTTAGAAATTCAGCAGATCCACCTCGGGTAACATAGACTCGGTGTCAGGTTTAGATCGTCTCCATCTCAGAACTTCAGCAGGTCCACCTCGGGTAACATAAACCCAGTGTCAGGTTTAAATTGACTTCACCTTAGAACTTTAGCAGATCCACCTCAAGTAGCGTAAACTCGGTGTTAGGTCCACATCCGCTTCATCTTAAAAATTCAGTAGATCCGCCTCGGATAACATAAGCACTGTGTCAGGTCCAGATCCGTTTCATCTCAAAAATTCAGCAGATCCACCTCAGGTAACATAAACCCGGTATCAAGTTCATATCATCTTCACCTCAGAAATTCAGCAGATCCACCTCGGGTAACATAAATCCGTTGTCAGGTTGAGATTAGCTTCACCTCAGAACTTTGGCAAATCCACCTCAGGTAACGTAAACCCGGTGTCAGGTCCATATCCGCTTCATCTCAAAAATTCAGCAGATCCGCCCCGGGTGATATAAACCCGATCTCAGGTCCAGATCCGTTTCATCTCAAAAATTCAGCAGACCCACCTCGGGGTAACATAAACCCGGTGTTAGGTCCAGATCCGTTTCATCTCAAAAATTTAGCAGATCCACCTTGGGTAACATAAACCCGGTGTCATGTCTAGATCCGCTTCACCTCAAGAACTTCAGTAGATCTGCCTCGGGTAACATAGACCCGCTGTCATGTTTAGATCGGCTTCACCTAAAAAATTTAGTAGAAACACCTCGGGTAACATTGACCCGGTGTTTGGTTCAAATCGGCTTCCCCTCAGAAATTCAGCAGATCCACCTCGGGTAACATAAACTCGGTGTCAGGTTTGGATGGGCTTCACCTCAGAAATTCAGCAGATCTACCTCGGGTAACATAGACTCGGTGTCAGGTTTATATCGGCTTCACCTCAGAAATTCAGCAGATCCACCTCGGGTAACATAAACCCAGTGTCATGTCTAGATCCACTTCACCTATCCGCCTCGGGTAACATAGACCCGGTGACAGGTTTAGATCGGCTTCACCTCAAAAATTTAGTAGATACACCTCGGGTAATATAGACCCGGTGTCAGGTTCAGATCGGCTTCACCTCAGAAATTCAGTAGATCCACCTCGGGTGACATAAAACCAGTGTCAGGTTTAGATGGGCTTCACCTTAGAAATTCAACAGATCCACCTCGGGCAACATAATCCCGGTATCAGGTTTAAATTGACTCCACCTCAGAACTTTAGCAGATCCACCTCAAGTAACGTAAACCCGGTGTTAGGTCCACATCCGCTTCATCTCAAAAATTCAGCAGATCTGCCTCGGGTAATATAAACCCTGTGTCAGGTCCAGATCCGTTTCATCTTAAAAATTCAGCAGATCCACCTCAGGTAACATAAACCCGGTATAAGGTTCAGATCATCTTCACCTCAGAAATTCAGCAGATCCACCTCGAGTAATATAAATCCGTTGTCAGGTTGAGATCAGCTTCACCTCAGAACTTTGGCAGATCCGCCTCAGGTAACGTAAACCCGGTGTCAGGTCCATATCCGCTTCATCTAAAAAATTCAACAGATCCGCCCCGGGTGACATAAACCCGATGTCAGGTCCAGATCCGTTTCATCTCAAAAATTCAGCAGACCCACCTCGGGTAACATAAACCCGGTGTCAGGTCCAGATCCGTTTGATCTCGAAAATTCAGCAGATCCATCTCGGGTAACATAAACCCGGTGTCAGGTCCAGATCCATCGGCTTCACCTCAGAAATTCTGCAGATCCACCTCGGGGAATATAGACCTGGTGTCAGGTCCAAATGTGCTCCATCTCAGAACTTCAACAGATCCACCTCGGGTAACATAAACATGGTGTCAGGTTTAAATCAGCTTCATCGCAGAACTTTCACAGATCCGCCTCAGGTAACATAAACCATGTGTCATGTCCAGATCCGTTTCATCTCAAAAATTTAGCAGATCCGTCTAGGGTAACTTAAACCCGGCATCAGGTTTAAATCGGCTTTGCCTCAAAACTTTAGCAGATCCGCCTTGGGTAACAAAAATCCGGTGTCAGGTCCAGATCCGCTTCATCTCAAAAATTCAGCAGATCCGCCTCGGGTAACATAAACCCGGTGTCATGTCAAGATCCGCTTCACCTCAAGAACTTCAGTAGATCCTCCTCGGGTAACATAGACCCGATGTCAGGTTTAGATCGACTTCACCTCAGAAATTTAGCAGATCCACCTCGGGTAACATAGACCCGGTGTCAGGTTCAGATTGACTTCACCTCATATATTCAGCAGATCCACGTCGGGTAACATAGACACGGTGTCAGGTTTAGATCGGCTTCACCTCAAAAATACAGCAGATCCACCTCGGATAACAAAAACCCAGTGTCAGGTTTAGATAGGCTTCACCTCAGAAATTCAGCAGATCCTCCTCGGGTAACATAGACTCAATGTCAGGTTTAGATTGGCTTCACCTCAGAAATTCAGCAGATCCACCTCGGGTAACATAAACCCGGTGTCATGTCTAGAGACGGTTCACCTCAAAAACTTTAGTAGATCCGCCTCGGGTAACATAGACCCGGTGTCAGGTTCAGATCGCCTTCACCTCAAAAATTTTAATAGATACACCTCGGGTAACATAGACCCGGTGTCAGGTTCAGGTCGGCTTCACATTAGAAATTCAGCAGATCCACCTCGGGGGACATAAAACCAGTGTCAGGTTTAGATGGGCTTCACCTCAGAAATTCATCAGATCCACCTCGGGTAATATAGACTCGGTGTCAGGTTTAGATAGGCTTCACCGCAGAAATTCAGCAGATCCACGTCAGGTAACATAGACTCGGTGTCAGGTTTAGATCGGCCTCACCTCTTAAATTCTGCAGATCCGCCTCGGGTAACATAAACCCAGTGTCATGTCTAGATCCGCTTCACCTCAAGAACTTCATTAGATCCGCCTCGAGCAACATAGACCCAGTGTCAGGTTCAGATCGACTTCACCTCAGAAATTCAGCAGATCCACCTTGGGTAACATAAACCAAGTGTCAGGTTTAGATCGGCTTCACCTCAGAAATTTAGCAGATCCACCTCGGGTAACATAGACTCGGTGTCAGGTTTAGATTGGCTTCACCTCAGAAATTCAGCAGATCCCCGTCGGGTAACATAGACTCGGTGTCAGGTTTAGATCGGCTTTACCTCTGAAATTCAGCAGATCCACCTCGGGTAACATAAACCCGGTGTCATGTCTAGATCCGATTCACCTCAAGAACTTCAGTAGATCCGCCTCGGGTAACATAGACCCGGTGTCATGTTTAGATCGGCTTCACCTCAAAAATTTAGTAGATACACCTCGGGCAACATAGACCCAGTGTCAGGTTCAGATCGGCTTCACCTCAGAAATTCAGAAGATCCACCTCGGGTGACATAAAACCAGTGTCAGGTTTAGATGGGCTTCACCTCAAAAATTCAGCAGATCCACCTCGGGTAACATAGACTCGGTGACGGGTTTAGATCGGATCCATCTCAAAACTTCAGCAGATCCACCTCGGGTAACATAAACCCGGTGTCTGGTTTAAATTGACCTCACCTCAGAACTTTAGCAGATCCACCTTAAGTAACGTAAACCCGGTGTTAGGTCCACATTCGCTTCATCTAAAAAATTCAGCAGATCCGCTTCGGGTAACATAAACCTTGTGTCAGGTCCAGATCCGTTTCATCTCAAAAATTTAGCAGATCCACCTCAGGTAACATAAACCCTGTATCAGGTTCAGATCATCTTCACCTCAGAAATTCAGCAGATCCACCTCGGGTAACATAAATCCGTTGTCAGGTTGAGATCAGCTTCACCTCAGAACTTTGGCGGATCAGCCTCAGGTAACGTAAACCCGGTGTCAGGACCATATCCGCTTTATCTCAAAAATTCAGCAGATCCGCCCCGGGTGATATAAACCCGATGTCAGGTCCAGATCCGTTTCATCTCAAAAATTCAGCAGACCCATCTCAGGTAACATAAACCTGGTGTCAAGTCCAGATCCGTTTCATCTCAAAAATTCAGCAGATCCACCTCGCGTAACATAAACCCGGTGTCAGGTCCAGATCCATCAGCTTCACCTCAGAAATTCAGCAGATCCACCTCAGGTAACATAGACCCGGAGTCAGGTTCAAATCGGCTTCACCTCAGAAATTCAGCAGATCCACCACGAGCAACATAGACCCGGTGTCAGGTCCAAATGTGCTCCATCTCAGAACTTCAACAGATCCACCTCGGGTAACATAAACATGGTGTTAGGTTTAAATCAGCTTCACCTCAGAACTTTCACAGATCCATCTCAGGTAACATAAACCACGTGTCATGTCCAGATCCGCTTCATCTCAAAAATTTAGCTGATCCGTCTCAGGTAACATAAACCCGGTGTCAGATTTAAATCGGCTTTACCTCAGAACTTTAGCAGATTCGCCTTGGGTAACAAAAATCCGGTGTCAGGTCCAGATCCGCTTCATCTAAAAAATTCAGCAGATCCGCCTCGGGTAACATAAACTCGGTGTCATGTCTAGATCCGCTTCACCTCAAGAACTTCAGTAGATCCGCCTCGGGTAACATAGAGGCGGTATCAGGTTTAGATCGGCTTCACCTCAGAAATTTGACAGATCCACCTCGGGTAACATAGACCCGGTGTCAGGTTCAGATCGGCTTCACCTCATAAATTCAGCAGATCCACTTCGGGTAACATAAACCCAATGTCAGGTTTAGTTCGGCTTCCCCTCAGAAATTCAGTAGATCCACCTCGGGTAACATAGACTCAGTGTCAGGTTTAGATCGGCTCCATCTCAGAACTTCAAAGGTCCGCCTCGGGTAACAGAAACCCGGTGTCAGGTTTAAATTGACTTCACCTTAGAACTTTAGCAGATCCGCCTCAGGTAACGTAAACCCGGTGTTAGGTCCACATCCGCTTCATCTCAAAAATTCAGCAGATCCGCCGCGGGTAACATAAACCCTGTGTCAGGTCCAGATCCTTTTCATCTCAAAAATTCAGCAGAGCCACCTCAGGTAACATAAACCCGGTATCAGGTTCAGATCATCTTTACCTCAGAAATTCACAGATCCACCTCGGGTAACATAAATCCGTTGTCAGGTTGAGATCCGCTTAACCTTAGAACTTTAGCAGATCCGCCTCAGGTGACGTAAACCTGGTGTCAGGTCCATATCCGCTTCATCTCAAAAATTCAGCAGATCCACCCCGGGTGACAAAAACCTGATGTCAGGTCCTGATCCGTTTCATCTCAAAAATTTAGCAGACCCACCTCGGGTAACGTAAACATGGTGTCAGGTCCAGATTCGTTTCATCTCAAAAGTTCAGTAGATCCACCTCAGGTAACATAAACCCGGTGTCAGGTTCAGATCAGCTTCACCTCAGAAATTCTGCAGATCCACCTCGGGTAACATCGACCCGGTGTCAGGTCCAAATTTGTTCCATCTCAGAACTTTGACAGATCCACCTCGGGTAACATAAACCCGGTGTCAGGTTTAAATCAGCTTCACCTCAGAACTTTCGCAGATCCGCCTGAGGTAACATAAACCATGTGTCATGTCCAGATCCGCGTCAACCCAAAAATTTAGTAGATCCGCCTCGGGTAGCAAAAATCTGGTGTCAGGTCCAGATCCACTTCATCTCAAAAATTCAGCAGATCCGCCTCGGGTATCATAAACCTGGTGTCATGTCTAGATCCGCTTCACGTCAAGAACTTCAGTAGATCTGCCTCGGGTAACATAGAACCGGTGTCAGGTTTAGATCTACTTCACCTCAGAAATTTAGCAGATCCACCTCGGGTAACATAGACCCGGTGTCAGGTTCAGATCAACTTCACTTCAGAAATTCAGCAGATCCACCTCGGGTAACATAAACCCAGTGGCAGGTTTAGATCGGCTTCACCTCAGAAATTCAACAGATCCACCTCGGGTAACATAGACTCGGTGTCAGGTTTAGATTGGCTTCACCTCAGAAATTTAGCAGATCCACATCGGGTAACATAGACTCGGTGTCAGGTTTAGGTCGGCTTCACCTCAGAAATTCAGCTGATCCACCTCGGGTAACATAAACCCGGTGTCATGTCTAGATCCGCTTCACCTCATGAACTTTAGTAGATCCGCCTCGGGTAACATAGACCCGGTGTCAGGTTTAGATCGGCTTCACCTCAAAAATTTAGTAGATACACCTCGGGTAACATAGACCCGGTGTCAGGTTCAGATCGGCTTCACCTCAGAAATTCAGCAGATCCACCTCGGGTGACATAAAACCAGTGTCAGGTTTAGATGGGCTTCACCTTAGAAATTCAGCAGATCCACCTCGGGTAACATAGACTCGGTGTCAGGTTTAGATCGTCTCCATCTCAGAACTTCAGCAGATCCACCTCGGGTAACATAAGCCTGGTGTCAGGTTTAAATTGACTTCACCTCCGAACTTTAGCAGATCCACCTCAAGTAGCGTAAACCCGGTGTTAGGTCCACATCCGCTTCATCTTAAAAATTCAGTAGATCCGCCTCGGGTAACATAAACCCTGTGTCAGGTCCAGATCCGTTTCATCTCAAAAATTCATCAGATCCACCTCAGGTAACATAAACCCTGTATCAGGCTCAGATCATCTTCACCTCAGAAATTCAGCAGATCCACCTCGGGTAACATAAATCCGTTGTCAGGTTGAGATTAGCTTCACCTCAGAACTTTGGCAGATCCACCTTAGGTACTGTAAACCCGGTGTCAGGTCCTTATCCGCTTCATCTCAAAACTTCAGCAGATCCGCCCCGGGTGACATAAACCCGATCTCAGGTCCAGATCCGTTTCATCTCAAAAATTCAGCAGACCCACCTCGGGGTAACATAAACCCAGTGTCAGGTCCAGATCCGTTTCATCTCAAAAATTTAGCAGATCCACCTCGGGTAACATAAACCCAGTGTCATGTCTAGATCCGGTTAACCTCAAGAACTTCAGTAGATCCGCCGCGGGTAACATAGACCCAGTGTCATGTTTAGATCGGCTTCACCTTAAAAATTTAGTAGATACACCTCGGGTAACATTGACCCGGTGTCAGGTTCAGATCGGCTTCACCTCAGAAATTCAGCAGATCCACCTCGGGTAACATAGACTCGGTGTCAGGTTTAGATGGGCTTCACCTCAGAAATTCAGCAGATCCCCGTCAGGTAACATAGACTCGGTGTCAGGTTTAGATCGGCTTCACCTCAGAAATTCAGCAGATCCGCCTCGTGTAACATAAACCCGGTGTCATATCTAGATCCGCTTCACCTATCCGCCTCGGGTAACATAGACCCGGTGTAAGGTTTAGATCGGTTTCACCTCAAAAATTTAGTAGATACACCTCGGGTAATATAGACCCGGTGTCAGGTTCAGATCGGCTTCACCTTAAAAATTCAGTAGATCCACCTCGGGTGACATAAAACCAGTGTCATGTTTAGATGGGCTTCACCTCAGAAATTCAACAGATCCACCTCGGGCAACATAATCCCGGTATCAGGTTTAAATTGAATTCACCTCAGAACTTTAGCAGATCCACCTTAAGTAACGTAAACCCGGTGTTAGGTCCACATCCCCTTCATCTCAAAAATTCAGCAGATCTGCCTCGGGTAATATAAACCCTATGTAAGGTCCAGATCCGTTTCATCTCAAAAATTCAGCAGATCCACCTCAGGTAACATAAACCCGGTATCAGGTTCAGATCATCTTCACCTCAGAAATTCAGCAGATCCACCTCGGGTAATATAAATCCGTTGCCAGGTTGAGATCAGCTTCACCTCAGAACTTTGGCAGATCCGCCTTAGGTAACGTAAACCCGGTGTCAGGCCCATATCCGCTTCATCTCAAAAATTCAGCTGATCCGCCCCGGGTGACATAAACCCGATGTCAGGGCCAGATCCGTTTCATCTCAAAAATTCAGCAGACCCACCTCGGGTAACATAAACCCGGTGTCAGGTCCAGATCCGTTTGATCTCAAAAATTCAGCAGATCCACCTCGGGTAACATAAACCCGGTGTCATGTCCATATCCATCGGTTTCACCTCAGAAATTCAGCAGATCCACCTCGAGTAATATGGACTCGGTGTCAGGTCCAAATGTGCGCTATCTCAGAACTTCAACAGATCCACCTCGGGTAACATAAACATGGTGTCAGGTTTAAATCAGCTTCACCACAGAACTTTCACAGATCCGCCTCAGGCAACATAAACCATGTGTCATGTCCAGATCCGTTTCATCTCAAAAATTTAGCAAATCTGTCGAGAGTAACATAAACCCGGTGTCAGGTTTTAATCGGCTTTACCTCAAAACTTTAGCAGATCAGCCTTGGGTAACAAAAATCCGGTGTCAGGTCCAGATCCGGTTCATCTCAAAAATTCAGCAGATCCGCCTCGGGTAACATAAACCCGGTGTCATGTCAAGATCCGCTTCACCTCAAGAACTTCAGTAGATCCTCCTCGGGTAACATAGACCCGGTGTCAGGTTTAGATCGACTTCACCTCAGAAATTTAGCAGATCCACCTCGGGTAACATAGACCCCGTGTCAAGTTCAGATTGACTTCACCTCAGAAATTCAGCAGGTCCACGTCGGGTAATATAGACATGGTGTCAGGTTTAGATCGGCTTCACCTTAGAAATTCAGCAGATCCACCTCGGGTAACAAAAACCCAGTGTCAGATTTAGATCGGCTTCACCTCAGAAATTCAGCAGATCCTCCTCGGGCAACATGGACTCGGTGTCAGGTTTAGATTGGCTTCACCTCAGAAATTCAGTAGATCCACGTCGGGTAACATAGACACGGTGTTAGGTTTAGATCGGATTCACCTTAGAAATTCAGCAGATCCACCTCGGGGAACATAAACCCGGTGTCATGTCTAGAGACGGTTCACCTCAAGAACTTTAGTAGACCCGCCTCGGGTAACATAGACCCGGTGTCAGGTTCAGATCGCCTTCACCTCAAAAATTTTAATAGATACACCTCAGGTAACATAGACCCGGTGTCAGGTTTAGATCGGCTTCACCTCAGAAATTTTAATAGATACACCTCGGGTAACATAGACCCGTTGTCAGGTTCAGATCAGTTTCACCATAGAAATTTAGCAGATCCACCTCAGGTGACATAAAACCAGTGTCAGGTTTAGATGTGCTTCACCTCAGAACTTCATCAGATCCACCTCGGATAATATAAACCCGGTGTCAGGTTTAAATTTACTTCACCTTAGAACTTTAGCAGATCCGCCTCAGGTAACGTAAACCCGGTGTTAGGTCCACATCAGCTTCATCTCAAAAATTTTGCAGGTCCGCCGCGGGTAACATAAACCCTGTGTCAGGTCCAGATCCATTTCATCTCAAAAATTCAGCAGATCCACCTTAGGTAACAAAAACCCGGTATCAGGTTCAGATCATCTTCACCTCAGAAATTCAGCAGATCCACCTCTAGTAACATAAATCCGTTGTCAGGTTGAGATCAGCTTCACCTTAGAACTTTAGCAGATCTGCCTCAGGTAACGTAAACCTGGTGTCTGGTCCATTTCCGTTTCATCTCAAAAATTCAGCAGATCCGCCCCGGGTGACATAAACCCGATGTCAGGTCCTGATCTGTTTCATCTCAAAAATTCAGTAGACCTACCTCGGGTAACATAGACACGGTGTCAGGTCCAGATCCGTTTCATCTCAAAAATTCAGTAGATCCACCTCGGGTAACATAAACCCGGTGTCAGGTTCAAATCAGCTTCCCCTCAAAAATTCAGCAGATCCACCTCGGGTAACATCGACCCTATGTCAGGTCCAAATGTGCTCCATCTCGGAACTTCAACAGATCCACCTCGGGTAACATAAACCCGGTGTCATGTTTAAATCAGCTTCCCCTCAGAACTTTCACAGATCCGCCTCAGGTAACATAAACCATGTGTCTTGTCAAGATCCGCTTAATCTCAAAAATTTAGCAGATCCGTCTCGGGTAACATAAACCCGGTGTCAGGTTTAAATCGGCTTTACCTCAGAACTTTAGCAGATGCACCTCAGGTAATAAAAATCCGGTGTCAGGTCCAGATCCACTTCATCTCAAAAATTCAGCAGATCTGCCTCGGGTATCATAAACCTGGTGTCATGTCTAGATCCGCTTCACGTCAAGAACTTAAGTAGACCCGCCTCGGGTAACATAAACCCTGCGTCAGGTTTGGATCTACTTCACCTCAGAAATTTAGTAGATCCACCTCGGGTAACATAGACCCAGTGTCAGGTTCAGATCGACTTCACCTCAGAAATTCAGCAGATCCACATCGGGTAATATAAACCCAGTGTCAGGTTTAGATCGGCTTCACCTCAGAAATTCCGCAGATCCACCTCGGGTAACATAGACTCGGTGTCAGGTTTAGATCGGCTTCACCTCAGAAATTTAGTAGATCCACCTCGGGTAACATAGACTCGGTGTCAGGTTTAGATTGGCTTCACCTCAGAAATTCAGCAGATCCACATCGGGTAACATAGAATCGTTGTCAGGTTTAGATCGGCTTCACCTCTGAAATTTAGCAGATCCACCTCGGGTAACATAAAGCCGGTGTCATGTCTAGATCCGCTACACCTCAAGAACTTCAGTAGATCCGCCTCGGGTAACATAGACCCGGTGTCATGTTTAGATTGGCTTCACCTCAAAAATTTAGTAGATACACATCGGGTAACATAGACCCAGTGTCAGGTTCAGATTGGCTTCACCTCAGAAATTCAGCAGATCCACCTCGGGTGACATAAAACCAGTGTCAGGTTTAGATGGGCTTCACCTCAGAAATTCAGCAGATCGACCTCGGGTAACATAGACTCGGTGTCAGGTTTAGATCGGCTCCATCTCAGAACTTCAGCAGATCCCCATCGGGTAACATAAACCCGGTGTCAGGTTTAAATTGACCTCACCTCAGAACTTTAGTAGATCCACCTCAAGTAACGTAAGCCCGGTGTTTGGTCCACATTCGCTTCATCTAAAAAACTCAGTAGATCCGCCTCGGGTAACATAAACCCTGTGTCAGGTCCAGATCCGTTTCATCTCAAAAATTTAGTAGATCCACCTCAGGTAACATAAACTCGGTATCAAGTTCAGATCACCTTCACCTCAAAAATTCAGCAGATGCACCTCGGGTAACATAAATCCGTTGTCAGGTTGAGATCAGCTTCACCTCAGAACTTTGGCGGATCCGCCTCAGGTAACGTAAACCCGGTGTCAGGACCATATCCGCTTCATCTAAAAAATTCAGCAGATCCAGCCCGGGTGATATAAACCCGATGTCAGGTCCAGATCTGTTTCATCTCAAAAATTCAGCAGACCCATCTTGGGTAACATAAACCTGGAGTCAAGTCCAGATCCGTTTCATCTCAAAAATTCAGCAGATCCACCTCGGGTAACATAAACCCGGTGTCAGGTCCAGATCCATCGGCTTCACCTCAGAAATTCAGTAGATCCACTTCGGGTAACATAGACCCGGAGTCAGGTTCAAATCGGCTTCAACTCAGAAATTCAGTAGATCCACCTCGGGTAACATAGACCCGGTGTCAGGTCCAAATGTGCACCATCTCAGAACTTCAACAGATCCACCTCGGGTAACATAAACATGGTGTTAGGTTTAAATCTGCTTCACCTTAGAACTTTCACAGATCCACCTCAGGTAACATAAACCATGTGTCATGTCCAGATCCGCTTCATCTCAAAAATTTAGCAGATCCATCGTGGGTAACATAAACCCGTTGTTAGATTTAAATCGGCTTTACCTCAGAACTTTAGCAGATTCGCCTTGGGTAACAAAAATCCGGTGTCAGGTCCAGATCCGCTTCATCTCAAAAATTCAGCAGATCCGCCTCGGGTAACATAAACTCGGTGTCATGTCTAGATCCGTTTCACCTCAAGAACTTCAGTAGATCCGCCTCGGGTAACATAGACGTGGTATCAGGTTAAGATCGGCTTCACCTCAGAAATTTGGCAGATCCACCTCGGGTAACATAGACCCGGTGTCAGGTTCAGATCGGCTCCATCTCAGAACTTCAGCAGATCCACCTCGGGTAACAGAGACCTGGTGTCAGGTTAAATTGACTTTACCTCAGAACTTTAGCAGATCCGCCTCAGGTAACGTAAACCCGGTGTTAGGTCCACATCCGCTTCATCTCAAAAATTCAGCAGATCCGCCGCGGGTAACATAAACCCTGTGTCAGGTCCAGATCCGTTTCATCTCAAAAATTCAGCAGATCCACCTTAGGTAACATAAACTCGGTATCAGGTTCAGATCATCTTCACCTCAGAAATTCACAGATCCACCTCGGGTAACATAAATCCGTTGTCAGGTTGAGATCCGCTTAACCTTAGAACTTTAGCAGATCCGCCTCAGGTGACGTAAACCTGGTGTCAGGTCCATATCCGCTTCATCTCAAAAATTCATCAGATCCGCCCCGGGTGACAGAAACCTGACGTTAGGTCCTAATCCGTTTCATCTCAAAAATTTAGCAGACCCACCTCGGGTAACATAAACACGGTGTCAGGTCCAAATCTGTTTCATCTCAAAAGTTTAGTAGATCCACCTCAGGTAACATAAACCCAGTGTCAGGTTCAGATCAGCTTAACCTCAGAAATTATGCAGATCCACCTCGGTAACATCGGCCCAGTGTCAGGTCCAAATGTGCTCCATCTCAGAACTTCAACAGATCCACCTCGGGTAACATAAACCCGGTGTCAGGTTTAAATCAGCTTCACCTCAGAACTTTCGCAGATCCGCCTCAGGTAACATAAACCATGTGTCATGTCCAGATCCGCGTCATCTCAAAAATTTAGTAGATCCGCCTCGGGTAGCAAAAATCTGGTGTCAGGTCCAGATCCACTTCATCTCAAAAATTCAGCAGATCCGCCTCGGGTATCATAAACCTTGTGTCATGTCTAGATCCGCTTCACGTCAAGAACTTCAGTAGATCCGCCTCGGGTAACATAGAACCGGTGTTAGGTTTAGATCTACTTCACCTCAGAAATTTAGCAGATCCACCTCGGGTAACATAGACCCGGTGTCAGGTTCAGATCGACTTCACTTCAGAAATTCAGCAGATCCACCTCGGGTAACATAAACCCAGTGGCAGGTTTAGATCGGTTTCACCTCAGAAATTCAACAGATCCACCTCGGGTAACATAGACTCGGTGTCAGATTTAGATTGGCTTCACCTCAGAAATTTAGCAGATCTATATCGGGAAACATAGACTCGGTGTCAGGTCTAGATCGGTTTCACCTCAGAAATTCAGCTGATCCACCTCGGGGTAACATAAACCCGGTGTCATGTCTAGATCCGCTTCACCTCAAGAACCTCAGTAGATCCGCCTCGTGTAACATAGACCTGGTGTCAGGTTTAGATCGGCTTCACCTCAAAAATTTAGTAGATACACCTCGGGTAACATAGACCCGGTGTCAGGTTCAGATCGGCTTCACCTCAGAAATTCAGCAGATCCACCTCGGGTGACATAAAACCAGTGTCAGGTTTAGATGGGCTTCACCTTAGAAATTGAGCAGATCCACCTCGCGTAACATAGACTCGGTGTCAGGTTTAGATCGTCTCCATCTCAGAACTTCAGCAGGTCCACCTCGGGTAACATAAACCCGGTGTCAGGTTTAAATTGACGTCACCTCAGAACTTTAGCAGATCCACCTCAAGTAGCGTAAACTCGATGTTAGGTCCACATCCATTTCATCTTAAAAATTCAGTAGATCCGCCTCGGATAACATAAACACTGTGTCAGGTCCAGATCCGTTTCATCTCAAAAATTCAGCAGATCCACCTCGGATAACATAAACACTGTGTCAGTTCCGGATCCGTTTCATCTCAAAAATTCAGCAGATCCACCTCAGGTAACAAAAACCCGGTATCAGGTTCATATCATCTTCACCTCAGAAATTCAGCAGATCCACCTCGGGTAACATAAATCCGTTGTCAGGTTGAGATTAGCTTCACCTCAGAACTTTGGCAGATCCACCTCAGGTAACGTAAATCCGGTGTCAGGTCCATATCCGCTTCATCTCAAAAATTCAGCAGATCCGCCCTGGGTGATATAAACCCGATCTTAGGTCCAGATCCGTTTCATCTCAAAAATTCAGCAGACCCACCTCGGGGTAACATAAACCCGGTGTTAGGCCCAGATCCGTTTCATCTCAAAAATTTTGGCAGATCCACCTTGGGTAACATAAACCCGGTGTCATGTCTAGATCCGCTTCACCTCAAGAACTTCAGTAGATCTGCCTCGGGTAACATAGACCCGGTGTCATGTTTAGATCGGCTTCACCTCAAAAATTTAGTAGATACACCTCGGGTAACATTGACCCGGTGTCAGGTTCAAATCGGCTTCCCCTCAGAAATTCAGCAGATCCACCTCGGGTAACATAAACTCGGTGTCAGGTTTGGATGGGCTTCACCTCAGAAATTCAGCAGATCCACCTCGGGTAACATAGACTCGGTGTCAGGTTTATATCGGCTTTACCTCAGAAATTCAGTAGATCCACCTCGGGTAACATAAACCCAGTGTCATGTCTAGATCCACTTCACCTATCCGCCTCGGGTAACATAGACCCGGTGAAAGGTTTAGATCGGCTTCACCTCAAAAATTTAGTAGATACACCTCGGGTAATATAGACCCGGTGTCAGGTTCAGATCGGCTTCACCTCAGAAATTCAGTAGATCCACCTCGGGTGACATAAAACTAGTGTCTGGTTTAGATGGGCTTCACCTTAGAAATTCAACAGATCCACCTCGGGCAACATAATCCTGGTATCAGGTTTAAATTGACTCCACCTCAGAACTTTAGCAGATCCACCTTAAGTAACGTAAACCAGGTGTTAGGTCCACATCCGCTTCATCTCAAAAATTCAGCAGATCTGCCTCGGGTAATATAAACCCTGTGTCAGGTCCAGATCCGTTTCATCTCAAAAATTCAGCAGATCCACCTCAGGTAACATAAACCCGGTATAAGGTTCAGATCATCTTCACCTCAGAAATTCAGCAGATCCACCTCGAGTAATATAAATCCGTTGTCAGGTTGAGATCAGCTTCACCTCAGAACTTTGGCAGATCCGCCTCAGTTAACGTAAACCCAGTGTCAGGTCCATATCCGCTTCATCTAAAAAATTCAATAGATCCGCCCCGGGTGACATAAACCCGATGTTTGGTCCTGATCCGTTTCATCTCAAAAATTCAGCAGATCCACCTCGGGTAACATAAACCCGGTGTCAGGTCCAGATCCGTTTGATCTCGAAAATTCAGCAGATCCACCTCGGGTAACATAAACCCGGTGTCAGGTCCAGATCCATCGGCTTCACCTCAGAAATTCAGCAGATCCACCTCGGGTAATAGAGACCTGATGTCAGGTCCAAATGTGCTCCATCTCAGAACTTCAACAGATCCACCTCGGGTAACATAAACATGGTGTCAGGTTTAAATCAGCTTCACCGCAGAACTTTCACAGATCCGCCTTAGGTAACATATACCATGTGTCATGTCCAAATCCGTTTCATCTCAAAAATTTAGCAGATCCGTCTAGGATAACATAAACCTGGCGTCAGGTTTAAATCAGCTTTGCCTCAAAACTTTTGCAGATCCGCCTTGGGTAACAAAAATCCGGTGTCAGGTCCAGATCCGCCTCGGGTAACATAAACCCGGTGTCATGTCAAGATCCGCTTCACCTCAAGAACTTCAGTAGATCCTCCTCGGGTAACATAGACCCGATGTCAGGTTTAGATCGACTTCACCTCAGAAATTTAGCAGATGCACCTCGGGTAACATAGACCCGGTGTCAGGTTCAGATTGACTTCACCTCATATATTCAGCAGATCCACGTCGGGTAACATAGACACAGTGTCAGGTTTAGATCGGCTTCACCTCAGAAATTCAGCAGATCCACCTCGGGTAACAAAAACCCAGTGTCAGGTTTAGATCTGCTTCACCTCAGAAATTCAGCAGATCCTCCTCGGGTAACATAGACTCGATGTCAGGTTTAGATTGGCTTCACCTCAGAAATTCAGCAGATCCACCTCGGGTAACATAAACCCGGTGTCATGTCTAGAGAAGGTTCACCTCAAGAACTTTAGTAGATCCGCCTCGGGTAACATAGACCCGGTGTCAGGTTCAGATCGCCTTCACCTCAAAAATTTTAATAGATACACCTCAGGTAACATAGACCCGGTGTCAGGTTCAGGTCGGCTTCACATTAGAAATTCAGCAGATCCACCTCGGGGGACATAAAACCAGTGTCAGGTTTAGATGGGCTTCACCTCAGAAATTCAGCAGATCCACCTCGGGTAACATAGACTCGGTGACAGGTTTAGATCGGCTCCATCTCAGAACTTCAGCAGATCCACCTCGGGTAACATAAACCCGGTGTCAGGTTTAAATTGACCTCACCTCAGAACTTTAGCAGATCCACCTTAAGTAACGTAAACCCGGTGTTAGGTCCACATTCGCTTCATCTAAAAAATTCAGCAGATCCGCCTCGGGTAACATACACCTTGTGTCAGGTCCAGATCCGTTTCATCTCAAAAATTTAGCAGATCCACCTCAGGTAATATAAACCCTGTATCAGGTTCAGATCATCTTCACCTCAGAAATTCAGCAGATCCACCTCGGGTAACATAAATCCGTTGTCAGGTTGAGATCAGCTTCACCTCAAAACTTTGGCGGATCCGCCTCAGGTAACGTAAACCCGGTGTCAGGACCATATCCGCTTTATCTCAAAAATTCAGCAGATCCGCCCCGGGTGATATAAACCCGATGTCAGGTCCAGATCCATTTCATCTCAAAAATTCAGCAGACCCATCTCAGGTAACATAAACCTGGTGTCAAGTCCAGATCCGTTTCATCTCAAAAATTCAGCAGATCCACCTCGGGTAACATAAACCCGGTGTCAGGTCCAGATCCATCGGCTTCACCTCAGAAATTCAGCAGATCCACCTCGGGTAACATAGACCCGGAGTCAGGTTCAAATCGGCTTCACCTCAGAAATTCAGCAGATCCACCTCGAGTAACATAGACCCGGTGTCAGGTCCAAATGTGCTCCATCTCAGAACTTCAACAGATCCACCTCGGGTAACATAAACATGGTGTTAGGTTTAAATCAGCTTCACGTCAGAACTTTCACAGATCCATCTCAGGTAACATAAACCACGTGTCATGTCCAGATCCGCTTCATCTCAAAAATTTAGCAGATCCGTCTCGGGTAACATAAACCCGGTGTCAGATTTAAATCGGCTTTACCTCAGAACTTTAGCAGATTCGCCTTGGGTAACAAAAATCCGGTGTCAGGTCCAGATCCGCTTCATCTAAAAAATTCAGCAGATCCGCCTCGGGTAACATAAACTCGGTGTCATGTCTAGATCCGCTTCACCTCAAGAACTTCAGTAGATCCGCCTCGGGTAACATAGAGGCGGTATCAGGTTTAGATCGGCTTCACCTCAGAAATTTGGCAGATCCACCTCGGGTAACATCGACCCGGTGTCAGGTTCAGATCGGCTTCACCTCATAAATTCAGCAGATCCACTTTGGGTAACATAAACCCAATGTCAGGTTTAGTTCGGCTTCCCCTCAGAAATTCAGTAGATCCACCTCGGGTAATATAGACTCAGTGTCAGGTTTAGATCGGCTCCATCTCAGAACTTCAACGATCCACCTCAGGTAACAGAAACCCGGTGTCAGGTTTAAATTGACTTCACCTCAGAACTTTAGCAGATTCGCCTCAGGTAACGTAAACCCGGTGTTAGGTCCATATCCGCTTCATCTCAAAAATTCAGCAGATCCGCCGCGGGTAACATAAACCCTGTGTCAGGTCCAGATCCTTTTCATCTCAAAAATTCAGCAGAGCCACCTCAGGTAACATAAACCCGGTATCAGGTTCAGATCATCTTTACCTCAGAAATTCACAGATCCACCTCGGGTAACATAAATCCGTTGTCAGGTTGAGATCCGCTTAACCTTAGAACTTTAGCAGATCCGCCTCAGGTGACGTAAACCTGGTGTCAGGTCCATATCCGCTTCATCTCAAAAATTCAGCAGATCCACCCCGGGTGACATAAACCTGATGTCAGGTCCTGATCCGTTTCATCTCAAAAATTTAGCAGACCCACCTCGGGTAACGTAAACATGGTGTCAGGTCCAGATCCGTTTCATCTCAAAAGTTCAGTAGATCCACCTCAGGTAATATAAACCCGGTGTCAGGTTCAGATCAGCTTCACCTCAGAAATTCTGCAGATCCACCTCGGGTAACATCGACCCGGTGTCAGGTCCAAATTTGCTCCATCTCAGAACTTTAACAGATCCACCTCGGGTAACATAAACCCGGTGTCAGGTTTAAATCAGCTTCACCTTAGAACTTTCGCAGATCCGCCTGAGGTAACATAAACCATGTGTCATGTCCAGATCCGAGTCATCCCAAAAATTTAGTAGATCCGCCTCGGGTAGCAAAAATCTGGTGTCAGGTCCAGATCCACTTCATCTCAAAATCAGCAGATCCGCCTCGGGTATCATAAACCTGGTGTCATGTCTAGATCTATTTCACGTCAAGAACTTCAGTAGATCCGCCTCGGGTAACATAAAACCGGTGTCAGGTTTAGATTTACTTCACCTCAGAAATTTAGCAGATCCACCTCGGGTAACATAGACCTGGTGTCAGGTTCAGATCTACTTCACCTCAGAAATTCAGCAGATCCACCTCGGGTAACATAAACCCAGTGGCAGGTTTAGATTGGGTTCACCTCAGAAATTCAACAGATCAACCTCGGGTAACATAGACTCGGTGTCAGGTTTAGATTGGCCTCACCTCAGAAATTTAGCAGATCCACATCGGGTAACATAGACTCGGTGTCAGGTTTAGATCGGCTTCACCTCAGAAATTCAGCTGATCCACCTCGGGTAGCATAAACCCGGTGTCATGTCTAGATCCGTTTCACCTCAAGAACTTCAGTAGATCCACCTCGGGTAACATAGATCCGGTGTCAGGTTTAGATCGGCTTCACCTCAAAAAGTTAGTAGATACACCTCGGGTAACATAGACCCGGCGTCAGGTTTAGATCGGCTTCACCTCAGAAATTCAGTAGATCCACCTCGGGTGACATAAAACCAGTGTCAGGTTTAGATGTGCTTCACCTTAGAAATTCAGTAGATCCACCTCGGGTAACATAGACTCGGTGTCAGGTTTAGATCATCTCCATCTCAAAACTTCAGCAGATCCACCTCGGGTAACATAAACCCGGTGTCAGGTTTAAATGGACTTCACCTCAGAACTTTAGCAGATCCACCTCAAGTAGCATAAACCCGGTGTTAGGTCCACATCCATTTCATCTTAAAAATTCAGTAGATCCGCCTCGGGTAACATAAACCCTGTGTCAGGTCCAGATCCGTTTCATCTCAAAAATTCAGCAGATCCACCTCAAGTAACATAAACCCGGTATCAGGTTCAGATCATCTTCACTTCAGAAATTCAGCAGATCCACCTCGGATAACATAAATCCATTGTCAGGTTGAGATTAGCTTCACCTCAGAACTTTGGCAGATCCACCTCAGGTAACGGAAACCCGGTGTCAGGTCCATATCCGCTTCATCTCAAAAATTCAACAGATCCGCCCTGGGTGACATAAACCTGATCTCAGGTCCAGATCTGTTTCATCTCAAAAATTCAGCAGACCGACCTCGGGGTAACATAAACCTGGTGTCAGGTCCAGATCCGTTTCATCTCAAAAATTCAGCAGATCCACCTCGGGTAACATAAGCTCGGTGTCAGGTCCAGATACATTGGCTTCACCTTAGAAATTAAGCAGATCCACCCCAGGTAACATAGACCCGGTGTCAGGTTCAAATCGGCTTCACCTCAGAAATTCAGCAGATCCACCTCGGGTAACATAGACCCGGTGTCAGGTCCAAATGTGCTCCATCTCAGAACTTCAAAAAATCCACCTCGGGTAACATAAAAATGGTGTCAGGTTTAAATCAACTTCACCTCAGAACTTTCACAGATCCGCCTCAGGTAACATAAACCATTTGTCATGTCCAGATCCGCTTCATCTCAAAAATTTAGCAGATCCGCCTTGGGTAACATAAACCAGGTGTCAGGTTTAAATCGGCTTTACATCAGAACTTTAGTAGATCTGCCTCGGGTAGCAAAAATTCGGTGTCAGGTCCAGATCCGCTTCATCTAAAAAATTTAGCAGACCCGCCTCGGGTAACATAAACCCGGTGTCATGTCTAGATCCGCTTCACCTCAAGAACTTCAGTAGATCCACCTCGGGTAACATAGACCCGATGTCAGGTTTAGATCGACTTCCCCTAAAAAATGTAGCATATCCACCTCGGGTAACATAGACCCGGTGTCAGGCTCAGATCGGCTTCACCTCAGAAATTTAGCAGATCCACCTCGGGTAACATAAACCTAGTGTCAGGTTTAGATTGGCTTCACCTCAAAAATTCAGCGGATCCACCTCGGGTAACATAGACTCACTATTAGGTTTAGATCGGCTTCACCTCAGAAATTCAGCGGATCCACCTCGGGTAACATAGACTCGATGTCAGGTCCAGATTGGATCCATCTCAGAACTTCAGCAGATCCACCTCGGGTAACATAAACCCGGTGTCAGGTTTAAATTGACTTCACCTGAGAACTTTAGCAGATCCGCCTCAGGTAACGTAAACCCGGTGTTAGGTCGACATCCTCTTCATCTCAAAAATTCAGCAGATCCGCCTCGGGTAACATAAACCCTGTGTCAGGTCTAGATCCGTTGCATCTAAAAATTCAGCAGATCCACCTCAGGTAACATAAACTCGGTATCAGGTTCAGATCATCTTCATCTCAGAAATTCAGCAGATCCACCTCAGGTAACATAAATCCGGTGTCAGGTTGAGATCAGCTTCACCTCAGAACTTTAGCTGATCCGCCTCAGGTAACGTAAACCTGGTGTCAGTTCCATATCCACTTCATCTAAAAAATTCAGCAGATTCGCCCCGAGTGACATAAACCCAATGTCAGGTCTAAATCCGTTTCATCTCAAAAATTCAGCAGATCCACCTCGGGTAACATAAACCCGGTGTCAGGTCCAGATCTGTTTCATCTCAAAAATTCAGCAGATCCACCTCGGGTAACATAAACCTGGTGTGAGGTTCAGATCGGCTTCACCTTAGAAATTCAGCAGATCCACCTCGGGTAACATAGACCCGGTGTCAGGTTTAGATTCGCTTCACCTTAGAAATTCTGTAGATCCACCTGGGGTAACATAGTCCCCGTGTCAGGTCCAAATCGGCTCCATCTTAGAACTTTAGCCGATCTGCCATGGGTAATATAGACCCGGTGTTAGGCCCAGATCAGCTTTGCCTTAAGTTATGTAGACTCAGTATCGGTTCAACTTGTCTAATCAACTCAGATCATCATCACGATAGTGAGACTTCAACAAGTCAGCTACGCATTTCTTTTCTTACATGCACGGCGCTTCAATTCACGTTCTCAAATTCATCACCGCAGGTATTTTTCAAACCTGACGTTGGGTGTTGAATTTGGTCACGTGAGGGGCACCTGTAAGCGCCGAAATTTTTCAGCCTAAAAAAAAAATCCCCGAGTCACACTACTGTAATTATAGTCGTGCGATTGTAATTGAAAATTATAGTCGTACGACTAATGGATCACAATAGGTGCAGCATCCCATACTGCGAAAGAAGAAAAAGCAAGCTTAATGGGAGGGGCATTAAATGCTCCTGCAGCGGAAAAAAAAGAGATTAGATATAAAAAGGAGAAGAAAAAGAAAAGAAAGGGGACAAACAAGGGAGGATTGAAGAGAGAAATTGAAAAGAAGAGAAGGAAGAAGGAGAGAAGAAAAACCCAACCAAAGCATCATCTTATTCTCCTCTTTTTCTTTTAATTCTGGTGTTGTAAAGCTTAAAATCGGGTAGAAATCATAGGTTAAAAACTTGGCACACCAAACATAATCAATTCCAGCCCCTAAACTCACCCAAATCCATAACACTTGGAGATTTTTAGACTTATTTTGGAACCTTGACATATAAAGGAAAAGGAGCAATCCAGAACCAATTTAAGGCATTTCCAGCGGTTAAATCGACGGTGGATCTACGCAACAAGGGTAACTACACTTAAATCCTTTGTTTTGCTTCGCTTTCTGGGTGTTTTGGTTCATTTTCGTGCATAAAATCAATTTTTTGGCTTTGCTATTTCTGGGTAGTAAGAATAGTCGTACGACTATTCTTGTGGCTATGAACGGTCGCACGACTGTAATTATAGTCGTGCTACCACAGCTACAGTCATACGACTGTATACGAACTCCCACTGTTATTTCCTTTCATTAAAATAATTTTGACGATTTTCTGCAAATGAGTGAATTACAGTCGCACGATCGTAGTTACAGTCGTGCAACTATGGTTGTAGTCGCACGGTTGTAATTACAGCCGGGCGATTGTAATTTTTGTCCAGAAACAGAAAATCCATAAAAACCCATAAAAATTATAAAAATTCAGAAAAATCAGAAAATCATAAAAAATGAATTTATCTCATGCATCCATGACCTTAGATTTAATTTTTGAAGATATTGCACTTAGAACAGGACAACAACGGAGATCCAAATCTCCCAAAAATCGACCCATCTTTGTATGCTAAATGGCAGTAAACCGGAAAAAGAAAATATTTTCAAAAATGTATTTCTCATAAAAATATACAGGGTATTTCAAAATTGTTTTCCAGGTTTAGTCGGGCCAACTAGCCGAGTCGACCCAGCTACCCCCCAATGGCATGTCCCTGAATTCCTTAAAATCCCATTCTGTCTTGTTTAAGTCCTATGTGTGTTAATAATTAAATTGTGCTAACCATCTGTTTTGCAGCTTTTAATTTTTATTTCTTATGTAATTTATAGATTATCTTGTATTCTAGGCAATTGTAAATTTTCTAGATCCTCGTGTATATTAGGCGCTTGTAATGTGAGAACGAGAGTTTTTTTTTCTTTTTATTCGATCTGGTTGTACAAGCAGCCTTTATTTTTATTCTTTTGAACTGTCTGGATGTATAGTTTACTTATTCCACAATTTATTCCAATTTTTTCGTATGAGCATGGGTTAAGTAAATACAAAACAAAATCTGATAAGAAAAGGTAATAAAGGAAACAAAATACGGTAATATAAACTATAAAGTGAATGCAAGTTAGAGTTTGAATAGGTAACCTGCTCGGACCATAAGTCTCTGGATTAGGTACGGTAGTCTACCCTCGGCAGGGAGCTGTACCGGAATTTCCTAGATGAGCTGATCCGGATGGCGACTCTGTCACTGATATTGAAATTTATGTTTCAAGGTCTTTATGTCAATTAAATGGGAAAGGGTTTTCTATAAAATAGATCTCTAAAATAAAATCAACGGTTTTCTAAAACAAGATAATCAAAATCCTATTTTCCAAAAACCCCAACACATATTTTCCAAATTTCCTTTTCCTCGGTTTGCTTCGTCGCATTCCTTTCTGCTTTCTGGTCATCCGCTCACAGATATTATTCATGAAAAACACATTTAATGTGAAAAGGGAAGTGTTATCGGTCGATTTAGGGTATTCGGAGCTTCTGCCCTGGAGATTACAACCAAGCGGCTGTAATCAGAAGACTATAGTCGTGCCATTGTAGGTTACAGCCGTACCACTGTAGTCATCAGACTATAACCGAGCAGCTATAAGCATCTAATGGGGCAGCTATAGCTGAGTTTGCACTTCCAGCTTTGAGAAAAATACCAAAACACATACAATCAACATCCAAATTGATTCAAAATGAGTTTTTAGGGCCTCTCAGAGTATACCTTATCTGTGTGTTCCAGTGTTTTGGATCACCAAAAATAGATTCAGATGCCAGAAAACTCCTTGGAATCATGAACAACCTGAAATCATCCACAATTTTCCAAAACTCGAACGGAACCCCGAATCGATCCGTATGAACACCAAGTTGACCAGAATCTCTCCCAGATTATGAATTTTCATGAGCCCTAATGGTCTCTTTTCTTCTCTCTAATCTCTCAAAGAATATCAAAACCCTAGTTTTTTTTTCTCTGATTCTGCAGAATGGACTCTATCTGTTTGACCTAATTTCGTGTCTCCCTTTTATATAATCCAATTTAAGGTTAAAATCCTAAATTAATGGCAAAGTTCACCCTATTTAGGAAGAAATTAAATCTGCTAACTACAGCCGAGTGGCTGTAGGGTACTATAGCCGAGCGGCTATAGAGCCAGATCTACATTTCTCACCCTTTCTAACTTTTCTCTCTAGTTCTCTTAAGTGCTCACCCGACCTTCTTCAGGGCTCCGCATTAAGACTTGTTACACTTCTTTAGGTCATCCGAGATATCTTCGATGTCATTCTGGTGTTCCAAATTCATCTTATGTTTATCTGTGAAAAAGGTAACAAAGGTTTTCATCATCGAGGTCAGGAAAAAACCCATGCTCACAGGCTGCCCCTGACATGACCAAAGTCAATTTGGATGGGTGCTTGTGCCCGATTCGATTTTGGTCTCGTGATAGGGAGCACGGTGAGAAGGAAAAGAGGACATACTTGAGGTTTTCCTCATGTTGATCTACTATGATGTTCGTAAGGACTTGTCTCGGTTGATTCACGAAACAGTGGTCTTGCCTAAGTTGACTTGATTTTTTAGGTACTTACTTTGACTCCGTTGCGAAGTATAGGACTTTGCCCGAATTGATTCGACGTTCTCCAAGGATGTGCTTTGACTCCATTGCAAAGCAGAGGACTTTGCCCAGATTGGATTGGTTCTCCAGGGACGTGCTTCGACTTCATTGCGAAGTAGAGGACTTTGCCCGGATTGGATTGGTGCTCCAGGGACATGCTTCGACTGCATTGCAAAGCAGAGGACTTTGCCCGAATTGGGTTGATGCTCTAGGGATGTGCTTCGACTCCATTACGAAGTAGAAGATTTTGCCCAGATTGGATTGGTGCTCTAGGGACGTGCTTCGACTCCATTGTGAAGCAAAGGACTTTGCCTATATTGGTTTGATGCTCTAGGGACGTGCTTCGACTCCATTGTGAAGCAGAGGACTTTACCCAGATGAGATTGGTGCTCTAGGGACGTGCTTCGACTCTATTACAAAGCACAAGACTTTGCTCGGATTGGGTTGGTGTTCCAGAGACGTGCTTCGCCTGCATTATGAAACAGAGGACTTACCCAAATCGGATTGGTGCTCTAGGGATATGCTTCAACTCCATTGTAAAGTAGAAGACTTTGCCCAAATTGGGTTGGTGTTCCAGGGACGTGCTTCGACTCCATTGCGAAGTAGAGGACTTTCCCCGGATTGGTTTCTCCTTGTGAATTGATGTTCATGAAAGTGAAGGGTATTTTGGTAGTTTTATAGCTTGGAAAGTTGGTGTCCTTTAGAGGAAGGATATTTTGGTCATTTCCTTCTCATGGGCTTATGTCACTAAAAGAAGTGAGTTTTAGTGATTTGGTATCCCCTATGGTGAGGAAAAGGGTATTTTGGTCATTTGGTAGCTTAGCGGCTAACCCAAGGATATTTTGGTCATTTCACCTCTAGTGGAGCCTAGTTCACTACATGAAGAAATATTTTGATGATTTGGTTTCCCATGAAGCTTGTGTCACTAAAGGGGAGGTGTTTTGGCCATCTGGTAGTTTGGTCACCAACAGAAGGGCATTTTGGTCATTTAACTTCTAGTAGGGCCTGTGTCACTGAAGGAAAGGATAATAGTGTTTCCCATGAAGCTCGTGTGGCTGGGGAAAGATGCTTTGGTGATTTGAGAAGCTTGATTACCTCTTGGATGTTTTGAATTTGTTTCGGGTGCGTATTCGTTCCTTGATCAATAATTTTGGAAACAAAAATTTTTGCTCCTTCGATAAAGAATGAATATGAACCAAATATCTTGCCCCTTGAAACCTACAAGACATGAAAAATACCTTTCTCAGGATCAAACTGGCATAAAATAATCTTTGAAAAACGAAGGAACAAAGACTTTGCAAAATGACGAACTATGGTGGCGCCACTATAGTGCTACAGCGTGTGGCTGTAGTGCTTTGAGTATCTCTGATTTTCTCTGTTTTTTCCCCTTTACTGATTATCTGTCATAGACTGATCCCTTGAATATGGTCTTTATAGATTCCAGTGATGCATGGTATGTGTGTGTGTAGGGAATTAATCGCCAAAATAAATACGCAGCGGAAAGAAAAACGGATTAATCCCCGCCAAGGATCCATGTATATTGCATTGAATTGGAAGGAAGGGTTAAAGAATTACCTCTTAATTCTTATAGGATTGGATCAAAGGAACCAAAGTAGCTTCCCTCTACAGTTGATCCACACGGAGCAATTGATCCACCGCGTGCTAGCGCCGGGATTGAAGAACAATTCTTCGATTGAGAGAGAGAGCTGAAAAAATCATATTTTTCTGTCCTTTTGTTCAAAAAAACATTTTTCGGCAGATTTTGGAGAATGAGGAGTAAATTCAATGGCTGCTATTTTTGTGTGGTGGCCGAATATATCATTATATATTAGGGTTAGGTTATGTTTTATTTTATATAACCTTTAGTCTTAATTATAATTATAACTTAATACTCCTATTAATTATAATTATAAATTGACCCACACAACTTAATATTAATTCTCAATTAATATTAAATTAACTCCATTCTCCATCATGCACATATGTATATTTAATATTATAATTAATTATATCTCTATATAATTGAATTATAATATGTAGCATACTTTATGCAATATTAATCATATTAATATTTATATACATATATAAATATATATCACTATATATATTTATTCTCTTTCTCATTCATAAATTATTATCTAATAATAATTTATCCCCGATAAGATGGACTTCATTTTGCTCTTTGTGTGTGACCCCATAGGTTCATATTAATTGGCAATAAGGAAATTACCATAATGTCCTTATAGGTCATAAGCGGACTCTAGCAAGCCTTTATGACTACCCAATTAACATGATTGGAATGATCCAATACCTATTTATAGAATGTCATATTCCCTTTTGTCTCTTTGATATCATGATTAATCATAAGACATGGTACACTTGTCAATCTTATATAATTAATCATATGCTTTCTCGATCTCAAAGTAAACTATTTAGACAAATCAATTGATACTCTATCAATTATTTGAGCACGGCCATGCATTTAACAGTCTTACTTATCGAGGGGCCCAGTGATATCGCTCTCTTGATAGAGAGGGACAAAATCCCATATCTGTCACTCACATCCCAAAGCATGAGTCATATTGTACCCAATCACAGCCTTTATAACTACTCTGTTACAAGCAGCGTTTGACTGCGTCAAAGCACAACATGAGTTCATCCCGGAATCAATGGTGACCTCAGGTCAAAGGAATCAGCTAATGACACTACTATAATCAAGATCAGTTGTGACACATGACCATGAACTTGATCTCATAGTGGGTCTCCAGTAACATGTTCTCTAACATATTACCCATGAGTATAATCTGTATCTGTATACACTATATTCATCTTATGGATATCCATTATCACTCACACTAGTCTTAGTTTGTTATTATTCCCATAATAACAATCGACTAGGGATATTTAGAATAACACGATTTATTCATGGATACTTATCATAAATGCTAACATACAAACATAAATGATAATACTAATCTACACTAGATTAATCTTAGAAGTCAAATTACATAATCCAATATTGGCCTTAGGGCACAATCTCCAACAATCTCCCACTTGCACTATGGCCAATCATACATGTATCTTATACCCATTGACCTACATGACTTTCATGTATTCACTTGTGCAGGAGTCTTTGTCAGTGAATTATTAATTTTCGCTTCCGTTGTTACTTTACACATTTTCACTCTCTCTTTAGAGACAGCCTCTCTAAATTAGTGAAAAACGCCTAAGTATATGCTTGTGTCATACAAGGTTCTTACGCATTGAACTATTGTCCCTACAATAGTCTCACAGGATAAGCAATGCTTAGAACAAAACACAACATTTTGTGATGAACTTCTTCATCCAAAATTTCCTTTACATCATATGTAACAATATACTTTGACTACTATTATAGATATTTAGCTATATCGTTTTATTTTGAACCTTTCAAAATCATAACATCTCTTTTTAAGAGAATACTAGATCTCGACTGATATATTGCAACTAATTGCAATCAGTTGTATATGTGCAACTATTTACACAGTTAACATAAGCAAACTTCTTTTAAGTCTTTCTAATTGAACGCTTTCAATGCTTTGACTTAAACCAAAACATTCTTTTAGATCTATCTCTATAGATTCTAATTTCAAGAATATAGGCAGCCTTGCTTAAACATTAATTGAAATTACTTTCTTAGCCAAGATTTTACTTCTTGCATGGTAAGAATGTTATTTCAAACAAGCAGTATGTCATCCACATATAGCATTAGGAATACCGATATGCTCCCACTGATCCTTTTGAAACACAAGATTCATCATCCTTTTGATAAAATCAAACCATTTGATTTCTTTATCAAAACTATGACTCCAACTATTTGATGCATGTTTTGATTCTTATAAGAATCTTTGAACTTGCATACGCTATTTGAATTCTTTGGATGCTCAAAACTTTGGGTTGTGTCACGTACACATCCTCAATCATGTTTTCACGTAGAAAACAGATTTTGATATCCATTTGCCATATTTTATAATCATATTATGAGGATATGACAACAAGAACTCAATATGACTTGATCATGATTAATGATGAAGGAGGATTTCATCATAGTCCTACTATGAATTTGATCGTATCCTCACAGTCACTACTATGAATTTGTTTATAACCCCTTTTGTCACTAGTCGTGCTTTATAAGTTTGAAGATCACCATCCATGTCGGTTTTCAATTTGAAAACTCATTTGCAACCATTGCATATACATCTTCTAAAAGATTTATCAAAGTCTATACTTTGATTGTCAGACATGGACTTATCTTCAACCTTTGTAGCATCAAGTCACTTATTAGATTCAAAATCTAACATTGCTTCTTCATAAAAGAAGACTTACTTCAATCTAGTAAAATTACATCATGACTTTGAGAAATCCATATCTCTCCTACTCATGTCGTATTCTACTAGACTTTCATTGGACTTGTGTAATTTCAACAATGATCATGAAACCATTTCCATGTTCCTCTTCAACGTTAATGTCACTTTGTGAATTACGAGTTTTGTAGGTGTACTTTACTCCCACTAACTCTTCTAGAAATTAACTCCCTCTTCAAGGGGAAACCATTTCTAGCTACAACTACTTTGTATCCCAAAGAAACACAGGAGTAACAACTCCTACTTTCCTTTTGAGTAATCCACAATACGACATTTAAATTTAGGTGCCAACTTATTCGAAATAAGCTTTACAGCCCTAAACTTATTCAATGAAACAACTTGGGTCTCTTACCCAACCATATCTCTTATGTTGATTCATGAATTGTTTTAGACGGAACAATATACACAGCTGCTTTAATGGCATATTTTCGAGAAAACGATGATCAACTTGACTTCATCATAGATTGAACTATATCTGTATAGAGTTCGACTACTCCCTTTTCGACACAACATACTTTGTGGCGTACTTGGAGGAGTCAATTGTGAGACAGTCCCACAATCTCTAAGATGATTGTCAAAATCTTGACTCAAATATTCACCACTCGGATCATATCTAAGTGACTTTACTATCTTGTCAAGATACTTCATACTCCTTTTACAAGCTTTTGAACACTTCAAAAGTTCCAAACTCGTGTTTCATTAGATACTCTTATCTAGAGAAAAGTTCCATAAAGGTAATGAAGTATTAAAACCTCCTTTAGCAGTTGATTTATAATTCATATACATCCACATGTATAATGCTTAATAAATCGATTATTCTTTAACTACTTTTAGCAAAGAACCACTTTATCATCTTTTACAATAAACAACATTCGCATGATTCAAGATGATTCATAATCTCATGAATCCAAAAGTCCATTCTCATGGAGTTTCGTAATGCGACTTTGCTTATGTCTCCAAGAGGACACTGCCAAAATAGGTTGAATCAACTATTTGATTCGATCCTTACAGTATTTATGTTACAGATGGGCTCCACATATAAAGACAATTATGTAAATTTACATTTCATAATCATGTCTTTATAAAGTTTATAATTCACAATTATAAAATAAACAAAATTTGTTTACTCAAGCCAACAAGCTCAATAGGCAACAAGAGTTCGCAACTCACATGTAAAAGTTCATAACCTTTGAGTAACAACCTTTGCTTCTCTTGCCTATTCGCATTCTACCTTTCACCTTCATAAGGTTTCTATTCAAGTTGCGATTCTTCATATTCTACTAATATGAGATTCACAACGATATCTAATACCTTTTGATATAGAAACAAAAGTAGAATAGTTAATAAATACTTAAGGTAGCAGTCTCACTGCCTTTCATCTTCTTATAGTTCTCCAAACAGAGTTTGCTATTTCTATTCTAATGAACGATTCATTCTAGAATTGGCAACACCCTACTTTTGGAGATCTCTCTATGCCAACAGCTTTGGCCTTTAAAGCACTTTCACCCAAACCTTTCGGTCTTTATGCTTTTCGACCTTTCTTTTATCCTTTTCCTTTTGAACCATAAGCACACAATTCGAGGCGGGCTTATCCTTTATGGATAACTTAACATTCTTTTGCATCCTATGCAACTAATTCGCAATTTTCTCCATGTCATTCAAATGATAGTTCATCACCAATGACTATCAAATAATGAATTCAAGATCACATCTTAATGCCTTTTGGAGGCCAATGAGAAAATGTTGCCTCAAACACTTATCTTTTCTTGCTCACAAACTGATGGAACATTTCCATTTGTGATGTATCATATACCTCAAGTAAAACTTCCACGTGCGGAAGAATTGGTGGCAAGTGTAAGATAATAAATTTTAAACAGAGTTCCTTCGATGCTTCAAGTAAGCATCTTTTATACTCGTGTTACAATTGCTAGTGGTTCATTGGGCAAAAGGATTATTGAGAACATATGATTCCTTTTGATTTGAGAACAATTCTCAAAGTTCAATAACAATCGAGATCATGGTAATAGCAATCATAACTATAATAAAGCGTGTAAAGATTTTCATTAAAATGCTCCCACTTAAATTATAAAACCCTTTAAAATATTTAAGTGAGTGAAGATCCAAAATCCATACTTAACCATAGTACTGCTTTGGCATGTCCCTATGATTAAATATAATTTCAGTAGGCAAAGACTCAAAATCATGCTTTAAACCATTTAAACATATTTTGGATGTGCACTTCTTTGCCAATTGCATCATTATGCAACTCTTCTAATTCATGAGATGTATGATATCATATATCATATTTAATTGTATGTTACTCATCTCATCTTTGCCTCGGGCTCAAACACCGTTTTGATTAACCCTTTGTTAAACCAATTACAACACAATGAGAATCACCATTTCTCATATTATCGCTTCGCTAAGGTCACAACATGCGTACCTGCTTTGGCGTGGCTACCATGATGCGAACATAGTACTTGACTAGTGTTATACGTAATTGGGTGGCAAATATAAACTTCATAAGTTTATTTAGGGTTTGTAAAATCCTGTGATTAAATTGTATCTTATACAATTAACATGGCATTAATATTAATCAACGTTTGTTAATATTAACTAAGCATGGCATCTTATGTCATCCATATGTCTAGCATGCATATTGAATATTTAGCATGGCATCACATGGCATTTAAATGTATCAAAACATGCATTTACATATATATATATATTAACATTTGCATCAGATGCAAATGAATTTCTAACATGCATCTATATAAATTAACATGGAATCTCATGGCATAAAATAAATATAGCATGCATCAGACTCAAAACCGTGTTATGGTATGGTTTTATCTACATTGATTTTCATAGGCCAATATGAAAATCAACAAGGCCATTTCCTAGGTGGTTGTAACCATCGCATGGTCACAGCTCTCCCGCACCCCTTGGATCCGTCCTCACGTCTTTGTTCCTTGGCACCATCTCATGGATTTACATATTTTACAAAATTGCAACCTATACAATTTTTTTTAGTAAAATAAAATTAAAATTTACATAAATACAAACGACTCGCAGGTCGTATTTATATAAAACCATAATAAATAAAATAAAGCATCCACGGGGTCCAAAACCATACCATAACACCATGCATAAAATTATCAACAATAATTTTATATCTAAAAATATTTAGGGTTCAAAGTGGTAAAATACAATCACATTGTATTTAGAATTAATTAATTTGGAAAAATTCATAAATATGCAGAAACAATTTTCCACACTTAAAACGAAAAAGGGGTAAAACTGTCGGACAGCATGCTCGTCGGGCCGCGCACTGCAGTATCCAATACTGCACGCAGCCCGATGGGCTGCGCAGCCCATGCTGCATGAGCAGCATGCTGCTTACGCAGCATGAGAAGAAAACAATTGAATTAATTCCCACGTTCACTGCATAATTAATGCCCACGAAATTGTAGTCCCATGAAACTTGATTCCTTTTTTTTTTTTTTTTTTTTTTATAATGTGTGTTGCAATTGCAATTTCAACGCTCAAAATTGTTTCTGGGCGTCATGCCCAGAAAAGAAAAAAAACATTTTTTTTTTTTATTTATTAATTGAAACAATTTCAATTAAAAACCCATGAATCAAATTCATGACACCAACCCCTTAAACATTCCAAATCATTAAAACAAATTATTCACAATGATTAATGTATAAAATCAAATTTTAATTGTTATTCATAATAACATAGAACCCTAAATAAAAACATACAAACCCCTAACAACAATTTTGATCCAATCAAAATCATATAAACCCTAACATGCAATTTTGATCCAATCAAAACATAAATCCAATTCAATCAAAATACAAGTGGCTCTGATACCACTGTAGGGAATTAATCGCCAAAATAAATACGCAGCGGAAAGAAAAACGGATTAATCCCCGCCAAGGATCCATGTATATTGCATTGAATTGGAAGGAAGGGTTAAAGAATTACCTCTTAATTCTTATAGGATTGGATCAAAGGAACCAAAGTAGCTTCCCTCTACAGTTGATCCACACGGAGCAATTGATCCACCGCGTGCTAGCGCCGGGATTGAAGAACAATTCTTCGATTGAGAGAGAGAGCTGAAAAATCATATTTTTCTGTCCTTTTGTTCAAAAAAACATTTTTCGGCAGATTTTGGAGAATGAGGAGTAAATTCAATGGCTGCTATTTTTGTGTGGTGGCCGAATATATCATTATATATTAGGGTTAGGTTATGTTTTATTTTATATAACCTTTAGTCTTAATTATAATTATAACTTAATACTCCTATTAATTATAATTATAAATTGACCCACACAACTTAATATTAATTCTCAATTAATATTAAATTAACTCCATTCTCCATCATGCACATATGTATATTTAATATTATAATTAATTATATCTCTATATAATTGAATTATAATATGTAGCATACTTTATGCAATATTAATCATATTAATATTTATATACATATATAAATATATATCACTATATATATTTATTCTCTTTCTCATTCATAAATTATTATCTAATAATAATTTATCCCCGATAAGATGGACTTCATTTTGCTCTTTGTGTGTGACCCCATAGGTTCATATTAATTGGCAATAAGGAAATTACCATAATGTCCTTATAGGTCATAAGCGGACTCTAGCAAGCCTTTATGACTACCCAATTAACATGATTGGAATGATCCAATACCTATTTATAGAATGTCATATTCCCTTTTGTCTCTTTGATATCATGATTAATCATAAGACATGGTACACTTGTCAATCTTATATAATTAATCATATGCTTTCTCGATCTCAAAGTAAACTATTTAGACAAATCAATTGATACTCTATCAATTATTTGAGCACGGCCATGCATTTAACAGTCTTACTTATCGAGGGGCCCAGTGATATCGCTCTCTTGATAGAGAGGGACAAAATCCCATATCTGTCACTCACATCCCAAAGCATGAGTCATATTGTACCCAATCACAGCCTTTATAACTACTCTGTTACAAGCAGCGTTTGACTGCGTCAAAGCACAACATGAGTTCATCCCGGAATCAATGGTGACCTCAGGTAAGGAATCAGCTAATGACACTACTATAATCAAGATCAGTTGTGACACATGACCATGAACTTGATCTCATAGTGGGTCTCCAGTAACATGTTCTCTAACATATTACCCGTGAGTATAATCTGTATCTGTATACACTATATTCATCTTATGAATATCCATTATCACTCACACTAGTCTTAGTTTGTTATTATTCCCATAATAACAATCGACTAGGGATATTTAGAATAACACGATTTATTCATGGATACTTATCATAAATGCTAACATACAAACATAAATGATAATACTAATCTACACTAGATTAATCTTAGAAGTCAAATTACATAATCCAATATTGGCCTTAGGGCACAATCTCCAACAGTGTGGGCTAGGCCATTTCTGCATTGAGGGCGCTCACCATTCTGGATAACTCCGCGTTGACGGTAGGTACCTGCATTTGGCTTTATGCTTATGCATGAATGTATGCATGTATGTATGTTTTGGATTCCTATGCATGTGATTATGATTTTTTTTTGCTTTGCTTGGTGCAAACGATGATTGGGATTGAGCGCCGTGAGTACACTCGCTTGATGGCGGAGGTTGACCAGTTGCGTCGATGAGTCACCGAGCTAGAGATCATGAATCAGACCTTCAGAGATCGGGCGGATGATTAGGAGGCCCAAATGGGGTTTACAGGTGAGCACGTGAGCAAGAACCCGACCAATAGAACAAAGCATTTATTCATTCATTCATTAATAATGTTTTAGCGCAATGCTTATCAATGATGAAATGAAACTAAGGATAGAATCTGTGATGGTACACGTCTCGACTGAATCCACACTTGCCACCAACTGGTCTTTGCAGATTTTCTAGCTGATAGTCCTCGCCTCTCTGTCCTAATTTTTGCATGGATCACCTTTTCAGTTTTTGACCTATTAGACTGTCCTAACTTTTGCATGGATCGCCTTTTCGGTTTTCGACCCATTAGACTTTTTTTTTTGGACATAGTATCGCATGAGCTTGTCTTGGCTGATAGGGTTGATGACTTGGTCTCTGTCTCCCCTAGTAGAATAGGTGTACAAAGGCATCTTCATATACCACTTTGCCGTAGCATCCCTTAAAGTAGTTGGGAACAGATTCAAGAGGTGACCTTTCCCAATTCCCATACTTGTCATCAGTCTCACATAACTATCCAAATGGGCTTTCGGTGGGCCTTCCCCGGTGTAGGGAGGAATATAGGGCATATGAAAACCAGTCGAAAGCAGCTCTCCTATGTTAGCCATCAAAGTAGTTGGGTTGGCACACTTAATAGGGTTATAGTGCACCATCTCCTTCAGCTTAGGCAACATAGCTTCAATGTCAGACAACTTCTGATTGAGACGCTTCTCCACAGTAGTCTCAATCAAGGCTTCTCTTGCCTTCTCAAATGCTTCATCATCTTCATACTGACGATCAGGCTCCCTATGGTTGAAAATTCCACCACTTCGACCGGGAACACTCCCTCCAGCTCCATTCATCACTTGGACAAATTGTTGTCCTTCACTTCCAACCAAAGTCTGAGTCGGTGGAACAGTCTGAATAAGGGTAGCATTCATCACAGCCTGTATTTGCTCCCTAAGGGTAGCCTTAAACTCATCAGAATTCAGAAAGCTTCTCATGAAAGCTGCCATGTTGAAAGGTGCATTTCCACTGTTCCGTCAGCCATTTCTGTTCGATTCACCTCTTCCAATAAAGTTTGACTATCAACGGGTAAAGAAGGTAACTGAATCTCAACCTCCCAATCTGAATCTGACCCTGAAGTGACCCCTTCCACGGTGACTAGTTCTGATTCAACTAACTGAACTGGTTGGCTTGGCTCTGACTCGACACAAACTAACCGCTTCGAGGTTCGACACCAAACTACACATTCAACATGAGGTTTAGAATTTTGGATGGATGTTGTGAACCTAGACTCCACACACTAAGTGGCGTGGATGGTATGTTCGTGTTCATGATTGAATGATGTCTCTAGGATGGGGATGATGATGAAAATGACTTTTATATTTTCCTTCTTTTTATTTTGGACATTCCAAGCATACCCTATGCCATACGAAAGACAATGCAAAGATGACATTTGTGAGCCGTCACACGGACAGAGGTTCAGCACCTTCGGGGCACCTAGTGGATGTCATGAAATAGTCACATGTGTACTGACACACGGATAGAGGTTCAATGCTTCATAGGTCAACGAGATGATATGAGGTGGTCATATGGGAGCCGTTCCAGAGATAGAGCTTCGATGCTTTTATTGTTGGTGTGCCCTAGTTCTTAGGGCATTGGATTCTTGCATTTTGTATTATACATTAAGACTCATTACATGAATACATTATTTGTGTCAAACTAATAAAGGCAATTAATCTATTTCATTTATATCTTGTGCTATAATATGAGTAGAGTATCCATTGATTGATAATCATAAAACTTATCCTAGGTCTGTTATAATCGTGGGAACGAATAGAACCACAGACTTGTATATTCGATGACTGTATGACAGATGGATGTTAAGATCGCTTTCCTTAATGGAAAGCTACTCGAGGATGTGTACATGACACAACCTGAGGGTTTTATCGATCCAACGTATCCAAACTGGGTATGCAAGCTTCAATGATCCATTTAAGGATTGAAACAAGCATTGAGGGCATGGAATCAGAGATTCAATGAGGCCATTAAGGAATATGGCTTCACACACAATTCTAATGATCCCTGTGTGTATAAGATGGTTAGTGGGAGCGTTTTCACCTTCCTAGTGTTGTATGTGGATGACATCCTTATCATTGGAGGCGACATACCAACACTACAAGGGGGTAAGCAGTGGTTGAGTAGGTGCTTCCCAATGAAGGAGTTAGGCGAAGCTGAGATGATCTTAGGGATCAGGATCTATAGAGATAGATCCAATCGATTTCTAGGCCTAAGTCAGGCTACGTACATTGACAAGGTTCTGAAAAGATTCTGCACGGACAAGGCAAAGAAAGGATTCTTGCCTATGAACCATGGGTTGAAGCTGAGTAAGAAAGATGGTTCTAAAACAAAGAAGGACCGGGAGAACATGAAAAAGATCCCTTATGCATCTACTATTGAATCTATCATGTACTCCATGTTATGTATAAGGCCTGATGTCGCGTTTGCACTAAGTATTACTAGTCGGTACCAGTCGGACCCCGGGAGGAACACTGGAAGGCTGTCAAGGCAATCGTGAAGTACCTTATGTTGGATATGCCCTAGTCCCGAGGCATTGGTCCTTGTTTTTGTATTATACATTTATTGGATTTATGTATTATACTAATTTGTGTTATTAATAAAGGCATTAATTCATGTAATATATTTATCTTGTGCAAAATATTAAATGAAGTATCCAATGGACATATCCATATCCATGATGACAAGTGTCATGCACTTGGCAGTAAGACCATGGATAGGGTAAACGATATGACCATGAATAGATTCGTAGTCTATTCAAGTCATGGGAATGAGTGGAACAAGAGACTATCATTAACCTGGTTGTATGGCGGTGTCTTGCCGGTCATTGGACATGGGATGTCAACCAAGTTAATGGGTACATGTAAAAAGGGCATGGTACTGGATAGATCCATTAAACGAGAAATCCACATGGTATAGTATCACAAGTGATTCTCATGTAGTACTTGTATGGATCCTTTGACTTGACCATATGATGGTGTTGCATGTGAGGTCGCATACTTAGGGGTACGCCTAAAGGGCCTGTAATAGGGTGCCAAGTATGGGTACTTTCGGGTATGTCACCTAGCATGGCAATGCTATGGATATGCAGAAGGGATTTGTCACTCAGTAGTCCACTGAGAAGATATCACCGGCCTCTTAATGAATGTGACTGATAAGAGTGTGGCCACACCCAAACGAGTTGGAACTTGTTTGTGAGCTTCAGTGCATTCGGGATCAAGTTCATGTCCAGACACAAAAGAGGGTGATCAATCCATGCCTCTGTGTTGGACCCGATATCGATGACATGGGATATACAAGTTCAAACTAGAGGGTTATGATAATAGTTAGACTGCCATCTCCATCTTAACTGGGGGCTGCAGTGGCTTGCTAGAGCCCAACTGCAGTCTGTGGGCCACAGGCCCACTGCCAACATAAAGATGGGCCCACGGGATCATACACATTGAGCGACTGAATACTGACTTAAGGAATCACATGTATACTTGGAATATACACTCTGGAGAGAGAGATATATGTTAATTATATTATAAAGATCAATTAGATTGATCATAATAATAAAATTAATATTTGATTGGCTCTTCATAATTAAACGGATTAATTATGAGATTATTTCCTAGGTGGAAATATTCATATGTATAGGTTTACATATGAATTTATTTTGTGATGATCTAATTTTAATTTGATGGATTAAATAAATTGGTCAAACCAATTTTAATTTAAATGTAAATAATATGTTACTTGGTGTAATATATTAAATACATGGGTAAATTAAAGTTGGGCTTGAAATTAATTTAAACCAGACTAAGTAAAATAGGTTTGGGCCTGAATTAAAACAAGGAAGCCCACACAGATGAAGGAGCCAACTTGGGCAAAAATTCCCTTGGGAATTTCGGCCACCTAGGGTAAAAGAACCCTAGGATTTTCGGCCAACACACATGAGAAACAAGCTAGCCAAAATTCTCCCTTCCTCCTCTCTAAAGTTTGTGTTTTCTGACACTAGCACGGATGGTGTTCGCTAGGCATTCATATACGTGAATGAGGAGGGTTTCTAGTTTGATTCCTGCAGTCTGCATCCATCTCTTGAAAGAGATATTCCTGTTAAGAGATTTATCTCTATCAATTAAATTTTTGTTTTTCCAATTTCCATCTCAATTGCTCTGATACCACTGTTGGGATTTGTCACCGGAAATCATCCTATTAAAGCGGAAGAACACAATGATTTCCTCAAATCCTTGCCCAGGAGCAATTGAGATGGAAATTGGAAAAACAAAATTTAATTAAAAGAGATAAATCTCTTACCAGGAATATCTCTTTCAAGAGATGGATGCAGATTGCAGGAATCAAACTAGAAACCCTCCTCATTCACTTATGATGGATCCTAGGAGAAGTAGTGAAACTAAACCTAGAATCGCACAACTAAGGCAGTGTACCTATCATTGACAAGTAATAATTCTGGTTGGTCCAGGTATCGATCCCACAGAGAAAAATATTCTGCAAACACTAAACTACTCGGGTTCCTTGCGTGTCCTAGGCGGAACTTAGTTTTTGGATTCGATTACACTAACAACTGATTATCCTACTCCTAGTTGATCTATCCCAGCTTACTTTGCACTTGAATTTGGGTTATCAATTGGCGGTTTACCGACCTATGAATGCTAATGGAGATGGCTTTATCAATTAACTACAATAGATGAATTTAACTCAACAATTAACCCTTAATTATGTTCTTTCAATAATTCAACCTAGCGTGTCTAGATCTTTTAGGTCCTTAGCCGGTTTCCCTTGTTTAGAGGCGGTCTAATTCTAAAGCTCAGAAAATAGGGGCACGTAAGTTCCACAATGTCGTCAATACTAATGGTTTCCTAGGCGTCAATCTAGGTAATGCCACAAATATGAACTTAATAAATTAAGATCTTATGAGACTAGATTATCATTAAAGGAATTGCATAAAGAAGAGGAATAAAAATTGAAATTAAATTGCAATCAATTGTATTAATCAAGAAAGGTGATACGAATTCAGTGTTTACAAACAAACACAATCAATTGTGGAATCAAAAACTAACTTTACAAACAAACACAATCAATTGTGGAATCAAAAACTAACTTAATCGAATTACAAAAGAGAAGAAGAAAAACTTATGCCCTTTTGGTCCGATTAATCGGATTCCGACGGTGTGAAGATGCTTGGGGTGTACCTCTATAGACGAACTCAAGCCGGAACTAAGAACGTCGCAAAAGGGGAAGGTTCTATGTAAAACTTCTACCAATTGATGGTTCAAAACTCAAAGAAAACAAATAGTTCAAGCCAAAACCTAGCTACAAGTTTCTGCTTTACACTCTAAAAGTCTGGAAAAAGATGCTTGAAACTTAGAAAATAACCTGTTTATACGGCTAGATTAAAACCACGAAATAGAAAAGATGAAAGTAGGGCAACAACAGAATTCTGGAGCTCGGCACGCCGTGCTAGTGGAGGTGGCACGCCGTGCTGTGCAGAATTGTGGGTGGCACGCCGTGCTGTGTAGATTTGGGGTTGGCACGCCACGCTGGTAGGGATGGCACGATTTCATGCCGCTCCGCTGGATCCCATCCCTTGGCACGCTGAAATGGCACGCCGTGCCCTCATTGTGGCACGCCGTGCCATCTTGATTTTTAGCACTTCAAACTCTTCTTCGCCGCCGCTGCTCCAACTTTCGGTCCGGGTCATAATGCCTGTCCAAAACAAACATAAAGAAACATAACCGCACTAAAGCCACGGACCATAAAAACGACATATTATCCAAAATTACAAAAACACCCCTAGAAAACACGAAAAAATACTAAAAGTTATGAAAATCTATCCAAAACATAAAAATCACAAAATACTCAAAAACCAAACAAACATTCACACAAAGGACTCTAAAAATTGCCGTTCAAACCACAAAATTGCCTAAAAGATAAGGTCAAAAACCGACCTTATCAACGTACGCGAACGCCTAACGAACACCACCCGTGCTAGCGTCGGAAAACACAAACTTTGGAGAGGAGGAAGGGAGAATTTCAGCTAGCTTGTTCGACTTGTGTGTTGGCTGAAAATCTTAGGGTTCTTTTACCCTAGGTTGCCAAAATTCCCAAGGGAATTTTGGCTCCAGTTAGCTCCTTCATCTGTGCGGGCTTTCTTCTTTTAATTCAGGCCCAAACCTATTTTAATTAGTCTGGCTTAAACTAATTTCAAGCCCAATTTTAATTTACCCATATATTTAATATATTACACCAAGTAACATATTATTTACATTTAAATTAAAATCAGTTTGACCAATTGATTTAATCCATCAAATGAAAATTATATCATCACAAATAAATTCATATGTAAACCTATACATATGAATATTTCCACCTAGGAAATAATCTCATAATTAATCCAATTAATTATGAAGAGCCAATTAAATATATATATTAATTTTATTATTATGATCAATCCAATTGATCTTTATAATATAATTAATATATATACCCCTCTCTCCAGAGTGTATACTCCAAGCATACATGTGATTCCTTAAGTCAGTGTTCAATCGCTCAATATGTATGATCCCGTGGGCCCATCTTTATGTTGGCAGTGGGCCTGTGGCCCACAGACTGCACTTGGGCTCTAGCAAGCCACTGCAGCCCCCAATTAAGATGGAGATGGCAGTCTAACTGTAATCATAACCCTGTAGTTTAAACTTGTATATCCCATATCATTGATATCGGTGTCCGACACAGAGGCATGGATCGATCACCCTCTTTTGTGTCCTGACATTAACTTGATCCCGAATGCACTGAAGCTCATAAATAAGTTCCAACTCATTTGGGTGTGGCCACACTCTTATCAGTTACATTCATCAAGAGGCCGATGATATCTTCCCAGTGGACTACTGAGTGACAAATCCCTTCTACATATGCATAGCATTACCATACTAAGTGACATACCCAAAAGTACCTATACTTGGCACCCTATTACAGGCCCTTTAGGCTACCCCTAAGTATGCGACCTCACATGCAACACCATCATATGGTCAGGTCAAAGGATCCATACAAGTACTACACGAGAATCACTTGTGATACTATACCATGTGGATTTCTCGTTTAGTGGATCTATCCAGTACCATACCCTTTTTGCATGTACCCATTAACTTGGTTGACATCCCATGTCTAATGACTGGTAAGACACCGCCATACAACCAGGTTAATGATAGTCTCTTGTTCCAATCATTCCCATGACTGGAACAGACTACGGATATATTTATGGTCATATCGTTTACCCTATCCATGGTCTTACTGCCAAGTGCATGACACTTGTCATCGTGGATATGGATACGTCCATTGGATACTTCATTTAATATATTGCACAAGATAAATATAATAAATGAATTAATGCCTTTATTAATAACACAAATGAGTATAATACATAAATCCAATAAATGTATAATACAAATACAAGGACCAATGCCTCGGGACTAGAACATATCCAACAATCTCCCACTTGCACTAGTTCCAACTAGGCATGGGCCGAATCCCTATAGATCTGGTATGACCTTCGTGTTTGGGCTGGGCCAGCGCCTTGGTCAAAGGATCTGCAACATTATCCTCGGTGTCCACTCTATGCAATGCAATGTCACCTCTTTCCGTGATATCTCGTATGAGGTGAAACTTTCTGAGCACGTGCTTTGTGTTCTTGTGTGATCGGGGCTCCTTGGCTTGTGCAACGGCCCCATTATTGTCACAAAAGATATCAACTGGGTCCTGGATAGTTGGCACTACTCCTAACTGCTGGTGTGCCCTAGTTCTTAGGGCATTGGATTCTTGTATTTTGTATTATACATTAAGAGTCATGTATGAATACATTATTTGTGACACATTAATAAAGGCAATTAATCTATTTCATTTATATCTTGTGCTATAATATAAGTAAATTATTCATTGATTGATAATCATAAAACTTATCCCAGGTCTGTTCTAATCGTGGGAATAAATAGAACCACAGACTTTTATATTCGATGACTGTATGGCAGTTCTAAACTAGCCATGGTACTTGTATGGTCAGTCATGAATATAGGTACATGTCGTTAACATGGGACTGGATCGATCCGCACAAGAAAGCCATATGATTGTCGTGTCATAGGTCTTCCTTGAGTAGGTCTCTTTTGTCCTCAGATCAGATTTCATTATAATATCAATATGGAATCCGATTCACTTTGACATACGCCTAACAGGTCTGTAAAAGGATGATAAATACGGGTATGATTGGGTGGACCAGTGAACATGTTGATATTGATGATGAAGTGATGGAATTGCCACTCGGGTAACACTGAGATGATATCATTGGCCACTTGATAAGTAGGACTAATAAGTATATGGCCATACCCAAATAAGTTGGTAGCTTATTTGATTAATCAGTCAACTCAAGATCAAGAAATATAATAAACAACAGAAGAGGATGACGAACACCATGCCTCTTGTTTTTTCATATCGATATCGTTAGGCAAAGGACACAATGAGATTACTACCGGGTGAGTGTTTTCTAAAGACTACTGCATCTCTGTCTTAATTGGGGGCTGTAATGGCTTGCTAGAACCCACTTATAGTCTGTGGGCCTTGGGCCTACTGCCAACATAAAGACAGACCCATAGGATCGTGCACATAGATCAACTGAGCTGGAACTTATAGAAATTGTACATGTAATGTACACTGGAAGGAATACGTTAATTAATTAATTGACATTCAGTGTCAAGGTAATTAATTAACATTGGGTTGAATTTAATTTAATTAATAAGTTTACATAATGTAATTAATTAATTTATCAATTAATTGAATTACATAAAGTAAACAATTAATTAAATAATTTTCCTAAGTAGGAAAATTAAATACATATATTGTATTTACTTAAGTGTGATTTAATTTTATTTAGGGGTAATTAAATTTAACCAAATGGAATTAAATTACATAGTATATACTTTTTAATTAAAGTTTATTTATGTAATTATAATCCTAGTGGGCTTGGGTTTAATTAACCTAATTAAAACCCAATTAGACAAGGTGTCTATATAAGGGCACACTTAAGGAAGAAAAACCTAATTCAACACTAATTAATTGCTGGAAATTTCAGCCACCAAGAGCAGCCCCAAATAGCCGAAAATCCCAGCATTAATCCTCCATTCGTTCGCGTCTTCGGCTAGCATCGGTTCCCACTCAATAGTTGGTCGTGCACCGGACTTTGGAGATCGCAGTTCAAGAAACGATTCTGCAGCTGTCTCTAGAGAAGACGAATCCGGTGAGTTAATCTCTCTTGATTCAAATGGTTTTGTTCTAATCAATTTGTTTTATTCTAATCAATGGTAATTGGACACGATAGGTGGATTCTAGGAAATTTTAAACAGTGTATTTTCCACTGCGCCACGTTATTTTTCCAATGATGAATCCCAACAGTGGTATCAGAGCCTAGGTTTTGTCCATTAGATCGATTGGAATTGGTTCTTGAAAGCATTTTTGAAGAAAGAATGGGTTTCAAGCTTGTGATTTTAGGGCTTTTATTCAATTGGTTTTGGTTTTGATAAACCCTAGAATTTTTGTTTGGGGTTTTTGATTTTTTTTCCCCCAATTGGTTTCAATCTAGAATTGTATTTTCTTTATTGATTATTATTGTTGATGGCTGGAATTTTTTTGTTTATGATTTAATTATTAAAAAAAAAAAGATTTGGGCAAACGATGGAATCGCAATTCTGCGATTCCATCTGCTGCCTTGGCAGCAGCTGCGGCAGCCTGCTATAGCGGCAGCAGCCCACTAAGCTGCTGCTGCCCCGTCGGGACAGCAGCACTGCACACGGGTTTTTGGTCTGGTTTTGGATTTTGCGGGTCTTTTTTTTATCCCGAACCCTAATGCAAATTAAATTATTTTTTTTAAAATTAATTTGTATTTAAATTGTTTATTTTGTTGGCATGCATATTTAATTTAATTGTTTGCATATTAAATTGAATATGGACTTTGTGAAATTGGCCAATAAACCGTGACACCGGTTAAAATTGGGAGAGCTAAATTTAAAATTTGTGACAACACAAATTCAAGTGGGAGCAATTGTTAATTTTGCATTTGTGGATGTTATCCATTGGGCCTTTATGGGCCTTAGTCACATTTGTTAAAATTGGCGATTTCACCCTAAGTAACTCTGCATAACATTTACATTTATAATTTGGAATGCCATGATCATGCATCATATTGGTATGTATGTGTACGACAGGTACTTTGTTTGAAATGTGATGTTAAGTTCTATGGGCCCTAAATTATTATCGGTTGTAATTTAATTTTGGGAAATATGGCCTGCGTGCCCTTTTTTTTTTTATTCTGATGTAATTTTAGAATAGATTTTATTTTACAAAATTATTGTAATTGCATCAAGTATGGAGGAAGGCCTAGATGGAGCAAGCCCATGGTGGGAGCCCAAGAAGGATTGCAGTCCGGCCCATGAAGAATTAGATAGGACATCTAGTTTTTCATTAGGTTGTAATTAAAGGCCCATCGGATCTCATTTATTTTAAATTAAGTATACTATTGCATTTGTCATATAATATGGATGTATGGATCACCAAATTATTACCCGCGTTTATGCATGCTAAGCCGTATCACTTAATTATAATTCGGAAATTAAAATATTGAGTCGCTTAAAAGTGCTTCCCACATTTCACACCTCTTCCTCCCATGGATACTGCAATGTGCGCCATGCCCTAGCTGGGTACATTGTAGTATTCGGTGGGCTGCCGAGGGTTAAGATACTTGGTATGTTTAACATGTGAATGGTGGTTTGACTCAACATGGGTAGCATTAGCTCAGAGCGGGCCCTAACCACAGATGGGTAAAGTGTCAATAAGCCCATCAAACCAAGAGTCCTTCGTGGAAGGATTGGATAGGTTGTCCTACCAAACGAATCAATGGTTGGTTAGTGAGCCCTAGTTCGGCCAGTCATTGATAAGTTGTGGATCTTGGTCAAGTCAGCCAATTAACATCACCAACAAACAAATTAAAATCGGATTATTAATTTGAATTGGCTTAAAAGTCCTTTATTTCTAACTCAAGCAATGATTTCTTCCATATAGATAATCCCATTTCACTTAAGCAATTTAAATGGCTGCAACAAACAACAACTCACTCTCACTTAGGTCACTCTTGGAGAAGGAGAAGCTTTCGGGGACTAACTTCCTGGACTGGGCTAGGAACTTACAAATAGTTCTTAGACAAGAGTCTAAGGAGTATGTATTGAATGCTCCTTTACCAGCTGGCCCTCCCGCAGGTCGAGGCGTCACCACGGCGATGGTGGAGCAGTATGACCGGCACGTGAGAGATGACCGAGATGTTTCGTGCCTCATGCTCAGTACCATGGCTTCTGATCTTTAGAAGCAATTCATGGATGAGCATGCTTATGAGATGATGGATCAGCTTTAAAAGATGTTCCAAGATTAAGCTCGTCAGGAACGTTACCTGACAACTAAGGCACTTTACACGACTGTGATGGCAGCTGGGACTTCTGTTAGCACGCATGTGCTAAAGTTGAAGGGTTATATTGATACACTTGCCCACCTCAGCTCACCAGTTCCACAGGACTTAGCATCAGACATTATTCTTGGGTCACTTCCTGAGTCTTACAACCAGTTTATCATGAATTACCATATGCAAAGGTTGGATAAATCGGTTGTTGAGCTGCATGGCATGCTCAAGCTTGCTGAGCAATCTCTTAAGAAGACTCCTGAAGTATTGCTGGTGAATAAGGGCAATACATCTATTGCTAAGGGAAAAGCCAAATCTAAGGCCAAGGCTAAGGCCAAAAGGCCAAGGCTAAGGGCAAAAAGGTGGTGGCCCAACCTAAAGCAAGGGTTGCTTCTCCTGATGATGTCTGCCATGAGTGTCATGAGAAGGGACATTGGAAGAGCTCATGTCCAAAGCTAAGGGATCAACTGAAGGGCAAAACTGCTGCTTCAGGTATTTATATTGTTGAGATTAATCTGGCTATTTCTACATCTTGGGTCTTGGACACTAGATGTGGATCACTCATTTGTTCAAATGTGCAGGGTAGAAATAGGAGATTATTAGGATCTGGAGAAGTAGATCTTCGAGTCGGAAATGGTGCTCGGGTTCAGGCTATAGAGATCGGAGATTATTTCTTGGAGATGCCTAGTGGACTTGTTTTGGAACTAAGAAACTATTATTTTGTACCTGCGATGCGCAGGAATATTATTTCCGTTTCTTTGTTGGATATTTTTGTTTTCGTATTTAATATTGGACATGGTAGAATTTCTATGCAATGTGGCAATATTATTTATGGAACAACATTTCTTGAAAATGGCTTATATATCCTTGATCTAAAACATGAAAGTTCAATCTATAACATAAATACTCAAAGGATTAAACAAAATGAAATTAATCCTACTTACATCTGGCATTGTCGACTTGGCCATATAAATGAGAAGCGCATAGCTAGGCTTCACTCTAGTGGAGTGCTAGGGTCATTTGACATCCAGTCTTATGACACATGTGAATCTTGTTTGAGAGGCAAGATGACAAAGGCTCCTTTTAGCAAGACTGCTGAAAGGGCCTCAAAGCTATTAGAGCTAATACATTCAAATGTATATGGCCCAATGAGCACTAGTGCTAGATCTGGTTTTCTATACTTCGTCACCTTCATGGATGACTTCAGCAGATACGGTTACATGTATCTGATGAAGCATAAGTCTGAGACTCTCCAAAGGTTCAAGGACTTTAAGAATGAAGTAGAAAACCAACTTGGCAAGAAAATAAAGGCACTTCGGTCTGACCAAGGGGGTGAATATTTGAGCCAAGAGTTTGACTCATTTTTGAGAGAGTGTGGGATTGTATCCCAACTCATTCCTTCTGGTACACCCCAGTGGAATGGAGTGTCAGAAAGGAGGAATAGGACCTTGCTTGACATGGTCCGCTTGATGATGAGTCACGCTACACTCCCTGTCTCCTTTTGGGGATATGCTTTAGAGACAGCTACTTACATTCTTAATAATACACCAAGCAAGGCAGTTGAGGGAACACCATATGAACTATGGAAGGGCCAAAAGCCCAATGTTTCCTTCTTGAAGATTTGGGGCCGTGATGCACATGTTAAGAAATTGACAAGTGGCAAACTCGAGTCCAAATCTATCAAGTGCCAGTTTGTGGGTTACCCTAAGTAAACTAAGGGTTATTACTTCTATGATCCGGTCGAAAACAAAGTTTTCATAGCCAGAAATGCAGTCTTCTTGGAGAAGGAATTCCTTTCCAAGAGAGACAGTGGGAGTAATGTTGAACTTTCAGAAGTTCAAGACTCACAAACTCCTGTAGCTACTGCTGAGGATGCTTCGAGAACCGATCTGACTACTCAAGAAATTGAGGAACCAGAACCGGTTGCACATGACCTTAGAAGGTCTGGTAGGACATGTCATCAGCCAGAGAGGTACGGCTTTCTCGTGACTGATAATAGGGACCTCATGGTCATTGACCAAGAGGAGCTCAAGACCTATCAGGAGGCTGTTGAAAGCCCACACTCAGATCAATGGTGCAAAGCCATGGAGGCTGTGATGCAATCTATGCATGATAACCAAGTATGGAACTTGGTGGATCCACCTCCGGGTGCTAAGGTGATAGGCTGCAAGTGGTGTTTCAAGTTAAAGGCCCTGTGTGTATAAGATGGTTAATGGGAGCGTTTCCACCGTCCTAGTGCTGTATGTTGACGACATCCTTATCATTGGAGGTGACATACCAACACTGTAAGGGGTTAAGCAGTGGTTGAGTAGGTGCTTCGCAATGAAGGACTTAGGCGGAGCTGAGATGATCTTAGGGATCAGGATCTACAGAGATAGATCCAATCGGCTTTTAGGCCTAAGTCAGGCCACGTACATAGACAAGGTTCTAAAAAGATTCAACATGGATAAGGCAAAGAAAGGATTCTTGCCTATGTGCCATGGGTTGAAGTTGAGTAAGAAAGATGGTCCTAAAACAAAGAAGGACCGGGAGAGCATGGAAAAGATCCCTTATGCATCTGCTATAGGATCTATCATGTACTCCATGTTATGTACGAGGCCTGATGTCGTGTTTACACTAAGTATGACTAGCCAGTACCAGTCGGACCCTGGTGAGGAACACTGGAAGGCAGTCAAGGCAATCCTGAAGTACCTTAATCGGACTAAGGATGCTTTCTTAGTGTATGAAGGTCAAGATGAGCTGGTAGTGTCAGGTTACACTGATGCAAGCTTTGAGACCGATGAGGATGAGAACCAGTCACAGTCTGGTTATGTTTTTCTCCTGAATGGCGGTGCCATTAGTAGAGGTCCTCAAAGCAGGCCACCATTGTTGGCTCTACAATGTAAGCTGAGTACATAGCTGCGTGCGAAACTTCAAAGGAAGCTGTTTGGATCAAGAAATTCATAACTGAGTTGGGAATAGTACCCACTATCCTAGACCTAGTTGAAGTTTTTTTTTATGACAACAACAGGGCCATCACACAAGCTAAGGAGCCCCGGTCACACAAGAGATCCAAACTGTTGGATATGCCTTAGTCCCGAGGCATTGGTCCTTGTATTTGTATCATACATTCATTGGATTCATGTATTATACTTATTTGTGTTATTAATAAAGGCATTTATTCATTTATTATATTTATCTTGTGCAATATATTAAATAAAGTATCCAATGGACATATCCATATCCATGATGACCAGTGTCATACACTTGGCAGTAAGACCATAGATAGGGTCAACGATATGACCATAAATAGATCCGTAGTCTGTTCCAGTCATGGGAATGAATGGAACAAGAGACTATCATTAACCTGGTTGTATGGCGGTGTCTTACCGGTCATTGGACATGAGATGTCAACCAAGTTAATGGGTACATGCATAAGGGGCATGGTACTGGATAGATCCACTAAACGAGAAATCCACATGGTATAGTATCACAAGTGATTCTCGTGTAGTACTTGTATGGATCCTTTGACCTGAACATATGATGGTGTTACGTGTGAGGTCGCATACTTAGGGGTACGCCTAAAGGGCCTGTAATAGGGTGCCAAGTATGGGTGATTTCGGGTATGTCACTTAGCATGGCAATGCTATGGATATGCAGATGGGATTTGTCACTCAGTAGTCCACAGAGAAGATATCACCTGCCTCTTGATGAATGTGACTGATAAGAGTGTGGCCACACCAAAACGAGTTGGAACTTGTTTGTGAGCTTCAGTGCATTCGGGATTAAGTTAAAGTCTGGACACAAAAGAGGGTGATCAATCCATGCCTCTGTGTTGGACACTGATATCGATGACATGGGATATAAAAGTTCAAACTACAGGGTTATGATAACAGTTTGATTGCCATCTCCATCTTAATTGGGGGCTGCAGTGGCTTGCTACAGCCCAACTGCAGTCTGTGGGCCATAGGCCCACTGCCAACATAAAAATGGGCCCACGGGATCGTACACATTGAGCGACTGAACACTGACTTAAGGAATCACATGTATACTTGGAGTATACACTCTGGAGAGAGAGGTATATATTAATTATATTATAAACATCAATCGGATTGATCATAATAATAAAATTAATATTTGATTGGCTCCTCATAATTAATTAGATTAATTGTGAAATTATTTCCTGGGTAGAAATATTCATATGTATAGGTTTACATATGAATTTTTTTTGTGAAGATCTAATTTTAATTTGGGATTAAATTAATTGGTCAAACCAATTTTAATTTAAATGTAAATAACATATTACTTAGTGCAATATATTAAATACATGGGTAAATTAAAGTTGGGCTTGAAATTAATCTAAACCAGATTAATTAAAATAGGTTTGGGCCTGAATTAAAAGAAGGAAGCCCACACAAATGGAGGAGCTAGCTTGGGCTGAAATTCACTGGTGAATTTCGGCCACCTAGGGTTTAATACCCCTAGGATTTTCGGCCAAGAGGTGAATCACTCTTGGTGGCCGAAATCCCTCCTTCTTCCTCTCAAAAGATTTGTGTTTTCCAACGCTAGCACGGGTGGTGTTCGTTAGGTGTTCGTGTACGTGAACGAGGAGGGTTTCTAGTTTGATTCCTGCAGTCTGCAACCATCTCTGAAAGAGATATTCTGGGTAAGAGATTTATCTCTTTCTATTAAATTTTGTTTTTCCAATTTCCATCTCAATTGCTCCTGGGCACGGATTTAAGGAAATCATCGCGTTCTTTGCTTTAATCGGGTGATTTCCGGTGAAAAATCCCAATGCTGGTATCAGAGCGGGCTTTTGATCCGTGGAAATCGTTAAAATTGGTTGAATCTCATGTTTTAAAATTGGAGGTTTTTGATTGGGGTTCTTCGTTTGGGTTTAAGATTTTTCCCATTTGATTTTTATACAATTGAAATTGATTATGCATATAGGTTTATGTTTGTTTAATTTAATTGTATGTTTTGGAATTCTTGGTGAATTTCTCATTTATAGATGCCATGTTTTTTTTTTTTATATTTTCTGTTTATATAAAAAAAAAATCTGGCTGTTCCCGGGGTGCGGGGCTGTCGGCGGCGTAATCGCCGCCAGCGGTGGGAGCAGCGGCCGCTGCCTGCTGCTAGGGCAACTTGGTTGCCCTAGCCGCAGCGGGTCGGGCCCAGTGTTTTTGGATTTGGTGGGTTTTGGGCCCGGGGCCCAGTTTTGAAATTTTAATTGGTTTTAAAATTCGTGTGTTTAAATTTATGTAATTTAAATGCGTGTGGTTTCTTGAATGAAATTTTATTTTATTCATGTGATATTAATTTTGGAAATTAATATGGTTAATTGAAATTGGTTCGGGTAATTTTGGCACAATTAATTAGACTGCTGAATTGGACCCATGGTTTCCCAATTCCAGTGGGAGCAGTTGGACTGCCTGGGTTGGAGGCCCAAAGCCCATTAAGGGTTAGAACCATGGTGGGCCAAAATTGGCGATTTCAATATAATGGCTTGGATATAATTGAAATGGGCTTAAATCATGCATTATAGCATGCTTATGAATTATATGTATTGGATGCATTATGGGTGATTAAATATTTTGTATGATTGGATGCTATTGGGCCTTATTCAAGATGGGTTGTATTTTCTTTTTGGGTAAATACAGCCTGCTTGTCGTTTTTCTTTTTTTAATGTAATTTTATTTTATTCAATTATCATAAAGTTTGTAAAAGAAGAAGCCCATGGAGTGGTGAGCGCAAATGGAGGTGCAAGCCCAGAAGGAAGAAGATGGAGGCCCACCTGATATTGTTTTCTAGTATAGGTTTACTAGAATAATATTAGGATGTAATAAAGGCCCATAGCAGTCCATTTTACTTATGTATTTAATTATGCTTTATATTTATATGCATGTATGAATGTATGATTCAACCGCATTTCACCCGCCTTATGTATGCATGCCGTTGTTAATTGAATCTAATAACCAAATGAAATTACTAAGTCTCTTAAAAGTGCTTCCCTCATTCAAAATAGGCTCGAAGTGGGAATAGGCCAGTTGTAGACCATGCCCTCGCAGGATACACTGTAGTATTGTCACTTTGTATTGGGTTAGGGTATGGGATACTCTAACACTTGAATGGAGGTTTTGACTTAGCATGGGTAGTAGGATTCTCCTGGCCCTAAGCATAGATGGGTAAGTGCCAACAAGCCCATCAAACCGAGAGTCCCTAGGTTGGGATTGGACGGCGTTCCTACCTAAATAGTTAAGGTATAGTTGTACCAGACCCTCGTCTGGCTATATCTTAATGAAATATGGATCTCGGCCCATGAGCCCAACAACTCAGTTTAATTAATAAATTGATTCATTATTAATTATGTATGGGAATATCAAAGTAAAGTCCTTTATTAACACTCTTAAATGTTTTTCTGTGTAGAAACTCTAAATGGCAAAAAACAACACTTTATCACTGCGATCGATTCTTGAAAAGGACAAGCTTTCCGGTCCTAACTTTTTGGACTGGTCTAGGAACTTGAGAATAGTTCTAAGACAGGAGTCCAAAGAGTATGTGCTGGAGAGGCCTGTACCGGCTGCGCCTCAAGGACGTAATCCACCGACTGCCCAGCTAGAGGAATACGAGGTGCATGTCAAGGATAATAGGGATGTGACATGCCTAATGTTGGCCTGTATAGTCCCCGAACTGCAAAAACAGTTTATGGACCATCAAGCCTTTGCTGTGATAATAACTCTAAACGAGATGTTTCAAGAGCAAGCTCGTCAGGAAAGGTACCTGACCAACAAGGCATTCCACTCCTGTAAGATGGGGGCTGGGACATCTGTGAGCACACACGTGCTCAAGATGAAGGGCTATTTGGACACTTTAGCCCGTCTCGGATCGCCCATCTTTCAGGAGTTGGCAGTGGACACAATCCTTGCATCCTTGCCGGATTCTTATGATCAGTTCATCCTAAACTACAACATGCAAGGGATGAACCACACTGTCAGTGAGTTGCATAGGATGCTTAAGCTTACTGAGCAGTCGAGCAAAAAGACTCTACCGGTGCTGCTGGTCAACAAGGGGAACCCTCCTGTTACCAAGGGTAAGGCCAAGGAAAAGGCCAAGGCCAAGGCCAAGAAGGCCAAAGCCCAACCAAAGGCTTAGCAAAAGGCAGGTCCTGAGGATATCTGTTAGACAGGCAGGCCATTGGAAGAGATCGTGTCCCAAGCTGATGGGAGAGCAGAGAAGGGGCCAAGGTGCCTCCTTTTCAGGTATTTATGTTATAGACATTGACCTTACTATTTCAACATCCTAGGTATTGGATACTGGATGTGGTTCTCACATTTGTTGCAATGTGCAGGGACTTAAGAACAGAAGGTCACTGGGGTCAGGAGAGGTGGACTTGCGGGTCGGAAATGAAGCAAGGGTTGCTGCCATAGAGATCAGCGAATACCACCTTATAATGCCTAGTGGATTGGTTTTAATTTTAGAACAATCTTATTTTGTACCTGCTATATGTAGGAATATTATTTCAGTTTCTATGTTGGATATTTCTGGATTTTATTTTACTATTTCTAATGGTAGAATTTCCATATCTAGAGAGGGATTATTTTATGGAGATGCTCTATTAAATAATGGCCTGTATATCCTGGACTTAAATGAAACCAATCATGTCTATAACATAAACACAAAAAGGGTTAAGCCCAACGAACTTAATCCTGTCTACCTATGGCATTGTCGTCTCGGCCACATAAACGAGAAGCGTATAGCTAGGCTTCACAAAGCTGGAGTCTTAGGGTAATTTGACTTGGAGTCAATTGATACATGCGAATCATGTTTACGAGGCAAGATGACTAAGGCGCCTTTTAGCAAGAAGGCTGAAAGGGCCACTGGCTTATTGGACCTAATACATTCAGATGTATGTGGACGCATGAGCGCAGCGACCAGAGGTGGACACCTATACTTCTTCACGTTCACGGACGATTTCAGCAGATATGGCTACGTCTATCTGATGAAACACAAGTCTGAGACCCTTGATAGGTTCAAGGAATTTAGGAACGAGGTATAGAACCAGCTAGGCAGAAACATCAAAACCCTTCGGTCGGACCGAGGTGGTGAGTATATAAGCCTAGAGTTTGACTCATATTTAAGAGAGTATGGAATAGTTCCACAGCTCACTCCTCCCGGAACACCACAATGGAATGGGGTGTCCAAACGGAGGAATAGGATCCTGTTAGACATGGTCCGCTCAATGATGAGTCAAGCCTCTTTCCCAATTAGTTTCTGGGGACACGCCCTCGAGACAGCAGCTCTTATCTCAAATAATACTCCAACTAAGGCAGTGGAAAAGACCCCATATCAGATATGGATGGGCAGGGAGCCCAATGTGTGTTTCCTAAGGATTTGGGGATGCGAAGCACATGTCAAGAAATTGACTAGTGGCAAGCTGGAGCCCAAAACTGATAAATGCCTATTTGTGGGCTACCCTAGGGAAACCAAAGGGTATTACTTCTACAACCCCGCCGAGAACAAGGTGTTCATGGTAAGGAAGGGGGTCTTTCTAGAAAAGGAGTTCCTTTCCAAGAAAGACAGTGGGAGCAATGTTGAACTCAGGGAAGTTCAAGGTCCACAAGCTCCTGAAGAGGATAACTCGGAGGCCCAGGTGGAGCTTCCATAGGAGGAAGCACCGACCCAGGCCGCACAAGGACCTAGAAGGTCTGGTAGGGATCATCGGGAACTAGAGAGGTATGGTTTCCTCATCATCGATGATCAAACTCTTCTCATCTGGGATGAGGAAGAACCCAAAACCTACCAGGAGGCTATAGCAAGCCCACAGTCTGCGAATTGGCGTAAAGCCATAGTGGCAGAGATGCAATCTATGTACGATAACTAAGTTTGGAACTTGGTTGATCCACCTCCGGGTGCTAAGGTAATAGGTTGCAAGTGGTGCTATAAGCTAAAGGCCGACAATACCTTCATGGGGCGTCTGGTTGTGAAAGGTTTCAGACAAGTCCATGGAATAGACTGTGATGAGACTTTCTCACCAGTAGCCATGCTCAAATCCATCAGGATCTTGCTAGCCATAGCCGCATGGTACGACTATAAGGTCTGGCAAATGGATGTCAAAACCGCTTTCCTTAATGGAAAGCTAATCGAGGATGTGTACATAACACAACCTGAGGGTTTTATTGATCCAGAGTATCCGGGAAGGGTATGCAAGCTTCAAAGGTCCATTTATGGACTGAAGCAAGCATCCTGAAGTTGGAATCTTAGATTCAATGAGGCTATAAAGGAATATGGCTTCATACAGAATCAAGATGAGCCTTGTGTGTATAAGAGGACAAGTGGGAGCATTGTCACATTTTTGGTACTTTATGTGGATGACATCCTACTCATTAGAAGCGACATACCTACACTGCAAGGAGTAAAGCAGTGGCTGAGTAAGTGCTTCACAATGAAGGACTTGGGCGAAGCTGAGATGATCCTAGGGATCAGGATCTATAGGGATAGATCAAATCGGCTTCTGGGCCTAAGTCAGGCCTCATACATAGACAAAGTTCTGAAAAGGTTCAGCATGGACCGGGCCAAGATAGATTTCTTGCCAATGGGCCATGGGCTGAAACTTAGTAAGAAGCACTGTCCTAAGACAAGGGAGGACAGGGAGAACATGAAATTGGTTCCATATGCTTCAGCTATAGGATCAATTATGTACTCCATGTTATGTACGAGACCTTATGTCGCCTTTGCACTGAGTATGACAAGCCAGTACCAGCAGGATCCCGGGGAGGATCACTAGAAAGCTGTCAAGGCAATCCTTAAGTACCTTAACCATACTAAGGATAGCTTCTTATTGTATGGTGGTTAGGATGTGCTATCAGTTACTGGGTACACTGATGCAAGCTTCCAGACTAACCAGGATGAGTACCAGTCACAGTCTGGGTATGTATTTTTGCGAAATGGTAGTGCTGTAAGCTGGAGGAGCTCAAAGCAACCAACCATCGCGGACTCTACAACAGAAGCTGAGTACATCACTGCGTGTGATGTGGCTAAGGATGTTGTGTGGATGAAGAAGTTTATCACTGAGTTGGGAGTAGTGCCAACTATCTAGGACCCAGTTGATATCTTCTGTGACAACAATGGGGCCGTTGCACAAGCTAAGGAGCCCCGGTCACATAAGAACACAAAGCACGTGCTCAGAAAGTTTCACCTCATACGAGAGATCGCAGAGAGAGGTGACATTGCATTGCACAGAGTGGACACCGAGGATAATGTCACAGATCCTTTGACCAAGGCACTGGCCCAGCCCAAGCACGAGGGTCATACTAGATCTATAGGGATTAGGCTCATGCCTAGTTGGAACTAATGCAAGTGGGAGATTGTTGGATATGCCCTAGTCCTGAGGCATTGGTCCTTGTATTTGTATCATACATTCATTGGATTCATGTATTATACTTATTTGTGTTATTAATAAAGGCATTAATTCATTTATTATATTTATCTTGTGCGATATATTAAATGAAGTGTCCAATGGACATATCTATATCCATGATGACCAGTGTCATGCACTTGGCAGTAAGACCATGGATAGGGTAAACGATATGACCATAAATAGATCAGTTGTCTGTTCCAGTCATGGGAATGAATGGAACAAGAGACTATCATTAACCTGGTTGTATCGTAGTGTCTTACCGGTCATTGGACATGGGATGTCAACCAAGTTAATGGGTACATGCATAAGGGGCATGGTACTGGATAGATCTACTAAATGAGAAATCCACATGGTATAGTATCACAAGTGATTCTCGTGTAGTACTTGTATGGATTCTTTGACCTGACCATATGATGGTGTTGCGTGTGAGATCGCATACATAGGGGTACGCCTAAAGGGCCTGTAATAGGGTGCCAAGTATGGGTGCTTTCGGGTATGTCACTTAGCATGGCAATGATATGGATATGCAGAAGGGATTTGTTACTCAATAGTCCACAGAGAAGATATCACCGGCCTCTTGATGAATGTGACTGATAAGAGTGTGGCCACACCAAAACGAGTTGGAACTTGTTTGTGAGCTTCAGTGCATTCGGGATCAAGTTAATGTCTGGACACAAAAGAGGGTGATCAATCCATGCCTCTGTGTTGGACACTGATATCGATGACATGGGATATACAAGTTCAAACTACAGGGTTATGATAACAGTTTGATTGCCATCTCCATCTTAATTGGTTGCTGCAGTGGATTGCTAGAGTCCAACTGCAGTCTGTGGGCCACAGGCCCACTGCCAACATAAAGATGGGCCCACGGGATCATACACATTGAGCGACTAAACACTGACTTAAGGAATCACATGTATACTTAGAGTATACACTCTGGAGAAAGAGGTATATATTAATTATATTATAAAGATCAATCGGATTAATCAGAATAATAATATTAATATTTGATTGGCTCCTCATAATTAATTAGATTAATTATGAAATTATTTCCTAGGTGGAAATTGTTGGGATTCCCTCGTCACGGGAAACCGACCGATAAAAGCGGAAATACGCGTCGATTTCCTCGAATCCGGCCCAGGAGCTTAAGATGTGGAAATCAAAAACTTAAAGCATAAAAGGAGAGTTTCGAAAACTTACCACAAAGTCTCTCTAAGAGACGGATGCGGACTGCAGAAATGAAGTGTAGATTTCCTCCACCGATGCGTACACGAACGGTTCTCGGACCGAAACCCGTGCTAGCGACTCGGATAACAAGAAGAGATGGAGAAAGAGAGAAGAGAAAAGGCGGCCAAGCTAAGTCCTTATGGCTGTCCAAAAATATTTCTTTCCAAAAGAAATAATTCAATCTCTCTCTTTTACTCACAATTGCTTTTTCTACCAAAGAAAAAACCAAAGACAAAAGTGGGCAAAGTATTCCTTTTTAATGAATAATTCTCTTGGCCAACACCAAAAAAATGTCATCATTCTATTTCATCATCTTACCAAAAGAATAGAAAAGATTTAAGGAAGCAAAGTCCAACTTTGCTACCTCAAAATCAAAGAATGACTCACTCTTTTCCTATTGGTCCCAAGGAATTTGTCATCATCATTTTGTCCAACAAAATGACTCACCATCCTTGCCCATTTCCCCACCAAAATTTCGGCCATATAATCCCACTTTATGTTGGCAATTTCATTTTATGTCTTAAGCCCGATTTGACTTCCTTTGATTGAATTAATTTCAAAACATGTATATATATATATTATAACTTTGATCAATCCAATTGATTCATATAATATAATTAATATATCTCTCTCTCTTCAAACATGTATACTCCAAGTATACACTTAATCCGACAAGTTAAAGTCCAGACGTTCAATGTGTACGATCCAATGGGCCCGTCTTTATGTTGGCAGTGGGCCAAGGCCCACAGACTATAGGCGGGCTCTAGCAAGCCACTGTAGCCCCCAATTAAGACGAAGTAAGCAGTCCAACTGAAAACGTAACCCAGTAGTTTGAACTTGTAAATCCTATGTCGCTGATATCGGTGTCCAACACAGAGGTATGGAAGTATCACCCTCTTTGTGTCTGGACCTTTACTTGATACCGAATGAACTGATGCTCACAAACAAGATCCAATCTTGTTTGGATGCGGCCGCACACTTATCAGTAACATTCTTCAAGAGGCCGATGATATCGTCTCAGTGAATCGCTGAGTGACATTCCCTTCTGCATATCCATAGTGCTGCCATGCTCACTGACACACCCGAACGTACCCGTACTTGGCACCCTTTTACAGGCCCATTGGGCGTACACCAAAGTGTGCCACTTCACATGCAACACCATCATATGGTCCGGTCGAAGGACTTATACAAGTACTACGCGAGAATCATTTGTGATACTATACCATGTAGATTCCCGTTAAGTGGATCAATCCAGTACCATGCCCTTTTTGCATGTACCCAGTAACCTGGTTGACATTCCATGTTCTATGACCGGTAAGACACCGCCATACAACCAGGCTAATGATAGTCTTTAGTTCCATTCATTCCCATGATTGGAACAGACTACGGATAACTTTATGGCCATATCGTTTTCCCTATCCACGGTCTTACTGCCAAGTGCCTCACACTTGACAACATGGATATGGATATGTCCATTGGATACTCTATTTAAAATATAGCACAAGACATATAATAAATATATTAATGCCTTTATTTCCTTGACACAAATTGTATAATACATAAAGATTACATTAATGTATAAATGTATTATACAAACACAAGGACCAATGCATCGGGACTAGGGCATTTCCAACAGAAATATTCATATGTATAGGTTTACATATGAATTTATTTTGTGAAGATCTAGTTTTAATTTGATGGATTAAATTAATTGATCAAACCAATTTTAATTGGAATGTAAATAATATATTACTTGGTGTAATATATTAAATACATGGGTAAATTAAAGTTGGGCTTGAAATTAATCTAAACCAGATTAATTAAAATAGGTTTGGGCCTGAATTAAAAGAAGGAAGCCCACACAAATGGAGGAGCTAACTTGGGCCGAAATTCACTGGTGAATTTCAACCACCTAGGGTTTAATACCCCTAGGATTTTCGGCCAAGAGGTGAATCACTCTTGGTGGCCAAAATCCCTCCTTCTTCCTCGTAAAAGATTTGTGTTTTCTGACGCTAGCACGGGTGGTGTTCGTTAGGTGTTCGTATACGTGAACGAGGAGGGTTTCTAGTTTGATTCCTGCAGTCTGTAACCATCTCTGAAAGAGATATTCCAGGTAAGGGATTTATCTCTTTCTATTAAATTTTGTTTTTCCAATTTCCATCTCAATTGCTCCTGGGCACGGATTTGAGAAAATCATCACGTTCTTCCACTTTAATCGGGTAATTTCCAGTGAAAAATCCAACACCTTAACCGGACTACGGATGCTTTCTTAGTTTATGGAGGTCAAGATGAGCTGGTAGTGTCAGGTTACACTGATGCAAGCTTTGAGACCGATGAGGATGAGAACTAGTCACAGTCTGGTTATGTTTTTCTCCTGAATGGTGGTGCCATTAGTTGGAGGTCCTCAGAGGAGGCCACCATTGCTGACTCTACAACGGAAGCTGAGTACATAGTTGTATGCGAAGCAACAAAGGAAACCATTTGGATTAAGAAGTTCATAACTAAGTTAGGAGTAGTACCCGCTGTCTTAGACCCAGTTGATGTTTTTTGTGACAACAACGGGGCCATCGTACAAGCTAAGGAGCCTTGGTCACACAAGAGATCCAAACATGTGCTTAGAAAGTTTCACCTCATTTAGAAGATCGTGAACAAGTGACATATCATTGTCGATGGTTGACACCAAGAATAATGTCGCTGATCCATTGACCAAAGCGCTCCACAGACACAGCACGATGGTCATATCAAATCTATAGGATTTAGGGCAATGCCCACTTAGAACTAGTGCAAGTGGGAGATTGTTGGTGTGCCCTAGTTCTTAGGGCATTGGATTCTTGCATTTTGTATTATACATTAAGACTCATTGTATGAATACATTATTTTTGTCACATTAATAAAGGTAATTATTCTATTTCATTTATATCTTGTGCTATAATATGAGTAGATTATCCATTGTTTGATAATCATAAAACCTATGCCATGTATGTTATAATCATGGGAACGAATAGAACCACAGACTTGTATATTCGATGACTGTATGGCAGTTCTTAACTAGCCATAGTACTTGTATAGTCAGTCATGAATATAGGTAAATGTCATTGACATGGGACTGGATCGATCTGCACAAGAAGGCCACATGGTTGTCGTGTCATAGGTCTTTCTTGAGTAGGTACCTTTTATCCTTAGACCAGATTTCATTATAGTATCAATATGGAATCCGGTTCACTTTGACATATGCCTAATTAAAACCCAATTACACAAGGTGTCTATATAAGGGCACACTTAAGGAAGAAAAACCTAATTCAACCATAATTAATTGCTGGAAATTTCAGCCACCAATAGCAGCCCCAAAACAGCCAAAAATCCCAGCATTATACCTTCATTCCTTCATGTCTTCGGCTAGCACCGGTTCCCGCTCAATAGTTGGTCGTGCACCAAACTTTGGAGATCGTAGTTTCAAGAAATGATTCTGCAGCAGTCTGTAGAAGAGACAAATCTAGTGAGTTAATCTCTCTTGATTCAAATTGTTTTTAATTCTAATCAATGGTAATTGGACACGATAGGTGGATTCTAGGAAATTTTAAACGGTGTATTTTTCGCTGCGCCATGTTATTTTTCCGACGACGAATCCCAACATTTATGACATCTTGGATGAAGTGATGTCACAAACAAGTCACGTGTAACTCGAAACATGGATAGAATTTTGGCGTTTGTGGAACACCTTGTATGACTTGGTAATGTTATGAAATGCCCCTACATGTATATAATAGTTCGGCACTCATGGAGTACCTCGAATGAATTATCGATGTTATGGAACAATCCGACGTGGATCTTGACACACAAGCAAGGTTTTGACATCTCCATGATAACAACGATGATATCATGTAATGATATCGTGTGACCCGCCACACGAAAATTGACCTAAGACTGTCATGGTCCTCTAATGAATGACATGATATAGTGAAATGGCCAAGTGCAATCCGGTACACAGGCAGAATACGGGTAGTTTTGGGACTCCCGATATGTGATGAAATGATTATGAAGGGCATACTTAGAACATCCTTTCATTTTAGATGGGATGAGATGAGATGAATGACCATGTCACACAGAATGCAAGTGGCTGCACAAAGATGTGGTTAGGATGCATAACACACAAGATGATGTCATGTATGCTTTATGGAAATGTGAACATGCAAAATGTATATGGCACACGAGAAAGACCATGGCTGCACAAAAATATGGTTAGTATTATACCACACGTATGATAATGCTTCACAATGGCTGCATAAAAATGTGGTTAGAAAATGACACACGGATGATATGTGTTTGATGTTGCATGTAAAGGTCAAAGATAAAACAACCATGGAACAAACGTTAGCACAATCAACAACATACTCACCCTTCCAACCTTATTCCTCCTTTCGATTGGTCATGCATTCTTCATAGGTGTTGGGTCTCTTTGATACCAACCGGGGATAACAAAGGCGCACTCTCAAAATCCAATTTACAAATTTATGTTTTGGTAGTCCTAAGGGGAAGTTACTAGGCCATTACATGAAGGTATGAGTCAAACCAAGGGTCATACAGGTTCCTGTAGTGAAAATACACTCCTCATTGTAGAACACGATGTAAGGTTCATGCAGTGCTATGAGTGGTTTACCCCCTCGGGTGCCTCCAATCCTAGTGAAAGAGGAAGGTCACCTTTGGAAATAAACTAGGATAATCATGTGTTGGAGGGAATTGAGAAGAGAAAATGTCATGCTATGCGGTTGTGAATGAGATATCAGATTATGAATTAATAATTGACTACAAGTGAGGATATACTTCAATTGTTGCCTAAGTTCCTTAAGTTTTTATGAAAACTTTAAAGAAACTGTTGATCCCCAGCGGAGTCACCACTGTGAGTGGGTGACATTTTTTGAAACGCGCAGTGAAGCAAGAACCCAGGATTTTCTTTTCAAGGCAGTGAGTGTGGTTTGAAAACGGGTTTTAATCTTCCTTTAAGAAAACCTTTCATTTCATTCGGAAAACCCTTTTGTAGAAAACTTAATTTTAAGCGTGAATTTTGGAAAATAGATTTTTATAAAATCCCAATTTAAACTTAAAGATCTCAAAACCTAAATTTAGTGATCAGATACAGAGTCGCCACTAGGATTAGCTCATCCGAGAAATTCCGGTACAGCTCCCTACCAAGTGTAGATGCAATACCTGATCCAGAGATTTAGGGTTCAGGCAACACATCTACTAATCCTCAACTTGTTTTCAATTATTATTTCATAATACGATATGAAATTCACTTAATTCTACCCATTTTATCTTCTTTTAATTTTAGTTAATGCTCATACAAATGACATAAATATAAATCATAAATAAAGTGTGGAAAAATAAAAGTGCAGGAAAAGTAAAGTAATGGCCAAATTATACAACCCAGAAAAGAAAAGAAAAACTCTCATCTTCACCATTTACAACCGCCTATAATACACGATAATCTAAAAAAAGTACAATCGCTTAGGTACACAGAATGATCTATTAAATACATCAAAGGAAAAATGAAAAAAATAAAAGCTACATCCAAATACAGTTAGCACAAATAAGCAAATCACACCAAGGACTCACATAAGACAGAATAGGGGTATTTTAGGAAATGAGATCATACATAGGGGGATAATCAAGAAGTTCAGACGACTACTCGATTAGACCTGGAAAACATTTTATAGAAACGCCCTAAAGATTTTGTGAATAAAAACCAATTTTGAAAATAATTTGGCTCGTTTTACATGCATTTTCCATCTTTTAGTGGGTTGGATATCCCAAAACCCAAGGTTCCGTTTGTGAGTGAGACTAATTTGAACATTCATCTAGGGTCTGGAAATATAAACACACCAAAAATCCTTTTTGAATCGAAAAGAGAAACAAAATTACAAGTTAGGGGCCAAAAAAGGCAAAGCTGTAATTCTGTTTCACCAACTACAGCCGAGCCACTATAGTATGTTACAACCACACCACTGTGGTTGGGGTGGCTGTAGTGCTCCAGAATCAACAATTTGTTTTTCTTTCTCGTTTTGAAATTTTGATGGTTTCAGGTAATCTGGGGTTTCTGGAAACTTATGAAATCCACGAAATAGATCTAGATCGGATCAAATGAATATGGAAATCCCTAAAAATCCAAAATCATCAAAACTAAATCTCACATCCATCAATGAAAAACTCGAAAACAGTAAATATAAACATTTGCGGATGTGATCCGACAGATATTATTCATGAAAAACACATTTAATTTGAAAAAGGAAGTGTTATCGATCGATTTAGGGCATTTAGAGCTTCTGCCCTAGAGATTATAGCCGAACGACTGAAATCAGAAGACTATAGCCATGCCACTTTAGTCATCAGACTACAGCCGATGGCTGTAAGCATCTAATGGGGCAGTTACAGCTGGGTTTGCACTTCCGGCTTTGAGAAAAATACCAAAACACATACAATCAACATCCAAATCAATACGAAATGAGTTTTTAAGACCTCTCAAAGTATACCTTATTTGTGTTCTAGTATTTGGATCAGTAGAAACAGATTCGGACATTGAAAAACTCCTTGGAATCATAAACAACCCGAAATCATCCACAATTCTCCAAAACTCGAACGGAACCCCGAATCAATCCGAATGAACACCAAGTTAACTAGAATCGCTCCTAGATTATGAATTCTCATGAGCCCTAATGGTTTCTATGGATTAGATTAAAGCTTTTGATGATTTTAGATTGAATTTAGGTTTTTTTCTCTTTTCTTCTCTCTAATCTCTTAAAGAATATCAAAACCCTAGTTTATTTTCTTTGATTCCACAGAATGGACTCTTTCTGTCTGACCTAATTTCATGTCTCCCTTTTATATGATCCAATTTAAGGTTAAAATCCTGAATTAATAGCAAAATTCACCCTATTTAGGAAAGAAATTAAATCTGGTAACTACAGAAGCGGCTGTAGTGGCCTATAGGCGGCTATACTGTAGCTGAGTGGCTATAGGGCACTATAGCCAAGTGGCTGTAGTAGCCAGATTTACATTTCTCACCCTTTCTCACTTTTCTCTCTGGTTCTCTTAAGTGCTCACTCGACCTTCTTCGGGGCTCCGCACTAAGACTTGTTACACTTCTTTGGGTCATCCGAGACATCTCTAACATCATTCTGGTCATTCCAAATCTACATCATATTTATCCATGAAAAAGGTAACAAAGGCTTTCATCATCGAGGTCGGGAAAAAACCCGTGCTTACAGCAGGATACTCTTCCTGGGTCATCGATTTAACTAGCATGTCGTCTACATGAACTTCGACTTCCTTATGGATCATATCATGTAGAAGTGCAGTGACTGCTCACTGATAAGTTGCCCCAGTATTCTTCAACCCAAACGGCATAACCCTGTAGTAATAGACTCCCCATTCTATGATGAAGGCCATCTTCACTTTGTTGACAATGTTCATCAAAATCTTATTATACCCTGAGAATCCATCCATGAATGAATACATTACTACCCTGGCAGCATTGTCGATCAAAACATCAATGTACGGTAGTGGAAAGTCATCCTTGGGTGATGCCTTGTTCAAATCCCTACAGTCCACACAAACCCTGACTCGGTTGTCTTTCTTTGTAACCGGTACAATGTTGGCCAACCATTCTAGGTATTCCACTACTTCAAGGAACTTAGCCTTTATCTGCTTGGCCACCTCTTCCTTAACTTTCTCTGCCCATTCTGGTCTGAGTCTTCTAAGCTTCTGCTTGACAGGTTTCATTTTCAGATCGGTTGGAATTCTATGCTCTGTAATCTCTCTGTCAACCCTAGGCATGTCGTCATAGGACCAGGCGAAGGCTTTCACGTCTTTTTGTACTACTTTTTCAATTTCTTTCCTCTCATCAAACGTGAGGTCTTTCAAGACGGATACCATTTTTAGATCATCATCTGTCCTTAGATTCATTTCATGCAATGATGCATTATGTATGCTAAAGACACTAAATGAATGTTTGTATGTATGCACAATTCCATCCGGAAAAACATCACACAAGTAAGCAAAACTGGATTTCATTGCATTAAGTGCCTTATAGGCTAAATTGTTCACATCATAAATAGAAGAAATAGATACATTGAAATAATTGTCATCCTCCACATACGGAGGGTCTTCTTCTATCGTAGCATCTTCAACCTCTTCAAATAGGTCTCCCAGATCACCCTTAAAGGATTCTTTTTGGTCAGTGGATAGCTCTTCTTCGATCACCTTTGCCTTTCCTGCCATCATCAGCTTGGCCAGCTCTTTCACAGCTTCACTCATCAACTCCTCTTGAGTCTTCACCATAGGTGCCTTCTTCCTTCCAGAGCCCATGTTTGCCTCCATCAAAACTAACAGTGACTTAGTGAGGGCTTCGACAGCTGCTTCAGCTTTTCCATTTTCTAGGTCAGTTTTCTCAGCTGATTCACCTTTGTTTCTAAATTCTATTTTGACTTGGCTAGCTGTATCTTCTTGATCTCTCATAATCTTCTTCCTTTTGTCTTTAGTCCCAGTGTGCAGAATATTCACAACTAGCCCGACCCCATATATACTGAAGTCAACGACGTCCGAGAAGATCTCAAATCCTAGGAGTTGGCCTCCCTCAATTACCAATGGTTCAGGAGCTCCATTGTACACTTCTTTAGTTGTGCGGATAAATGTGTCCACCAGTTTCACAAACTTCTTGCTTGGTTTATTTCTTTCCTCATGGTAACCAAGCCCATAGTGACGGTACTTGCCAGCTTCAATGTTGAACTTAGGGATGCCTTGTTGGTGTGCCCTAGTTTTTAGGGCATTGGATTCCTGTATTTTGTATTATACATTAAGACTCATTGTATGAATACATTATTTTTGTCATATTAATAAAGGCAATTAATCTATTTCATTTATATCTTGTGCTATAATATGAGTAGAGTATCCATTGATTGATAATCATAAAACCTATCCCAGGTCTGTTCTAATCATGGGAACGAATGGAACCACAAAGTTGTATATTCGATAACTGTATGGCAATTCTTAACAAGCCATAGTACTTGTAAAGTCAGTCATGAATATAGGTACATGTCATTGACATGGGACTGGATTGATCCGCACAAGAAAGCCACATGGTTGCCGCATCATACGTCTTTCTTGAGTAGGTCTCTTTTGTCCTCAAACCAGATTTCATTATAGTATCAATATGGAATCTGGTTCACTTTGACATACGCCTAACAGGTCTGTAAAAGGATGCTAAATATGGGTATGATTGGGTGGACTGGTGAACATATTGATATTGATGATGAAGTGATGGGATTGCCACTCGGGTAACACTGGGATGATATCACTGGCCACTTGATGAGTGGGACTGATAAGTTTATGGCCATGCCCAAATAAGTTGGTTGCTTATTTGATTAATCAATCAACTCAAGATCAAGAAATATAATAAACAACAGAAGAGGATAACGGATACCATGCCTCTTGTTTATTCATATCGATATCGTTAGGCAAAGGAAACTATGAGATTACTACCGGCTAAGTGTCTTCTAAAGACTGCTGCATCTCTATCTTAATTGGGGGCTGTAATGGTTTGCTGGAACCCACTTACAATTTGTGGGTCTTGGGCCTACTGCCAATATAAAGATAGACCCATAGGATCGTGCACATAGATCAACTGAGCCGGAACTTATAGAAATTGTGCATGTAATGTACATTGGAAGGAATACATTAATTAATTAGTTGACATTCGGTGTCAAGGTAATTAATTAACATTGGGTTGATTTAATTTAATTAATAAATTTACATAATGTAATTAATTAATTTATCAATTAATTGAATTACATAAAGTAAACAATTAATTAAATAATTTTCGTAAGTAGGAAAATTAAATACATGTATTGTATTTACTTAAGTGTGATGGGGTAATTAAATTTAGCCAAATGGAATTAAATTACATAGTATATACTTTTTAATTAAAGTTTATTTATGTAATTATAATCCTGATGGGCTTGGGTTTAATCAACCTAATTAAAACCCAATTAGACAAGGTGTCTATATAAGGGCGCACTTAAGGAAGAAAAACCTAATTCAACCCTAATTAATTGCTAAAAATTTCAGCGACCAATAGCAGGCCCAAAACAGCCGAAAATCCTAGCATTAATCCTCCATTCCTTCTCGTCTTCGGCTAGCACCAGTTCCTGCTCAATAGTTGGTCATGCACAGGACTTTGGAGATCACAGTTTCAATAAATGATTCTGCAGCAGTCTCTAGAAGAGACAAATCTGGTCAGTTAATCTCTCTTGATTCAAATTGGTTTTATTCTAATCAATGGTAATCGGACACGATAGGTGGATTCTAGGAAATTTTAAACAATGTATTTTCCGTGCGCCACATTATTTTACGATGATGAATCCCAACAGTGGTATCAGAGCCAAGTTTTTTCCATTAGATTGATAGAAATTAGTTCTTAAAAGCATGCTTGAAGAAAGAATGGGTTTCAAGTTTGTGTTTTTAGGGTTCTTATTCAATTGGTTTTGGTTTTTGATGAACCCTAGAATTTTTGGATTGGGGCTTTTGATTATTTTTTCCCAATTGGTTTCCATCTAAATTTGTTGTTTTGTTTGTTTTATTTGATGGTTTTTTTTATGATTTTATTTTATATAAAAAAATAAGTGGGCAAAAGATGACTTCCCCATCTGGCGTCGCTATGATTACCCCGATTCCAGCACCCTTTCTATTCACGGCACCATTGAAGCACATGAACCATCTCTTTACTTCTACCATAGCTAACTGCTCATCTGGGAACTCCAAATTCTCTGTGTAATTTGATTCCAGCAGCTGATTTGCCAGAAATTCTGCTACGACTCGCCCTTTGATGGTTTTCTTAGTGATGTACTCAATGTCAAATTCTGACAACAGCAAGAGCCATCTAGATAATTTCCCAACTAGCACAGGCGCTTCATAAAGATACTTCATCGGATCCACTTTGGCCACAGCTTGCACTTTATATGACTGGAAATAATGGCGCAGCTTCTTGGTCAGCCAGATCATTGCCACACACGTCTTCTCCACCAGTGTGTTTTTGGTTTCATATTCCAATAGCTTCTTACTGAGGTAGTAAATAAGGTATTCCTTCCTGCCATTTTGTTCTTGCACCAACATTGCCCCTACAGAGGAATCTTCAATGGTTAAATACAAGATCAAAGGCTTCCCTGGAATTGGTGGGCTTAGAACTGGCGGATTTACCAGATAAGCCTTGATTTTCTCGAATGCCAATTGACATCTGTCATCCCACACAATCGGCTGATCTTTCTTTAACAGCTTGAAAATTGGCTCACAAGTGGAGGTCAATCATGTTATGAAATGACTAATGTACTGTAAAGAGCCCAAGAATGACCGGACTTCCTTCTCTGTTTTTGGAGCTGGCATATCTCGAATAGCCTTGATCTTATCTAGGTCCATTTCTGTTCCCCTCTGGCTGACTACATGGCCCAACAGCTCTCCTGATGTGACCCCAAATATGCACTTCTTAGGGTTGAGACGCAAGTTATACTCTCCGATGCGTGTGAGAAATCTATCCAGGATAACAGGATGTTCCTCCCGGGTCATTGATTTAACAAGCATATCATCAACATATGCCTCAACTTCTTTGTGGTTCATATCATGCAGCAAAGTTGTGACAGCCCTTTGGTAAGTGGCTCCCGCATTCTTCAATTCGAAGGGCATTACTCTGTAGCAGAAGGTGCCCCACTCCGTAATGAATGATGTCTTCACTTTATCAATTACATCCATCAGGATCTGGTTGTATCCTAAAAATTCATCCATGAAGGAGTACATTGCTGCTTTTGCTGCACTGTCAACCAGGACATCGATATGAGGCAGTGGGAAATTATCTTTTGGGCGTACCTTATTCAGGTCCCTGTAGTCGACACATACTCTGACCCTTCCATCCTTTTTAGGTACTGGGACAATATTGGCTAGCCATTCTATATACTCCACCACTTCGAGGAACTTGGCTTCTATCTGCTTAGCCACTTCTTCTTTCACCAATGTAGCCCACTCTGGCCTCAATCTTCTCAGTTTCTGCTCCACTGGCTTGAACTTAGGGTCCGTTGGAATCTTGTGAACTTTTATTTCTGTGTCTACACCCGGCATGTCCTCGTATGACCAAGCAAAAGCTTTAACATGTTTTTGCAATATTCTTATTTCTCTCTCTTCCTCGGATCTTAGCTCCTGTGAAATGAATACCATTTTGGGGTTTTCATCTGTACTTATGTTTATTTCATGCAATGTAGTGTCATGAATGCTAAATATGCTTGATGGTTATTAAAATGCATGCACAAAATTATCAGGATAAACATCACACAAGTAAGCAAACTAAGATTTCATTGCATTAAACTTGTTATAGAGTACATCATTCACATTGAAAATGGAAGAAATAGATACAACAAAATCATTTTCATCCTCCACAGGCAGAGGGCCTTGCACTTCTTCAGCTTTCCCATTCAGCTTAGGACATCATCCAGATCTGTAGCTACTTTAGCTTCTTGTTCAGCAGGAATAGTGATCTTCTCAATTTCAGCCACCTGCGCCTTAGCCTTCTTCATGATCTTGGCTATCTCAGCAACCATAAAATCCAAGTTTACCTTGCTCAATAGCTCCTCTTCGAACCCTTCTTTAGACTTCCTAAACGCCTTGCCTAAGGCAGCAGCCAGTGCTCCTGAAATTTCTCCTACTGACTCATCACAGACTTCCTCTTCGGTTTTCTGCTTGGGTGTCTTCACTGCTTTTTCCATTTCTTCAGGCGGCTCATTCTACAGAACAGCAAACTTAAGAATTACCTCTTCCACCACTACGGGGGCCACTGGTTCTTCCTGGCTCTTCTCAAAGTCCACAGCATCACAAAATATCTTGAAGCCCGGATATTCAATGTTCCCGAGCCTCACTAGCTTAGCTTGGCCCTTATATAGCTCTTCTCCTACCTTTATGAAGGGTTTCATCATAAGCTTGCCGTTCTTGGCCCTTCTTTGATTCTTCTGGTTAGATGCTTCTACTGTGTAACCCAAGCCGAACAGCTTCGGTTTTCCATAATCAATATTAAACTCAGGCACGCCCTATAAATTAGCTCTGAGTCCTATGCCAGGAATAAAATTCTGCTTGTGAAGGTACTTAGACAACCATTCTGGCATATAGTTCTCGTAGATGACCATCGGAGCATTTGTGGCTTCCTCTTCCCTAACCATGGTGATCTGGAACCTGCCAAATGATACAACTCCTTCATTTATAGCTACAATCATGGATTGGGCATCTGCCTCAACAGTCATAATCTCACCATTTATCGAGAACTTTATTTTCTGATGCAGAGTAGAAGGGACACCTCCTAATGGGTGGAACCATGGTCTTCCCAACAGGAGGGAGAAAGTGACTGGGATGTCTATCACAGTGAAAACGACCATTGACTTGACTTGCCCAACCTCCACTTCAGCCTCAAAGGTCCCAATCACGATCTTTTCGAATCATCATAAGCCCTTATCATAGTGGAAGACTTTTTCAAACTTTCTTTGCTCAGGCCCAGGAATGGTAACATTTTCAAGGGGCATATATTCAGGGCAGACACGTCATCTATCATCATGCACGACATAACCCTATCTATGATGTTGACCTTAATGTACAGAGCTTTATTGTGAGCCCTTCCCCCGTGTGGCAGATCTTTTACCGAATATACAATGTCAGGGGATCCTATATGAATCTTATCCAACAAACAGCACATTGCCTCCGGAGAAGCAATCGGTGACACTTCAATTTCAGAGAGCTTTTTGACCAAAGCTGCTCTGTGCTCCTTAGAAGTCAGTAATAAATGCCACAGACTGGCTTGGGCTGGAGTTTTCTTCAATTGCGAAATAACTAGGTCTTCCTTTTCTACTTCCTTTGGCGCTGACATACTGCTTGATCCAGTCACTGGGGTTTTCTCATTCTGCTGCACTACTGGCTGGTAGACCCTACCACTTCTTGTTACATTCTGAACTTCAGACACCTTTGGCTTTTCTACAACAGGTAGCTTAACGGTCTTATCACAGCCGTATTCTTCATATTCATCATCTGAATCCAGGTCATCCAAGCTCACAGGCTTCACTTCCCTCTGCTCTGTCTGCTTCCCACTCTCTGACTTCACCTCAATATCATTGGCCACCACAGACTGGATGGTGGGGTTTGCTTAGAGGATTTGAGCAAAGATAAAATTTTCTGGTAACCTCGACTGTACCATGTTGACCTGCCTTTCAAATGTTGGCAGTGGATTATTCTTTGTACTGGGTTTGGCAGGCTCTTGCAGCTTTCCCTTGTCGATCAGTTTCTGGACTGAGGTTATAACAATTATTGCTTCTATGTCCTACCATGACGTGGTAGGTATAGAAATTATCCTTATCTTCCTCCGCTGGTTTCTCGAATGGCCTGAGAGAACTTAACAGTCCACCATTCCTACACTTAGCAAAGATCTTAGCCAGGGAGAAAGCCCAAGGTGATATGCCGTGACCGTCCAGACCTCTGCTTTGATTTCCTCACTACTGTGACACTGCAGCAATCCCGGCTTACTTAACCTTAGAAACTTGTCCTCCCTTACTTATAGAACCAGCCGGATCCACTGCTTGACCCAGCTACAGTAGTCGATCTATACCCAGAGCTGTACCTAGAGCTTTTGCTTCCCTTATGGCATGCGGTCTTTTCCTCCTCATCTCTCTCAATTTTCATAGCCTTACTATATACTTCGCTAAGCTCATTGAAAGGGTGGAACTTCATGTTGTTCTTGAAGATGTCCCTACTACCGTCAATCAACTTCTGAATCAATTGATCCTCGTCAGGGTGGTTCTTTAGCAAGATCATCTTTCATCCACCTTTGATAGTATTCATCAAAGGGCTTGTTTGACTTCTACTTAACTCTCTCTAGGTCGTATAGCTTCACCTGAATCTTGGTATTGAAGCTGTAGTATTTGATAAAGGCTGTCGATAAAGCATCCCAGTCTAATTGCTCTTCCTCTGACAAATAATTGTACCATCCCAATGCTCCTCCCTCAAGTGTAGTCGGGAAGAGATTGATGAGTTATTGCTTAGTGGCACCTACCGTTAACATGACTCGGGCATAGAGATTTACATGGGCTTCTGGTGAACCCATTCCCTTGTAGGAGGGAACCTTTGGCACTTGAAAGCCAATAGGAAAAGTCTCAATGCCTTTGCTGATCATGGAATCTACATTAACTCCCCTCTTGGAGTCCGAACTGACATTTGCCCCTTTCTTCAGCTGGGCCACAACTTCATCTAATTCTGAGTATATCGCCTTCATTTTCCTCTCTATAGCTACCTTAATTTCTTACAGCTTCTCCAAACTAGCCGAGGTATCGGCACCTTGCTGAGATGATTCAGCCTCCTTCTCCTTTCCGGCTCCACTAGCACCGGTTTCACCAACTTCTCTCACAATATCCCGCATCTCTTCCTTCAGCATGTCACGGAAATCCTAGGATCTCAGGAAATCCTTTAGGGCATCAGCAAGACTTGGTGTCAGATTGGCCATCTCAAATTCTTCCCCGGATCAGATTCACTTTCTGTTTCTACTGCTTTTTGTTCCCCAACAGCCCTCAGAGCCTGAGATCTTGTCCTAGGTCGCTCCAGCTTACTCTGCTTGACATCACATGGGAAATGTTAGGGACAATGAATGAATGGAATGGTGGCATGAAGAGTGATACACTAAAGGTGATTTATGATGAATGAATGGAATGATGTCGTGCGTGAAATGATGATAAGAATGATTTCTAAGTATTATTCTATTTTCTTTTCCAGACATTCCAAGAACACCCAATGTTATGCAAATAGATCACGTATGGACTGTCACACGGACAAGGGTTCGGCACCTTTAGGGCGCCTAATGAATTTTCGTGAAATGGTAGCGTGTGTGCCGACACATGGACAAGGTTTTGACGCTTTGTAGGTCTATAAGATGACATGAAATGGTCGCATGGGGCCGCACCATTGATAGAGTTCTGATGCTTTTGAGGCATATGATATAAAATGATGTTAAAAGAAAGTCACGTGTAGCATGGATAGAGGTTCGGCGTTCGGGAAACACCTTTCATAATGTTATGAAATGCCCCTATATGTGTACTAGTTCGACACTCGGGGAGTACCTTAAATGGTTTCACAATTGTGAGCACGAGTTTTCCCGTCCTCTATGATGAGAGCTCTTTGTTACCTCTGTTAAGCAGTCGGACCCCGAAAAGAGCAGAATGTCGCCTAGAACGTCTCGAATTTTCCAAAAACCAGACAATCCTCGATCCGAAACTCTGAGAAAGGTCCCTCGGCTAGTTTAGGGTTTTAGGACGTGCGTCGATATTTTTTACGTTTCCCCCCCTCCCCCCGCTCTGCCTAGAGCCGGCCAACTCTAGCGCAAACTAGAGCCGGCCGGCTCTAATGGGTAGGGCAAGTTGCTTTGTTCGAGACCTAATGTCGCCTTTGCACTAAGTATGACGAGTCGGTACCAGCAGGATCCCGGGGAGGATCACTGGAAAGCTATCAAGGCAATCCTTAAGTACCTTAACCGGACTAAGGATAGCTTCTTAGTGTATGGTGGTCAGGAAGCGCTATCAGTTACTGGGTACACTAATGCAAGCTTCCAAACTGACCAGGATGAGTACCAGTCATAGTCTGGGTATGTATTTTTGCTAAATGGTGGTGCTGTAAGCAGGAGGAGCTCAAAACAGCCAACCATCGCGGACTCTATAACAGAAGCTGAGTACATCGCGGCGTGTGATGCAGCTAAGGAAGCTGTGTGGATGAAGAAGTTTATCACTGAGTTAGGAGTAGTGCCGACTATCCAGGACCCAGTTGATATCTTTTGTGATAACAATGGGGTCGTTGCACAAGCTAAGGATCCCTGGTCACACAAGAACACAAAGCACGTGCTAAGAAAGTTTCACCTCATACTAGAGATCGAGGAGAGAGGTGACATTGCATTGCACAGAGTGGACACCGAGGATAATGTTGCAGATCCTTTGACCAAGGCACTGGCCTATACCAAGCACGAGGGTCATACTAGATCTATAGGGATTAGGCCTATGCCTGGTTGGAACTAGTGCAAGTGGGAGATTGTTGGATATGCCCTAGTCCCGAGGCAGTGGTCCTTGTATTTGTATCATACATTTATTGGATTTATGTAATATACTTATTTGTGTTATTAATAAAGGCATTAATTCATTTATTATATCTATCTTATGCAATATATTAAATGAAGTATCCAATGGACATATCCATATCCATGCTGACCAGTGTCATGCACTTGGCAGTAAGACCATGGATAGGGTAAACGATATGACCATGAATAGATCCATAGTCTGTTCCAGTCATGAGAATGAATGGAACAAGAGACTATCATTAACCTGGTTGTATGGTGGTGTCTTACCGGTCATTGGACATGGGATGTCAACCAAGTTAATGGGTACATACATAAGGGGCATGGTACTGGATAGATCCACTTAACGAGAAATCCACATGGTATAGTATCACAAGTGATTCTCATGTAGTACTTGTATGGATCCTTTGACCTGACCATATGATGGTGTTGCATGTGAGGTCGCATACTTAGGGGTACGCCTAAAGGGCCTGTAATAGGGTGCCAAGTATGGGTGCTTTCGGGTATGTCACTTAGCGTGGCAATGCTATGGATATGTAGAGGGGATTTGTCACTCAGTAGTCCACTGAGAAGATATCACCGGCCTCTTGATGAATGCGACTGATAAGAGTGTGGCCACACCCAAACGAGTTGGAACTTTTTTGTGAGCTTCAGTGCATTGGGGACCAAGTTAATGTCCGGACACAAAAGAGGGTGATCAATCCATGCCTCTGTGTTGGACTCCGATATCAATGACATGAGATATACAAGTTCAAACTACGGGGTTACGATAACAGTTAGACTGCCATCTCCATCTTGATTGGGGGCTGCAGTGGCTTGCTAGAGCCCAACTATAGTCTGTGGGCCACAGGCCCACTGCCAACATAAAGATAGGCCCATGGGATCGTACACATTGAGCGACTGAACACCGACTTAAGGAATCACATGTATACTTAGAGTATACACTCTAGAGACAGAGGTATATACATTAATTATATTATAAAGATTAATTAGATTGATCGTAATAATGAAATTAATATATATTTAATTGGCTCCTCATAATTAATTAGATTAATTATGAAATTATTTCCTAGGTGGAAATATTCATATGTATAGGTTTACATATGATTTTATTTTGTGAAGATCTAATTTTAATTTGATGGATCAAATTAATTGGTCAAACTAATTTTAATTTAAATGTAAATAATATATTACTTGGTGTAATATATTAAATACATGGGTAAATTAAAGTTGGGTTTGAAATTAATTTAAACGAGACTAATTAAAATAAGATTGGGCCTGAATTAGAACCAAGAAGCCCATACAAATAAGGAGTCAGGTTGGGCCAAAATTCCTCAAGGGAATTTCGGCCAACCTAGGGTTTAATAACCCTAGGAATTTCGGCCACCATTAGTCCAAGCAAGCATAGCCAAAATTCACCCAAGCCTCCTCTCAAAAAGTCGCGTGTTTTCCGACGCTAGCACGGGTGGTGTTCGTTAGGCATTCGTGTACGTGAATGACAAGGGATTCTAGATTGATTCCTGTAGTCTGCATCCATCTCTTAAAGAGATATTCCAGGTAAGAGAATTATCTCTTATGATTAAATTTTGTTTTTACAATTTCCATCTCAATTGCTCTTGAGCACGTATTTGAGGAAATCATCGCTTTCTTCCGCTTTAATCTGGTGATTTCCGGTGAAAAATCCCAACAGTGCTCATACGCCTAAATCTGCATAATAAGAAAATCGATTAAAAAAGAAACTCACATGAAGGACTATCCACACGCCCTTCACCTCCCGGTGCCTCCTACGGGCGCAGATGTCGAGGCCGTAGTATAGCTGCGCCAACCCAGCTCGTCCCCAGTTTAAGCTCCCCACCTCCTCCAACTGTATAAGGGAAGGGAGCACTGCCATGTTCAGCTCGCTCTAACCCGAAGGGAACAGCAGGGTACTTAGGGCGTACAACAGAAACGCCCGGGCATAACACCTCGCCTCCAGGGGAGAGAAGGCGAAACCCTCGGGAAGGTTGTTGTGCCTAGTCAACCAATGATCCTGCAGTGTGCTCCCCTGGACCTGCTTGCCTAGAGGAGTCAGGCCGATCATCATGGCCATCAGGTTCAGACTGAAGCCTCCTCGCTCCAGGGTCTGGTTAAACTCTATGGTGTGCCCACCGAAAGATAGCCCAGTGATGACCACGAAGTCCTCGGACGTGACAGTGAATTCCCCGATCGGGAAGTGGAAAGTGTGGGTGGAATCCATCCACCGCTCCAGGAGTGCCATCAGTAGACCCCTACTCATCCGAGGTAGGACCTCACATATAGAGCAGACAAACCAGTCCAGCTCGGTCGAGTGAACTAGCTCCCGCACCTTGTCAGGGAGCCTCCGGTACCAAACCAATGGGTTAGACACGGACCCGGCCCCCCGGTTATGGGGCCTCATCTGCAAAACAATAACCAGGGAGTTTTATGAGTTATTTATGTTGTACGTTGCTCGAATAAATTGACTGGAAGCATTTAAATTAAATTTAAAACACAAAAATCTATTTTTTGGTCGAACCAGAGCCGTCCGGCCGTGGTCAGAGCTGCCCGGCCCTAACCATAGCCGGCCGGCTCTGTTCTGGGAAGAACAGAGCTGGCCGGCTCTATTCTTTACCAGAGCCGCCCGGCTCTAACGTTGAGCCAGCCGGCTCTGTTCGGGAAACCGGCGGTTTTGGTTTCTAAACCTAGCTTTTGTAATTTTTCACCCTAAAATCGATTCTAATCAACTTTAAATCATCAATTAAGGTTTCTAGGGGAAAAATCTACTTTAAACATGATTTGTAGAAATTCAAAAAAATAGAGAAAAAGAGGAAGTTGGAAAAACTAACCAGATTCTGAATGATGTGTGTAGACGGCTTTAGAGTCACGGGTATGGCATCATTTCCCCTAACCCCACAGTACGGAACCATCTCCCGTAATCCGTACACCTCCACTATAGACTCAATAGGTAGAAAAAACTCCACTTCGGGTAAAGCGTATCTCACATGAGGAGAGGGTTGTGCGGGAGCATTTAGGAGTAAAGCCTTTCGCATTTTCCTTATTTTGATGGAAAGATTCTGGAGAAATTCTTTCAGAGAAAGAAATAAAGAAGAGAAGGAAATGATGTGGGTGAAGGAAGAAAATAAACACGCCCCCTTTTATTAGTCTTGCCCCCCACCCGCTAGAGCTGGCCGGCTCTAGCTTTGAGCCGGGCGGCTCTAACCTTGAGCCACCGGCTCTGTCTTGCCAAGACAAAGCTGTTCCTCTGATTCTCCAGGTTTCATATTTTTCTCGATTTTTCATAATTTCTATTTATTCCAATTTAATCTCGAGAAGGGTATTTCTCGCTTTTGCAGGTATCCACGGGTAAAAATAAACAAGCCGTATTTATTCTTGATCAAAAGGGCAAAAATTTTTGTTTCTAAAATTGTTGATCAAGGAATAAATACGCGCTTTCGACTCAACTTCAAAGGTCTACTCCACCACACAGAGAATCATTCTTGTTCGGGTGCTCCATCACACGGAGAAAATCATTCTTATTCGGGTACTCCACCACATGGAGAAAATAGGCTTATTCGGGTACTCCACCACATGGAGAAAATAGTCTTATTTGGTGCTACACCACATGGGAAAGAATTAAATTTTTATCGGGCACACTCCAACACAGAGAGTCAACATCACGGGCACGCTCCACCACAGTGAGTCGACATCACAGGCACACTCCACCACAGCGAGTCAGTATCACGGGCACACTCCACCACAGCAAGTCGGTTTGAGACCAAACCAGCACCCTCAATAAGGGGCATCAGGTGCGTCTTCTTATCCTTTCTCACTGTGCTCCCAATCGCGAGACCAAACTTGACCTAGGCTTTGCGGCCGACCATGAGTTGACTTTGGTCCCGCGAGGGGCAGCCTTTGAGCACGGGTTTTCCTGACCTCTGTGATGACAGATCTTTGTTACCTCTGTTAAGCAGACGAACCCCGAAAAGAGCAGAATGTCGCGTAGAACATCTCGAATTTTCTGAAAACTAGACAATCCTCGATCCGAAAATCTGAGAAAGGTCCCCCAGGTAGTTTAGGGTTTTAGGGCACGCATCGAGATTTTTTACGTTTTTGCCCCCCAGCTCTACCTAGAGCCCGGCGGCTGTAGGTCTAGAGCAGGCCAGCTCTAGCGCAAACTTGTCACACATATCCAGGTTATCCGAGATGCCTCCAGGGTCATTCCGTTCTTTCCGAATCCACCTCACATTTATCCATGAAAAAGGTAATAATGGCTTTCATCATCGAGGTCGGGAAAAAAACCCGTGCTCACAGGCTGCCCCTCGCGTGACCAAAGTCAACTTGAACGGGTGCTTGTACCCGATTCGAGTTTGATCCTGCGATAGGAAGCACAGTGAGAAGGAAAAGAGGACGTACCTGGTTCCTCTCGTGTTGACCTACTTTGATGTTTGTAGGGACTTGTCTCGGTTGATTCATGAAACAGCGGCCTTGCCTAAGCGAGTTTGATTTTTCAGGGACTTATTTCGACTCCGTCATGAAGCATAGGACTTTGCCTGAATTAATTCGATGTTCTCCAAGGACATGCTTCAACTCCATCTTGAAGCAGAGGATTTTGCCCACATTAGGTTGGTTCTCCAAGGATGTGCTTCGACTCCATTGTGAAGCAGAGGACTTTGCTTGGATTGGGTTGATGCTCCAGGGACATGCTTCGACTCCATTGGGAAGCAGAGGACTTTGCCCGGACTAGATTGATGCTCCAGGGACGTGCTTCGACTCCATTGCAAAGCAAAGGACTTTGCCCGGATTGGATTTTCCTTATGAATTGATGTTCATGAAGGTGAATGGTATTTTGGTAACTTTGTAGCTTGGAAAGTTGGTGTCCTTTGGAGGAAGGGTATTTTGGTCATTTCACCTCTAGTGGAGCCTATGTCACTAGGGGAAGAAATATTTTGATGGTTAAGTTTCTCGTGAAGCCTGTGTCACTAAAGGGAAGGTGTTTTAGCCATTTGGTAGTTTGGTTACTAATAGAAGGGTATTTTGGTCATTTCACTTCTAGTGGGGCCTGTGTCACTGAAGGAAAGGATAATAGTGTTTCCCATGAAGCTTGTGTGGCTGGGGAAAGATGCTTTAGTGATTTGAGAAGCTTGATTATCTCCTTTGATGTTTTAAAGTTGTTTCGGGTGCGTATTCGTTCCTTGATCGATAATTTTGGAAACAAAAATTTTTGCTCCTTCGATCAAGAATGAATATGGACTGAATATCTTGCCCCTTGATACCATTGAAATCGCCTTCGATAAAGAATGAATATGGACTGAATATCTTGCCCCTCGATACCATTGAAATCGGCTTTCTGTGTCAGAGCAATACCATTGAAATTGGCTCTTTGTGGTAGAGCAATACCCTTAAAATCGTTCTCTGTGGTAGAGCAATACCATTGAAATCGGATCGGGAGTGCATATTTATTCCTTGATCGATAATTTTGGGAACAAAAACTTTTGCCCATTCGATCAAGAATAAATACAGCTTGATTGTTTTGCCCCTGGATACCTGTATAAGACAAGGAATACCCTTCTCGGGATTATATTAGCATAAAGATGAATTCTAAAATTGAGAAAAGTCTCTTACTTGGGATTTGAGGATGCCCCAGTGCCAGGTTATTTCCACTTTTGGAGTACTCATGGCTTGAGACAGCCTGATGATGACAGCATGTACCTGTACTGGAGTACAAATTGAGGCATGTATGCATGTGTGTGTGTATGTTTTGAGTGTATGTGTATGTACATGCCCTAGATGCATATGCATATGATTATGGTGCTTTTTATGATTTGCTTGGTGTAGACGATGATTGGGATTGAGTGCCAAGAGTCCACTCACTCGAGGGTGAAGGTTGACCAGTTGTGTCAATGGGTCACCGAGTTAAAGATCATGAGTCAGACCTTCATATATCGGGTGGATGATTTGGAGGCCCAGGTGGGTCTGCCCCTGATAGGGTATTTCTGATGTGACAACTAAGACTTGGGCTGGAGGTATCCAGCTGCTTGGATTGACTCACGTGATTTTTCTACTCTCTCGCTCGGCTGTGCGGATAGTATGGTCAGCTGCTGACGGTCCTTCAATCTTTTTGCACCACCGAGTGTAGAGTGTTTACACTATAGTGGCCTCGACAAGTGCAGCATCAGTGGATGCATCCTGGTTGCTTGCCTCACGAGACGTGGACATGAGGTGCTGACTTTGAGGTGCCCCAGTCTTTAGAGGATTAGGGTTACCTGAGCTTGTTTCTACTATATGACTTTTATTCTTTTTTTTTTTTAATTTTATTTCCTAACTTTTGCATAGGCTGCCTTTTTGGGTTTTTGGCCTATCGGACTGTCTTTACTTTTGCCTGAATTGCCCCTTCGGGTTTTCAACTCAGCAGACTTTATTTTGTGTCCTAATTTTTGCATAGACTGCCCTTTTGGGTTTTCAATCTATCGGACTGTCCTAATTTTTGCATGGACCGCCTCTTCGGTTTTCGATCCATCGGAGTCTTTTTTTTTTTTTGAAGTGAGATGCATGTAAACAGAAAATGTGCACATCCGTACGAATTCAATTTTAAGCAGACTTGGGACATTTAACTGAACAGAAAATGGCATTCATTCATTCACTCATTTATAATGCTGTAGCACAATGCTCATCAAAGATGAAATGAAGCTAAGGACAAAATCAGTAATGGTATCCGTCTCGACTGGACCCATGCCTGCCACCAACTGGTCTTTGCAGATTTTCCGGTGATAGTGCTCGCCTCTCTGTCTTAACTTTTGCATGGACCACCTTTTTGGTTTTCGATCCATTGGACTGTCCTAATTTTTGCATGGATCGCCTTTTCGGTTTGCGACCCATCGGACCCTTTTTTTTTTACATGTAACAGCTCCTGGGCTTGCTTGTGTTGATAGGGCTGATGACTTGGTCTCTGTCTCCCCTGGTGGAACCGCTTCCATCCTGTAGGCTAAGGAGTATGACGTTTCTTTTGTGTGTACTCTGATGCTAGTTCTTGGTCCTTGCAAAGGAATGGTAATTTGTCGACCCATATTCTGTAGGTAACCACTACTTTTGATGGATTTATTGGCTGCCACTGTCGCCCCGTTGGCTTTGAGGGACACGGAGATGGTCTCTAATGTTCAACCCTTTATTCTGGAGTACTGTGTTATTACCCCTTGGGATTATAGTCCATTACTGGTCATGACATTTCTTTTAGAAGTGACATTCATACATAGTTCTGTTTCTACCCACTTTAGGAATTGGTCGACGGTTGCGACCATGGTGTGATGTCCATTTGATGCCAATGGTTTTATTTTGCTGACACTGTCAATTCCCTATGTTGTGACAATCATCCTTTTTCTGGTTCGAGTCTATGAAGCTCCTGTTTGGCTGGTTCCATCTCCAAACCCTTTGGAACTCGGTGTTCAGTGATTTCTCTATCACCTCGGCATGACACCGTACAGCCAGGTAAAGATTTCTATGTGCTTTTGTGGTACTATTATGATCTTCTTTTCTCTCTTCAGGTGTGAAAACTTTCCAAACGGATACCATTTTTAGGTCATCATTTGTCCCTAGATTCATTTCATGCATTGATGCATTGTGTGTATTAAAGGCATTAAATGAATGTTTGGATGCATGCACAGTTCCATCCGAAAAATATCACACAAGTAATTGAAATCAAATTGTATTAAATTAAACACTGAGAGGTTGAATTGTTCATAGAATAAATGATAAAGATAATAAAAATAAAACAAACTAAAACATCAAAATGACTGTCGTCCTCCACATGCGGAGGGTCTTCTTTTATCGCAGCATCATGGTCCTCAATAGCTTGTGCAGCCGAATCATTCGAGGTTGGGCAAGGGATTACTCTGAATGCTAGGTTTCAAAGCTGGCTCGATGATCCTTCCATTAATGACCAACTGCTTGATGGCTCTAATCAACTGGGTACTCTCATTTGTACTATGACCCATCATCATGTGATAAGTGCAGAAGTTATCTTTATCTGCCTTAGTTGGAGGCGAAAATGGCTTCAAGCTCTATAATAACCCAGCCTTTCTACACTTAGCGAAAATCTGGCTTACTGACTCAGCCCATGGACCAGTGACCCTTTGAGGAGTCTATCTTCCCAGGTCCACAGTGGCCATGTCCTCCCATTGTACTTCGATCAGGGCTACACTCTGAGTTGACTTAGCACTGGACCCCACTGGAGTAGCCTTAGAGCTGTTGCCTTTGTACCCTTGAGAGTACCCCTGATTGCTTCTGTAGGAGCCTGAACTCTGTTTGCCCCTCTACTCCTCCTCCTCGTATCGCTCGATACGTTTGGCAAACTCTACCACCTCATTGAAGGAGTGGAATCTCTTCAGTTTCATCTTGTCCTTATATGGGGGCAGACTACCATCCACCAGCTTCACAATGAGCGACTCCAACTTTGGTGCCCCATCCACCAAAACTTGCACATCCATCCACCACTTGTAGTAAGCCAGGAAGGACTCATTTTTCTTCTGGCAGATTCTCTCCAGGTCTTCGAGGGTAGTCTCTACTTGGGTATTGTAAGCGTACTGCTTTACAAAAGCTTCAGATAGGTCCTCCCAAGTAGAACGGCTGTAGAGAGGCATCTTCATATACCACTTCACCCCAGCACCCCTTATGGTAGTCAGAAACAGGTTTAAGAGATGACCTTTCCCAATCCCCATGCTAGTCATCAACCTCACATAACTGTCCAAATGGGCTTCCGGTGGACCTTCCTTGATGTGAGTGGATGACCTGTTTTACGGTACGCGTGGCGAAGCGAGAACCGGGGATTTTCTTTTTGAAGTGTGATGATGTGGTTTTGAAAACGGGTTTTTAATCTTCTTTAAGGAAACCTTTCATTTCATTGGAAAACCCCTTTTGTAGAAGCTTAATTATAAGTGTGAATTTTGGAAATTAGGTTTTTAGAAAATCCCAATTTAAACTTAAATATCTCGAAACTTGAATTTCGAAATTAGATACAGAGTCGCCACCCGGATTAGCTCATCCGGGAAATTCCGGTACAGCTCCCTACCGAGTGTAGACGCGGTACCTAATTCAGAGATTCAGGGTTCAGGCAACAAATCTACTAATCCTCACTTATTTTCAATTATTATTTCATAATGTAAAGTTGCATTCACTTAATTCTACTCATTTTTTCTTCTTTTTATTAATAACCAATGCTCATACATATGACATAAATATAAAAACCAAAATAAAGTGCAGAAAAGTAAAAGTGCGGGAAAAGTAAAGTAGAGGCCAAATTATACAACCCATAAAAAGAAAAAAACTCTCATCCTCACCATTACAACTGCCTATAATACACGAAAATCTAAAAAGTACAATCGCCTAGATACACGATTTAATCTATAAAATACATCCAAAAATAAAAATAAAGAAAAATAAAAGCTGCATCCAAATACAGTTAGCACAAGTAAATAAAACGCACCAAGGACTCATATAGGACAGAATAGGGGTATTTTAGGAAATGGGGTCATGCATTTAGGGGGTAACCGGGTCGACCCAACCTGTCGGCCCGGTTAGACCTAGAAAACAGTTTTTTGAAATGCCCTGTAGGTTTTATGGATGAAAAACCAATTTTGAAAACCATTTCGCTCATTTTACATGCACTTCCCAACTTTTTAATGGGCCGGATATCCCGGGACCCTGGGGTCCCGCTCGTGGGTGGGCGTAAATTAAATATCCATCTAAGGTCCAACAATGTAAATACAACAAAAATCAGTTTTGAATAGGAAAAAGATGCAAAATTACAAGTTTGGGGCCCAAAAGGGCAAAACTGTAATTCTACCTCCTAAACTACAGCTGAGCGGCTATAGGGGATTACAGTCTCACCATTGTAGTGACTGGGGTGGCTGTTGTGCTCCAGAATTCAATCCGGCCTTCTTTTCTCGTTTTTGAAAATCGTTTTACAAGTTTAACGATTTTGGGCGATCTGGGATTTCTGGAAACACACTAAATTCAACAAAACAGATCCAAAATGGATCGAAACAAGTCTGGAAATCCCTAAAAGCTCAAAATCACCAAACTTGAAATCACATCCATCAATTAAAATCCGAAAACCGGGAATCTAAGCATACATGGATGTAATTAGACCGATAATAAACATGAAAAGCACATTTAATTGGAAAACGGAAGCGTTATCGATCGATTCAGGGCTTTTGGAGCTTCTGCCCCTGTAGATTACAGTCGGGCGGCTGTAGGTTACAGCCGGGCGGCTATAATCATAGGTAGGGCGGCTGTAATCAAAACCACTTCCAAAATCACAAAAGATTCAAAAACACCAACAAACAGCAATTAGAACAAAAGAAAAAGGGATTTCTAAGGCCTCTCAGAATGTACCTTGTCCGTGTTCCAGTGTTTTGGACCACCAGGGATGAATTCGGATGCCAGGATTGCCTCACAATCACGAACAACCCAAAAGCTTATGCGATTTCCGAAGCCCAAATGGAACCCCGAATGAGATTTAATAAGTGATTATGGTCTAAGAATGCCCCTAGAAAAGTAATCCCTCTAAAGTTATGATGATTTAAATGGATTTTTATTAAGATTTCTTTTATTATTTAGGATTAAAACACTCAATTTTAATCTTTCCTCTCAAAAGCCCTAAGTGTGGATGTGTTTTTTCTCCTTTCTCTCTATTCTCTATGTTCTCTGTCTGCTATGTAACCCTAATCCCGGTCATAATCCTTTTATATCTCCTATTTTGGTTATAAAATCTAGATTAAATGTTGATTTTTAACAAAAAAGGAAATATGATGATTACAGCATCACGGCTGTAATGAACTATAGCCGCGTGGCTGTAGTACAGGGGCACGGCTGTAGTACAGCAGTGCGGCTGCAATACAGCCACGTGGCTATAGGGCACTACAGCCGAGTGGCTGTAGTGACCAGATTAGCCTATTTTGCTTATTTTTCATTCTTTTCGTCGGTTCTCTTAAATACTCACTCGAATTCCTTCGGGGTTCCGTACCAAGACTTGTCACACACATTCGGGTCACCCGAGACATTTCTTATGTTATCCCGGTCTTTCCGAATCCGCTTCACATTTATCCATGAAAAAGGTAACAATGGCTTTCATCACCGAGGTCGAGAAAAAACCCGTGCTCACAGGCTGCCCCTCGCGTGGCCAAAGTCGCCTTGAATGGGTGCTTGTGCCCGGTTCGAGTTTGGTCCTGCGATAGGGAGCAATGTGAGAAGGAGAAAAGGACGTACCTGGTGGCTCCTCCTGTGTCGACCAGCTTTGATGTTTGTAGGGACTTGTCTCGGCTGTTCTGTAAAACAGGGGTCTTGCCCAGGTTGATTTCATTCTTCGGGGATGTACTTTGATTATGTTAAGAAGCATAGGACTTTGCCCGAATTGGTTTGATGTTCTCCAAGGACGGGCTTTGACTCCATCGTGAAGCAAAAGACTTTGCTCAGATTGTATTGGTTTTCTAGGGTCGTGCTTTGACTCCATTGCGAAGCAGAGGACTTTGCCCAGATTGTATTGGTTTTCTAGGGTTATGCTTCGACTCCATTGCAAAGCAGAGGACTTTGCCTAGATTGAACTTTCCTTGTCATTTGAGGCTCATGAAAGGAAAGGGTATTTTGGTAATTTCATAGTTTAGGAAGTTGACGCCCTTTGAAGGAAGGGTACTTTGGTCATTTGGCTTCTTGTGGGGCCTACGTCACGAAAAGGAATGAGTTTTGATGATTTGATTCCCTTTTTTTATGAAAAGGGTATTTTGGTCATTTGGTAGCTTGGCGGCTAACAAAAGGGGTATTTTGGTCTTTTCGCCTCTAATGGAGCTTGTGTCACTAGGAGAAGAAATATTTTAGTGATTTGGTCCTCAATATAGCTGGTGTCACTAAAGGGGAAGAGTTTTGGCCATCTAGTAGCTCAGTTCCTAACAGAAGTGCATTTTGGTCATTTCACTTCTAGTGATGCCTGTGTCACTGAAGGGAAGAGTAGTTGTGTTTCTCGCGAAATTAGTGTATCTGAGGAAAAAATGCTTTGGTGATTTGAGAAATTTGATCATCTCTCTCGAAGCTTTGCAGTTGTTTTGGGCGCGTATTCATTCCTTGATCGATAATTTTGGAAACAAAAATTCTTGCCCCTTCGATCAAGAATAAATACGTGTCGAATACTCTGCCCCTTGACACCTGCAAGACATGAAAACTACCTTTCTCGAGATCAAATTGGCATAGAATAGGTTTTAAAAAAAAACAAAAATAAAAGTATTTTGCAAAGAAACAAGCTACAGCCGAGCGACTGTACACTACAGCCGCGCGGCTGTAGTGATTTTAAACTACAGTTGCTCGGCTATAGTGATGGGTTTCAGGTGGCTTTTTAAAAGCCACAAAAATGAAAACATAACCATTTCTCTCAAACAGAAAATCCTTCCTTCTCTTAGTGATTTTCTTGCCTTAAACCGCAAATCATGAGGCGAAATATGTGTAGAGTCCTCCGGCTCATTCTTGCTGCTCAACCCATGTTTCAAATGCTATTTTCCATTCTAGAGGGAAATTTTACTCTAGCATTTGAACCCATGGAGTGTATCTACGGACTAAAAGAGGATGATGAGTATTGTGGGGTAAAGATCGACGCCCCAGTGCCCCTCCAACTCCAAATTTCGAACCATGCTTACACAAATTCAGTTAGTTTTCTCAAATTTCTCCACTTTTTCCAAGTTTGAAATTTCTGCAAAATTAGAGAAAATAGGTGAAATTGATGCTTGATTTGAGTAGGATATGGCCCTAGGATTTTTATTTGTTGATTTGGCTAGAGTTAGGACAAGATTTAACCTAAAAAAAAGGAAAAAAAATGGGGCTGGCCGAAAATTTGCAGCTACAGTCGCCCCATACATGATCACAGCTGCACGGCTGTGATCATGAGGGTTACAGCTGCGCGGCTATGACCTATGGCCAAGCAGCTGTAGTCTCATGGCCAGGCCGCTGTAGCCCATATATTCCAGGCCATCCGATTTTTCGTGATTTCGATGGTGTTTCTTCGACTTTTACAATATATATGCATTCTGAAAAGCTCATAAACTCCCTGGTTATTGATTTTACAGGTGAGATGCGACCATTGCAGTTGCGGATCCATCATGGAGGCCTTGCAGTGGTATAGACGACTCCCCCAAGGAGTGAGAGATATTGTGAACTCTACTGGTTTGCATTGGTTGGTTCGCAGTACGTCCATTGCTACTCCTCGCACAAGCCGAGGACTTCTAGCTACACTTCTGGAGAGGTGGATGGATTCCACCCACACATTCCATTTCCCCTCTGGAGAGTACACGGTGACTCTGGAGGACATCATCGCCATTACCGGTCTCCCTATCTCTGGACAGACGATACACTTTAATCAAGTCTTCGCACATGGAGGCTATCGTCAGGAGTTAGTATCATTGCTTATCGGGATCGACTCCCCAGATAACTGAATTCAGTGTAGAAGTCTTTAGGACTACTGGCTCGGGCGACAGCGTGCCCTTCCGGAGGGGGCTGGTTTCGAGGCGACCGATGAGAGGAAGTATGCTAGAGCTTTTCTGTTGCATGCTCTTTCCACCACTCTTTTTCCCAAGGGCCGGAGCAGTCTGAATCTGGCTGTGTTGCCTTCCTTGATTGACCTGGAGTCTGTGCGGACTCTTAATTGGGCTTGGGCAGCCTTGGCCCAGCTTTACTATACCCTGGATCTCTGTGTCCGAGGCTCTTATAAGGAGTTGAAGGCTTTTCTGGATTCTGTTGCATGTGAGTATTTTGGACCCTCCTTCTTCTTCTTTTTATATATATATATATATATTTTTTATTTTATTATTTTTTATTATTATCATTTTTTTATCATTTAATTTTTATTTTTTTTTTGTTTTTTTTTGTTTTATTATTTTTTTATTTTTTGGCTCTGATTTTCACTTTCCCTTTTTACAGATCTGGGTCTACCAGTACCATTTCGTTCCACCCCCAGTAGTGCAGATTCCTGATGGGTATGAAATGACTGAATTCCCCCGCCTCAGATGTTATATGGGGTTCGTCTAGAGTGAGGTCGACAAGAATAAGGCTGAGTGTTGCCAGGCCTTGAGGGAGATGACATTCGAAGGGGTGTACCTTTTTTTTTTTTTTTAATAATGCTCTAACTTTCTAGTTTCATATCGTTAAGGCTCCTTGGAGACGGGAGGGCGATGATCTGCCCCAGGCGCTTCGTAACACGCAGGCGTTATCGAGTAGGCCCTTTGTGACGGAGTGCCCGTATGGTCAAGAGTGGTTCCTGGGCGAAAGGACTCAATACTGGCGCTCCGGTCCCCGGGCACGTAGGATTCCCACTGCCTTGCCGATGGGATTATTCTGGCCTCATCGTCTGTCCCTAGAGTTGCACCCAGACCTTTATGGCGCTGGATATAAGGCTGTGGATGGCGATTATAGTCATTTTATCGCCGTTCATCTGCTTCCACCATCTGTTGATGCTGATGCTAGGGTATTTACTAATTCTTTTTTTTTTTTAAGTCATTCTTTTTAATTGATTCCAACCGTCTATGCGAGGTGGGCGTGCTCGCCCATCTTCATCTACCAGAGGGAGAGGCAGGAGGTCTGGTACTGGTGCTTCTCGGACTGTTGAGGTAGGTTCTGCCGGCGGAGCGGAGGACATCCCTATCCCCCAACCTTAGGTTCCTCAGGCTCCTTAGGTCGGGTATGTGCATGGTCGGCTCGAGTTTTCCGATCGAGGATGCCATTCAGTTGTTTGACGACTCTCAGCGGTCTTATCGGGCCGATCTCCATCTCCAGGACCATAATTTTCCCCCGGCCATTCCTCCCGAGACCACACATGTAAGTGTTTGTGCCCTTATTTATTCTTGCCCCTTTTCCTGATTATCTGTTGTTAGCTGATCCCCTTGAATTTCGATCGTTACAGATTCCAGTGATGCAGGGTATGTACATGGGCCAAGCCATTTATGCATTAAGGGTGCTCTCTTTTTGGGACAACGCCGCTTTGATAGTAATACTTGTACTTGATTTTATGCTTATGTTTGGATGTATGCATGTATGTATAGATGCATATGCATGTAATTGTGATTTTGTTCGTGCTTTTTTCAATGTAGACGACGATCGGGATGGAGTGCCGCAAGTCTGCTCATTTGAGGGCCGAAAATGATCAGTTGCAGCATCGGGTCACCGAATTGGAAGTCATGAATCAGACTTTCAGAGACCACGCAGGCGATTGGGATGCCCAGATGGGAGATGTGGGCGAAGATATGAGCGAGGGTCAGGATGACAAGGTAGGAGATGACGGAGATGATGACTATGATGCCGACTTCGACTCCTCTTAGGCTCACCTCTCCGTTCCCTACTTGTGATGTATTGACCCATCTATGGGTTATTTCTTTACATATTTTGGCCCTTGCATAGGCTCGATTCAGTTGATGTATCTGATGTATTTGATGTATATGATATTTACATAACATTTGCACCTTTTCCGCTATGAATTTGAGTTTTTGAATGCGCATTTCTCTGCTTTTCAAAATTTTTTTTTATCCTAACTTTTGCATAGGTCGCCCTTTTGGGTTTTCGACCTATCGGACTGTCTTCATTTTTGCCTGAACCGCCCTTTTTGGGGTTTCAATTCAGCAGAATATATATATATATATATATATATATATATACATGTTCAATTTATGGATGTGAGATATGTAAGTGATACAAAGACAGATATGCACAAAAAATTTGACTTGCAGTTAAACTTGGAATATTTAAATGAACAGCACCGAACATTCATTCATTCATTCATAAATAATGTTTTAGCACAATGTACATCAAATGATGAAATGAAACTATGGACAGAATCATTGATGGTATACGTCTCGACTGAACCCACGTTTGCCACCAACCGGTCTTTGCAGATTTTCTAACTAATGGTCCTCACCTCTCTGTCCTAACTTTTGCATGGGTCGCCTTTTCAGTTTTCGACCCATCGAACTGTCCTAACTTTTTTGTGGGTCGCCTTTTCGGTTTTCAACCCATCGGACCCTTTTTTTTTTACACGTAGTAGTGTTTCAGCTTATCCTGGTTGATGGGGTTGACAAATTCATTCCCGTCTATGTCCATAATCTTTGCAGCACCCTTCAAAAGTACCCTCTTGATTACATATGGACCTTCGGTTTGAACTTCCCCCGTACATCCGTGTTGTTCTGTTTCGTCTGCTTGAGTACCAAATCCCCTGCCTTGAACGAACGCTTCTGATGATAAACCTTGTTGTTGTACGTCCTAACCATTCACTATTGATACATTTGCAACTGGTCTAAGGCCTAAAGACACTTTTCATCAATCAATGCTAGCTGTTAATGTCTCGATTGGAGCCAATCAGATTCTGGCAACTGTACCTCCATAACCACCCTTAATGATCTAACTTCCATCTCTACTGGCAATACTGCTTCCATCTCTGGCTTGTGGGCAATATGGGGATGACCTATGGTGTTCAACCCCCTTTTCTTGGAACAACTGTGCTGCCACCCCTTGGAACTGTACCCCATTATCAGTCACGACATGATGAGGGATCCCATATCTTGCAAAGATGTTCTTTTCTATGAACATGGCCATCTTCTTAGCACTGATATTTGCAAATGATTCCGCTTCGACCCACTTAGAGAAGTAATCCACTGCCACAACGATGAATCGGTGTCTGTTTGAGGCGGGTGGCCTTATCTCTCTAATTATATTTATGCCCCATGCTGCAAACGGCCATGGAGTCGAAGATACTTGAAGTTCAAGCGGGGGGAGATGATTGAGGTCCCCGTACACCTGACAATCATGGCATTTTTTAACTTCCTCGATACAGTCAGCTTGCAGAGTGAGCCAAAAGTAGCCTTGTCTCAGTATTTTCTTTGCCAGGGCCAGCCCATTCATATGCGAGCCACACGCACCGGAGTGTATCTGTTTCATAACCATAACTGCCTCTTCCTCCATTAGACACTTCAGAAGAAATCCGTTAGCTGTTCTTTTGAAAAGTTGATTCTCAAATATCCAAAACTATGCTACCAATCTTCAAAGGGAAACCTTGTCAGACTCATTAGCATCTTCAGGATACTGACCATTCTGGATGAACTGTAGAATATCATAATACCAGGGTCATGCCACAATTGTTGCGACTGTGTCAACTAACGAATAGCATGGATTCTGAGTGACTTACAGGATGACTGGTTGTATTAGTTGTTTTCGGGGACCTTCCCACATTGATGATAGTGTAGCCAAAGAATCTGCCATCTGATTCTCCTCTCTCGGCACATGTCGGAATTCACAATGGCTAAATACCTTTGCCCTTTCCCAAACCATCTCGAGATAAGGCCGGAGTGATTCTTCTTTTATTTCCTAGTCTCCGGTAACCTGCCGAATCACCAAAGCTGAATCTCCAATAACTAACACCTCGTTTGCCCCCAATGTGATCAGAGCATCAATACCAAAGAGACATGCTTCGTATTCTGCCCTATTATTGGTCACTTGAAATTCAAGCCGTCTTGCCAGAGGAATGATTTCTCCTTCTGGTGTAGCAATGATTACCCCCAAGCCTGTGCCGTGTTTGTTCACCACTCTATTGAAGTACATTACCCATCTGTTTGACCCTTATTCTAACACCGCCAGTTGTTTGTTGGGGAATTCTAAGTTCTCCACATAGTCTGAATCTATCGGATGATTGGCTAGAAACTCCACTACAGCTCTTCCCTTGATTGTCTTCCTTGTCATATATTCTATATCGAACTCCGACAACAAAAGCAACCACCTTGATAACTTCCCCGCTAACACTGGAGCTTGACATAAATATTTCATGGGATCCACCTTGGCTATCACCTAAACCTTATATGATTAGAAGTAGTGCCTTAATTTCTTCGTTAACCACATAGCCGCATAGGTCTTCTCTACTATCGTATACCTAGTCTCATACTCTAGTAGCTTCTTGCTCAAGTAATAGATCGCATGTTCACGTCCATCCTCTTGCTCTTATACCAACATGGCTCCCACAGAAGTCTCTTCAATGGCCAAGTACAGAATCAAAGGCTTGCCTGGTATCGGTGGTTTTAGAACTGGAGGGTTCATCAAATAAGTTTTAATTCTGTCGAAGGCTATCTGACACTGTTCATTCCACTATACTGGCGGGTTCTTCTTCAGAAGTCTGAAAATTGGCTCGCAAACTGTCGTCAATCTTGCAATAAACCTACTAACATACTGTAGTGAACCAAGAAACGACCTTACTTCTTTTTCTGACTGCGGTGCCGGCATATCCCTGATGGCCTTGATCTTGTCTGGATCCATCTTGATTCCTTTCTGGCTGACTACATGACCAAGCAGCTTCCCTGAGGTCACCCCGAATACACACTTTTTAGGATTGAGGCGAACATTTTATTTCTCGATTCTGGTTAAAAATCTATCCAGGATGGCTGGGTGCTTCTCCCGGGTCATAGATTTGACTAACATATCATCCACATAAACCTCAACCTCCTTATGGATCATGTCATGTAGAAGTGTTGTAACAGCTCGTTGATAAATCGCCTCGGCATTCTTCATCCCGAAAGGTATGACCCTGTAGCAGTAAACCACCCACTCTGTGATGAAGGCCATTTTCACTTTATCAATCACATTCATCAGGATTTGATTATACCTTGAGAACCCGTCCATGAAGGAATACATAGCTGCCCTGGCGGCACTGTCAATTAAGACATCGATATGTGGGAGCGGAAAGTCATCTTTGGGAGATGCCTTATTCAGATCTCGGTAATCCACACAGACCCTAACCCAACCATCTTTCTTCGCAACCGGCATGATGTTGGCCAACCATTCTTGGTACTCTATGTTGGGATTCGTCACGGGAAATCGACCAATAAAAGCAAAAATACGCTTCAATTTCCTAGAATTCGGGCCCAGGAACTTAAGATGTGGAAATCAAAAACTTAAAGCATAAAGAGAAAGTTCGAAAACTTACCACAAAGTCTCTCTAAGAGACGGATGCGGACTGCAGAAATCAAGTGTAGATTTCCTCCACCGATGCATACACGAACAGCTCTCGGACCGAAACCCGTGCTAGCGACTCGGATGATTTCAAAGAGAGGGAGGAAGAGAGAAGAAAAGGGGCGACCAAGCTAAGTTCTTATGACTGTCCAAAATATTTCTTTCCAAAAGAAATTATCTAATTTCTCTCTTTCACTCACAATTGTTTCTTCCAAAGAAAACAAAAAGCATAAAAAGTGGGCAAAACATTCTTACCATAAGAATGTATATCTACGGCCAAGTAGAAAAATTCAGAAGAAAAGTGATGCATTAATTTCTTTCTTATCATCATCAAAACAAAGAAAAAGGATGAGTTGAAAAGTAAACAAAGTCTAACTTTTCTTTCAAATTTTCAACCCATGACTCACACCATGAGTCATCACTTTTCATCATTCCATTTTGTCAAAAAAATGACTCATCACTTGCCTTATATATTCAACCAATCTAGAAGAAGAAATGGTGGGATGTTTTTTTTTTAATTTCATTCTTACCATAAGAATGAACCAAAATATCCAAGTAGCAAAGTCCAACTTTGCCACCCTAAAAGTCTTCCATGACTTAATATTTACATCATTTCTTTTGTCCAACAAAATGAGTCATCTTTCTAGCCCTTTCCATGCTCAAAATTTCGGCCAACATAAGTCCCACATCATGTGGGCTTTTTCCTTTTAAGCCCAAGCCTAATTGTAATTCCATCGATTTAATTAAATTCAAATGCAACTTTAATTTAACATGTGTGCTTATATATTATACCATATAATATATTACATACATTTAAATTAAAATTCATTTGACCTATTAATTTAATCAATGGATTAAATTAGACACACATAAAATGAAAAACACGTAAACCTATACATGTCATAATATTTCCACCTAGGAAATAATCTCATAAATTAATTCATTGAATTAATTAAGAGAATGGCCAAAATAAATATTAATTATATAATTTTGATCAATCCAATTGATCCATAATATAATTAATAGATCTCTCTCTCTTCAAACGTGTATACTCCAAGTACACACTTAATCCGACTAGTTAAAGTCCAGACGTTCAATGTGTACGATTCGATGGGCCCATCTTTATGTTGATGGTGGGCCAAGGCCCACAGACTACAAGCGGGCTCTAGCAAGCCACTGCAGCCCCCAATTAAGACAGAGATAGCAGTGAAACTGTCACTGTAACCCTGTAGTTTGAACTTGTATGTCCCATGTCACTGATATCGGTGTCCAACACAGAGGCATGGAAGTATCACCCTCTATTGTGTCTGGACATTTACTTGATACCGAATGAACTGATGCTCACAAACAAGATCCAATCTTGTTTGGGTGCAGCATCACACTTATCAGTAACATTCTTCAAGAGGCCAGTGATATCATCTCAGTGAATCACTAAGTGATATTCCCTTCTGCATATCCATAGCACTGCCATGTTCACTAACACACCCGAACGTACCTATACTTGGCACCTTTTTACAAGCCCGTTAGGCATACACCAAAGTGTGCCACTTCACATGTAGCACCATCATATGGTCCGATCAAAGGACTTATACAAGTACTACACGAGAATCATTTGTGATACTATACCATGTAGATTCCCGTTAAGTGGATCGGTCCAATACCATGCCCTTTTTGCATTTACCCATTAACCTGGTTGACATTCCATGTTTTATGACCGGTAAGACACTGCATACAACCCGGCTAATGATAGTCTTTAGTTCCATTCATTCCCATGATTGGAATAGACTATGGATGACTTTATGGCCATATCATTTCCCTATCCACAGTCTTACTACCAAGTGCCTCACACTTGACAACATGGATATGTATATGTCCATTGGATACTTTATTTAAAATATAGCACAAGACATATAATAAATAGATTGATGCCTTTATCTCTTAACACAAATTGTATAATACATAAAGTTCACAGTAACTTATAAATGTATTATACAAAGACAATGACCAATGCCTCGGGACTAGGACATTTCCAACACTCTACTACTTCTAAGAACTTAGCCTTTATCTCTTTGGCTACTTCTTCCTTAACCTTTTCAGCCCATTTTGGTCAAGGTCATCTGAGTTTCTGCTTAACAGGTTTCATCTTCGGATCTGTCGGGATTCTATGCTCTGCAATTTCCCTGTCAACCCTGGGCATGTCGTCGTAGGACCAAACAAAGGCTTTGACGTGTTTTTGTAAATTTTTTACTAGTTCTTTCCTCTCGTCAGGCGTAAGGTCTTTCGAGATGGATACCATCTTTGGTTCATCATCTGTCCCTAGATTCATTTCATGCAATGATGCATCATGTATACTAATGACATTAAATGAATGTTTGTATGTATGCACAGTTGCATCCGGAAAAACATCACACAAGTAAGCAAAATCAGATTTTATTGCATTGTGTGCCTTGTAGGCAGAATTGTTCACATAAAAAATAGAAAAAGTAGATACATTTAAAAATTTTCCATCCTCCACATGCAGAGGGTCTTCGTCAATAGCAGCACAGTCAAATTCTTGAAATAGGTACCCCAGGTCTCCTTCTAAGTCTTCCTTCTGCTTCTCAGTCAGCTCTTCCTTTGGTGTCTCAGCCTTACCCCTCATGACCAGCTTGGTGAGTTCCTTCACAACTTCCTCCACTAGCTCTTCATGTGTCTTTTTAGCAGGTAGTACCTCCTTTTCTGAACCCTTGTTTGGCTTCATCAAAGTGGATAATGCTCTTGGCCACTTCCATCTTGCCTCTCACCAGGTAGTCTTCTTAAAGGCTTCTCCCTTTTCTCCAAATTCAACCCTAACTTGATCAATAGCCTTTTGATTTTGAACCTCCTTGCTTTCATCCCTAACTCCAGCTCTCAGCATGCTCACGACAGGCTCAATTCCATACTTGCTGAAATCAACCACATCAGCAAAAATTTCAAATCCCGGGAGTTGACCTCCCTCAACAGTTATGGGCTCAGGAGTCCCATTATACACTGATTCTATGGCCCGGATGAAAGTGTCCACCAAGTTCACACATTTCCGCTCTTGCTTAGGCCTTCCCTCATGATACCCCAGCCCAAACTGACGGTACTTGCCAGCTTCAATATTGAATTCAGGGACACCTTGTTGTTTGGCCCCTAACCCTTTACATGGTTCATAGTTCTTCTTGGCGAAGTACCTGTGAATCCAGTCCAGAAACTCAGGCTTGTCAGAGATCACAGCAACCTGAAACCCCATCATCGGCTGTTCAACAGCACTCAATGCAACTACAACAGAAGGTTCATCTACTTTAACAGTTACTACTTTTCCCTTGATCAAAAACTTCACCTTCTGATGCAAGGTTGATGGAACTCCTCCTAGAGTATGGAACTATGGTCTCCCTAATAGCAGAGAGAAGGTGACAGGAATATCGATCATGGTAAACAGTACTTTTGACTTAACCTCCCCCACTTTGACTTCAGTCACAAAGGTTCCCAGCACAGCTCTCTTGCTATCATCATAAGCTTTAATTACAGTGTTGGATAGGCAAAGAGCTTCAGTACTCATCCCCAAGAAAGGCAGGATCTGAAAAGGATAGATGTTCAAGGCTGAGCCATCATCCACCATCACACTCGGTAGCACTTTATCCATGACTTCAACCCTTAAGTATAGAGCCCTGTTGTGATTAACCCCTTCAGGTGGGAGGTCTTCTACCCCAAAACTGATCTCCGAGGCCTTGTTGGTCTTTAAATCTACTCCCCTAATCATAGCACACACCTCGTTGGGGGACATAGTAGGGTTGGTATCCATCTCCATCAGTTGTTTAGCCACCGCCTCTCGGTGCCTCTTTGATTCCATGAGTAAATGCCACACACTGGCATGAGCCAGTGTCCTCTTCAGCTGGTCCACCACCATGTCTTCCTCTTTAACCACTGGAGGTGATCGGACTGTATCATTCTGCAGCGGTGTAGTGTTCCTTCTTGGGGGTGCCGGAGGTGGTGTGTTGGTGGGTTGATAATGTTAGAGATTGTGCCCTAAGCCAATGTTGGATTATGTAAACAATCTTCTTAAGTCATTAATAAAGACTTATTTTATCATATATATTTGTATGTTAGTATTTATGATAATGTATCCATGAATTAATTGTGTAATTCTAAATTTCCCTAGTCGATTGTTATTATGGGAATAATAACAAACTAAGACTAGTGTGAGTGATAATGGATATTCATAAGATGAATATAGTGTATACAGATACAGATTATACTCACGGGCAATGTGTTAGAGAACATGTTGCTGGAGACCCACTATAAGATCAAGTTCATGGTCACGTGTCACAACTGATCTTGATTATAGTAGTGTCATCAGCTGATTCCTTTGACCTGAGGTCACCATGGATTCCGGGATGAATTCATGTTGTGCTTTGACGCAGTCAAACGCTGCTTGTAACAGAGTAGTTATAAAGGCTGTGGTTGGGTACAATATGACTCATGCTTAGGGATGTGAGTGACAGATATGGGATTTTGTCCCTCTCTAACAAGAGAGCGATATCACTGGGCCCCTCGATAAGTAAGACTGTTAAATGCATGGCCGTGCTCAAATAATTGATAAGAGTATCAATTGATTTGTCTGAACAGTTTACTTTGAGATCGAGAAAGCATATGATTAATTATATAAGATTGACAAGTGTACCATGTCTTATGATTAATCTTGATATCAAAGAGACAAAAGGGAATATGACATTCTATAAATAGGTATTGGATCATTCCAATCATATTAATTGGGTAGTCGTAATGGCTTGCTAGAGTCCGCTTGTGACCTATAAGGACATTATGGTAATTTCCTTATTGCCAATTAATATGAACCTATGGGGTCACACACAAGAGCAAAATGAAGTTCATCTTATCGGGTATAAATTATTATTGGATAATAATTTATGAATGAGAAAGAGAATAAATATATATATAGTGATATATATTTATGCATGTGTATATAAATATTAATGTGATTAGTGTTGCATAAAGTATGCTACATGTTATAATTAAATTATATAGAGATATAATTAATTATAACATTATATATACATATGTGTATTATGGAAAATTGATTTGATGTTAATTGAGAATTAACATTAAATTGTGGGGGTTAATTTATAATTATAACTAATAGGTGTATTAGGTTATAATTATAATTAACTATTTTAGGGTTTTTATTTAAGGAAATAAAAACTAACCTAAAAACCTAATTTCTATATACACAAAAAGAAAAAGCATTTTTCGGCCAGCCCCTTCTAAGCAGCCAGCCGACTTTTGCCTTGCTCTCCTTCCAAGTTTTCGAAACTTTGGTCTCTCTCTCTCGTTCGAAGAATTGTTCTTCAAATCCGGCGCTAGCACGCGGTGGACGTATTGCTCCGTGTGGATCAACCGTAGAGGGAAGCTATTTTGGTTCCTGCTTGATTCAATCTTCAAAGAATTAAGGTAATTCTTTAACCCTCCTTCCGATTCAATGCAATGTACATGGGTCCTTGGTGGGGATTAATCTTTTCTTTCCGCTGCGTATTTATTTTGTGTGATTGATTTCCCAACAGTGGTATCAGAGCCAGGTTGTGCATTGGTTGAATTGGATTTGTTATTTTGATTAGATCAAAATTGCATGTTAGGGTTGTATGTTCTTGATTTAGGGTTCAATGTTATTGTGAATAACATGTTTAAAATTTGATTTTAATGTGAATCATTGTGAATGATTTGTTTTAATAATTTGAAATGTTTAAGGGGTAGGAATCATGAATTTGATTCATGGTTTTTTATTGAAATTGTTTCAATTATTTAAATTAAAAAAAAAAAATGTTTTTGTCGTTATTCTGGGCATAATGCCCAGAATACGTTTTGGGCGCATTGCAATTGCAATTGCAATTGCGCGCAACTGTGCAATTGCACATGCTGCTTACGCAGCATGGGCTGCGCAGCTGCGTGTTGCGCAGCATGGGCTGCGCAGCTACGTGTTGCGCAGCCCGTCGGGCTGCGCGCAGTATTGGATACTGCAGTGCGAGGCCCGACAAGCATGCTGTCCGACAGTTTTACCCCTTTTTCGTTTTAGTGTGGAAAATTGTTTCTGCAAATTTGTGAATTTTTTTTTTTTTTTTCCCCCAAATTAATTAATTCTAAATACAATAGGATTGTATTTTACCCTTTATGAACCCTAAATCTTGTAGATATAAAATTATTGTGATAATTTTATGCATGGTGTTGTGGTATGGTTTTGGACCCTTGGATGTTTTTTGTTTTTCTTTTGGTTTTGGTGAATGTAAGGTTTTATAAATACGGCCTGCGAGTCGTTTGTATTTATGTAATCTTATTTTTCTAGATAAATTGTATAGGATGCAATTTATTGTTTGTAAATTTTATTTACTAGAAAATTGTATAGGATACAATTTTGTAAAGTATGTAAATCCATGAGATGGTGCCAAGGAACAAAGACGTGAAGACGGATCCAAGGGATGCGGCTGTGCTGCGACCATGCGATGGTTACAACCACCTAGGAAATGACCTGTTGATTTTCATATTGGCCTGTGAAAATCAATGTAGATAAAACCATACCATAACACGGTCTTTCGAGTCTATTGCATGTTTTATATTTTGATGCCATGTGATGCCATGCTAAGTATGAAATATGCATGCTAGATGAATGTATGACATTGGATGCCATGCTAGAATTAATATTAACTTAGAAAGATTAATGTTAATGCCATGTATTGTATGAGATACATTTTAATCACAGGAATTAATAAACCCTAAATAAACTTATGAAGTTTATATTTTTGCCACCCAATTACGTATAACACTAGTCAAGTACTATGTTCGCATCATGGTAGCCACGCCAAAGCGGGTACGCATGTTGTGACCTTAGCGAAGCGATAATATGAGAAATGGTGATTCTCATTGTGTTGTAATTGGTTTAACAAAGGGTTAATCAAAATGGTGTTTTGAACCCGAGGCAAAGATGAGATGAGTAACATGCAAATTAAATATGATATATGATATCATGCATCTCATAAATTAAAAGAGTTACATAATGATATAATTGACATGGTGATGTCTACCGAAATTATATTTAATCATAGGGACATGCCAAAGCAGTGCTATGGTTAAGTATGGATTTTGGGTCTTTTACCCACTTAAATATTTTAAAGGGTTTTATAATTTTAGTGGGAGTTTAATTCTCTTATGTAATTAACTTTGCATATATTTTCTGTTGTAGATAAATGGCCAACACAAGCAATCCCGGTTCTATTCGATCTATCCTTGAGAAGGATAAACTGAACGGAACCAATTACCTAGATTGGTATCGCAACTTGAGAATTGTTCTCAAGCAAGAGCGAAAGCTGTATGTTCTGGATGGGCCTTTGCCCGCTAACCCTCCACCCACCACAGCTTCAAGAGCTGAAAGGGATGCTTTTCACAAGCATCAAAATGATCAGATTGATGTACAATGCCTGATGCTCGCATCAATGATTCCGGAACTTCAGAAGGATCTGGAAACATTTGAGGCATATGAGATGTCTCAAGAGCTTAAGGAAATGTTCCAAAAGCAAGCGAGAAGGGAAAGGTATGAGACCTTGAGATCTTTGGTTGGGTGCAAGATGACCGAAGGGAGTTCGGTCAGTGCCCATGTTCTGAAGATGAAAGGGTACATTGATCAGTTGGAGAGGCTTGGTTCGCCACTCAGACCTGAGTTGGCAACGGATTTGATCCTTAATTCTCTTCCCGAGAGTTACTCCCATTTTGTCATGAATTATCACATGAATGATATGGACAAAACGGTCAGCGAACTGCATGGGATGCTGAAAAACGCTGAAGTAATGATAAAAGAGAAGCCAAGCTCCAAAGGGATCCATATGGTGCAAAAGGGTAGGATCCAGAAGAAGAAGGGTAAAGCAAACAAACCCAAAGGTTTTGGGAAGGATGCAAAGAAGCCCAAAGCTGTTACCAAGGCAAAGCCTCCAAAGGAAGGCACATGCCATTTCTGCAATCAGCCTGGTCATTGGCGCAGAAATTGCAAGCTTTATTTGGAGGACTTGAGGAAGAAGAGAGGCGGTGAGACCGCTAATCAAGGTATTTATGTTATTGAAATATTTCATTCTACTTCTGTTTCTACTTCGTGGGTATTAGATACCGGTTGTGGTTCTCACATTTGTATGAATGTGCAGGGGCTTAAAGGAAGTAGAAAGCTCAAGAAGGGCGAGGTAGAATTCCATGTGGCGAATGGAGCTAGAGTTGCTGCTTATGAAGTCGGTCGCTACGAGCTCAAGTTGCCAAGTGGACTTGTTCTTTCTTTGAATAACTGTTATTTTGTTCCTAATTTGTCTAGGAACATCATTTCTATTTCATGTTTGGACAAGGAAGGATTTAAATGTGTTATTGAGAATAATCACTTATTGCTTTTCAATAAAGACTTGTTTTATGCAAATGCGGATTTACATGATGGTCTTTATTTGTTGAACCTTAGTGAAGGTTATAATGAGCATGTATATAACATAAATACCAAAAGGATAAGAACAAATGTTGTGAATCCTACTTATCTCTGGCACTGTCGTCTAGGACACATTAATGAGAAACGCATTTCAAAACTCCATAAAGATGGAATTTTGGGTCTAGATGTTTTTGAAACATATGACACTTGCGAGTCTTGTTTAATGGGTAAGATGACCAAGAGTCCCTTTACTGGTCACAGTGAAAGGGCTAGTGACTTATTAGAACTCATACATACAGATGTATGTGGGCCTATGAGCACAACTGCTAGAGGTGGTTTTCAATACTTCATTACGTTCACTGATGATTTCAGTAGATATGGTTATCTATATCTAATGAAGCATAAGTCGGAATCCTTTGAAATGTTCAAAGCCTTCCAAAATGAAGTACAAAACCAACTTGGCAAGATAATTAAAGCACTTAGATCTGATCGAGGTGGTGAATATTTGAGCCAAGACTTTGACGATCATCTTAGAAATTGTGGGATTGTCTCACAACTAACTCCTCCTGGTACACCACAGTGGAATGGTGTGTCTGAGAGGAGGAACCGTACTTTATTGGATATGGTTCGGTCGATGATGAGTCAAACAAGTCTTCCCCTATCCTTTTGGGGATATGCACTTGAAACAGCGGCATTCACACTGAACCGAGTTCCATCAAAGGCAGTTGAAAAGACACCATATGAGATATGGGTTGGTAAGAGACCAAATTTGTCTTTTCTCAAGATTTGGGGATGCGAAGCTTATGTGAAATACTTGATTTCAGATAAGTTAGCACCAAAATCTGTGAAGTGCAACTTTGTAGGTTATCCAAAAGAAACTAAAGGTTATTTCTTTTACAGTCCTAGTGAAAACAAAGTGTTTGTTGCTAGGAATGGTATATTCCTGGAAAAAGAGTTTATTTCCAAAGGAATCAGTGGGAGTAAAGTACACCTACAAGAAAATATGGATAACCAAGTTGAAAGTGAGTTTCAAATGGAACAATCTGATTCACAAGAAGTTGTTGAGTCAGAACCGATAACACAAGTCCAACGTAGATCAAGTAGAGTTCGTCATGAGCCCGAGAGATATGGATTTCTCGTCACAAACGAAAATGATCTGATTCTGTTAGAAGAGAATGAACCTTCCACGTACATGGAAGCTGTCTCTAATTCAGAATCTGAAAAATGGCTTGATGCTATGAAGTCAGAGATTCAATCCATGGACGACAACAAAGTATGGACTTTGGTTGATCTCCCAAAGGGTGCTAAAGCAATAGGGCACAAATGGGTTTTCAAGTTGAAAACGGACATGGATGGGAATATTCAGACTTATAAAGCAAGGTTAGTGGCAAAGGGTTACCGACAAGTTCATGGTATAGACTATGACGAAACCTTTTCGCCAGTAGCTATGATCAAGTCCATCAGAATTCTTGTTGCCATAGCAGCATATTATGACTATGAAATATGGCAAATGGATGTCAAAACAGCTTTCCTAAATGGAAACCTTGTTGAGGATGTGTACATGACACAGCCTGAAGGTTTTGTCGATCCAAAGAATCCTGATAAAGTATGCAAGCTTCAAAAGGCCATTTATGGTTTGAAGCAAGCATCAAGAAGTTGGAATCATTGTTTTGATGAATCAGTCAAAAAGTTTGGCTTCATCAAAAACGAAGATGAGCCTTGTGTGTACAAGAAGTTCAGTGGGAGTAATATAGTTTTCCTAGTTCTATATGTCAATGACATATTGTTAATAGGAAATCACATTCCTACCTTGCAAGAAGTAAAATCTTGGCTAGGAAAGTGTTTTTCTATGAAAGACTTGGGTGAGGCAGCCTACATTCTTGGAATAAAGATCTATAGAGATAGATCTAAGAGATTGATAGGTTTGAGCCAGAGTACATACATTGACAAAATACTGAAAAGGTTCAGTATGGATCAATCAAAGAAAGGAAATGTTCCTATTGGGCAAGGGATAAAGCTTAGTCGTAAGCAATGTCCTGTGACAGTTGAAGAACGTCAACGCATGGATAAGATTCCTTATGCGTCAGCTATAGGATCTATCATGTATGCCATGGTATGTACTCGGCCAGATGTCTCTTTTGCTTTGAGCATGACAAGTAGATATCAGTCTGATCCAGGTGATAGTCACTGGACTGCTGTCAAGAGTATTCTTAAGTACTTGAGAAGAACTAAAGATACATTCTTGATATATGGAGGCTCGGACGAAGATCTTGTTGTAAATGGTTACACGGATGCAAGTTTCCAAACTGATCAAGATCAGATGCAGTCACAGTCTGGGTATGTGTTCATTCTGAATGGAGGTGCGATAAGTTGGAAGAGTTCTAAGCAAAGCACGATAGCTGCATCTACAACAGAAGCCGAGTATATTGCTGCATCAGATGCAGCCCAAGAGGCTGTTTGGATCAAGAAGTTCATCGAAGAACTTGGTGTCGTTCCTAGCATAGTGAATCCTGTGAGCCTCTTGTGTGACAACAATGGGGCAATATCACTGGCTAAGGAACCTAGTGTGTCACAAAAATCCAAACATATACTTCGGCGTTTTCACTACATAAGAGAAGTCATCTCAAGAGGAGATGTGAAGATATGCAAAGTTGCGTCTGAAGACAATGTTGCTGATCCACTAACAAAAGCTCTTTCACAAGCTGTACATGATGGTCATGCTAGGTCCATGGGTATTAGATACATTTGAGATTGGACTTAGGGCAAGTGGGAGATTGTTAGAGATTGTGCCCTAAGCCAATGTTGGATTATGTAAACAATCTTCTTAAGTCATTAATAAAGACTTATTTTATCATATATATTTGTATGTTAGTATTTATGATAATGTATCCATGAATTAATTGTGTAATTCTAAATTTCCCTAGTCGATTGTTATTATGGGAATAATAACAAACTAAGACTAGTGTGAGTGATAATGGATATTCATAAGATGAATATAGTGTATACAGATACAGATTATACTCACGGGCAATGTGTTAGAGAACATGTTGCTGGAGACCCACTATAAGATCAAGTTCATGGTCACGTGTCACAACTGATCTTGATTATAGTAGTGTCATCAGCTGATTCCTTTGACCTGAGGTCACCATGGATTCCGGGATGAATTCATGTTGTGCTTTGACGCAGTCAAACGCTGCTTGTAACAGAGTAGTTATAAAGGCTGTGGTTGGGTACAATATGACTCATGCTTAGGGATGTGAGTGACAGATATGGGATTTTGTCCCTCTCTAACAAGAGAGCGATATCACTGGGCCCCTCGATAAGTAAGACTGTTAAATGCATGGCCGTGCTCAAATAATTGATAAGAGTATCAATTGATTTGTCTGAACAGTTTACTTTGAGATCGAGAAAGCATATGATTAATTATATAAGATTGACAAGTGTACCATGTCTTATGATTAATCTTGATATCAAAGAGACAAAAGGGAATATGACATTCTATAAATAGGTATTGGATCATTCCAATCATATTAATTGGGTAGTCGTAATGGCTTGCTAGAGTCCGCTTGTGACCTATAAGGACATTATGGTAATTTCCTTATTGCCAATTAATATGAACCTATGGGGTCACACACAAGAGCAAAATGAAGTTCATCTTATCGGGTATAAATTATTATTGGATAATAATTTATGAATGAGAAAGAGAATAAATATATATATAGTGATATATATTTATGCATGTGTATATAAATATTAATGTGATTAGTGTTGCATAAAGTATGCTACATGTTATAATTAAATTATATAGAGATATAATTAATTATAACATTATATATACATATGTGTATTATGGAAAATTGATTTGATGTTAATTGAGAATTAACATTAAATTGTGGGGGTTAATTTATAATTATAACTAATAGGTGTATTAGGTTATAATTATAATTAACTATTTTAGGGTTTTTATTTAAGGAAATAAAAACTAACCTAAAAACCTAATTTCTATATACACAAAAAGAAAAAGCATTTTTCGGCCAGCCCCTTCTAAGCAGCCAGCTGACTTTTGCCTTGCTCTCCTTCCAAGTTTTCGAAACTTTGGTCTCTCTCTCTCGTTCGAAGAATTGTTCTTCAAATTCGGCGCTAGCACGCGGTGGACGTATTGCTCCGTGTGGATCAACCGTAGAGGGAAGCTATTTTGGTTCCTGCTTGATTCAATCTTCAAAGAATTAAGGTAATTCTTTAACCCTCCTTCCGATTCAATGCAATGTACATGGGTCCTTGGTGGGGATTAATCTTTTCTTTCCGCTGCGTATTTATTTTGTGTGATTGATTTCCCAACAGATAAACCTTACCGCTTCTTGTGATGTGCATCACCGGCCCATCTTTCTCTATCACATTCCCCACCTTCGTCTCCACCGGGTAAACAGGCTTCGACTCTTGCACATCAAACTCATCATATTCATCCTCTGCTTTAATTTCATCTAAATCAATGGGGCCCATCTTATCCCTCGCAGCCAAATTCTACTCTTCAACCACCTCTGGCTCTTCCTCCCTTTCCACTAACACAGCTCGCACGCTCGGATTTGCCTTAATGATTTGGGCGAACACATAATTGGCTGGCAGACTCGACTGCACCATGTTCACCTGACCTCCAAAGGTGGGGAGTGGATTTTTCTGCACGTTCGGCTTCAGAGCCGGCTCCACTATCTTGCCATCTATGATCAGCTGCTTGATGGCTTTAATCAGCTGGGTGCACTCATTTGTGCGGTGACCCACCATCACGTGGTAAGAACAAAAATTATCTTTATCTACCTCAGTTGGAGGTGAGAACGGCCTCAAACTTTGTAACAACCCGGCCTTCCTACACTTGGTGAAGATTTGACTGACTGACTCGGCCTATGGCTGGTAATTCTCTGAACACTTGGCCTCCCCCGATTTACAGCAGCCACATCTGCCTCATGCGCTTCAATAGAGGCTACTTTTAGTGTCGCCTTTGAACTACATCCCACTGTAGTAGCCTTAGAACTGCCACTCTTGTACCCTAGAGAGTACCCCTAATTGTTTCTATAAGAGCGCAAACTCTGTCTGCCCTTCTGCTCTTCTTCCTCGTATCGCTTGATACGCTTGGCAAACTCCACCACCTCATTAAAGGAATGCAACGTCTTGAGCTTCATCTTGTCCTTATATTGGGGCAGGCTACCATCTACAAGCTTCACAATCAAAGACTCTAACTTTGGTGCCCCATCCATCAAAACCTACACATCCATCCACCATTTGTAATAAGCCAGGAAAGACTCGTTTGGTTTCTGGCGGATTCTTTCCAGATCCTCGAGAGTTGTCTCAACCTGGGTGTTGTAGGCATATTGCTTCACAAAGGCATCAGCTAAGTCCTCCTAGGTGGAACGGGTATACAGAGGCATCTTCATGTACCACTTTGCTGTGGCGCCCCTCAGAGTAGTAGGAAATAAGCTCAAAAGATGACCCTTTCCGATCCCGATGCTGGTCATCAACCTCACGTAGCTATCCAAGTGTGCTTCCGGTGATCCTTCCTTGGTGTTGAGGGGAAGGTAGGGCATATGAAAACCAGCCGGAAGCGGCCCTTCTACATCAGCCGCCAATGTGGCGGGATCGGCACACTTGATAGGATTAAAGTGGACCATCTCCTTCAACTTGGGCATCTAGCATCTATGTCAGAAAATTTTTGGTTGAGCCGTTTCTCCAGCATCGACTCAATCGAGGCTTCCCTCGCCTTCTTAAAAGCCTCGTCCTCTTCGGACTGACGATCAGATTCTCTGTGATTGCAACTCCGTGACTTCCACTAGGGGTACTCCCTCCAGTTCCATTAGTAACTTGAACGAACTGTTGTCCCCCATTCCCAACCGAGGTCTGAGCTGGTTGAACAACTGGAATAGGGAGGGTGGTTATCACCACCTGCACCTGCTCCCTAAGAGTAGCCCTGAACTCATCCGAGCTTAAGAAGCTCCTCATAAAAGCAACCATGTTGAAGGGCAAGTTTCCATTGTTTTCGTTGTTTCCATTGGCCATCTCCACTCTGTCAATCTCCTCTAACAAAACTTGACTATCAACCGTTAGGGTAGGCAACTGAACTTCGATCTCCCTATCTGAATTTGACCCTGAGTTGATTCCCTCCACGGTGACAGGCTCTGATGGCTCAACACAAACTAACCGCTTTGAGGTTCGTCTCCAAACTGCACATTCAACATAAGGTCAGAGTCGCGGATGGATGTCATGGACCTAGACTCGACACACTAAATGGAGCATGTGGTGTGTTCATGTTCATGATTGGATGATGCTTTATGAATGTGGATGATGATGAAAATGACTTTTGTATTTTCTTTCTTTTGTTTTGGATGTTCTAAGCATATCTCATGTCATACAAAAGACAATGCAAAACTATCGCGTACGGACATAAGTTCAGCGCCTTTGGGGCACCTAGCAGATGTCATGAAATGGTCATATGTGTACCGACACATGGATAGAGGGTCAATGCTTTGTAGGTCGATGAAATGGTATGTGATGGTCATATGGGAACCGTTCCATAGACAGAGAGTCGATGCTTTTGTTGCATCTTGGATGAAATGATGTCACAAACAAGTCACGTGTAACTCAAGACACGGATAGCATTTCGGCATTCATGGAACACCTTGCATGATTTAGGCATGTTATGAAATGTCCTAGTACAAGTTCTAATTTGGCACTCGTAGAGTACCTTGAATGAAATTTCAATGTTATGAAACAATCCGATGTGGATCGTGACACACAAATAAGACTTTAGTGTCGCCATGACACCATGATGAATGATGTTATGTAATGGTATTGTGTGGTCCGCCACACGAACACAAGCCTAAGACTGTTGTGGTCCTCTAATGGTGCAATGATGTGATGAAATGGCCAAGTGTGATCTGGTGCACAGGCGAACACGGGTAATCTTGGGGACTCCTGATATGTCATGGAAAGATATGTCGTGAGGGGCATACTTAGAACATCCTTTATTTTAGACGGGATGAGATGATATGAATGCCTATGTCATACAAAATGCAAATGGCTACATAAAAACGTGGTTAAGATGCATGACACGCGAGATGATTTCATGTATGCTCTATGAAATGCAAGCACACAAGATGTATATGACACATGAGTAAGATGTTATGGCTGCAAGAAAACGTGGTTAGTATAACACACACATATGATGATGCTCCAAAATGGCTGCATAAAAATATGGTTAGAAAATGGCACACAGATGATGCATGTTTGATGTTACATGTGAAGGTAAAAAATGAAACCACCATAGAACAAACATTAGCACACGCAACAATATGCTCACCCTTCCAACCTTATTCCTCCATTCAATTGGTCTTGCATTCTTCCTAGGTGTTGGGTCTCTTTAGCATCAACCGGGAATGCCAAAGGCTCACTTTCAATGTCCATTTTCAAATGTATGTTTTGGTAACCATAAGGGGAAGTTGCTAGACCATTACATGAAGGTATAAGTCAAACCAAGGGTCGTACAGGTTCCCATAGCGAAAATATACTCCTCACTTCTCCCCACTCAAGGGTCCAAACGAAGGGGTTCGTATGAGGCTATGAGTGGTTTACCCCTTCGGGTGCCTCCAATCCTAGTGGAAGAGGTAGGTCACCTTTGAAGATAAACCGGGCTTAAACAAGTGTTGGAGGGATTAAAGAAGAGAAAATGTCATGCTTATGCAAATGTGAATGAAACATCAAATTATGATTTAATAATTGACTACAAGTGAGGATGTACTTCGACTGTTGCCTAAGTTCCTTAAGCTTTTATGAAAACTTTTTAAAAGAAACCAGTGATCCCCAGCAGAGTCACCACTGTGAGCGGACGACCTTTTCATGGTACGCGTGGCGAAGCGGGAACCAGAGATTTTCTTTTTGAAGTGTGATGATGTGGTTTTGAAAACGGGTTTTTAATCTTCCTTAAGACCTTTCATTTCATTGGAAAAACCCTTTTGTAGAAGCTTAATTATAAGTGTGAATTTTGGAAATTAGGTTTTTAGAAAATCCCAATTTAAACTTAAATATCTCGAAACTTGAATTTCGAAATTAGATACAGAGTCGCCACCCGGATCAGCTCATCCGGGAAATTCCGGTACAGCTCCCTACCGAGTGTAAACGCGGTACCTAATTCAGAGATTCAGGGTTCGGGCAACAAATCTACTAATCCTCACTTATTTTCAATCATTATTTCATAATGTAAAGTTGCATTCACTTAATTCTACTCATTTTATCTTCTTTTTATTAATAACCAATGCTCATAAATATGACATAAATATAAAAACCAAAATAAAGTATAGAAAAGTAAAAGTGCGGGAAAAGTAAAGTAGAGGCCAAATTATACAACCCATAAAAAGAAAAAAAAAACTCTCATCCTCACCATTACAATAGCCTATAATACACGAAAATCTAAAAAGTACAATCGCCTAGATACACGATTTAATCTATAAAATATATTCAAAAATAAAAATAAAGAAAAATAAAAGTTGCATCCAAATACAGTTAGCACAAGTAAATAAAACACACCAAGGACTCATATAGGATAGAATAGGGGTATTTTAGGAAACGGGGTCATGCATTTAGGGGGGTAACCAGGTCGACCTGACCGATCGGTCGAGTTAGACCTGGAAAACGGTTTTTTAAAACGCCCTGTAGGTTTTATGGATGAAAAACCAATTTTGAAAACCATTTGGCTCATTTTATATGCATTTTCCAACTTTTTAGTGGGCCGGATATCCCTGGACCCGGGGGTCCCCTTCGTGGGTAGGCCTAAATTAAATAACCATCTAAGGTCCAACAATGTAAACATGCCAAAAATCAGTTTTGAATAGGAAAAAGATGCAAAATTACAAGTTTGGGGCCTAAAAGGGCAAAACTATAATTCTGCCTCCTTAACTACAACCGAGCGGATGTAGGGATTACAGCCGCACCACTGTAGTGACTAGGGCAGATGTAACGCCTACAGCCATGCGGCTGTAGTGCTCCAGAATTCAATCCGACCTTCTATTCTCATTTTTGAAAATCGTTTTACAAGTTTAGCGATTTTGAGCGATCTGGGATTTCTGGAAACACACTAAATTCAACAAAACAAATCCGAAACGGATCGAAACAAGTCTGGAAATCCCTAAAAACTAGAAATTGCCAAACTTGAAATCATATCCATCAATTAAAATCAGAAAACCGATTGGACTGATAATAAACATGAAAAACACATTTGATTGGAAAACGGAAGCGTTATCAGTCGATTCGGGCATTTGGAGCTTCTTACAGCCGAGCACCTGTAATCTAGAGATTACAGCCGTATCCCTATAGGTTACAGCCGGGCGGCAGTAATCATAGGTGGGGCGGCTGTAATCAAAACCACTTCCAAAATCGCAAAAGATTCAAAAACACTAACAAACAGCAATCAGAACGAAAGAAAAAGGGATTTCTAAGGCCTCTCAGAATGTACCTTATCTGTGTTCCAGTGTTTTGGACCACCAGGGATGAATTCGGATGCTGGGAACGCCTTGCAATCACAAATAACCCAAAAGCTTATGCGATTTCCAAAGCCTGAACGGAACCCTGAATGAGATTGAATAAGTGATTATGGTCTAAGAATGCCCCTAGAAAACTAATCCCTCTAAAGTTATGATGATTTAAACGGATTTTTATTAAGATTTCTTTTATTATTTAGGATTAAAACACTCAATTTTAATCTTTCCTCTCAAAAGCCCTAAGTGTGGATGTGTTTTTTCTCCTTTCTCGTTATTCTCTATGTTCTTTGTCTGCTATGTAACCCTAATCCCTGTCATAATCCTTTTATATCTCCTATTTTGGTTATAAAATCTGGATTAAATGCTGATTTTTAACAAAAAAGGAAATCTGATGATTACAGCCGCGCGGTTGTAATGAACTACAGCCTTGTGGCTGTAGGGCACTATAGCCGAGCGGCTGTAGTGACAAGATTAGTCTATTTTGCTTATTTTTCATTCTTTTCATTGGTTCTCTTAAATACTCACTCGAATTCCTTCAGGGTTTCGTACCAAGACCTGTCACAAACATTTAGGTCACCTGAGACAATTCTAACGTTATCCCGGTCGTTCCGAATCTGCTTTACGTTTATTCGTGAAAAAGGTAAGAATGGCTTTCATCACCGAGGTCAGGAAAAAACCCGTGCTCACACCCAATATACGGAGGTAGGTAGGGCATCTAAAAACCAGCTGCGAGCGGATCTCCTCCATCAGCCATCAAAGTAGTCGGGTCGAAATACTTAATAGGGTTATAGTGGACCATCTCCTTCATCTTAGGTAGCATGGCTTCAATATCAGAAAATTTTTGATTGAGAAGCTTTTCCAGCATCATCTCAATTGAGGCTTCTCTTGCCTTCTCAAAGGCCTTATCTTCTTCAGACTGACGATCGGGTTCTCGGTGGTTAATTACTCCACCACTTCCTTCGGGGAAGGCTTTCTCCAGCACCATTAGTAACTTGGACAAACTGCTGTCCCTCGCTTCCAACCAAAGTTTGAGCTAGTGAAATAGTCTAAACAAGGATGGTGTAGTTACATTCACACAACTGTAACTTCCCTCCAAGTGCAGAATTTCCAGAATAATAAAAAAAAATTCCTAAAAATCATAAAAATTCAGAAAAATAAGAAAATCACTAAAAATGAATTTTGTTGTGTGCATTCACGACCCTAGATTTAATTTTTAATGTTATTGAATTTAGAACAAAGCCACGATGGAGACCCGATTCTTCAAAAAACAACTCACCTCACATGTTAAACTAAAGTAAACCGGAAAAATAAAACGTTTTCAAAATGATTTTCTCACAAAACCAAAATACAGAGACGTTTCAAAATGTTTTCTAGGTCTAATCGGGCCGGCTAGACGAGCCGACCTGGTTATCCTCCTAAATGCATGTTCCCAATTTCCAATTTCCAATTTCCCGATTCTGTCCTGTATGAGTCCTATTTGTGGTTTACCGTAAATTGTGCTAACTGTCTGTTTTGCAACTTTTAGTTTATTTTATTTTTCATTTTGATGTAATTAATAGCTTAATCCGTGTATTTTAGGCGGTTGTATTTTTTTAGATAAATCGTGCATTTTAGGCGCTTGTAAGGTGAGGTTGAGAGTTTTTTTTTATTTTTTATTCGATCGGGTTGTAATAACTTAATTATTTACTGCTTTATTTTTATCTTATTTATGTGTACGCTGTGTAATTTTATTAAATAAAAATTGATGTTAGAATTTTAAAATTCCATCTATGAACATTGGCCGTATTTATTTTGATTAGACACGAAATAAGAGACTTGTCCAGACCTAGATCTCTGGATAGTGTAGCGGCCTTTCGTCCGGTTCAGCTACACTGAAATTTCCCGGTTGAGCTGAGCCGGGTGGCGACTCCTATACTATTTATCAAGACTTAGGTCTCAGTTCTTTTATGAAATAATCTAATTTTCTAAAAATGAATTTTTATCATAAAAACCCCACGCGAGGGAGGGTTGCCCGATCTTGAGGCTCCCTTCCAAGAGAGTCCGTGTTCCATTGAAAACGTCGTCCGCTCACAGTGGTGACTTTGCTGGGGACTTCTTACAAAAGTTTTTTTCTAAAAACTTAAAAGAATTTGACAAGCCCTGAAAAGTGTCTAATCAAAATAAGGTGGATGATTCTTGTATGGTATTTTATTTTGCATTCTTTAGTTAGACATTTTTGCATAAGGTTAAGTATCCAAATTTTAGCCCGATGAATTGTTGAAGTGTCGCCTATGTTCCTCTTTGTCATAGGGGCACGGATACGAAACACCACCCATAGCCTCGTATGAACCCCTTTGTTCGGACCCTTGAGTGGGGAGAAGTGAGGAGTATATTTTGCTATGGTAGCCTTAATTTTAACCTGACTTTGACCGAACTCATATAGGCAACCTTAGTTGGGTTCCCTTAGGACACCAAAATAAATTGTGTGAATGCTATAAATTACGTCTTCATCATCCCTGGTTGATGATCGAAGAGAACCCCACCCAGGACTCGGTTAGAATTTTTAAGACTGACCACGTTTGGAGGAATAAGGTTGGAAGAATACACTTCGTGTGCTATGTGTTCCTCGCTATCCCATGACATACCATCATCACCATTTACACGCACATGACATACCATACGCAAAGCATTTGTGTGATAATTAACCCATATTTTTGTGTAGCCACTTGCATTTTATTTTTGCATGTGAATACATTAAATCATCCGTGTGATATTCATACTAACCATTTCTTTTGTAGCCATAACATTATATTAGTGTGTTAGCATTTTCATAAAGCATGCACAGCATCATTATGTGTGTCATGCATTCTAACCACATCTTTCTGCAACCATTTGCATTTTTGTGTGACATAAACATTCATGTCATTTCATCTCATTTAAATTAGGGACATTCCAAGGACGCCCATCACGATCATTTCATTTCATAACATATCAGAGTCCCAAAACTACCCGTGTTCTGCCAATGCACCGGATTGCATTCCGTCGTTCCATCAAATCACCTTATTCAACAGAGACCACAATGGTCTTAGGTATATTTTCGTGTGACAATTTACATGAGACATTTCATGACACCATACTCATTTATCATAAATATCATGTGACACCATGGTCCATATCAGATCACTTCATGACATTATCACATTATTCAAGGTGCTCCCTGAGTGTCGGATTAGTACGCATGTAGGGGCATTTCATAACATCACCAAATCATGCAAGGTGTCCCTCGAACACTGAACCTCTGTCCGTGTCCCTATTACGTGTGACTTTTTTCTAACATTATTTCATATCACATGCCTCAAAAGCATCAAAACTCTATCCGTGGGATGGCCCCCATGCGACCATTTCATGTCATCTCATAGACTCACAAAGTGTTGAAACTCTGTCCGTGTGTCGGCACACACGTGACCATTTCACAAAATTCACTAGGTGCTCCAAAAGCGCCGAACCTTTGTCTGTGTGACAGTCCACATGTGATCTTTTTGCATAGCATTGGGTGTTCTTGGAATGTCCGGAAAAGAAAATAGAATAATAAGTAGAAATCATTTTTATCATCATTTCACGCACAACTTCATTTCACCCATTCATCATAAATCATCTTTAATGCCTCACTTTTCATGTCATCATCCCATTCATTCATTGTCCTAAACGTTTCCCATATGATATCGAGCAGAATAAACATGAGCGACCTAGGACAAGATCTCAGGCTTTGAGGGCTGTTGAGGAAGAAAGAGCAGTAGAAACAGAAAGTGAATCTGATTCTGGGGAAGAATTTGAGATGGCCAATCCGACACCAAGTCTTACTGATGCCTTGAAGGATTTCTTAATATCACAGGATTTCCGTGCGAGCTGTTGTGAGAGAAGCCGAGGAAACTAGTGGTAGCGGGACAGGAATGGAGAAAGAGGCCGAATCATCTCAGCAAGGTGCCGATACCTCAGCTAGTTTTGGGAAGCTGCAAGAAATCGAGGCAGCTATGGAAAGAAAAATGAAGGTGAAGTATTCTGAGTTAGATGAAGTTGTGGCCCAACTGAAGAAAGGGGCCAGTGTCAGTTCTGAATCTAAGAAGGTAGTTAATGTGGATGCCCTGATCAACAAAGGCATTGAGACTTTTCCTATTGGCTTTCAAGTGCCAAAGGTTCCTTCTTACAAGGGAATGGGTTCACCAGAGGCCCATGTGAATCTCTACGCTTGGGTCATGTTGACTGCAGGTGCCACTAAGCAACAACTGATTAATCTCTTCCCGACTACACTTGAGGGAGGAGCTTTGGGCTAGTACAATTCTTTATCAGAGGAAGAGCAATCAGACTGGGAGGCTTTATCGGCGGCCTTTATCAAATATTACAGCTTCAACACTAAGATTTAGGTGAAGCTGTATGATTTGGAATGAATTAAGCAAAAGCCCAACGAGCCATTTGATGAATATTATCAACGATGGATGAATAAGATGATCCTTCTGAAAAACCGCCCTGATGAAGATGAATTGATACAGAAGCTGATTGACGGTAGTAGGGACATCTTCAAGAACAATATGAAATTCCATCCATTCAGTGCGCTAGTGAAGTATATAGCATGGCTATGAAAATTGAGCGAGATGAGGAAGAGAAAGCAACAAGCCATAAAAGTGGTAGGAGTTCAGGGTATAGTTCAGGGTATAAGTCAACAGCTGTAGCTGGGTCTGGTAGTGGCTCTAGTTCAAAATCTGGAGGAAAAAGGGGGCAGCCTTCAGAGGTAAAGCAGGTCGAGGTTGCCGCGGTAACCCAGCAGCCAAGCAATCAGAGCAAGAATCCAGGAGGATAGGGTATATCCCCTTGGACTCTCCCATTAGTCAAAATCTTTGCGAAGTGCAGAAACAGGGGATTGCTGCAGTCCCTGAAGCCATTTGAGAAACCTGCTAATGCGGATAAAGATAATTTATGCATGTACCATGCAGTGACTGGCCACAGAACCAATAATTGCTACAAACTGAGGGATGCAATTCAAAAGTTAATTGATGAAGGGAAATTGCAGAAGCCTCCTAAGCCTAGCACGAAGACTAAACCGTTACCGGTGTTTGAGAAGCAGGTTAATATGGTACACTCAGGATTACCAGCCAATTTTATTTTTGCTTAAGTCCTTCAAGCGAATCCTGCTATTCAATCTGTAGCAATTGGTGAAGCTGAGGTAGAGTCAGAATCTGAGGGGCGGATGGAACAGAAGGAAATTAAGCCAGTAAGTTTGAATGACCTCGACTCGGAAGATAAATATGAAGAGTTTGGTGGGGAAGAGATGATCAAGCTGCCAGCTATTGAAAAATTGAAAATTCAAAAGTCCAGAATGTGACCCGGAGTGGTAGGGTTTATCAACTAGTGACCCAAGTGAAAGACAAGGCTCCGATGACTGGATCGGGCAGTACATCAGCACAGGAGGGGGTTGACGAAGAAGACCTGGTTATTTCTCAGTTAAAGAAAACCCCTGCCCAAGCAAGTTTGTGGCATCTACTTCTGACCTCCAAGGAGCATAGGGCGGCCTTAGTAAAGAAGTTATCAGAAATTGAAGTTTCCCCCATTGCATCACTGGAAGCCATATGCTGTCTATTGGATAAGATCCATTCTGGGTCTCCTGATATTATTTTCTCTGAAAAAGATCTGCCAAGCGAAGGAAAGGCTCACAATAAAGCCCTTTACATCAAAGCCCACATTATGGACAAAGTAATGCCATGTGTGATGGTAGATGATGGGTCAGCACTGAACATATGTCCGTCGAAAATGCTACCATGTTTGGACTTGAATGAAGATGCTCTGAAGAAGTCCTCCACGGTGATCTGGGCATATGACAACTCCAAAAGAACAGTAATTGGTACTTTTGAAACTGAAGTGAAGGTCAGGCCAGTCAAGTCAATGGTCATTTTCACTGTGATAGACATCCCGGTCACTTTCTCACTGCTATTGGGGAGACCGTGGTTCCACCCATTAAGAGGTGTTTCCTCTACTTTACATCAGAAAATAAAGTTCCCGATAAATGGAGAGATTGTAACTGTTGAGGCGGATGCACAATCCATGATTGCTGCAGTAAATGAAGGAGTTGTACCATTTGGCGGGTTCCAAATTGCCATGGTCAGGGAAGAGGAAGCCGTAGATGCTCCAATGGTCATTTATGAAAACTATATGCTGAAATGGCTGTCTAGATATTTGCATAAGCAGAATTTTGTCCCAAGCATGGGACTCGGAATTAACCTGCAAGGGGTGCCTGAGTTTAACATTGACTCGAGAAAGCCGAAATAGTTTGGGCTAGGGTATACAGAAGAGACATCTGACCAGAAGAATTAAAGAAGGGCCAAGAATGGCAAGCCTATGATGAAACCATTCCTAAAGGCAGGAGAAGAGCTATACAATGGCCAGGCCGAACCAGTGAGGGTCGGGAACATTGAATACCCAGGCTTTGAAATATTTTCTGATGTCGTAGACTTTGAGAAAAGCTAGGAAGAACCAATAGCCCCCGTGGTGGTGGAAGAGGTAGCTGCTAAGTCTATTGTTCTACAAGGTGAGCCACCCGAAGTGATAGCAAAAGCAGTGGAAGTGGCCAAAGAGAAAAATGAAGAGAAAGTCTACGATGAAGTTGTAGAAGTAATCTCAGGTGCGCTGACTGCCGCTTTGAGCAAGGCGTTTGGGAAGTCTAAAGAAGGGTTCGGTGAGGAGCTGATGGCTAAAGTAAACTTGGATTCTATGGTTGTTGAGATAGCCAAGATCATTGAAAAAGCTAAGGCACAGATGGATGAAAGTGAGGAGACCATTGTTAATGCTGAGAAAGAAGTCAAAGCAGCTGTAGATCCAGATGATGCTCTGAAGATGAAGGTGGAAGCCGAAAGCAGTGCAAGGCCCTCCGCCTGTGGAGGATGAAAATTATTTTGTTGTATCTATTTCTTCCATTTTCAATGTGAATGATGTACTTTATGACAAGTTTGATGCAATGAAATCCCAGTTTACTTACTTGTGTGATGTTTATCCTGATAATTCTGTGCATGCATTTAAATCACCATCAAGCATATTTAGCATTCATGACACTGCATTGCATGAAATCAACATAAGTACAGATGAAAAGCCCAGAATGGTATTCATTTCATATGAGCTAAAACCCGAGGAAGAGAGAGAATTAACAAGAATATTACAAAAACATGTTAAAGCTTTCACGTGGTCATACGAAGACATGCCAGGAGTAGACAAAGAAATAGCAGTTCATAAGACCCTAAGTTCAAGCCAGTGAAGCAGAAACTGAGAAGGCTGAGACGAGAGTGGGCTACATTAGTGAAAGAAGAAGTGGCTAAGCAGATAGACACCAAATTCCTTGAAGTGGTGGAGAATACAGAATGGCTAGCCAATATCGTCCCAGTACCTAAAAAGGATGGAAAGGTCAGAGTATGTGTCGACTACAGGGACCTGAATAAAGCATGCCCAAAAGATAATTTTCCCTTGCATCACATTGATGTCCTAGTTGATAGTGCAGCAAAAGCAGTAATGTATTCCTTTATAGATGGGTTTTCAAGGTACAACCAGATCCTAATGGATGTGATTGACAAAGTGAAGACGTCATTCATCACAGAGTGGGGTACCATCTACTACAGAGTGATGCCCCTTGGGTTGAAGAATGCTGGAGCCACTTATCAAAGGGCTGTCACCACTTTGCTGCATGATATGATACACAAAAAAAGTCGAAGTGTATGTTGATGATATGCTTGTTAAATCAATGACCCGAGAGGAACATCCTGTTATCCTGGATAGATTTCTTACTCACATTGGAGATTATAACTTGTGACTCAATCCAAAGAAGTGCATATTCAGAGTCACATCAGGGAAGCTGTTGGGTCATGTAGTTAGCCAGAGAGGAATAGAAATGGACCCGGATAAAATCAAAGCTATTCGAGACATGCCGGCCCTAAAAACAGAGAAAGAAGTCCGTTCATTCTTGGGCTCCTTATAATACGTCAGTCGCTTCATAGCATGGTTGACTTCCACCTGTGAGCCAAGTTTCAAGCTATTAAAGAAAGATCAGCTGATTGTATGGAATGATAGATGTCAATTGGCATTCGAGAAAATCAAGGCTTACTTGGTAAGTCCGCCAGTTCTGAGCCCACCAATTCTAGGGAAACCTTTGATTTTGTATTTGGCCATTGAAGATTCCTCTGTAGGGGCAATGTTGGAACAAGAACAAGATGGCAAGAAGGAGTATCCCATTTACTACCTCAGCATGAAGCTGCTGGAGTATGAAACCAAGTATACATTGGTGGAGAAGATGTGTGTGGCAATGATCTGGCTGACCAAGAAGTTGCGCCATTATTTCCAGTCATACAAAGTGCAAGCCGTGGCCAAGGTGCATCTGATGAAGTATCTATATGAAGCACCAGTGTTGGTTGGGAAATTATCTAGGTGGCTGTTACTCTTATTGGAATTCGACATTGAGTACATCACCAAGAAAATCATCAAAGGGCGAGCTGTAGCAGAATTTCTAGCAAATCAGCCGCTAGAATCAGATTACACAGAGAATTTGGAGTTCCCGGAGGAACAGTTAGCCATGGTGGAAATTAAGAGATGGGTTATGTGCTTCGATGGTACCGTGAACAGAAAGGGTGCTGGAATCAGGGTAATCATAGCGACACCAGACGGTGAAATCATTCCTTTGTCGAAGAGGTTGGATTTTCCCATAACCAATAATGGAGCAGAGTATAAAGCATGTCTATTTGGAATGGAAGCTCTATTGACACTAGGGGCAAATGATGTCTTGATTGTTGGAGATTCACTTTTAGTGATTAGGCAAGCTCAAGGCGAATGGGAGCTGAAAGAAGAAGCCTTACGGCCCTACTTGGAGTTGCTACAGTACAGAAAAGAGCTTTTCAGCCAATATGAATTCAGACATGTCCCCAGGGATGAGAACAAGATGGCTGATGCACTAGCAACGCTGTCTTCTATGTGGAAAAATCCAGAAGAAACTCAAGTACAACCACTGGTTATAGCAACTTCCAGGCAACCTTGCTTTAAAGTGCACGAAGTAATGGAATTGACAGTTGAAGAAAAGCCATGGTTCTTTGATATTTACCAGTATGTGAAGGAAGGAAAATACCCAGAGGGAGCCAGTACCACTGATAAGGTGTCATTAAGAAAGCTAGCCAGTCAGTTCAGAATCTTTGAAGATAGGCTGTACAAAAGAATAGCAAATGGTGTTCTTTTGAGGTGCCTGACGGAGCAAGAGGCAGAAGCAGTGATGCAGGAAGTGCACATAGGGTCCTGCGGTCCGCATATGAATGGACTCACTATGGCTAGGAAGATAATGAGACAGGGGTACTTCTGGATGACTATGTAGGCTGATTGTATAAGGAAAGTAAAGAGATGTCATGAGTGCTAGATCTATGCTGATATCAGTCATCTGCCGCCACTTGAATTACAGAATCTGGCATCCCCTTGGCCATTTTCAGCATGGGAGATAGATATAATTGGTGAAATTTATCCTGCAACTTCTAATGGACATAGATTCATAGTTGTGGCAGTTGACTAATTTTCAAAATAGGTAGAGGCAGAATCCTTCGCTAGTGTAACAGCCAAGCAGATGGTTAAGTTCATCCAGAAGAACATCTTCACTTGATATGGGATTCCCCATCATGTAGTGACTGACAACGGAGTGCAGTTTCAAATGGGAATAGCTGAGCTACTTGCAGAACATGGCATCAAGCACCATAAGTCTTCTCCATACAGGCCCCAAGCTAACAGTGCAGTGGAAGCAGCTAATAAGGTGATAAAGAAGATCTTATCGAAAATGGTAACCACTTACAGAGATTGGGCTGACAACTGCTGTATGCCCTTTGGGGTTACAGAACCAGTGTCAGGACACCAATAGGGGAGACTCCATATGCCTTGGTATATGGTATGGAAGCAGTACTGCCAGTAGCAATAGAGCTCAAGTCACTCAAGGTCACCTTGGAAGCTCAGTTACTAGAGATTGAGTGGGCTCAAGCTAGATACAAACAGTTGGCAGTGCTAGATGAAAAATGCTTGAAAGCACTAGATCATCTACAGATGTACCAACACATAATGCCCAGAGCTTATAATCAGAATGTGAAGTGTCTCAGGCGGCAATTGAAAGCAGGAGACTTGTTGTTGAAACAATTAAGGCCTTCAAATGTCGATGCTAGGGGAAAATTCAAACCTAATTGGGAAGGACCCTATGTTGTGAAGAAAGTGCTATCAACAGGTGGTGTCAGCATCATGGACATGGATGGAAATGAGTTCACAAATCCTGTCAATCAAGACCGCTTAAAGCTTTATCATGTTTAAAAAAATAAATAAATAAATTTCTGCTAGGCTGATAACTCGACAAGAGCGGCCTACGGAAAAGTTAAGACACGAGAGAAAATAATTGGTTCGAAAATCTGAAAGGGATGACTGGTGATGGATTCTGGCGCTGTGTGAAGTGTATAACATTTTGGGAACTGACCTTTTCAAATGTACTCATTTTGTTTTCATCAATAAAGTGAAATGTTTGTTCAAATATATTTGCGTGGTTATGTCAAATGCATAAACAAAGTTATCTTGCTTAAACATCCATTTAAGGAAAGGGCTTTGCATTTAACTAGTTGAACATATCACGTTACTTAACAATGAAAATGTACTAAATATATACAATCTAAAATCTTTTATCATCCTCCAAATCTAATTCATCTTTCCAAAGAGCACCAGCAGAGATCTTGACTGTTGAGGAGACCAATTCTGTGAGATCTTATTTTCCACCAACAATGGCTTCTAACAAGAAATTGAATCCCGATGCTACTACATACAACACTTTCTTGCATTATATCATCACCAGAAGGATAATGGGACAAGTAGTCATGGGGCCATTTCAGTCGACCTTTCTTCATCTTAAAAAAAAAGGGGCTTGCTGAGGTGAAAACTGAAAAGGTGCCTCAAGCAAAAATTAGAGCAGCTCGCTGGGATGAAAACCCATATTGGGCAGTTCAGGCAAAATTTAGAGCAATTCTAGAATCATAAATCCCAGGAAAAGAAGGGTACAATCTATACACCGTTTCCCCACAGGAATCCTTACGGCATTTCCCCAACGGTATCCTCCACATTACTCCCCAGTGGAACATTTACAAAGGACACTATGATCCTTTTCCCCAACATTGTCACGTACACCAACAATCATCTCATGTCCTCAATAGCCCTTATATATCTTCAACAAGGAGAGGCTTTGTGCAAACAGCATTTCCACCAGCTAGGGGCAAAACGTATCTTCCCCGACAGAAAGGAGAAACATCAACATTAAACAAACAACGAGAAGTGCATCCTTTAAGATCCATGTGCATATGCATCATCATGCATACATACACAACATACATAGAGTATTCATGCCCAGCTAGTCTTCATTCTTAATCGAAGGGACAAAAATTTTTGTTCAAAATCTCTTGATCAAGGAATGAAGACTTACAATTTCAAATGTAGGAATTCATAATCACTGTCTCAGACACGGACATATCCCCAGCAGATCCGCCTATGGTAATATAGACCCGGTATCGGCCCAGATCGGCTTCATTCCACATCCCCAGCAGATCCACCTCGGGGTAATATAGACCTGGTATCGGCCCAGATCGGCTTCATTCCAATCCCCACCAGATTCGCCTCGGGTAATATAGACTCGGTATCGGCCCAGATCAGCTTCATTCCACTTTCCCAGCAGATCTGTCTCGGGTAATATAGACCCAGTATCGGCCCAGATCAGCTTCATTCCACTTCCCCAGCAGATCCGCCTCAGGTAACATAGACCCGGTATCGGCCCAAATAGGCTTCATTCCACTTCCCCAGCAGATCCGCCTCGGGTAACATAGACCTGGTATAGGGCCAGATTGGCTTCATTCCATATCCCCAGCAAACTTCGCCTTGGGTAACCTTGACCCCATATCTGCTTATTCTAGATCCCCAACAACCTCGCCTCGGGTAACCTAGACCAGGTATCGACTTATTTTATCTTCAACTTCGCCTCGGGTAACATAGACCCGGTATCGGCTTATCTCATCATCAACTTCGCCTCGGGTAACCTAGACCCGGTATTGGCTTATCTCATCATCAACTTCGCCCCGGATAACATAAACCCGGTATCAGCTTATTCAACCCGGTATCGGCTTATTCCACCTCCACCTTCGCCTCGGCTAACCTAGACCCGGTATCGGCTTATTTCACCTTCAACCTCACCTCGGCTAACCTAGACCCGGTATCGGCTTATTTCACCTCCATCTTCGCCTCGGGTAATCTAAACCCGGTATCACCTCCATCTTCGCCTCGGGTAACCTAAACCCGGTATCGGCTTATTTCACCTCCATCTTTGCCTCGGGTAACCTAGACCCGGTATCAGCTTATTTCATCACCAGCATTGCCTCGGCTAACATAGACCCGGTATTGGCTTATTCCATCTCCAGCATCACCTTGGGTAACATAGACCCGGTATCGGGTTCATTCCAGATACCCAGGAAACTTCGCCTCGGGTAACCTAGACCCGGTATCGACTTATTTCATCATCAACCTGACCTCGGGTAACCTAGACCTGATATCGGCTTATGTCAGATTCATCATTTCAGTAGATCCGCCTCGGATATATGTAGATCCAGTACCGGCCCAGATCAGTTGTGTTTTCTTTCCTGTGTCTGTGGCGCTTCAATCCGCTCTCTCAAATTCATCACCTCAGGTATTTTAGACCTGGATTCGGGTGTCGAATTTGATCACGCGAGGGGCAGCGACTGTAATTACAGTCGTGCAACTGTAATCCCTCTAATTATAGAAAATCGCTAAAATTTTATTCAAATAAAACTAAAAGCTGCGGGAATTTAAGAACACTTGTAGTGTTCTTCACCATAAGAATAGTCGTACGGCTATTCTTGATTTCCAGAAACAGCAAGCCCAAAAATTGAGTTTTTATGCACAAAAAAAACACACCAAATCACCCAAAAAAAGCAAGAAAATGAAGGTTTGAAGTATATTTACCTTTGTGGCACTGATCCACCGTAGGATTGACTACTAGAAATGCCCTAATCACCTCCAAATTGCTTCTTTTTTCCTTGTGTTAAGGTTCCCAAAACCAAGTCCAAAAAATCTCCAAAATGTTAAGGATTTCGTTAAGTTTAAGGTCTGAAATTGATTGAGTTTTAAGTGTCAAGTTGTTAACCTATGATTTCTATCAAGTTTTAACTTTAACACTTAAGAATCAAAAGAAAAAGAGGAGAAAAAGATTGAGTTGTATTGGTTTTGCTTTTTCTCTCCTTTTTCTCTCTTTTCTTTATCAATTTCTCTCTCAATTTTCTGCCAAATTTTCCAAGAGCTAAAAAAAAAAAATCCCTTCTCTTCCTCTCTTTCTCCTTTTATTTCTGGCTTTCTTCTGCTGAGAATTCAGGCATTAATTGCCCCTCAAATCAACCCCAATTTTTTATGTCACAAGGTATGGGCTGTTGTACATGCTCCGCTAATGAAGCTGTATGACTGTAATACAGGCCCACTACAGTAATTACAGTCGTGGCACTTTTTTTTTAAGTCCGGAAAATTCCGGCCCTTACAGATGGTGTTTATCACGGCCTGCACTTGTTCCCTAAGAGTAGGCTTGAAATCGTCTGAAGTTAGGAAGCTCCTCATAAAAGCAGCCATATCAAAAGGTAAATTTCCACCGTTTCCATCGGCCATCTCCGCTCTATCCGCTTCTTCTAACAAAACCTGACTGTCAATTGGTAGAGTAGGTAACTGAATTTCGACCTCTCGATTTAAGTCTAACCCTGAGCTGATTCCCTCCATGGTGACAGGCTCTGATTGAACTGACTGAATTAGTGGGTTTGGCTCTAACACAAACTAACCGTTTCGAGGTGCAACTCCAAACTGCACATTCAACATAAGGTTAGAAGCTCGGATGGATGTCATGGACCTAGACTCAACACACTAAATGGCGTGTATGGTGTGTTCATGTTCATGATCAGATGATGCTTTATGGATGTGGACGATGATGAAAATGACTTTTGTATTTTCTTTCTTGTGTTTTGGATGTTCTAAGCATACCCTATGCCATGCAAAAGACAATGCAAAAATGTCACGTGTGGGCCTGCACAAGGATAGAAATTCGGTGCCTTCGGGGCACCTAGCGGATGTCGTGAAATGGTCAAGTGTGTACCGACATATGGACAGAGGTTTGATGCTTTATGGGTCAATGAAATGATATGTGATGGTCATATGGGAGCCATTCCATAGACAGAGGTTCGATGCTTTTATGGCATCTTGGATGAAGTGATGTCACCAACAAATCACATGTAACTTGAGACACGGACAGAATTTCGGCGTTCGTGGAACACCTTGCATGATTAAACATGTTATGAAACATCCTAATATTAATTCTAGTTTGGCACTCGTGGAGTACCTCAAATGGGTTATCAATGTTATGAAACAATGCAATGTGGATCATGACATACAAGCAAGACTTTAGTGTCGCCATGACACCATGATGAATGGACCATGTCATGGTGTTGTGTGATCCGCCACACGAGCACAAGCCTAAGACTGTTGTGATCCTCTAATGGTGCAATGATGTAATTAAATGGCCAAGTGCAATCCGGTGCACAAGCGAACACGGGTAATCTTGGGGACTCCCGATATGTTGTGAAATGAAATCTCGTGAGGGGCATGACACATGAGATGATGTCATGTATGCTTTATGAAATGCAAGCACACAAGATGTATATTACACACGAGTAAGATGTTATGGCTGCATGAAAAATATGGTTAGCATAATACCACACGTATGATGATGCTTGTGAATGGCTACATAAAAATGTGGTTAAAAAATGGCACACGGATGATGTGTGTTTATAAAGGTCAAAAATGAAACCACAATAGAACACATGTTAGCACACGCAACAATATGCTCACCCTTCCAACGTTATTCCCCCTTTCGATCAGTCTCACATTCTTCCTAGGTATTGGGTCTCTTTGGCATCAACCGGGGATACCAAAGGCGTACTCTCAATGTCCTTTTTCAGATATATGTCTTGGTAACCCTAAGGGGAAGTTGCTAGGCCATTATATGAAGGTATGAGTCAAACCAAGGGTCATACAAGTTCCCATAGCAAAAATATACTCCTCACTTCTTCCCACTCAAGGGTCCAAACGAAGGGGTACATACAAGGTTATGAGTGGTTTACCCCCTCGGGTGCATCCAATCCTAGCGGGAGAGGTAGGTCACCTTTAGAGATAAACCGGGCTTGATCATATGTTGGAGGGATTAAAGAAGAGAAAATGTCGTGCTATGTGGTTATGGATGAGATATCATGTTATGGATTAATAATTGACTTCAAGTGAGAATGTACTTCAATTGTTTCCTAAGTTCCTTAAGTTTTTTATGAAAAACCTTTTAAAGAAACCATTAATCCCTAGCAGAGTCGCCACTGTGAGTGGACAACGTTTTAACTGAACACGCTGTGAAGCAGAAACCGGGGATCTTCTTTTCATTTGTGAGTGTTTGTGGTTTTGAAAACGGGTTTTAATCTTTTTTAAGAAAGCCTTTCATTTTATTGGAAAAACCGTTTTATAGAAAACTTAATTATAAGTGTGAATTTTGGAAAATAGGTTTTTAGAAAATCCCAATTTGAACTTAAAGATCTCGAAACCTAAATTTCGAGATTAGATACAGAGTTGCCACCTGGATCAGCTCATCCGGGAAATTCCGGTACAGCTCTCTACCAAGTGTAGACACAGTACCTAATCTAGAGATTCATGGTTTGAGCAACACATCTACTAATCCTCACTTATTTTCAATTATTATTTCATAATATAACACAACATCCACTTAGTTCTACTCATTTTATCTTCTTTTTATTTTTAGTTAATGCTTATACACATGACATAAATATAAATCCAAAATAAAGTGCAGAAAAGTAAAAGTGCAGGAAAAGTAAAGTAGAGGCCAAATTATACAACCCATAAAAAGAAAAAGCTCTCATCCTCACCATTACAATCGCGTATAATACACGATAATCTAAAAAGTACAATCGCCTAGATACACGAGATAATCTATAAAATACATCTAATAATAAAAAATAAGGAAAAATAAAAGCTACATCCAAATACGGTTGGCACAAATAAATAAAACACACCAAGGACTCATTTAGGACAGAATAGGGGTATTTTGGGAAACGGGATCATAAATGGGGGGATAACCGAGAAGTTCGGATGACTGCTCGATTAGACCTGGAAAACATTTTATTGAAACGCCTTATAGATTTTGTGGATGAAAAACCAATTTTGAAAACAATTCGGCTCATTTTACATGCATTTTCCAACTTTTAACGGGCCGGATATCCTGGGATCTAGGGGTCCCATTCGTGAGTAGGCCTAAATTAGACATCCATCTAAGGTTCAAAAGTGTAAACACGCTAAAAATTTGTTTCGAATGGGAAGGAGAGGCAAAATTACAAGTTAAAAGCCCAAAAGGGCAAAATTGTAATTCTATTTCTCAGGCTACAGCCGCGCGGCTGTAGGTTACAGCCTTACAGTTGTAACACCTACAGCCATGCGGCTGTAATGCTCCAGAATGCATTTCGGTTTTCTTTTCTGTTTTTGGAATTTTGATGATTTTGAGCGATCGGGGATTTCTGGAAACTCATGAAATTCCACAAAAACATATCCGGATCAGATCAAACAAGTCCGGAAACCCCGAAAAACCCGAAATCACCAAACTTTATCATTACATCCACCAATTATAAATCCGAAAACCAAAAATCAAACACATATGGATGTAATTGGACAGATAATATTCATGAAAAACACATTTGATTTGAACACGGAAGCGTTATCGGTCGATTTTGGCATTTGGAGCTTCTGCCCCTGAAGATTATAGCCGTGCGGCTGTAACCAGAAGATTACAGCCACGCCCTTGTAAGTTACAGTCGTGCCCCTGTAGGGCATTATAGCCGTGCCACTGTAGGGCATTACAGCCGCGCCCCTATAAGCTACAATCGCCCCCCTGTTGGGAATTACAGCCATGCTACTGTAGGGCATTACAGCCGCACCACTGTAGATTACAACGGCGCCGCTATAGGTTATAGTCGCGTGGCTATAATCATCAGATAGGGCGGCTATAGCTGGGTTCACTTCCAGATTTGATAAAAACGCAAAAACATAAACAAATAACACCTAGAACAAATCAAAAGGGGTTTTTATGGCCTCTCAAAGTATACCTTGTCTGTATTCCAGCGTATTGGATCACCAGAAACGGATTTGGTCGTCGGAAAACACCTCAAAATCACGAACAACCCGAAATCGCCAAAACTTGAACGAACCCCGAATTGGCCCGAACAAACGCCAAATCAATCAGGATTACACTCTAATTTGATTTGTTTGAGAACCCTAATATTTTCTATGGATTGAGATTGACTGCTTTTTGAACAAATATAGGGAATTCTCTCTCTAAAAGCCCTATTTTCTCTCTCTAACTCTCCTCAATAACCCTAATTTTTGTGTTTAATCTTCTGAAAAACCTGTCTGTTCTGTCTTACTCCAAACCTAATTTCATTTTCTGGCTTTTATATCCCCTTAATTAGGTTAAAAATCCAAATTAAATGCTAGTTTTGCCAATTAAGGAAGTATGGTGATTACAGCCGCGCGGCTGTAGTGGCCTACAGCCGAGCGGCTATAGGCCATAATAGCTGAGTGGCTATAGTGGCCAGACTTGCCTATTTTCACATTTTTTCGCTTTTCTCTTCGGTTCTTTCAAATTCTCACTCGGCCTTCTTTGCGGTTCTCTACCAAGACTTGTCACACATATCCGAGTTATCCGAGATGCCTCCAGGGTCATTTTGGTCGTTCCGAATCTGCCTCACATTTATCCGTGAAAAAGGTAATAATGGCTTTCATCATCGAGGTCGGGAAAAAAACCCGTGCTCACAAAGAGCATGCATTTAGGGGATAACCGAGAAATCCGGGCGACTTACTCGGTTAGACCTGGACAACCATTTTTGAAATGCCCTGTAGGTTTTGTTCTTGAAAACATTTATTTGAAAATAGTTTGGCTCGATTATATGCAAATTTCTCCATTTAGTGGGTCGGTTATCTCGAAACTTGAGGTTCCGTTCATAGGGGTTCCTAATTCCAAACATCTATCTAAGGTCCAAAACAGTAAACACATCAAAAACAAGTTTGATTCTGAAGGCAGCATCACGCGACGACATCCGTATGGGTCGTCCCGTGATTCTGCCTTCTTTCTGTAACTACAGCCGTGCGGCTGTAGATTGGTGAACTACAGCCGTGCGATTATAATATACAATCGTACGACTATAATCTGAAAACTACAGTCGTACGACTCTAGTTAGAGTGGCACGACTATAGTGTTATACCCGCACAACTATAGTGAACAGTGCCTGACTAATAAGGTCAGTTTTTGACCTTATCTTTTAGGCAATTTCGTGGTTTGAACGGCAATTTTGAGCGTCTTTTGCGTGAATGTTTGTGTGGTTTTTGAATATTTTGTGATTTTTAGGTTTTGGATAGTTTTTATAACTTTTAGTATTTTTCGTGTTTTCTAGGGTTGTTTCTGTAATTGTTGTTTATTTGTTGTTTTTATGGTCCGTGGTGTTGGTGCCGTTATGTTCTTTGTGCTTGCTTTGGATAGGTATTATGACCCGGACCGGAAGTTAGTGCATCAGTGGCGAAGAAGAGTTCAAAGTGCTGAAAATCAAGGTGGCACGGCGTGCCATTCAGGAGCAGTCCAGTGGAGTGGCACGAAAACGTGCCACTCAGATCAGCGTGGCGTGCCAACCCTAAAGTCACACGGCACGGCGTGCCAACTCCACCAGCACGGCGTGCCGAGCCCCGAAACCTGCTGTTGCCCTACTTTCATCTCTTCTTTTTGCTGGTTTTAACCTAGCCGTATAAATAGGTTATTTTCTATGTTTCAAGGGATCTTTTTCCAGTCTTTTTGAGTGATAGCAAAAACTTGTAGTGAGGTTTTGAGCTTGAACTATTTGTTTTCTTTGAGTTTGAACCATCGTTTGGTTGTAGTTTTACTTAGAATCTTCCCCTTTTGCGACGTTCCTAGTTCCGACTCGAGTTCATCTATAGAGGTACACCCCAAGCATCTTCACACCGTCGGAATCCGGTTAATCGGACCAAAAAGGGCATAAGTTTTTCTTCTTCTCTTTTGTAATTTGATTAAACTAGTTTTGATTCCACAATTTGATTGTGTTTGGTTGTAAACATTGAACTCAGTTCATCTTTCTTGATTAATACAATTGTTTGCAAGTTAATTTCAATTTTTATTCCTTTTCTTTATGCAATTCCTTTAATGAATGTCTAGTCTCATAAGATCTTAATTTAGTAAAGTTCATATTTGTGGCATTACCTAGATTGACACCTAGGAAACCATTAGTATTGACGACACTGTGGAACTTACATGCCCCTATTTTCTGAGCTTTAGAATTAGACCGCCTCTAAACAAGGAAAACCGGCTAAGGACCTAAAAGATCTAGATACGCTAGGTTGTATTATCGAAAGAGCATAATCAAGGATTAATTGTTGAGTTAAACTCATCTTTTGTAATTAATTGATAAAGCCATCCCCATTAGTATTCACAGGTCGGTAAACCGCCAATTGATAACACAAAACTCAAGTGCAAAGTAAGCTGGAATAGATCAACTAGGAGTAGGATAGTTTAGCCGTTAATATAATCAACCCAAACTACGTTCCGCCTAGGACACGCAAGGAACCCGAGTAGTTTAGTGTTTGCAGATTATTCTTTTCTCTGTGGGATCGATACCTGGACCAACCAGAATTATTACTTGTCAACGCTAGGTACACTGCCTTAGTTGTGTGTTTCTAGGTTTAGTTTTACTACTACGCCTAGGATCCATCAAGTTTTTGGCGCCGTTGCCGGGGAAATTTATATTTCTGCATCATTTAGCAAAAGGTCTATTTGCTGATCTAGGCAACATTTCTGTGCATATAGTTAAATAATTTTTCTTTTCTGTGAATAATTATTACAATTTAGTTTTCTTTAATTTCTGTGTGTGTGTGTGTTTTCTAGCTTATGCGAACTCGCTCTCAGCATCCTGAGCTTTTACCTTATAACCCTGAAATTGAACGTTTGTGTAGCAGGAACCGTAGAGTACGCCAAGAGCAGATTATTCAAATGGAGCATCAGCAGCTTGATGACGAGGAGAGACAACTCCGGGAAAGAGTTGAGCAAGAGCAACTCCGGCGAGAGCGCGAGGAGCTTGACAGAAGAAGGGGTGGTGATAGAGATAACATGGTCATGACTGACCTAATGGCTCCACATCAGCCCCGGAACAGATCCGGAGTGATTATCCCAGCCATCACTGCCAATCAATTCGAGCTGAAGTCCAGTATGATACATTTGATCCAAGGGAACGGTCTATTCATTGGCGGAATAAGTGACAACCCCAATGATCACTTAGACCGGTTCCTCATGGTGGCTGATACAGTCAGAATCGGTGGGGTGCCCCAAGATCCTGTGCGGTTGAAGCTGTTCCCATTTTCACTATGTGGGGGAGCAATGGAATGGTACAAATCCTTGAGGCCCGGATCAGTGACATCATGGGACCAATTGGAGGAGCAATTCTTAGCATACTACTTCCCACCATCAAAGACGGTTCAGCTAAGGAACGAGATCATGGGATTCCGGCAATTTGGGACGGAGACTCTTAATGAAGCATGGCAGAGATTTCAGCGGTTGTTGCGGAACTGCCCCCACCATGACATGCCGCGTTTCACTCAGGTAAGCACGTTTTATCATGGTTTAACACCAGCTAACCGTGCCATTATTGATTCTTCTGCAGGTGGGGACATTTTTAAGAAGACGGCTGCACAAGCCGAGGAGTTGATCGCGGAGCTGGCTAGAAAGAGTACCTTATGGCAGTCGGACACGCCAACAAGGAATGAGGTTCGAGCTGCAGATGTGGGACGCCAAGATGCAGCTATGGACTATGTAAACAAGAAGTTGGACCTGTTGATGTCCCGCCTAAACTTAAATGGACCACAATACCAACCAGTGTTATGTGTATCATGCGGAGCGGAGCATCCCGGGCAAGATTATGAACTGGGCAACCCATTCGCCCAATCATCCGAAAACGTAAGTTTTGTGGGAGGAAACCAAAGGTACAATAACTCTAACTCTTATTCACAAAACTTCAATAATAATAATAATTACGGAAGAAGGTATCAACACCCGAATATGTCCTATAGTAACAATCAAAATGTGTTGAGACCTCCTTCCGGATTCCATTATGAGCACCGTGAGCAGGGGTTAGGTAAGGCCCCATTTATTCCTAATGATCAATCTCCACAGCAGCCTCCACAGTCTAAGCAAGATGAGACGGTTTTGTCATTACTAAAAGACATCTCGTCTCGGCTTGCTGATAATGAAGCGTACTGTAGGGATCTTGGTAAGCAGGTGGCTCAATTGAGTAGGGAGAGGCAGGAAAGACCTCAAGGAGCACTTCCAAGTAGAACTGAACAAAACCCTAAGGGTAATCAAAGGGAGACAGCTCAGGTTATAACCCTACGAAGCGGTAGGCAAATGGAGGACAGGGTGCACAACGCTGATATCCCATCTCAACCTACCGAGGTAAGTGAAGAGTCGGGAGAGGTAAGCAACCCCGATTCGATTTCTGAACCCGAACCTAGCATAAACAAAAAAGGGAAAATTCCTGAACCAGTGAGAGCCTATGTGCCTAAACTCCCTTATCCTCAAAGGGAGAAGAAGGATAAACTGGAGCAGAAATATTCCAAATTCCTTGAGATTTTTAAGAAGTTAGAGTTTAACATGCCGTTAATTAAGGCTCTCCAAGAGATGCCCTCTTATGCTAAATTTTTTAAAGAACTTCTTGCAGGGAAAAGAAAGCTAGGCGAGGATGAAGTGTTGGCTTTGACAGAGGAATGTTCAGCAATTATAACTAACAAACTCCCACCTAAGCTCAAAGATAGGGGCAGTTTCACTATTCCATGCCGGATAGGAAACTTGGAGATTGCCAATGCCCTGTGTGACTTAGGTGCGAGTATAAATTTGATGCCTTTGTCGTTTTTCAGGAGACTCGGATTGGGAAACCCAAAGCCAACCAACATGATCCTCCAATTGGCGGATAGATCCCTCACGAGACCAAAGGGGGTGGTCGAAGATGTGTTAGTAAAGGTGGACAAGTTTATCTTCCCTGCAGATTTTATGGTAATGGATATGGAGGAAGATAGCTCGGTGCCCCTTCTACTTGGGAGACCTTTTCTCACGACCGGTAGGACTTTAATAGATGTCCAGGAAGGTAAGATCATTTTTAGGTTGCATAACGAGAAGGTAAGTTTCAATGTCTATAATTCAATGAAATATCCGTTAGACGTTGAAAATTGTAACTTTGTGGACTCCTTTTGTCCTATTGATGCTTGTGTGGTTGAGAGTTTGTGCAGTGAACTAGATTGCATCATAGGAGAAGGTCTAGGTGAAAGTGAGGCAAATGCAGTGATTAGTGAGGAATGCTCATGGGTGAAGGGACGGTTTGATAAGCTGGAGCGTGAAGTCAAACCAGCACCTAAATCCTCATTGGAGGAACCTCCATCATTGGAGCTCAAAACCCTTCCCCCTAATCTTAAATATGTTTTTCTGCATCCTCCAAAGGACTTACCCATTGTAATCTCTTCTTTGTTAACAGGAGAGGAGGAAGACAAGCTGCTAGAGGTGCTAAGGAAGCACAAAGGGGCATTCGGGTGGACAATCCACGACATCAAGGGAATAAGTCCGACGTTTTGCACACATAGAATTTTTCTGGAAGATGAGGTAAAACCGTGTGCACAGCTTCAGCGTCGGTTGAACCCCAACATGAAGGAAGTGGTAAGAACCGAGGTGATAAAACTCCTCGACGCAGGTATCATCTTCCCTATTTCTGATAGTCAATGGGTGAGTCCGGTCCAATGCGTGCCTAAGAAAAGAGGCACGACGGTAGTGAAAAATGATAAAGGGGAACTAATCCCTACTAGAGCTGTCACGGGTTGGCATATGTGTATTGATTATAGGAAGTTGAATGACGCCACCCCGAAAGATCATTTTCCATTACCGTTCATTGATCAAATGTTAGAAAGGATGGCCAGGCACGAATATTTTTGTACTTTAGATGGGCTATCCGGTTATATGCAAATTCCAGTGGACCCTCTCGATCAAGAGAAAACCACGTTTACTTTTCCATACGGGACATTTGCATATAGGCGGATGCCTTTTGGATTGTGTAATGCCCCGGCTACTTTTCAAAGATGCATGCTAGCCATTATTGCTGATATGATTGAGGATTTTATGGAAGTCTTTATGGATGATTTTTCTGTTGTTGGTCATACGTTTGAGTCATGTTTGGGGAATTTGGACCGGGTGCTTCAGAGATGTGAAGACACCAATTTGGCACTTAGTTGGGAGAAGTGTCAATTTATGGTCCGGGATTGTATTGTCTTAGGGCATAAAGTGTCGGGAAAGGGAATCGAGGTCGACCCGGCCAAGATTGAGGTGATTGAGAAACTGCCTCCCCCAAATTCGGTTAAGTTAGTTAGGAGTTTCTTGGGACATGCGGGCTTTTATAGGCGCTTTGTGAAAAATTTTTCTAAAATTGCTAAGCCGTTGACTGAGTTACTCTTAAAGGATGCCCCATTTAATTTCAATGATGAATGTATGTATACTTTTAATTTGCTTAAACGGAAATTGATTGAGGCACCGGTTATGGTGAGTCCGAATTGGGAAATTCCTTTTGAACTTATGTGCGATGCAAGTGATAATGCTGTTGGGGCATGTTTAGGTCAGAGGGTGAACAAAATATTTCACCCAATTTATTATGCTAGTAAAACATTAAATGGTGCTCAAATGAATTATACTGTGACTGAGAAAGAATTACTGGCTGTTGTGTTTGCTTTTGATAAGTTCAGGTCTTACTTGGTCTTATCAAAAGTCATTTTGTATACTGACCATGCTACCCTTAAGTATTTGTTGGCTAAACAGGATGCAAAGCCCAGATTGATTCGATGGATTCTACTCCTCCAGGAGTTTGATGTGGAGATTAAGGATAAGAAAGGAGTAGAGAACGTAGTGGCCGACCATCTGTCAAGACTACCAAGTGAAGGATCTGTATCCTCTCCGGAAGTGAACATTCGTGACACATTCCCCGATGAACAGTTGTGTGGGGTAACTTCTATACCATGGTTTGCGGACATCGCAAACTTCAAAGTCGGTAACATTCTTCCACCTAACCTTTCATATGCACAGAGGCGTAAATTCTTTCATGACGCTAAGGATTATTTTTGGGATGACCCTTATCTTTTTAGATTATGTGCTGATAGTGTGATTAGGCGGTGTGTGGCGTATGAGGAGGTTCCCTCCATTATTGAAATGTGTCATGATAGAGAAGCGGGTGGCCATTTTGGACCCGATCGAACTGTAGGAAAGATCTTATCTAGTGGGTTTTATTGGCCAACCATGAAACAGGATGTCATTAGTTATATTCGAGCCTATGATGCGTGTCAAAGGACGGGAAATATTTCCCAAAAGAATGAAATGCTCCAACAGGGTATTTTGGTGTGTGAACTTTTTGATGTTTGGGGCATAGATTTCATGGGACCCTTCCCAATATCTCACAACAACCAATACATTCTTGTGGCGGTTGAGTATGTGTCTAAATGGGTAGAAGCTGTCGCTTTACCAACCAACGATGCAAGGGTAGTTGTCAGGTTTCTAAAGAAAAACATTCTTACTAGGTTCGGAACCCCAAGAGCTATCATCAGTGACGGGGGTTCCCATTTTTGTAATAGGCAATTTGACAATCTTTTGCACAAATATGGGGTTAAGCATAAGGTAGCGACTCCTTACCATCCTCAGACGAGTGGGCAAGTTGAGGTTTCGAATAGGGAACTAAAGCGCATCTTAGAAAAAACGGTAAGTGCATCTAGGAAAGACTGGAGTTTAAGGTTAGACGATGCACTATGGGCATATAGAACTGCTTTTAAGACACCTATAGGGATGTCCCCCTACCGTTTGGTCTTCGGTAAATCTTGTCATCTACCTGTAGAATTAGAGCATAAGGCATATTGGGCTTTAAAATTTCTTAACTTTAATATGCAAGCTGCAGGTGAGCTTCGATTAAGGCAACTCATGGAGCTGGATGAGTTTCGGTTGAGCTCGTATGAGAATGCCAAGATTTACAAGGAGAGGACCAAGAAATGGCATGACCAGCATGTAATAAAGAAAGGTTTCAACCAAGGAGAGTTGGCGCTCTTGTATAACTCTCAGTTGAAACTCTTTCCGGGCAAACTGCGGAGTCGATGGACGGGGCCATTTACCGTGCATAAGGTTTACCCCTCCGGGATGGTGGAAATTGAAACCCCGGAGGGAATTCAACAAGTGAATGGGCACCGGTTGAAGTCCTATGTCAGCGGAGGAATAAAGGAGGAGAAGCAAGTCTTGCTCCTTCGTGATGTGTAATGCTAAACCGCGGGCGTAGAAGTCGAGCTATTCCGACTATAAACATAGCACTGAGGTACGTATACCTCCCGTGTACATTAGTTTTTATGTTAATATGTTTTTGTGTGTTTTTGTGTGTAGGATTAGGTACTTAAGCAAGTTAATCGAAAGTCGTGTTCAAAATGTGAAAAAAAGCCAACAGTTGGCAGAATTCAAGGCAGCACGCCGTGCCACTACTCAGCACGCCGTGCTAAGGTGCAGTTGGGTGTGGCACGTGGCGTACCAAGGTGGCACGAAATCGTGCCAGGCTGCTGTTCCGGAAGAAAAGTGTGCACAAGACATCAGCAAGCTGTGCCACATTCAGCACGCCGTGCCAAAGAAATGGTATGCAGGGTGGCACGGCGTGTCATCTCAGCACGCCCGCGTGCCGCTGTTCTGTCCCGCGCGAGATTTGTGAGAAAAAGGACCAGCACGCCGTGTCACAAATCTGCACGCCGTGCCTATCAATGTTCTGAAGAACAGCACGCCGTGCCAAGTTGGCACGCCAACGTGCCGGCTTTCTGTTCCAAAAAGGGAGTTGCGCGAAAAAGGATCAGCACGCCGTGTCAAGACTTCAGCACGCCGTGCCATATGTTTAAATTTCAAGGCAGCACGCCGTGCCAAGGCAGCACGCCGGCGTGCCACCTATCTGTTTCCAGGTTTTTATTTTTGTTTCAATTTCCTTGAATCAGGATGAAGAGAAAAACCGTAGCCGATCGGAGACACGGTTCGTCTCGCCAACCCCTGGAACCGTCACCGGAGCCGGTGCCACGTGACGCGCCGCCCACCGACCCATTGATGGCCCCACTGACAAATCTCTCCCGGAAATACAAATGTCACTTTCCCTTACTTTCGGACGATGAAGGTAAGAAGTACAAAACTCTATTTCCTTTAGAAAGCACTCCATTTCGTACTTTCGATTGGCAATTTCTTTTTGTGCAAGATAGGTCGGAGGGCGTGAAAGCTAAGTTAACTAGTCTAGGGTGGTACGAATTTGTGAAATCTAACCCTCCGGTCTTTAGGGAACTAAACCTCGAATTTTACTCTACCTTGAGTTTTAAGACCAACCCGGACACAGGCCTTAGAAGCATGACCTTCCGCCTCTTTGGCGTCGAGCGAACTTTGGATATTGATGGCCTTAGGGCTTGTATAGGGATTGACGGGAATGGTTACAAGTGGCCCAAAAATCCGGATGCCAAGAAATTTTGGCGATTGATAGGGCAAGGGGTTTACCAACCCCGGTTTGCCAAGACCTCCCAAATCCAAGACCCTGTGTTGCAATTAGTTCATAAATTTGTATGCTTTAATTTTTCGGGAAAGACTGAGAGCAACCGGGTTAATGCATTTGAATTGTTAATCTTGTGGCATGTGCATAATGACATTAAGGTGCATTTGGGCTTCTTTGTCATGGAAGCTTTATACAATCATCATAACCGAGCCAAGTCCGAACTAGGACTAGGGCATATTGTGACTTGTATTGCATGTTTTTTTCACAGTAATACTTGTTATAGGAACCTCGAAAGCATTCTTCCCAAGAAGCTTTCGAAGGGAATCTTGTCTTGTTCCTATGTTGGTGCAGCTGCAGGTCCTTCAAGTGCAGGAGGTTCAAGTCGGGGAAAGGCCCCCATGGAAGTAGATGAGGAGGAGGAGAGTGAAGCAGGAGAAGACGGCGAGGAGGACGCGGAGAATGTATCAGTGGGGGTCGATTTTATGGGGCGGATTGAAGGACGGTTGGATGGCATTATTGAGCAATTGGAAGGCTTAACCGTCCATCAGGTTCTGCTGGAGCAGCGGCTGACCGCGCACCTTGATCGGCAAGCGGCTCGGCTCGCCAACGTCGAGGCGTTCGCCTCCCGCTACTGTGCCGCCCAAGGGTGGCCGTACCCGTCGCCACCACCACCAGCTCCCGATATGTGAGGTAACCCTTCTCCTTCCCCATTTAGTTTGTTTCTTCTTCCATTGCACTTTTGGAAGTAAGTGCAATCTAAGTGTGGGGTGGGTAAAGGGACTTCTCCTTTTCTTTTTCTTTTTCTTATATTGCACTTTTTGATTGTTGTTTAGCATGTTTGTTGGTGTTTTTGCATGATTGGATGTTTTGTGTTGGTTTTTTGTTAGATTTAGGATTTACTTTTCAATGCATGTGAAGTTGGTTTTGGTTGTTTTGGTTTGTTAGTATTTTTAGGTTGCTTATGTTTCAATTGCCGTTTGAATAACATTGCTTAATCCACCCTCGAACCTAAGTCTCTGTGCTTGGATTGATAGCAATTGGCTAGGGATATTAGAAGTTGTTTGCAAGTCATTAGCTTGTTTGTGCGTGGTTTGTGATTCTTGATGGTAACCATTGGTTAGATTGGTCATTTAGGTTGCATTAGGGAATTAGTCCTCTACCCCGACTTGCATGATTGAGCTAGGATTACGCCTTGGAACATTGGTTGAGTCACACGACCTAGCATACAAACCCTAATACACTTGTGCGAATTTGAGCCTTTAGAACCATTTCACATCGGTTCTATTTCTTTGTGAGGGTAAAAACAATCGTGGCACACTAGATCGTAGAACCCGGTGTTGTTTTGCACTTGGAATCGAGAGCTTAATATGTGGAGACCCTTAGGATTAACCCATTGACTTAAATAACCCTAACCCTAACTACTAATTCATCCCTTAGATCACCCATAGCCACTAAATTAACCTTTTTGACTTAAAAAACCTTCACCAAGCCAACTCGATAATCCTAACTTTTTCCTATTTCACTTTGATTTTCCTTTCTCACCCTCCTCTCCTAAATCAAGTAATTGGCTAAGTTGTTCATTCATTTTGGGGTCAATCACCATTTGCATTTCAACTCTTTCATATCTAGTCCTATGGAAAAATTGTGTTAAAAAAAAAAAAATCCAAATAGAGTCAATGTGTTTATTCGGTTTCTTTTTGTAAAACTCGGAGTTTGTAAACGCCTGTCTTGGTTATCCGGTTTGCATCTTTAAGCCGGTATTGGTGTTCCATGTTTTGTAATTTTTTTCATTGGTTGAATAAAGGATTAGGGCGATCATCTAATTGCCTTGATCCATGTCTTGTAATTTTTGTTCTCGTTTTCTCATTAAGTTGTGTTTCGGCCATTGGGTGTGGATAAGGCCTTCTTTTTGTCAAGTTAATTTCAAAAAAAAAAAAAAAAAAAAAAAAAAAAAAAAGCAAACACTCTTAGGACTAGTTCTGAGTTGAAAGTTGCATGACCCGTCTTTAGTACTTAGTTAATTTGTATGTTTTACTTGATTCGTAGGAGTTGTACACCTAAAATTTCCCTTATCAAACTACCCTAAGCAGTAACATTACAAGCCCCAGGTTCTCTGATTTTGCTCCTTGACCAATGACTTCACCGGGATTGCCATTAGTTCGCTACGTGATGTGTGCCATTGTTTGTTTTTGTGTGCTCATCCGCCTTGCCTTGAACTTGAGTGTTGGAGTGACATCTTGTAAGATGCTTTGTGGTCGTATAAACTCTGTTTGTTCCTCACCCTTTGACTAGCTAAATTGTGTTGGGTTTGGGTATTGAGTGGTTTTGAACCTTGTGCACCTAATGTCATTTCAAAGCTGATGCTTTACTTTCTTGAGTTTATGAATCTCGTACGGTTAAACCCTTAGTTGGATTTGCAAGTGAAAGTGAGCAAGTTTACTCCTTTATCTTTAGTTGATTCACTTGAGGACAAGCAAGACTTTAAGTGTGGGGTGGTTGATAAGGTCGGTTTTTGACCTTATCTTTTACGCAATTTCGTGGTTTGAACGGTAATTTTGAGCGTCTTTTGCGTGAATGTTTGTGTGGTTTTTGAATATTTTGTGATTTTTAGGTTTTGGATAGTTTTTATAACTTTTAGTATTTTTCGTGTTTTCTAGGGTTGTTTTTGTAATTTTTGTTTATTTGTTGTTTTTATGGTCCGTGGCGTTGGTGCCGTTATGTTCTTTGTGCTTGCTTTGGACAGGTATTATGACCCGGACCGGAAGTTGGTGCATCAGTGGCGAAGAAGAGTTCAAAGTGCTGAAAATCAAGGTGGCACGCCGTGCCACCGACAGTGGTTTTCTTTGTTTTCTAAAATCACTTGTTTCAACAAATTTTGATGATTTCTATAGATTCTGGAAATCTGAGGGTCCGTTAACACTAGATCGAGGATCCGATTATAAATCTAACAACCATGAATTCCAAGAATAGAAACCAACAAAATCCTAAAATCTCACATATGTATTATTGGAAATCCAAAAACCACAATTTTAGAGTGTATAGATGTGATTTGACCGAATTGAATCATGAAAAATCATTTAAAATGGGAAAACTGGCCATATTCGATCGTTTTGGGCTTTTCGGGCTTCTGCCTAGAAGAATACAGTACAGTCACATGACTGTGTCCCAGACAACTACAGTCGTGCGACTGTAATTATAGTCGTGCGACTATAGTTATAGCCGTGCGGCTATAGTTGCGCAAACAGTTTTTCGGATAAACTTTTAAACACAGAGTGTAACCACAAATCAATACGAATCAAGTTTTAAGCTCTCTCAGAGTTTACCTCTTTTACGTTCTAGTATGCTTGATGACCGAAGTTGGATTTGGATGTCGGAATTTGCCTAGAACCTCCAAATGCCCTGAAATCCTCGAACATACGTCCCGAATTGATCCGAACAAAACCTGAGAACAACTCGAATGAGTGATACGCGATAGGAAATTCTCACACTATGTGTTTCTGATCTATCCTCTCTTTATGTTTTGGTTTTTGTTGATTTTTCTTAATTTTTCTCACTTTCTCCCTCTAAGGCTTGTTTTTCTCTCCCTATAATGATCTCCCTTCTCCAAATTGATTCCCCCCTTTTTCTCCTGTTTCTGCCTCTCTTCTCTTCTTTTTTCTCACCCTAATTCCTTAATTTCTGCTTAAAAAATCTGATTCAAAATAGATTTATAACATATTTAGGAATCTGCTAGGACAAAGACTAGAGCCGAACGGCTCTAACTATAGTCGCGCGACTATAGTATTACAGTTGTTCGGCTGTAGTTGCTACAATAGTGCGACTGTAGACTAAAGTCGTGTGACTGTAGATTATAGTCATAGGACTATAAACTAAAGTCGTGCGACTGTAGTTGTGAAAATACAACCACATGGCTTTAGATAGAGCCTGCGCGCTTTAGCCATAGCCTACATTCACACCTTCCCTAATCACTCGACAGATCTTTCTCGGGGTTTCGGATCAAGGACTCTCGAGAATTTTTGGCTATTTGAGAACATTCGGCTATTATTCCGCGCATTCTCAAATCCGATTCACGTTCATCTGTCTAACAGGTAACAAAGGGTTTTCATCATAGAGGTCGGGAAAAACCCGTGCTCACACCAGTGATATCTTCTCAATGAATCACTGAGTGATATCCTTTTTGCACATTCATTGTCTTGCCATGCTCACTGACACACACAACCGTAACCATACTTGACGCCCTGTTACAGACTCGTTAGGCGTACGTCAAAGTGTGTGAGTTCACATGCAATCCAATTATATGGTCAAGTCGAAGGATCTAGTATAAGTAGTACACGAAAATCACTTGTGATACTGTATCATGTGGATTTCTCATTAGTGGATCTGTCCAGTACCATGTCTCATTACATGCATTCATGTACCTGATTGACAATCCATATACTATGGCCGGTAAGACGCTGCCATACAATCAAGGTAATGCTAGTCTAATGTCCATTCATTCCCATGATTGAAACAGACTAGGGATGGCTTTATGGTTATATCGTTTCCACATTCATGGTCTCACTGCCAAGTGCATGACACTTGACATCATGAATATTAACATGACCATTGGATACTCTATTTTCATTCATTACACAAGAAACAAATTTAACAGATTATGTCTTTATTTAATGACACAAATGTATAATACATTAATCCATAAAATATTCAACAATGTATGATACATAACAAGTACCAATGCCTTAAGACTAGGGCATTTCCCAAAACTATTATCCCCAGATTGTGGCAGATCTGGCCATACCAATCTGCTTTGACCCAGAGGATGCCACGCATGTAAGGTCTAGCTCTTTTGATTGTTGCTCATCATTTCTCGATTTCATGCTGCTCACTATTTATGACTTTCGCTTTTGTAGTCCCCGTGTGTTCCAACAAGAGATTCATAATTAAATCAAAAACAAAGAACGGATAAATGGGTCTTACAACAGTTGAAACCCGAGGACCGGGCTCTACAGACTCGAAAAGGAAACTTGGAGCTTCCCTATCATCTTCCTTTACCAAACGCCCAAGCAATAATCGGTGTTAGCTGGTCGGAGAATATGCAGCAGTGAAGTGGCATTACATTTCCGCATTTGGCAGCCTTCGCAAAATCCGTTGGATCAGGAACTGAACAAAACCAATTGAGATTAGAAGCAATAGAAAAGGTAAAGTTCATAAGAGTCATAACACTTACCAACAAAATATTTCAATGATTTTCAAGTAAAATAAACAAACTACCACAAAACATTAATTTCATTAATGGAAAAAAATTCTTCTGGCATTAAATATCTCTCTCATTACCCTACAGCCTAGGCAGAATAAAAAAAAAAAAAATTACAGATTAACGTGTTGAACTTAATTATCGCTTTCGCTTAACTGAAACTAAAATGTAACTTTATTATATATAGAAAAAGCAGAAGATCATTTGAAAGAAAATTCTAACGATTTGAATCATAATCTACTTCACCTTAAAGAAAATTCTAACGATTTGAATCATAATCTACTTCACCTTTTATTTCAGAAAAGGTATGATTTAATTAATCTGAAATAACAAATAATCGTAAAATGTTGTTATAACATCGTCGGAGCAAATGAAAATTTCATTAGAAAATCAGCTACATTAAGGATGCATGTAATCTGATCAAATGAAAAATCTTGTGACATTTACTATTTTTCCGTATTTTCTCGCCTTTTTTCAGCAACCAAACAAAAACGATCCAGAAAAGACGAAAATCAAGGAAAAATAACAGCTCATATATTAAAAATTTTCAAAAACAGAAACCAAAAGGATTTCCATAAAGAGAGAAGCATTTTGTTTCCACTTCAATAACCAGGGAAACAAACTCTTCAACAGATAATTAACAACTTAATTCGATAATTATAATCTTTCTCTTTTGTCACAGGCAACAAGCATAGGAGAATGAATTTTTTACCTGCGGAAAAGTCAAGCGCCGAAACACATTTTAGCCGCCCGAAGCATAAGCTCCGAGAGCTCGCGGAGGAGCTGACGGCGGCGGAGTTAAGTTCTTCTTGATGGCTGGAATGTGAGAAATAAGTTAGACGAAGCCATGGATTTTGCTCAGAAAAACCAAGGGAGAGAACAGAAAGAATATTGCAGTAGAAACGAACACGGTGAGTGAGTGAGTGGGCGGTAGGAGAATGGCAGCTACGCTCCTTATGCATAGGCCGAGACGCCAACGCAGCCCGAGGACCCGACACTTGACACGTCAAAAAATAATGCAAACATCAAAATTTATATATATATGTATATTGAAAAAGAATGTCCATCTACTACTACTACTAATTTTAATTACACTATCCATCTATTATTACTCTAATTTACATCGTCTTAATTATGAATAATACTATTCATCTACTCGCATTCATTTAAATCATCAACAATGAACAAAATCAAATTAACACTTAAATTTCAAATTAAGTAAAAAATAATTACTCAAACACAAATAAAACAATATATATACAACATAATCGTGTATAATATTTGTGATACCTTGAGGAGGGAAATTATATCCATGATGATCCGAAGAACAAATTGTTGTGAGATTTGCTTCCACGAATCCATATCATTATTCTCTCTATGGTCATTTTGCTGAAACATAATAACCGAATGACCATTTTTTAATAAATGAAAATATACTAATTATTAGAATTACTTTTAAAAGTTCTACCGCAAATTTAGTTCTAGATTGATAATGATTACTTTTTTTACAATAAAAGTTATCACTAATTATTATTTAATATTAAGTATTAATTTAAACAAATTGTCAATATATACATTCATAATTTTTTAGCATTATATTGTTGCTAAAAGTTTATGATAATAATTTAATTTATGCTGTTAGGATAAAGAAATTGCAACCAAATCTATGTTGATTGTGATAATATATAGACCTGTTCATTGGACGGGCGGCCCGCTCAGCCCGCCCAAGCCCGCACTAATTTTAGAGGGCTTGGACATACATTTATCATGTTTGGCCCGGCCCGGCCCAAGCCCGTAAAAGCCCGGATTCTAAAGGGTTGGGCTTGATTAAACAATATAAAGCCCTGGTAGCCCGGCCCGCCCGTTATATATATGTATTGGTTATTAAAATATTAAATACAAATTATAATTTATTGATCAAATATAAATCTTAATACTATTGATTAAGTAATTAACTCTACTGCCGCCTCTCACCAGGCTTTTCATATTCCACAAATTTTAAACTTTTAAGTTTGGCTGCTAGTAGACTTTATTTAGTATTTAAGAATATTAGAACAAGTTTGTGCTATTTTTTTTCAAGGATATTGTTGTGTTTGAAATTTAGATTATTTTGGATTTAACTTTTTTATGGCATTGGTTTAACTTACATTTTATTTTAAAGCTATTAAATTTTTTTAGATAAATAAAAAAATAAATTTTGCGGGTTCAATTGGGCGGGCTTGGGAAGAGAGGTTTCAAGTCCGGCCCAGCCCGGCCCGAGCCCGTCATTTCCACAGGAAGGGCTGGGCAAGGCTTGGACAATATAATTTTAATGAAAAGCCCGTTAAGCCCGGCCCTAGCCCGGCCCAGCCCGCCCAATTAACAGGTCTAATAATATACAATATGTAGACCACAAATTCAAGTATGAATTAATTGTTATTGTAATTACAAACCACCATATGACTTAAATTAATAGAAGCACCTTGATTTATACACGAAGATGAATAATTTTTAATTTCACATTCAATTTCCTCATATATTATTAATTACCAGAAAAAAGTAATTTAGAAATTAATTAGAAATTAATGCGCTACATGAAAACGTGATGAAGTTCCTTGAAAGAGATATTAGGAAAAAATAATGTGCCCTAATTTATTGACTTCCCGTTTTCATTTTCTTATTTAATTTGTATAATATGGATGGAAGGATGGTTGTCTATTAATTTTTTTTTTCGAATTATATATGAAATTATGGAGCTAGAAAATTTATGTTTAAAGGCCAGACCTCTATAAATACATATATGCTAAAAAAAGAAATTCTTTTTTTTTTCTTCCAAAAATTAGGCTCCCCCTTATATCATTGATATTTGATAATATTGGAACTTAATTTGCCAACATAAAACTACCAACTTAAGAAGATTTTGAAATCATAAAATATATAGAAAGTAAATTTGTTCTTCTGAAAAAATTAAAAAAAAAAAAAAAAAAAAACAACAACAACTTTTGCAATTATTGGTGAAAGCAAGAAAAAAAAATTGTGGCATGTACGTGAAAATGATCCAAAAATCATAATATATATACTACTGTATATATACATGATCAACAAATAAAAGTACTTCTAAATTTAACTTCATTAAACTTTATATCTCCTTTATTAAATAAAAATTAAACTTTATATTGTTATATATTGTCTTAAATTTTTTTATAAATTGATATAAGTAGAACACATACTTGGTGAGTACACGTGTATCACATCAACAATTCAAACATAATGAAAAAAAATCCCCCTAAAAAAAATTAAATAAAATATTAATTATCTTAACAAATAGATCTTTGAAAAAAATAAAAAATCGAATTGAAGCTAAAAAATAATTGTTAATGTTATGTAACATACGAATAATATTGTAAAAAGAAGTGAAAAAAAAAAACCGCAACTATGCCAAGTTGGAAGTGAATTTTAAGTCAATAACATATCCAATCCATTTAATTATAGAATGCGTATAATATTTATTTTTGCATTTTGTTTTAAATTTTTTTTTTCTTTTTGTTGGAAGAAAAGGACAAATTTGGAGAACAAAATCGGCTTCACAAATTTCAAAGAAGGTGTAGACCTTCCGCTTACAGAAACTTCTAATTTTATTTTAAAGCAAAATGTCATATGTGCTGATGGAGGGGTAGAAGTAACGCATCCATACATCCATCCATGATTCAGATTATATTTCAGTTACTTTATTGCAGACATTTTGTTTCTTCCTTCTTCCAGTTTTAGTCAAATTAGGATCAAATTTTATAATTAACCAAAAATATTTTTTTCATCAAAATAGCAGTTACATTTTCATTTTCAATTGTTAGGTGGGAGGTTTTATTTTGGGTTCAATATTCATCATTTACAGAACAAAGGAAAAAGAAAAAAAAAAAACTCATATATGCATTTTTTTTTTAATTTAGACTTTTTTTAAAGAGATAAAAATTGGAAAATAGTAAAAAAGGGAAAAATCACCTAGAGAAATGGATATAATAAGAAATGACAGTAGCATTTTTTAATCATTTATGGAAATCAACTAAATTCTGTTTAATAAGGCAAGTTTTTTTTTTTAAATTCTCATATGGCAATTTGTTCAGGCTAACAAATTTCCTTACATGGATTAATTATTTTTAAAATAAAACGTTATAGACGATATATAATAATAAATATATTAATTCTAACCTACATAGCACAACGTTGTATTCATAAATAAGAGAAATTAATATAAATATTAATCCTTAAAAAAACATAAACACATTAAAAAAAAATAATTTCAAAATATTATTATATCATACCATCTATAAGTAATAAAAAAAAAGTACTAAATAAACTGAATACCATCTATAATTTTAAAATATAAATTCAATATATATATCTTAAAATTATAGATGGTATTTTTTTTGTTTAGTTTGTTTATTTGGTATTTTTTTAATTGATTAAAAAATACCAAATAAAGGAAAAAAGAAATACCAAATAAACAAAATACCATCTATAATTTTAAAATATATATATTTTGAATACATATTTTTCACTATTTTTGGCATTAATGTTAAATTTTGTCATGGGCTGAAATATGGTAATGAAAGTGTTGGTCCAAGTCTTCAATATGGGTCAGGCCTCAAATATTGATAGTTAAAAGCTAATCCAAAATCTTTTTTGTTTTATATAAAAACACCTTTCGTTTGGAAGTTCTAAAAAAATTGTTAGACATCCTCAATTTGAAATAAAGTACCAATTTTCTAAATCATGTTACTTTTATATATATATATATATATATATATATATATATATATATATATATATATATATTTTAAAAATTTTGACCCAATTTGTTGGAGATGAGGGGACATATCTTTAAGTCGTTGCACCAATATTTGCTCTTTTTTATTTTTATTTTTTTATGTAAGAAAATTAATCCATTAAATCTTTGAAAAAAATATTGTTCATAGTCGAAAAAGGATGATTGATATAAAAAATATTTTATTTAAAGGAGTAATAAAAACTACACAATGAATAGAATAAACTATGATTGATTAGATAAATTTTCATATTATAACCAAATAAACAAATGAAATTATATATTTAATTTCTAATGGAATAAAATATTGCACATACCTAATTTCTGGTAAATCATTGATCCAATAAAGTTTAAGATCTTTAGCATAACCATATTCATCATCAAAGTTATCGCCCCCATCATCCATGATAATAGCCCTTTTTTCTACTGTTGGATATGAAAACAAGTTTAGAAAGTTATTAATACATCGATGATGATATAATATACAACTTAAAAAAAAAAAAAGGTCGAATGTATGGTGCTCAAAAGGAAGAACTTATATCGCACCCCAAATTAAATAGAAGAGCACATGTAGATACAGAAGAGCACGTCTTAAATAAAGAAAAAAGATTCATTGTACTTCGTAACGTTACTTTTTCTAAAATGTTTTATACATAAAGTAATTAAAATATCTATTTACGCGTTAAGCATAACATCCTTATTTCAAAGTTATTTGTCATTTCACAAAACAAAAAAGGTATCTGTTAATTTCTACAAATTTATTTTTCTATTTACTATAAATTATTATAAAGTTAATATTTCTTATCATTAAAAACCATTTATTTTGATTCTTTATTAATAACATTATATTAAGAAATTTTAATTACTTTTTGGATATGCCAAAAAATTTAGAATTTAATATCACGAAATGAAGAAAATCGTAAAAGAAGAATTTAAATTCACAAGAAAAGTTTGATTTTTGGTAAATTTTTAAACAAAATTAACATAAATCAGTTTTTTTAGCATTATGAATACACATGAAAATTCGAATCGTCTGAAATAAACATTGAAAATATCTAAATGTACCGTATGAATTTGTAAGAAAAAATTCACTAAATTATTTTATATAATAATGATTAAATTTTCTGTATTCTATTTCATTTCAACTTTTAACATTTCAAATGTTGTTTTAATGACAGTTTTGGATGGAAATGAGCTCCTTGTAGTTGAATTCAATATCCTACATTCCTATTAAAGTATAGTGGCCGCTCAATTATTTTTAAGTGGTTTCAAATAAGATTAGTTTAACTGTTTGAAAACAATAATAATACTATGAAACTCACAATAACAAAATGCACATTTATTGTAAAAAATATTGGAGAATATAATTGAAAATGACTCTTACACGATCACTTTTTCTAAAATATTGTCTAAAATAAATAAATAAATAAATAAATAAATATATATATATATATATATATATATATATATATATATATATATATATATATAGTTAAAAAGCTTGTACAAAAAGCAAACAAAAAATGTATAATTCACATTTAATTTTTTAATTAAAAGAATCACAAAAGAAACAGAAATAAGTTTTCTTGGTAATATCAATCCACGTGAAAATTTGGATATATCTAGAAAAAATACTGAATAGATCTAAATGTTGCATGTGAATTCCTGACACCAAAAGTCGCATATTTCATCTACGTTATTATCTATTCTAATGATTAAAGTTTTCTATTCCATTTACGTTTGAAATCTTTATATTTTACCTTTTAGTTTTCAAAAGTATCCCATATAATTTTGTTTAATAATGGTTTTAGAACGAGATGAGCTTATTGCATTTGAATTCAAGATGAGATATTCCTTTTGAATTATATATAGTGGCCACTCGTTTGACAACAATAACATTATGGCATTCATAATAAAAAGATGAACATTTTTATTCAAAAAATTTGGGCAGAACGTTAAGGTATGACAAAATCATTGTTTATTTATTCATTTACGTCGAGAGTTTTGGAGCTTGTGTTTTGAAAATAAATATGTGTGTAAACTTTGGATGTAATCGGGTCTCGTGAGATTTGAGAGTCAGAGACTTATATAAAAGATCTAATTTCTTTACTCTTGTAACACTTATCGACTACTAATGAATTATGTGTTCTTTTCCATTTGTGGATGTAAACATGTTATAATGAGAAAGCGATCAAATTCCACCACTATATAAACGAGTAAGCTCTTTCATACTTTCATTTGTGCTAAATATTGTCTAAAATAAATAGTTTTATCTCTTTTTTTCTATGTTAAAAGATATATTTTTAATTAAAATAAGCTTGTGTAGAAAGCAAACAAAATAGGGACATAATATTTTTTTTTATTAGGAAAATTAAAATGGAAAAATTAGTTTTCTTGGTTTTATTAAACCACGTAAAAATTTGAATCTGTCTAAAACAAAAATTTAAAAAGATACAAATGTTGCATGTGAATTTCTAAAATAAGAAAAGTAAACCTTGCATGTTTCCACTAAATTACTATCCATTACAATGATCAAGTTTTGTCTATTCTATTTTAAATTTTTTTCAAATAATATTATTTTGATAATTAATGGTTTTCGACGGAGATGAGTTATATGCATTTTGTTGGTTTTTGGTCTACCCATGACATTTTGGAATGGCAGAGACTAAACTGTAATTATGTGTAAATTATAGGGACCAAATGTGTAATTTGGTCCGACCCTATATAGAGATGGAAGTTGGGATTTCCACTATAAATAGAGAATTTGTTTCTCAGATTCATTACGCGAAAAAAACGAAATACGCTCCCAGAGAGAAATCACGAAACACATATTTCTCAATTCATCGGAAGAATTCACGGATTAACGCCCGTACTCTGTGTAATCATACATACGTAGGAAAGGCAACCAAAACAATCCGATTTTTCTTGTGTGGATCAGAATCGCACCGTAATCAAACTTCCCCTACAAAACAAACTGTAAGTCTGTTCATATATTCTGATTACGGATTCTATACATTCGTTATATAATCTATACGTATTTCTAACTTCATTGGTATCAGAGCCAGGTTTATAGATTGATGTGTTCAAATCGAGATTGCTGGAATTCTGTGAATTAGAATTAGTTTTATTCGTTTGAAAGCGTGTTTATTCGTTTAAGTACATGATTATTCGTTTTGATACGGATTTATATTGATATCCGCGTCAAAATAATTCCGTTAATATTGAAATCTGATGTTCCATGAATAAGAATACGTTTTTGTTCATTTTGAATACGTTTTTGTTCATTTTGATACGGATTTGATTTGATATCTGTGTCAAAATAATACCATATTTGATCCAATAGTACAAAGTGTCAAAATGTTTTGTCGGAATTTCAAAAATCCAACCACATCACTGAAATCAACATGAAAAATCGAGTCGAAATCTCAAATTTCACGGCCAACGGAGCCCCGGAAGGCGGCGCGTGGACCTCACGTGCCGCTACTGCGGCTGGCGCTGGTTGCAGATCGATTGAGAGGTTTACTGTGTGTAGGACACGTGGCGTGATGCGATTGGCTGATTCGTGACGGTTGAAAAGTAAACAGTCAAACGGCCAATCATGTGATGACATGTGTCACGCCTCAACCGACGGAAACTGTTCCCAAGACACGTGGCATAACTCGATTGGACGGATTCAACAGTTGAAAAGTTAACATCCAATCACGTGATGCCACATGTCAATGTGTAACCGACTCTAAAACTGCCAACGTCCCACGTGGCGACACGTGAACCAATGGTAAAATAACACGTGTCAAATCGGTTTGTGTGTGCCACGTCATCATGCCATGTCGTCTGCAACGTCATTTTTTGAACCAATCAGGTGATGAAACGTGTCAGTTCGTGCCACGTCAGCATGAATCACATGTCGCCACGTGTCACCTGGAAGCCGGTCTTAGTGGCACGTGACGACGCGTGGGCACGCTTGGCAGGTTGTTCTGGAGTGGGTGTAGGCACGTGCGGTGGTTTCCGGCTTTCAAATTTCGTCAAATTTTTTTCAGAATTAAAATTTACATTTTTCTTGAATTTTTGATATATTTTGATGAATTTTTGGAATTCATTTGATATTTTAAACTAAATTTACTAGTATTTATTGTGTATAAATGCTTAATTTATGTTAAAAAATTCAAGAAAATTCAGTATATTTATTGTGTATTTATATACTGAGTTTTGGTTGATCATTAACAAGTTTTTGCTATTTCTATGTGTTATAGAAATGGCAACTTTCGTTAAAACGGCGAAAATAATCCAGTCTCAAGAGGAGGCAGGGGCGATACAAAAACTAGAAGATGAGATTTTCTCTAAACGGTATCCTCCGTTGGATGAAGGGGATATTGTTGGAGTAATGGAGCGGTTTAACGTGTTAAATCGAGAAATCTAAGAGCTTGTCTGGAAAGGAGGATTTTCCTCAGGGACTGATCCATTAAAAATGTTAAAATTTGCAAAAAAGGCTTTTCGGGAAAAGCATTTTAAGAAATTCTAGTTTGGTGAAAACCCTATATTTGACGCGGCAGTGGTCTCCATCAAAGGATTTATTCCTGAAAAAGAATATGAGTACCAATGCAAAGTGTTTGTATTACAATTGACTGAAACTGGAGCCAAGCTGTTTCATAATCCTAGAACTATGTTAGTTAGAAGTAACAAATTGGTTCGTGGACCCTGTCTGGACATTGTTTTTGAAGGTGTTGAGAACATGCCTCATGATCTCTACTATCAGTTCGTAGAGACAATACTGGTCACCTCTATAGAAATTGAGATTGTTGACCTAGAGGAAGAGGATGAGATCGATACTAGTGTCGAGGCTGATCTGATGACTCCAGAAGGTTACTATAATGTGGACAATTGGGCTGGAAATGATGATTGAGTTCTTCTATTTCCAAAAATTTTTTGTTGCTGATTTCAATGTTCAATTGTTTATTGAATTAGCTACATGCTAAATTTTTCTATGTGGTTGTATTTTTGTTGTTGGATATTTTATGAAATAAAAATGTTTATTTGTTAAGCATTCCTACTTTGGTTAATTGTTTCAGTTCTTTAAATTTTTTTATTTTGATTTTATAACTAAGTGTTATATAATCATTTGCTTTATACTTAAAAAGTTTAGATGTCCAAATAAACTAGTTGTCTGAAACATAACCAATAGAAATATTTATTATTGGAAATTTAAAACTAACATAGTGTTTGTATTAGCCCATATAAATGGTGACTCTGTGCATTGCGCATAGTGTTCGATTTTATGTGAACCAAACACTATTTTTAGCTTTAAATGATCTTATAATAAATATGGTGTATCGCTTACTTGTTTGTGCTACTTCGTCTTTATAGTTTTCAATGGCTGCTGCCAAGTCAATTGTCGTTGAATTGAATAAGGACCTACACTTGAACGGTGACAATTATGAGGTTTGGACGATGAAAGTCTAATACATAATTGAAGTGTAAGAGGCTCTTGACACTCTGGAGAGAATAATGGTTCCTCCTGAAGAGGGTACCACCGCACAAGCCAGAAGGGACCTTGAGGTTATCAAATCTGGAAAAGGAAAAACTCTACTGCCCGCATCATCATGCTTAGTGCAATGGATGATGATATCACGAAAAGGTTTTGCGTCTACCCCACAGCTAAAGAACTATGGGATGCTCTCAAGGAGAATTTTGGAGGTGTCTACTTAACAAAACTCCGTTCTTTGAGTATCAAATTTGATACTTATAAGAAGAGAGCAGACCACACGATGAAGAGGCATTTAAGAGAAATGTCCAACATGATCATGGAACTTCATGATGCTGGTCATAAGTTGACTGAAGAGCAAAAGGTTCAAGCTGTGATACGCCGGACAGGTGGGAGCATATGAAGTTGCACCTAACCCATGCCAACGACATTAACACCTTTGATGATGCAGTTCGTCATCTTGAACTAGAGGAGGACCGTTTAACTTCTCTCCGTGTGAGATCTGAAGTTCACATGGTAGGTTCAAGTTCTGGTCTGAAGTCAAAGGGAAAGAGTAAGAGGTTCTTTCAGAAGAAAGCTAAGGGAACGGCGGGCAGTGTTCTAGTTCAAAAGAAGGGCAAGAAAAAGGTTAACATTTCTAGAGTGAGATGTTATAATTGCAGACAGAAGGGGCATTTTGCAAGAGACTACAAAGGTCCTAAGGTCAATGTTACCGCATTGTATAAGTGTTATACATATGTTTCCAGTTCTGTTTTCCTAACTGAATCTCATCCTTTGTGGATTGTAGACTCAGGAGCCACAGACCATGTAACAAAGGATCATGATTCCTTTGTAGAGTTCCGAAGTGTTCCAAGGGGAACAAAATGGATATATGTGGGAAATAATTCAAGGGAGGAAGTCTTAGGGATTGGCTGTTGTCAGCTGGTTTTGAATGGTGGTCGACCACTATTCCTTGAAGATGTCCTCTATGCTCCTGGAATACGAAGGAACTTGATATCTGTTTCTGCCCTAATGAATTTAGGATTCATGTTGTCTTTTGAATTAAACAATTGGATATAGATCCAAATTATTTGTGTAATAATAGCTTTTCTTTTAATGTTAACTCATCTGTGGATAATGTTAGCATTTCAAAAATGTGGCATGCGAGACTTAGTCACATTGGTCAACATCGTTTAGTACGATTGGCTAAAGCAGTTTTGTTGGCCGATTTATCAAAAGTAGATCTCCAACTTGTGAAAGCTGCTTAAAAGGAAAGATGAGAAGAAAACCATTTGGTAAAGCTACGTGAGCTGACCAACCATTGCAACTAATCCATTCTGACATCTGTGGCCCAAAGAATGTTCGGGCAAGGCATGGTGCGTACTATTTTCATTACATTATAGGCGACTATATAAGGTATGGTCATGTCTATTTGATTGCACATAAATCTGAAGCATTAGCATGTTTCAAACGATTTATGGCTCTAGTTGAAAATCAATTAGAGAGGAGAATCAAAGCTTTAAGGACTGATCGGGGAAGAGAGTACCTTTCCGAGGAATTTAAAGTTTTATGTGATGAAAAAGGTATTGGACATCAGTTGACAATACCTAGGACTCCACAACAATATGGAGTAACGGAAAGAAGAAACCGAACCCTTTTAGAGATGGTAAGGTCGATGATGGCTGAAGCCAATTTGCCTATCTCCTTTTGGGGAGATGCAATATTGACTGCCACATATGTACTCAATAGAGTACCTTCTAAGTCCGTTTAAACCACGCCTTATGAATTGTGGATGAGCCGCAAGCCCAATTTGAGCCATTTACGACCATAGGGATGTGCTACCTATGTTCATGATACATCTAGCAAGCATGGCAAGCTAGGCCCAAGAGGCAAAAAAGGTATCTTTTTAAGATATCCTGATCTCTCCAAAGGATATGTCCTAGTGGGAGAGAATGAGAATGGTCAAATAACAGAATTTGAGTCACGAGATGTCACATTCTTAGAGAATGAATTTCCTAAGCTGGAAGAGGTCGATAAGGAATTCACTTTCTTTGAAACTCAAGAGTCTAAAACTTCAGGATCACTCAATCCAAGTGGGAGGAATGAAGTTGAAGAAATAAGGGAAATGGAAGAGAATGATGTTTTTCAACCTTCACAAGCGGATTTGAGTAATCTTGACCCTTACTCAAGTGGTCTTGATTTGAGTGGGAGTCTTGTTCCAAATTCAAGTGTGAATATGGATATAGATCCCAGTGGGAGTGGTCCCAGTGGGAGTTCTACCCAAAATCTTGATGAATATATGAGATTTATTTATCAAGAAGCAGAACCTCTAAGGCGATCAAAGAGGGGAAACATTCCGCGATGCCATCATTTAGTTGATAGCGAAGTTTTCTCGATCGTAGCTCAAATTGAAGACATTCCAACTAACATGAGAGAGATATTAGAATCTCCAGTAAAGGAAGAATGGATAAAAGCGATGGAAAGTGAAATGGAGTCAATGAGGATCAACAAAGTTTGGGAACTAGTTGATCTACCCAAAGGGTGCAAAGCTATTGGGAATAAATGGGTACATACTATTAAGCGATCAGCGGATGGGAAACCTATCCAGACTAAGAGTTGGCTGGTTACGAAGGGGTTTACAAAATAGGAAGGAATTGACTATCAGGAGACTTTTTCACCTGTTGTTCGTTTCACGTCTATAAGAATAATACTTGCTTTTATAGCATGTATGGACCTTGAATTACATCAAATGGATGTAAAGACTATGTTCTTAAAATGGTGAACTGAACGAAGAAATCTATATGGTTCAACCTGAAGGTTTCATCGTCCAGGGACAAGAATATAAGGTTTGTAACCTTAAGCAGTCTTCAAGACAATGGTATTTTCGTTTCCATGAAGCGATTATATCAATGCAATTTAAGGTGATCAATGCAGACTCATGTGTCTACATTAAGCGTGAAAACGGAGAGAAGTTTGTCATTCTAACATTATACGTTGATGATATTTTGTTAGTAGGAAATGACACTTCCTTACTTAAGAAAGTAAAGACTTAGTTGTCTTCTAACTTTAAGATGAAAGATCTAGGAGAAGGTAATTACATAAGAGATTATTGGCTCTTTCACAAGAGACGTATATCTTAGAACGGTTTGGTATGGCTTACTGTGATCCTGATCCAACCCCTATTGCAAAAGGTACGGAACTGAATGCAAGTATGTGTCCCATACTCCAAAAGAGACTAAAAGGATGGAGAGAATTCCTTATAGGTGTGCAATTGGTAGCTTGATGCATACTATGATTTGTACACGACCTGATATAGGATTTGAGGTGGGTCTCGCAAGCCATTATCAGGCTAATCCATGTTTGATGCATTAAGCAACAGTGAAAAGGATATTGAGATATTTAAAGGGGACTTCAAATTATTCCCTTTGTTACCAAGGAAAGGATCTACAGTTAAAGGGATACACAGATGCTAATCACGGAACTGATAAAGACGGGAGGAAGTCCACGTCTGGGTATATTTTCATTCTAGGAAATGGTGCAATTTCCTAGTGTAGCAAGAAACAAGCTTGCGTGGCATTATCGACTATGGAGTCAGTATATGTAGCTGCAGTACAAGAAGCGGTTTGGTTAAAACGCTTCATAGATCTTTTAGATCTATTGCCTAAAAGAAAATCTACAACTATCTATTCCGACAGCACTGCATCGATAACTTATTCCAAGAATATTTGTTATCATGGAAAAAGCAAGCATATCGATATAAAAAAATATCATTTTGTTAAAGACAAAGTAGCACAGAGAGAAATAAGTTTAGTGCATGTTCCAACTGGAGATATGATTGCAGATTCGTCAACGAAACCAATAGCTCCAAATTTTTTTTTAGTAAAAATATCTTGGATTTTGGTCTTGGAGGTTATAGGAACATGTTGTTATTTTTGAACTGTTGTAATAACTTTGGTAAATTCTATTAGAATAGAATGTGAGTTATTTGTTGTGTTCAAATTCATTCACTATTTAAAGCGATACACATGGAGCTATTGAGTATAGTTCAGTATGTTGGCGAAATGTCATCTACTCACATGGATGAATCTTTTACTATGAGTTATGTGTTTATATGTAAGAGTGGGAGTGTGAGAAACTCCATATTTGATATGTGAAATATCATTATTTCGTTTATACCGAAAGCTGTCCTGTGAAAGGCTTAAATGTGGACTAGAGGTACTGATGCATGAGTTGCATTTAGAGACTGAATGCTTTCGCATAGTGTTTGTAAAACATAGGTCCTAAGTGGATTAACACTATGGCATATTTTAGTAATATGTGTAAAAGCCGACCAAGGGATGGAAAGAAGAAAATTGATCTCGACTTTCCAAATGTGAGACCCAAATGAAAGTATGAGTTTCAAATTCACCCTTAAGGATTCTTGTAAATCACAAGAAGGGTATGTCTGATGATTAATTTGATTAGAACCCTAAACCAGGCTTTGTTAGCTATGAACGGGCATATAAGGACCGTCAGATAAGCATTAGACATATGGCGGAAGGTTATTTATGGAGAGGAAGTACATTTTCAGTAACATGTCACTTAGTAATCATATAACACTCGAGCTCAATACTTATTCGTGGAAAAGGTATGTAGTGCATATGAATGTTTTCGTGAGATCAAAAGTGAGTCAAAAACTAGTGATCATGGAAAATGGACTAGGGGGAAGTCGCGTTAAGCTAAAGGTGGAACGATGAAGGAGAGCTTCAAAGGTTTAACTGTTACGTTGACTGGTCGCGTGAATTCGCCAAATAAGAATTGAAAGAGGTATGTGTGTTCAATCGCCATGAAAGTATGTCTTATCATGTGCGAGTGGGAGATGTTGGTTTTTGGTCTGCCCATGACATTTTGGAATGGCAGGGACTAAACTATAATTATGTGTAAATTACAGGGACCAAATGTGTAATTTGGTCCGACCCTATATATAGATGAAAGTTGGCATTTCTACTATAAATAAAGAATTCGTTTCTCAGATTCATTACGAGAGAAAAACGAAAAACGCTCCCAGAGAGAAATCACGAAACAAATATTTCTCAATTCATTGGAAGAATTCACAGATTAACGCCCGTACTCTGTGTAATCGTACATACGTAGGAAAGGCAACTAGAACGATCCGGTTTTTCCTGTGTGGATCAAAATCGCACCATAATCAAACTTCCACTGTAAAACAAACTGTAAGTCTGTTCATATATTCTGATTACGGATTCTATACATTCGTTGTATAATCTATACGTATTTCTAGCTTCACATTTGAATTTAAACATCCAAGAATTTTTTTTCAATCATAGTGACCTCTCAATTATTTTTATGTTTTTTCAAAAAAGATTAATTAAATTGTTTGAATCCAATAATACGATCAAATTCAAAATATTAAAAATAATAATAATAAAAAAAAGAAATATAAACTCGTTCACATTTTAAATTTTTTCAAATATTGTCGAAAATTAGTGGAATTATCTTCTACTTGGAAAATGATATATTAAACTAAGATGGTATAGAAAGCAAATGAAAGAGGGGCCTAATTCTTTTTTTTTTTTTTTTTTTAAATTAGTAAGATTACAGAAGGAACAAATTTTGTTTTTCTTAATATTACAAATTCACATGAAATTTTGGATCTCTCTAAAACAAACAATGAATACATTTAAATATTGCATGTGAATTCCTGAAACTAGAAAAGTAAACATTGCATCTTTCCACTAAATTATTATCTACTATAATGATCAAATTTTGTCTATTCTATTTACGTTTCAAATCCTAACATTTTACGTTTTATTTTCCAAATTTTCATCATATAATTTCTTTTAATACTGGTTTTGGATGAATATGAGCTGTTTGTATTAGAATTTAAAATTCTACATTCCTTTTGAAGCATAGTGACCTGTCAATCATTTTCAAGTTATTTCAAATAAGATTAATTAAGCTATTATAATTCATTAATACTATGAAATTGAAAATAAAAATGTGCACGTTTATAGTACAACTTTTTTTAAGAAATGAAATATAAACTCTTTCGAATTTTAAACTTTTTAAATATTTTCTAAAATTAGTATATTTATATTTTCCATGTAAAATGATATATTATCAATAAATTAAGTTTGTATGGAAAGCAAACTAAGGATAGACCAAATTCTTTTTGTTTTTTAAAATTAGTAAAATTACAAAGGGAATATATTTCAGTTTTCTTGGTATTACAAATCCATGTGAAAATTTGGATCTCTCTAAAACAAACACTTAATACATCTACATGTTGCATGTGAACTCCTGGAACCAGAAAAGTAAACCTTGCATGTTTCCACTAAATTATTATCTATTATAATAATTAAATTTTGTCTATTCTATTTACATGTCAAATCCTAACATTTTACGTTTTATTTTCCAAATTTTCAGTAAATAATTTCTTTTAATATTGGTTTTGGATGGAGATGAGTTGTTTATATTTGAATTAAAAATTTGCATCCCTTTTGAAGCACAGTGACCCGTCAATCATTTTCAAGTTGTTTCAAATAAGATTAATTAAACTATTTGAATTCATTAATACTATGAAATTCGAAATTAAAAAATGCACGTTTATAGTAAAAATTTTCTTTTTTTTTTTTTTTAAAAAAAAAGGAATATAATCACTTTCACATTTTTCAGTTTTTTAAATTTTTTCTAAAATTGGTATATTTATATTTTCCATGTAAAATTATATATTATCAATAAATTAAGCTTGTATGAAAGCAAACAAACGATTGACCGGATTCTTATTGTTTTTTAAATTAGTAAAATTACAAAAAAATAGATTTTAGTTTTCTTGGCATTACAAATCCACGTGAAAATTTGGATCTCTCCAAAACAAACATTGAATACATCTAAATGTTGCATATGAATTCTTAAAACCAGAAAAGTAAACCTTGCATCCTTCCACTAAATTAATATCTACTATAATGATTAAATTTTGTCTATTCTATTCACGTTTCAAGTCCTAACATTTTATGCTTTATTTTCCAAAATTTCATTAAATAATTTATTTTAATACTGCTTTTGGATGGATATGAGTCGTTTATATTATAATTTAAAATTCTATATTCATTTTTAAGCATAGTGACCCGTCAATCATGTTCAAGTTGTTCCAAATAAGATTAATTAAACTATTGGAATTTATTAATACTATGAAATTCAAAATTAAAATATGCACGTTTATAGTACAACTTTTTTTTTTTTTTAAAAAAAGGGAATATAAACTCTTTCACATCTTTAATCTTTTAAATATTTTTCAAAATTAGTATATTTATCTTTTTATTGTAAAATGATATATTTCAATAAATTAAGCTTTTATAGAGAGCAAACAAAAGATGGACCAGATTCTTTTTGTTGTTTTAATTAGCAAAATTACAAAAGGAAAAGATTTTAGTTTTCTTGGTATTACAAATCCACGTGAAATTTGAATCTATCTAGAACAAATGCTGAATACATTCAAATGTTGAATGCGAATTCTGATAAGTGTATTTTATATGCTTATATTGCCTTAATTTATATGCTTTAATTAAGTTGTTTTACTCCATTTAAGGCGTAGTTTACTTCCTTTGTGCTATTTTCTGTATTAGGACCTTAAAGATGGAAAATGAGCTAAAAGTACATGAGGATCAGTCCAGGAGTAGTTTTGAGGCATGACCATGCCTTAAGGGGTGGTGATTTTGAAGATTTGGAACTGAAATTATTATTTAGGCCAACTTTATTAGTGGGCCTAATTGGAGCTGCAGGTTTGACTTTTGAGAAAGGAGTCAAGGACTTCTCTTTAGGGTTTTTCCTTTTTTTGTACCATTCCTATTCCAATAAGATTGATTAACATGTTTTCTTTTTTCTTTTTTTTTTTGAGGGAATTAGTTTGTTTTTATCTCTCCTTTTTAGTTTTAGTTTTGGGGGATATTATTTTTAGTCTTGGTCTTTACGTTTTGGGGAGATAGTTAGATTTTTATTATTTTTTCTCTTTTCCTTTGTCTTTGGGAACGTAGTGGAAGATGTGAAGAAGTGGAAGCCGTGATTGAAAGGCTAGGGTTTGGAGCGTTTTATTCCACCTACATCAATGATTCATACAATTCTCCATCTATTATCTCAACTCTCTAGTTTCCTCTGAACTTCCTCTTTATTATGTTTTCTTTAGTTTTCTTGGTTGTAGTTAGTTTAGTCATGAACTAAATCCACCATAGCTAAGGCTATGGTGGATCTTAGCGTAAACTCGATGTAATTACTTTTTAGTTTAATATAATTTAACTCGTTTTTTATTTTTCGTTGATTGTGTTATAGATGCTTAATGCTTTGAATGAGTAACCATCAATTTCAATGCCTCTAGTTAATTTATAATTGACTAAAGGACTATATTAATGGAATCACATAACACAATGATTACATGACCATTACTTTTGTGCCTCACTAGTCTGTGCTAGGTTTTCATGAACTTAATGCTTTCTTGCTTAATTGCTTAGAACTAAGAGGTTTAAGTGCTTAGGTTAAGAATTAGAACTGATAGCCCTAACTAGCATTGATTATCCGTGGAATTCACCATCTTTCAAATTTAATCGAGTTAGTTGTATGACTTTAAGAATTATTAGAACGTATGTTAGGTGAAACCGGACACTTACTTAGCCTTTCCATTGAATTTTTCTTTTCAATTTTCTTTCATTTTAATTAATTTTTTCTTAGTTTTATTTTAGATTTGTTGACTTCAATTTTGATGATCACAAGTTGACATTAATTAAAAGTATTTCTTAAATTGCTACACATAAAAGCTTTATGAGATAAAATACTATTAGGCATAATTGTAAAAACAACTCATGCTTATAAGCTGTAAAATATTTTCAAGGGTACATATGCTTTTAAGAGCTTCAAAATTACTTACAAGAAGAAACCAAAAGCTATGTCATCTTCTCACATTATCTTTATTACATGAGAATAATATTCATTTCATCTTACTACTTGAGAAAAACAGCCATATGTAGCTTATTAGATGAATTCAACACTTTCTTAAGCTTGTGACTTGACTTCAAGTGCCATACTCATTTTATCACTTGGAAAGATTGTTTTTCTTAAGCTTGTGACTTGACTTCAACTATCACCATCTCTTATCACATGAGATCAACTCATATTGTCACTTGAAACAAACAGCCATATGCATCTCATTAGATGAATTCAACATTTTTCTCTTCATAACTTGAAATCAACCACCATATTTCATTTTATGAATTGAAACAATTGGCCATTTCTTCATTCTCCAAGGCTTTCTTTCACCTATAAAAGGAAATGAAGATCAAAGCTTGAAAGTAAGAAGACTTACATGCAATATTCACACTCTTAAGCTATTATTCTTTAAAGTCTTCCATAATTTCTCCAAGAGCAAAGTTAAGAGAAAAGAGCTTTATTCTTTCACTCAAATATTCATATTTTCGGGAATTGTATATTCACACAAGGTTATGTAAAAGGGGGTTTACTTTATTGGTAGTGTGATCAACAAATTCTGTGAAAGTTTGGTGCTCGAGCTTTAAAAAGCACTAGAACAGTTTGCTACTTAAGCTCAAAAAAGTAATGGTAGAGGTTTGATACTAAGCCTATAAAAGTATTGAGTTTGTTACTAGAACTCATAAAAAGTAACACAGGCTTGTTTCCTACCCATAAAAGAAACGTTAATGAAAATCTCAAGTTGTTGGCTTTGGGACTGGATGTAGACCGATTGGGTCAAACTAGGATAAAATTCGATATCTTCATTTCTCTATCCCTACTCTCTTTATATTTACTGCTATTTAAATCCTTGCAATTTAAATTAATAGCTTTATTGTTTAAAGTCACTTTTATTCAAGCAAATTTATATTCACAAGTTTTTTTTTTTAATTCCGCATTTTTGTAAAACTTGTGTTTATTTGGTGAAAAGTGTTTTTCATTAAAAAGAATTTTTTAAATAGTTTATAAAAATTTTTATTCGGCATACAGTACTATTCACCCACCCCTAGTACTCTAGCTAGCCTATTTAGGACCGTCAAGATTTAGAAAATAAATATTCAAAGATATAATATCTTGCCTAGTTAACAAATGACCTGATTGCGTAAAGTGATTGCATGATTGGTCCTCATGGGACCGATACTCTACTTACCATGTATTACTTGAGTGACTGAGTGCACTTGCTCTATAGTGTGTGTGTTTAATATGTATCAAATTCCTAAAACCAGAAAAGTAAACCTTGCATCTTTCCACTAAATTATTATCTACTATAATGATTTAATTTTGTCTATTCAATTTACATTTCAAGTCTTAACATTGTACGTTTTATTTTTCCACATTTTCATTAAATAATTTCTTTTAATACTGGTTTTAGATGGAGATGAGTTGTTTGTATTTGAATTAAAAATTTTGCATTCCTTTTGAAGCATAGAGACCGTCAATCATTTTCAAGTTGTTTCAAATAAAATTAATTAATCTATTTGGACTCACTAATACTATGAAATTCACAATTAAAATATGCACGTTTATACTAAAAATTTTTTAAAAAATGAAATATAAACTCTTTCACATTTTCAATTTTTTAAATATTGTCTAAAATTAGTATATTTATCTTTTTCTTGTAATATGATATATTATCAATAAATTAAGCTGGTATAGAAAGCAAACGAAAGATGGACTAGATTTTTTTTTAATTAGTAGAATTACAAAAGGAACATATTTCAGTTTTCTTAATATTACAAATCCATGTGAAAATTTGGATCTCTCTAAAACAAATATTGAATGCATCTAAATATTGCATGTGAATTTCTAAAACCAGAAAAATAAACCTTGTATGTTTCTAGTAAATTATTATGTATTATAATGATATCTATTCTATTTACATTTCAAATCCTAACATTTTACTGGTTATTTTTATAATTTTCATCAAATAATTTTCTTTAATAATGGTTTTGGACTAAGATGAGCTTTTTATTTGAATTTAACATCCTACATTCTTTTCGAAACATAGTAGTCACTCAATCATTTTCAAGTTGTTTCAAATAAGACTAACTAAACTTTTTGAATTAAATAATACTATGAAATTCACAATTAAAAGATGTTCGTTTATAGTAAAATATTTTGACAAAAGAGGAATATAAACTCTTTCACATTTTTAATTTTTTCAAATATTGTCAAATATTAGTCGATTTATCTTTTTCTTCGAAAATGATATATTATTGATCAAATTAAGTTCTCATAAAAAGTAAATGAAATAAGGGCCTAATTCTTTATTTTTAATTAGTAAAATTACAAAAGGAACAAATTTTAGTTTTCTTAGTTTTATGAATCCATGTGAAAATTTGGATTCGTCTAAAACAAACATTGAATAGATCTAAATATTTCATATGAATGCCTGAGACAAGAAAAGTAAACTTTGTATATTTCCATTAAATTATTATCTATTATAATGATTAAATTTTGTCTATTCTATTTATGTTTCAAATCCTAACATTCTATGTTTTATTTTCCAGATTTTCCTGAAATAATTTCTTTGAATAATGGTTTTTGACATAGATGAGCTGTTTGTATTTGAATTTTCCATCCCACATTCCTTTTAAAGCATAGTGGCTCCTCGATCTTTTTCAAATCAAATAAGATTAACTAAAAGAATACAATTTTTTTTTATAATTCTCTTTCTTTTTAAGGGTGTAGTATCTGGTCTCAAAAAGACTCGAACTCTAAACATCCCATTTAGGGAGAGATGCATTTTCCATAAAAACCATACTAGATTTGCAAACTTTTTGAATTTCAATAATACCATGAAATTCACAATTTCAGGATGCATGTCTATAATAAACAAATTTGGGAAAAAATAAATATAAACTCTTTCACATTTTCAAATTTTTTCAAATATTATCCAAAATGAGTATGTGAGCGTAGATTTTTCTGACCTCAATGATGAAAATTGAATTAGTTATCCTTTACATCAAGCTTTCTTCATGAATTAGTTCAAAGGATGAAGACGGGCACTGATTGAACTTGGCAACGAACCCAAGAATCATCCGAGAGATTAGAGGATTAAACCCTAATTTTAACAAGAGTCGTACAGCTCTTTTCTGGATCTTACAGTTGTACTTTGAACCGTACGGCTCTATATAAAAAAATGTTGAGCCATGAAACCAAACAGGACTATTAAGATTTTTACCTAAAATACGACCCTATACTTGAACCTTAAGGCTCTATTCCTCAATAATTTGAGCCGTACGACAAAAAAAAAAAAAAAATCTTACCTATGGGAGACAGAAATGGGCTCTCTTCTCCTAAAAAGACAAAGAAAGTCAGTTGGATAAGAAGAAGGAGGTGGATAAGAAAAGAAGGGCATAGAGAAATTGAGGAAAGGACCATTAGTAAGATAGTGAGAGACAGAGTTAGAGAGAGTTACAGAAAAAAGAGAAAGAAAGGGAAGCACATCCAAACTCCTATAACTCACCAGCTTTTGACTTCTAAAAGAAAAACATTAATCTTTCTAGCTTTAAACACTCAAAATTCAATCCATTATTCTGGTTTATTATCTCAAAGGCAATTTGAGATGAAAGTGGACTCATTTGGAATCGGCTTACATCTTAAGAATGGGTTTCGAAGGCTCAAAATACTGGATAAACGCATTAAAGGTAACTTCTGATACACCATAAATCCTTTTACTGCTTTCTGGATTATTTTTGTTATGTGTTTTGAATTTTTAGCCAAAAACAAAGTCTGCTCATTTGTGGAGGTTAGAGTCGTACGACTTCGTTCTTAGCCATAATAGAGCTGCACGCCTCTATTTTGTGGAAATAAGAGCTGTACATCCCTAATTTAAGACCTATGACATGTGGGTTTTCTACAAAACAAAATTTTCAACAAACCATATTTGAGTTGTACAGTTGAAATTAGATTTGCACAGCTCTGTTTTTACAGAATAGAGCTGTACGGCTCTAATTCCCCTGAATTTTATGATTTCAATTATGGATCTGGAGTTTGAGCCATTTTCATTCACAGCTTAGTGTTTCACAGGCCTCCAAAGGTTTCATAACTAAATGAGAAAGTTATTTAAGTAAAAATCTCAAAACGAACAAATTTTCATTTTCATACGGCTCTTATATTCTGGTCTGGGTTTTATGTTCAACCAATTTTCATGCATTTTGAAATTATTTTTTTGTATGTTTACTGCTTAGTGGCCTAGATTTAATTTCTGTGAAGTACAAACCTCCACGAATGGAGTTCCATTGAAATTTCGCGATAACCAACCTATCGAAATATGCATTAAAAATGTTTTCCCGAAAATACACTTTAAAATCATTTTTCAGGCCATGTTGGTTAAATCTGTTGGGTTCTCTCAACTGTTTTGCCCCTTTTCACATCCCAAATAATCTATCATTCCTTACTGTCTTATTTGAGTCTTATGTGCATATATATTTATTATGCTACTAACCTTTGTTTTGCAAGTAGATATATGCTAGGTTAGATCTAGCTTTCTATTTTTAGATTATTCGTGTATTTTAGGCGATTGTATCCCATATCCCATTTTTGCAAATGCATCCCTTAGAGTAGATTATTTTATCTGGTTGTAATTTATTTTTTTTGAATTTCTTTAGTTTTCTGTATTTATTTATCGTTTTTCATATAAGCATATAGAAGAAAACTAAGGATGAAAATGGAAAAGACAGTGAACATAAAAGACGTGAAAATTAGAATTGATAGAGTAACTGTATATACATGTAATTATAATTGTATTGTCTTGTAAATGGCCTATACGTTTAGGCCCATTCTGTATCTTGCGTGTGTGTGTGTGTGTATATATATATATATATGTTGGGATTCGTCCCTGGAAATCAACCGATAAAAGCGGAAAACACACGTTGATTTCCTCGAATCTGATCCTAGGAGCTAATGAAGTGGAAATAAAAAACCAAAGCCATTAAAAGGAAGTTTAGAAACTTACCCAAAAATCTCTTGAAGAGATGGCTGTAGAAATCAAAACAGATTTCCTCCACCATCACGTACACGAACGGCTATCAGACTAACCCCGTGCTAGCAGATCGAATTTTCCAAAAGAAGAGAGGAGAAGTGGGTGGCCAACATCCTAGAGAAAAGTAGCTCCATCTTTTTCTTTTTATAACCAAAAGAAAGAATTTAAGCATTAAAGAGGCAAAGTCCAACTTTGCAACTCCAAAGTCGAAACCATGACTCACCACCTTTCTCTTCTTTATCCATTAAGAAGCAAAGTCCAACTTTGCAACCATAATGTCAAAAGAATGACTCAACACCAGGCCTATGAATTTTGGCCATAACACTCCATTCAATGTGGGCTTCAATTCTTTTAAGCCCAAGCACATTCTAATTCCAATGATTTAATTAATGTCAAATGTAACTTTAATTTAATGTGTATGCTTATATATTATACCAAATAATATCTAACATACAATTAAATTAGAATTCATTTAACCTATTAATTTAACCACGGAATCAAATTAGACATGCATAAAAGGAAATAGGCAAATAACATCTTGAGGCCCCTGAACTTTTATAGAATTTGCAATTGGCCCCCTGATCAATTTTTTAAACACATTGGGTACATGATCTTTTTGTTTTAATAGTATTAGCCCTAAACTCGAAATTTTTTTCTCTTGTGGGGTACAGTATCTGTTCACTAACACGTGACACAATTTTTGAGAAAAATAGAAGACTCTAGAGTTGATTGGAGAAATCATAATTATACTTCCTATGCAGTTTTATGATAGCTACGAATATCAATTATACCCCCAATTTAATCTCACGTGTTTGCGAAAATTGTGTCACATACCAGTGAATGGATACTACAGCCCACGGGAGAAAAAGGTATCGAGTTTGGAGCTAATACTATTAAAACAAAAAGATCATGTACCCAATGTGTTCAAAAAATTGATCAGGGGGCCAATTGCAAATTCCATAAAAGTTCAGGGATCTCAGAATGTGTTTTGCCAAGGAAATACATGCAAACCTATACATGTATAAATATTTCCACCTAAATAATCTCATATATTAATTTATTGAATTAATTATAAGAATGCCAAAATAAATATTAATTATATTATGTTGATCAATCCAATTGATCTATATAAGATAATGAAAGGAACTCTTTCTCTTCCACATGTATACTCCAAGTACACACAAAATCCTTTAGTCTAGTCCAAACGTTCAATGTGCAAGATCCGATGGGCCCATCTTTATGTTGGCAGTGGGCCTATGGCCCACCCACAGACTGCAGGCGGGCTCTAGTAAGCCACTACAGCTCCCAATTAAGATGGAGATAGCAGTCAAACTGGAATCATAGCCCTATAGTTTAAACTTGTGTATCCTATGTCATTGATATTAGTGTCTAACATAGAGGCATGGTTTGATCACCCTCTATTGTGTCTAGACATTTACTTGATCCCGAATGAACTAATGCTCATAAATAAGTTCCAACTTGTTTAGGTGTGGCCACACTCTTATCAGTTCCATTCATCAAGAGGCCGGTGATATCTTCTCAGTGGACTACCGAGTGACATTCCCATCTGCATATCCATAGCACTACCATGTTCACTGACATACCGGAACGTACCCATACTTAGCACCCTTTTACAGGCCCGTTAGGCATACACCAAAGTATGCCACTTTACATACAGCACCATCATATGGTCAGGTCAAAGGATCCATACAAGTACTACACGAGAATCACTTGTGATCCAATACCATGTGGATTTCTCATTTAGTGGATTGATCCAGCACCATGCCCCTTTGCATGTACCCATTAACCTAGTTGACATCCCTTATACTATGATCGGTAAGACACCGCCATACAACCAGGCTAATGATAGTCTTTAGTTCCATTCATTCCCATGATTGTAATAGACTACGCATGACTTTATGGTCATATCATTTTCCCTATCCATAGTCTTACTGCTAAGTGCCTCACATTTGACAACATGGATATGGATATGTCTATTGGATACTCTATTTAAAACATAGCACAAGATATGTAATAAATAGATTAATGCATTTATTTAATGACACAAATTGTATAATACATATATCTCACATAAATGTATGGTACAAACACAAGGACCAATGCCTTGGGACTAGGGCATATCCAACAATATATATATATATATATATATATATGCTATAAACATCAATAATACGATCAAGGGAGATTTACAAACCTTTCATGGTATCAGAGCTTAAAGGCTATTAACACCAAAACCCTAATTAAATAAGAAACCCTAACCAATGACAACCATTGCCTCCATCGATAACCTCTCTAGCAACTTAACGTCACCGGTCATCACCTTGGCAATGGTCTCATTAATTATTTCTGCTGCTCCAATGGCAGCAATATCGAATTACACTGCTCATTTTCTGATCAAGTTGGATTCAAGTAATTTTATTATGTGGAAGATGTAGCTCGTACCACTGTTGAAGGGTGCTCGTTTAATGCATTATATGTAATGCCCTAGATTTCCTTGCCCTAAATTGTATCTTTATGTGATATATTTAATTCTATGATTATGCATTTAATTATGAGTTTGCATGATAGAACAATTAGTAGGCTTTGGCCTAATGGTAGAGAGATGTGTTTAATAACTAGAGGTCTAGAGTTCGAACCCAACTTAGCTTAATTTAGTTATTTTTTTTAGGATTTATATTTTTGGTTTGGGAGACATAAAATCCCATAAAATCCGAAATTTACTATTTTATATATCCCTTTTATTTAGTTTGACCAATTCAAATCAGAAACTACCAACTTAGTGGAGCAAATCTCTCCCACTTACCTTTCCTTCATCAAATCAACTTCTATTTCCTATTTAACACTACAAATTTCGAAATTTCCTCTAACCCTAGCCGAACTTTATTCTTTCTCTTCCTCTCTCTTTCAAACCAGCCTTGCATCATTCTTGTGAATTCCGAAATTCCATTGTCTCAGTTGAGGAAATCATTCATCTTTCTGAAGGTAAGGAATCCCAATCGGTTTTATTCCATCTTTTAACTCCTTAGAAACTTGCTAAGAACTTTGTTCTTTTCTGTAATTTTCCGAAGTTTCTTCTCTTTGGGAATCATCGGATTAAGTTCGTGACCTAAATCAAGGAGCACCCTCTCCTAATTTCTGTTTTTACTCTAGTGACCGACCCACTGCAATCGAGGTAACAAACAAACTCTAATATCGATTTAAAGCTTTCATAGATTGCATGATAGGTTCCTATTGATTGCATGGTGAGATAATAATCTTGTATATTGAAATTTAAGCATGTATGTTACTGGTATAAAATGGTGATAATTAGGTTAAGGGTTGAAAGAAATATGTATATGCATGTTTCGAATGGTTTTATGCTGGAACTGCTCAATTTCAGATTGTACAGGTTGTGGTAATTGTAGCTTTATTTTCGTTATATGACTCCGATTGGCATGATTCAATTTTCTGTGTTTTCCTGAGACATAAATGTACAAGGTTGTTTTATACTATTTTGGCAAATTCCGTGAGTAAAGTGCTCATATTCCCTATTGAAACTGCCTTATGTGCATTGTGCCGATTTTTTCTTGAACTGCTGAATTTCAGATTGTACAGGTTGTGATAATTTTAGCTTTATTTTGGTTATATAACTCCGATTGGCATGATTCAACTTTCTGTGTTTTTCTGAGACATAAGTGTACAAGGTTGTTTTATACTATTTTGGCAAATTCTGTGAGTAAAGTGCTCGTATTCCCTGTTGAAACTGCCTTATGTGCACTGTGCCGATTTCCTGGAACTGCTGAATTTCAGTTTGTACAGTTTGCGTTGATTATGGCTTTATTTTCTCTCTGTAGCTCCGTTTTCCATGAAACAAAATTATATGTATTCCTAAAATCCTGATGTTCAATGTTGCTTTATATTATTTTTGCTAAATCAGTGAGTAACACGTCCGTTTTGTCTGTTGAAGTCAGACTATGTGCAGTGAACTGAAGTAAGTTTACAGATTGCATGTTTTTAGTGTTTCCTTAATATCTTTTGCTATAGGACTCCGAATTGCATGATTCAAGCTGGCATGTGTTCCTAAGATGTAAGGCTAAAATTCACCTTTGTATTGCCATGCTGAATTCTGAGTCTAACCTACTGGAATATTATGTGCAAGTTGAGGCATGAACTATGAATTCTGAAATTGTCACCTTAGGCCTGAATTTATTTTTAATGTGTGTAAAGCATAATTTTATTCTAGAAATTTTGTGCTAGAACTCATGACATGAAATATAATAATTACAAATATGATTTGGTAAATTAATACATATTGGAATTATGAAATTGAGTTTGGGGTAAGTCCTATTTTAATGGCACCTTGTGTTTATTGAGGTATTGTGCTATGTTTTGGGAATAAGACCTATTTTAATGGCACCCTTTTGATATTGGTATGATTATAGTAATTAATTTGAGTTGTAGTGATTTATACAGTTGTGTTTTGGTTAGTTTGGCAAAGTGTTTACCATGTTTGATTGGTAGGCACTAGGACAGCACCCCAAATTCCGAGGTAAGCCCTAGGTTCATGGCACTCGGTGATGTAAGACCTATGTTAATGGCATTATGATGTAAGACCTATGTTCATGGCATTCTGAGGTAAATCCTAGGTTCATGGTACTCAATGTGTTAAGGAGGTAAGTCCTAGGTTCATGGCTCTCCGCAGAGGTAAGCCCTAGGTTCATGGCACTCTGCAGCGTCTGCTGCCAAACTCCCTATAAGCACAAGTGTATAGGTTAATGCAATGAGTTGTACGCGTATACATAAGTTGATGTTAATCAATGGTTAAGAATGTAATTGCATGTTAATGTTGATTACAATGTGATTTTGATGCTTGGCTGTGATAGTGAGGTTTGTAAGCTATCTTGTGACTTTGGAATTTGTGTATTAGGAAACTAATAATGGTTATTGTGTAATGAAATAACGTCATGTTCATGATACAATTCCTTGTTCTAAACGGTTGTATGCATCTAGTTTGTATGACTTGACTTGGAATTTTATTCTTTGATTAATGATTTGCTACTTAAATGATATGATCTATGTGATATGTGTTGGAGCGGCTTGTTAAACGAGGTACGTTCCCTATTACAAGGATTGTGAGCATAAGTATGTACACTTGTATGAATGATGATTGTTGTTTATTACCCTTACGGTGCTTGATTAATTAATATAACATATATTTGTGAACTGTCATCATTTTATGCAAACTTTAAATTGATGTTTGGGATTTGTTAGTTACTCGTCACTAAGTGGCGCTGTTGATATTTTCAGAGTATGCCGGTGATGATTGAATGATGCCTGACGCCCGTCCTTGGGATTGTGTGGAGGGATTGCTTTGAGTAGACATTAAATAGTTGTTATGAACATTTTAGAATTGAGAATTTCAGATTCTCTAAACTTTTAGGTTTTTGTCATTGAAGTATTATTCGTATTGAATTATTATTTATCACTTAGAATTAAATTTTGGAGTACGTATTTTATGAACATGTGTAGTAGTAATCAGAGGCATAATTGGAAGTTTCTTTTATAATGATGTCCTAGACTTTATGTAATGTTTTCCGCCATTGCATGCTAAGAAAGTTAGGGATGTCACAGTTGGTATCAGAGCCCGCGTTGGTTCCGAGGCTTTGGTAGCATAAGTCACTTGGAACCAAAACTCAGAATCCTAGGATAGAGATTTGAACATAGTGTGAGGTGCATGGGTAGGTAGAACAGGTTTAATTGCTTTGAATTACTTGTTTTCTATTATTAGCTGTATGTATTATATGCTTAGACCTAGCTAGAACCATAATTTTAGAATGCCTCCGCGTAGAGATCCCGTTCGCGATGACTCTCCTCAGCGACGTATGCGGCTGTTGGAAGATGCCGTGCTCGCTATGGCTCAAAGAAATCCAAATAACCAAACTGTCTTCGATCGCATTGCTCGTCACCGACCCCCAACTTATGAAGGATCTTCCGACCCGGTGGTGCTTGAGGGATGGATCCGGGAGATAGAGAAACTCTTTGATGTGACCGGCTGTCCGAACGCCGAGAAAGTCGTGATTGGAGCCTACTACTTGAAAGGCGAAGAAGTATTTCTGTGTAGAATAAAGGATACCTCGGAAGAACTGAAGATCGAGGATATTCCTATTGTTCGAGAATATGCGGATGTGTTTCCTGATGAACTGCCAGGGATTCCACCAGGAAGGGATGTAGAATTTGCCATCGACCTAATTCCGGGGTCAGCTCCAATCTCTAAAGCTCCTTATCGGATGGCTCCCTCGGAGATGCGAGAATTGAAGACCCAGTTGCAAGAACTTGTTGATAAGGGTTTTATTAGACCCAGCGTGTCACCTTGGGGTGCTCCGGTACTCTTTGTCAAGAAGAAGGATGGAAGCATGCGATTATGTATTGACTACCGTGAGTTGAATAAGGTGACCATCAAGAATAAATATCCCCTGCCAAGAATTGAAGATTTGTTTGATCAATTGAAGGGTGCAGGTGTGTTCTCTAAGATCGATCTGAGATCCGGCTATCATCAGATTCCGGTAAAAGAAGACGACATTCAGAAGACTGCCTTCCGGACAAGGTATGGGCACTATGAATTTGAAGTAATGCCCTTCGGTCTCACTAACGCACCAGCAGTGTTTATGGATCAGATGAACCGAACCTTCCACGAGCTCCTTGATGTGTGTGTTGTGGTATTCATTGATGATATCTTAGTATATTCGAAGAATGAAGAGGAGCATGCTAAGCATCTCAAAATGGTGTTGAAAGTATTAAGAGAGCAGAAGTGGTACGCCAAGTTCTCTAAGTGTGAGTTTTGGCTTGGAGAGGTGGCTTTTCTATGCCATGTGATTACCAAAGAAGGTGTGAAGGTGGACCCGGCGAAGATTAAAGCCGTTCTTGAATGGTCCAGTCCTACTAATGTGACCGAAGTAAGAAGTTTTCTTGGTCTTACTGGATACTACAGAAGTTTTGTGCACAACTTTTCAATTATTGCACGACCTTTGACTCAGTTGATGAAGAAGGACTGTAGGTTTCAATGGACTGCAGAATGTGAAGAAGCGTTCCAGATATTAAAAGAGAGACTTACTTCAGCCCCAGTTCTTGCATTGCCGACTGACGGAGTAGAGTATGAAGTGTTCAGTGATGCTTCCAAGTACGGACTTGGGTGTGTACTTATGCAGTTGGGAAAAGTGATTGCCTATGCTTCAAGGCAATTGAGGGTTCATGAAAGGAACTACCCGACTCACGATTTGGAGTTAGCTGCGGTGGTGTTTGCTCTTAAAATTTGGCGCCATTACTTGTATGGTGTGCCGTGCAAGATATACACCGATCATAAGAGCCTCAAATATATTTTCACCCAGAAAGAACTAAACAGGCGACAGAGACGTTGGTTAGAGCTTATCAAGGATTATGACTTAACCTTGGAGTATAAAGAAGGAAAGGCAAACAGAGTCGCAGATGCATTGAGCAGAAAGAGCATCCATTCGGTGAACTTCATGAAAAGACTTCCTATTGATCTTTGCAAGGAGTTTAGCAAGTTGGAAATTGAAGTGGTCCCGAGAGGAGTGGTTCGGGCGAGTTTAAATGCAATCAGTGTGGAACCAGTATTGTTTGTAGAATTGAAAGAGAAGCAGTTGAGTGATCCTGTACTTCAGAAGATTCGTGCAGCGAAGGAGCAGGGTAATGCTGTAGATTTCGAGATTCTTGCAGATGGGAGTATGAAATTTAAAGGCCGATGGTGTGTGCCTAATGATTCAATGTTGAAAGATCAGATCTTAAGTGAAGCTCATTGCACTCCCTACTCTGTGCATCCGGGAGGTGCGAAATTGTACAAAGATTTGAAGATGCAGTTTTGGTGGCCTAGAATGAAGAAAGAGGTAGCTGAGTTTGTGGCCCGGTGCTTGACTTGTCAAAAGGTGAAAATTGAGCATCAGAGGCCTGGGGGATTATTGCAGCCCTTGGCTATTCCAGCATGGAAGTTTGACTCGGTTTCTATGGACTTTGTGTCGGGTTTACCAAAGGTTGCTAATGGTTTAGACACAGTGTGGGTTATTATAGATCGTTTGACCAAGGTGGCTCGGTTTAATCCTATGAAGAAGACCTGGTCTATGGAGCAGTTAGCTGAGGCATATGCGAGTGAAATTATAAGGCTACATGGTGTGCCTAGGGAGATTGTGTCAGATCGTGACCCACGGTTCTTGTCACATTTTTGGACATCATTTCAAGAAGCTTTGGGCACTAGATTGAAGTTGAGTATAGCTTTTCATGCTGCTACAGATGGAAAGACGGAGAGGACAATTCAAACCTTAGAGGATATGTTGCGGTCATGTGCTCTTGACTTCCATAAATCTTGGGTGAAATGTCTAAGTTTGGTAGAGTTCTCCTATAACAATAGCTATCACGCTAGTATCCGTATGGCCCCGTATGAAGTCCTCTATGGGAGGAAATGTCGTAGTCCGACATGTTGGAACGACATTAGTGACACATTGGTGTTGGGTCCGGAATTGATTCAGGATACAGTTGAGAAGGTGAAAGTGATTCAGGCGAATATGAAGGCTGCCCAGGATCGTCAGAAGTCCTATGCAGATCTCAATAGAAGACCTCTTACCTTCGAAGTCGGTAGCAAGGTATTGCTGAAAGTATCTCCTATGAAGGGAGTGATGAGGTTCGGCAAGAAGGGCAAGCTCAGTCCCAAGTATATTGGTCCATATGAAGTGCTTGAGAGGATTGGGGAAGTTTCATATCGGTTGGCTCTACCACCGGAATTGGCAAAAGTTCATAATGTATTCCATGTTTCACAGCTACGAAGATATGTGAGCGACCCTTCTCACGTTATTGCTGTGGATTCGGTGGAGGTGGAACCCAATTTGACATATGAGGAGAAGCCTGTTCAGATCCTCGACCGTCAGGTTCGCAAACTCAGGAGAAAAGAGATGCCTTTGGTAAAGGTGCTTTGGCGTAGCCAGAAGTTCGAAGAGGCTACATGGGAACTAGAGGAAACCATGAGGACTAAGTATCCAGAGCTTTTCGTTTTAGGTTAGAGGCCTTTCCTATCTTTCTTTTGTCTAGAATTTCGAGGGCGAAATTTTTTTTGAAGTAGGGAGGATTGTAATGCCCTAGATTTCCTTGCCCTAAATTGTATCTTTATGTGATATATTTAATTCTATGATTATGCATTTAATTATGAGTTTGCATGATAGAACAATTAGTAGGCTTTGGCCTAATGGTAGAGAGATGTGTTTAATAACTAGAGGTCTAGAGTTCGAACCCAACTTAGCTTAATTTAGTTATTTTTTTTAGGATTTATATTTTTGGTTTGGGAGACATAAAATCCCATAAAATCCGAAATTTACTATTTTATATATCCCTTTTATTTAGTTTGACCAATTCAAATCAGAAACTACCAACTTAGTGGAGCAAATCTCTCCCACTTACCTTTCCTTCATCAAATCAACTTCTATTTCCTATTTAACACTACAAATTTCGAAATTTCCTCTAACCCTAGCCGAACTTTATTCTTTCTCTTCCTCTCTCTTTCAAACCAGCCTTGCATCATTCTTGTGAATTCCGAAATTCCATTGTCTCAGTTGAGGAAATCATTCATCTTTCTGAAGGTAAGGAATCCCAATCGGTTTTATTCCATCTTTTAACTCCTTAGAAACTTGCTAAGAACTTTGTTCTTTTCTGTAATTTTCCGAAGTTTCTTCTCTTTGGGAATCATCGGATTAAGTTCGTGACCTAAATCAAGGAGCACCCTCTCCTAATTTCTGTTTTTACTCTAGTGACCGACCCACTGCAATCGAGGTAACAAACAAACTCTAATATCGATTTAAAGCTTTCATAGATTGCATGATAGGTTCCTATTGATTGCATGGTGAGATAATAATCTTGTATATTGAAATTTAAGCATGTATGTTACTGGTATAAAATGGTGATAATTAGGTTAAGGGTTGAAAGAAATATGTATATGCATGTTTCGAATGGTTTTATGCTGGAACTGCTCAATTTCAGATTGTACAGGTTGTGGTAATTGTAGCTTTATTTTCGTTATATGACTCCGATTGGCATGATTCAATTTTCTGTGTTTTCCTGAGACATAAATGTACAAGGTTGTTTTATACTATTTTGGCAAATTCCGTGAGTAAAGTGCTCATATTCCCTATTGAAACTGCCTTATGTGCATTGTGCCGATTTTTTCTTGAACTGCTGAATTTCAGATTGTACAGGTTGTGATAATTTTAGCTTTATTTTGGTTATATAACTCCGATTGGCATGATTCAACTTTCTGTGTTTTTCTGAGACATAAGTGTACAAGGTTGTTTTATACTATTTTGGCAAATTCTGTGAGTAAAGTGCTCGTATTCCCTGTTGAAACTGCCTTATGTGCACTGTGCCGATTTCCTGGAACTGCTGAATTTCAGTTTGTACAGTTTGCGTTGATTATGGCTTTATTTTCTCTCTGTAGCTCCGTTTGCCATGAAACAAAATTATATGTATTCCTAAAATCCTGATGTTCAATGTTGCTTTATATTATTTTTGCTAAATCAGTGAGTAACACGTCCGTTTTGTCTGTTGAAGTCAGACTATGTGCAGTGAACTGAAGTAAGTTTACAGATTGCATGTTTTTAGTGTTTCCTTAATATCTTTTGCTATAGGACTCCGAATTGCATGATTCAAGCTGGCATGTGTTCCTAAGATGTAAGGCTAAAATTCACCTTTGTATTGCCATGCTGAATTCTGAGTCTAACCTACTGGAATATTATGTGCAAGTTGAGGCATGAACTATGAATTCTGAAATTGTCACCTTAGGCCTGAATTTATTTTTAATGTGTGTAAAGCATAATTTTATTCTAGAAATTTTGTGCTAGAACTCATGACATGAAATATAATAATTACAAATATGATTTGGTAAATTAATACATATTGGAATTATGAAATTGAGTTTGGGGTAAGTCCTATTTTAATGGCACCTTGTGTTTATTGAGGTATTGTGCTATGTTTTGGGAATAAGACCTATTTTAATGGCACCCTTTTGATATTGGTATGATTATAGTAATTAATTTGAGTTGTAGTGATTTATACAGTTGTGTTTTGGTTAGTTTGGCAAAGTGTTTACCATGTTTGATTGGTAGGCACTAGGACAGCACCCCAAATTCCGAGGTAAGCCCTAGGTTCATGGCACTCGGTGATGTAAGACCTATGTTAATGGCATTATGATGTAAGACCTATGTTCATGGCATTCTGAGGTAAATCCTAGGTTCATGGTACTCAATGTGTTAAGGAGGTAAGTCCTAGGTTCATGGCTCTCCGCAGAGGTAAGCCCTAGGTTCATGGCACTCTGCAGCGTCTGCTGCCAAACTCCCTATAAGCACAAGTGTATAGGTTAATGCAATGAGTTGTACGCGTATACATAAGTTGATGTTAATCAATGGTTAAGAATGTAATTGCATGTTAATGTTGATTACAATGTGATTTTGATGCTTGGCTGTGATAGTGAGGTTTGTAAGCTATCTTGTGACTTTGGAATTTGTGTATTAGGAAACTAATAATGGTTATTGTGTAATGAAATAACGTCATGTTCATGATACAATTCCTTGTTCTAAACGGTTGTATGCATCTAGTTTGTATGACTTGACTTGGAATTTTATTCTTTGATTAATGATTTGCTACTTAAATGATATGATCTATGTGATATGTGTTGGAGCGGCTTGTTAAACGAGGTACGTTCCCTATTACAAGGATTGTGAGCATAAGTATGTACACTTGTATGAATGATGATTGTTGTTTATTACCCTTACGGTGCTTGATTAATTAATATAACATATATTTGTGAACTGTCATCATTTTATGCAAACTTTAAATTGATGTTTGGGATTTGTTAGTTACTCGTCACTAAGTGGCGCTGTTGATATTTTCAGAGTATGCCGGTGATGATTGAATGATGCCTGACGCCCGTCCTTGGGATTGTGTGGAGGGATTGCTTTGAGTAGACATTAAATAGTTGTTATGAACATTTTAGAATTGAGAATTTCAGATTCTCTAAACTTTTAGGTTTTTGTCATTGAAGTATTATTCGTATTGAATTATTATTTATCACTTAGAATTAAATTTTGGAGTACGTATTTTATGAACATGTGTAGTAGTAATCAGAGGCATAATTGGAAGTTTCTTTTATAATGATGTCCTAGACTTTATGTAATGTTTTCCGCCATTGCATGCTAAGAAAGTTAGGGATGTCACATTATATCGATGGGATTTTTGCTCCTCCCCTAAAGATTTTACCAAATACAAGTGGTGTGAATCTTGATTTTGAGATATGGGAATAAGAGGATGTTCAAGTTTTAAGATGGATTATAAATTCTTTATCACCGGGAATCGTTACTCAACTTGTTGGCGCTGAAACTACACGAGAGGCTTGGAATCATCTTGTTGCAGCCTATGACGCTGGTTCAAGATCACAAATACTTGATTATCGTTTAAAACTTTGGAACTTGCGAATGTAAGAAACTAAGACAATTGCCTCCTATATTTGTCGAGTCAAGGCAATCTCTGATCAATTGGCTGCACTTCGGGCAGCGATCTCTGAAAATGATTTAGTGGATGTTGTTGTTGATGGATTAATTAATGCTTATCGACCATTTTTTCGATAACCAGAGATCAAATTGGAACACACTGGCTTTGATGAACTCTACAATTTGTTAGTATCTGAAGAGAGAAGCCTGAAACAGACTGCTTCCACTAGGCAATCAGCCCTTACTACCCTTTATAGTGCTCATCAATCTGGGTAGAATCATAGTCGAGGAATCACCAAGGGTCAGCAACAATAGTAGAATTAGAGAGATCATGCACAGGGAAGGGGGCAAAACCTTAACCGCAACCCAAATTTCGAATATTATGATAATACTCCTTCCTTTCCCAATCAGAATTTCCAAAGCAATTTTCCTAGACAAAATAATTATAGTACTATGACATCATTGGACACTTTGACATTTTATTGCCATAATTATAGGGGTATTGGTCATGTTGCACGGAAATGTCCCTTATCGAGATAACCCACAAGCGTCCTAATACAAATTATCCTACTTCCTATTTAACCACCACTAATATGCAGTCGACTCAGGATTGGGTGGTTGATTCGAGTGCAACTCAGTATCTGACAACTAAGTTGGAGAATCTAAACGTTCACAGTGAATATTCTAGACCTAAAGAGGTCACCATTGGTAATGGAACTAAAATCCCTATTTCTCATATTGGTTCTGCTTTACATTCTGTTAATGGTCATTCCATTCATTTTGATGATATTCTGCGTGTTCTGATGCTTCCAATCATTTATTGTTTGTATTTGCTTTAAGCTATTCGAATCCTGTATCAATTGAATTTTTGCTGACTCATTTGTTTTAAAGGATTTAGAGACCAAGTAGGTTCTTCATATAGGTTAGTGAGCCTCTGAGGGGTTACTGACTGTCTGTCTTGTGCCACCGCAACCATATTTACTTCTCTTGCTTGTGTCGTTCTTGAACTAGACCTGGCCGATGTAGTTGTGGAACTACTGCTTTTGTAACCTTGTGAATACCCCCGGCCATTTCAATAGGTACTAGTGCTCTACTTATTCCTCTGATCTTCCTCTTCGTACCTCTCGACACGCTTAGCAAACTTAACCACATCGTTAAGAGAGTGGAACCTCTTCAGCTTCATCTTCTCTTTATAGAGGGGCAAACTGCCATCAATTAGCTTCACAATGAGGGATTCTAGCTTTGGAGCCCTATTTACCAGCACTTGGACATCCATCCACCTTTTATAGTAAGCAGAGAAAGATTCATTAGGTTTCTGGCGAATCCCTTCTAAATCTTCCAAAGTAGTCTCCACCTGAGTGTTGTAAGCATACTACTTTACAAATGCCTCGGACAGATCTTCCCATGTGGAGCGAGTATGAATTGGCATCTTCAAATACCATTTAGCAGTAGCATCCCTTAGAGTGGTTGGGAATAGGTTCAATAGGTGGATTTTCTCGATTCCCAGACTGGACATGATCCACATATAGCTGTCCAAGTGAGCCTCTGGTGGGCCCTCTCCAGTGTACGGAGGTAGATAAGGCATCTAAAAACTGACCGGGAGTAGCTCTCCTCCTTCTGCCATTAAACTAGCTAGGTCTGCACATTTGATGGGATTGTAATGCACCATTTCCTTCAGTTTTGGTAGCAAAGCTTGCGAGTTGGAGAATTTTTCTTTGAGATGCTTCTCAGTAGCCATCTCAATTGAGGCCTCCTTTACCCTCGTGAAGGCTTCATCTTCTTCTGACTGGCGATCGATTTCCCGATGAGGGATGACCCCTCTACTATTACTGGGGATGCCTCCTCCAGCTCCTTTTGTTGCTTGGACCATATTTCCTCCATTTCTGACTGAAGGTGAAATTGGTTGAGCAATCTAACCCCCTTCAGTAGGCATCACAGCTTGCATTTGCTCCCTCAAGGTGGCCTTAAACCAATCCGAGCTTAGTAGTGCATCTACAAATGTATTCATGTTAAAAGGCATCCCTCCACTAGATCTGTCTTGAGCCAAGTCTGTCTTGTCTGCTTCTTCTAACAACAACTAACTGTCAACTGGTAGAGAAGATAACTGACCCTTGAATTCATCTCTGAGTCCAAATCTGAACTGATCCTAACCCCTTCGACAGTTACCGGTTCTGGCTGAATTGACGGGGCTAACTGATCAGACTCTGGTTCGACACGTAATAATCGCTTCGAAGTTTGACTCCAAACTAAACGTTCAACATAGGGTTAGAACAACGAATGGATGTCGTGAGTCTAAATGTTACACGCTAAATGACGTGTATGGTATGGTCGTGAAATGATCACGGTTGAATGTTGTCTCACGAATAAGAGTGATAATGAAGATGATATTTATGTTTTCATTCTTTCTACTTTGGACGTTCTAAGAATACCCAATGCCAAGTGAAAGACAATGCAAGAATGTAGCGTGTGAGCCATCACACGGATAGAGGTTTGGCACTTTTGGGGCACCTAGAGGATGTCATGAAATGGTCACGTTCGCACCAACACACGAACAGAGTTTCGATGCTTTGTAGGTCACTGAAGTGATATGAAATAGTCATATGGGGGCCATCCCATGGACAAAGTTTTGATGCTTTTAGGGCATCTTGGATGAAATGATGTTACAAACAAGTCACATGTGGATAGAGACACGGACAGAGATTAGGCGTTCATGGAACACCTTGTATGATTTGGTAATGTCAGGAAATACCCCTATATGTGTAGTAATCCGATACTGGTGGAGTACCTCGAATGATTCAATGATGTCATGAAATGATCCGATATGGATCGCGACACACAAGCAAGACTTCAACATCACCGTGACACCAATGATGAGTGAGCATGATGTCATGTAATGATATCATGTGACCTGCCACACGAATATAGACCTAAGACCATCATGGTCCTCTAATGAATGAAATGGTCTAGTGGAATGGCCGGTGCATGGGCAGAATATGGGTAGTTTTGGGATACCCGATATGTTACAAAATGAAATGATCATGATGGCTATTCTCAGAACGTCCTTTATTAAATAGGATGAGATGAGATGATATGAATGTTCATGCCATATGAAATGCAAGTGGCTGCACGAAGATGTGGTTAGGATGCATGACATATGGGATGATATCGTGTATGCTTTATGGAAATGTCAACACACGAGATGTATATGGCACATAAATAAAATGTCATCGCTGCACGAAGATGTAGTTAGCATCAATGTCACACATATGTTCATGTTTTGAAAATGGCTGCATGAGGATGTGGTTAAAATGGCATATGAATGATTATGCATGTTTGATGCTTCATATAAAGGTCAAAATAAAACCACCATAGAACAAACATTAGCACATGCAACAATATGCTCACCCTTCCAACCTTATTCCTCCTTTCGATTGGTCCACATTCTTCCTAGGTGTTGGGTCTCCTTGGCATCAGCCGGGGATACCAAAGGCACATTCTCAATGTCCAATTTCAAGTTTATGTTTTGGTAATCCTAAGGGTAAGTTACTAGGTCATTACATATGGGCCAAAGTCAATCCAAGGGTCATACAGGTCCCCATAGCGAATATACAATCCTCCACATAGAACATGAGAGGTTCATGCAGTGCTATGAGCAGTTTACCTCTTCCAGTGCCTCCAATCCTAGTGGAAGAGGTAGGTCACTGATGATGCCCGAACGGACTCACAAACAAAGGCAGTGTACCTCGTCGTTCAAGTAATAAAATCTGGCCTAAAGTCCAGGTATCGATCCCACAAGGAATTTAAACCCCGATAATCACTAAATTACTAAGAGTCTTTACGTGTCTAAGCGGAACTAAATTTAAGTTTGATTATATTAACAACTATATTGGTCTACTCCTAGTTGATCTATCCCAGCTTACTTTGCTCTTGAATTTGGAATATCAATTGGCGGTTTTACCGACCTATGAAGACTGATGGGGATGGCTTAATTAATCAACTACAAAAGACGAAGTTAACTCAACAATTAACCCTCAATTATATTCCTCCAATTAAATCAACCTAGCGTATCTAGATCTTTTAGGTCCTTAGCTGGTTTTCCTTGTTTAGAGGCGGTCTAATTCTTAAAGATCAGAAAATAGGGGCACGTATGTTCCACAGTGTCGTCAATACTAATGGTTGCCTAGGTGTTAATCTAGGTAATGCCACAAATATGAACTTAATAGATTAAGATCTTATGAGACTAGATTATCACTAAAGGGATTGCATAAAGAAAAGGAATAAAGATTGAAATTAACTTGCATTCAACTGTATTAATCAAGAAAGATGTAACAGATTCAATGTTTTCAACCAAACAAAATTGATTGCGGAATCAAAAGCTAGCTAAATCGAATTACAAAAGACAAAAAGAAAAACTTATGCCCTTCTTGATCCAATTAACCGGATGCCGACGGTGTGAAGATGCTTGGAGGTGTACCTCTATTAACGAACCCGAGCCGAAACTAAGAACGTTGCAAAAGGGGAAGGTTCAATGCAAAGCAATCTACCAATCGATGGTTCCAAGATTCAAAGAAAACAAAAAGGTCAAGCTAAACCCTAGCTACAAGTTTTTGCTCTACCTCTACAAGTTGGGAAAAAGATCCCCGAAAACAAAGAAAATAACCTATTTATACGGCTAGGTTAAAACCACAGAAAAGAAAAGCTGAAATTAGGGCAACAGCAGATTTTTGGGCCTCGGCACGCCGTGCTGGTGGAGTCGGCACGCCGTGCTGTATAGTTTTGGGGGCGGCACGCCACGCTGATTGGAATGGCACGCCGTCGTGCTGCTTCTCTGGAACTCTTGGCACGCTGGTTGGCTTGGCACGCCGTGCTGCCATTGTGGCACGCCGCGCCATTCTGATTTTCAGCACTTCAAGCCCTTCCTTGCCACCGTTGCTCCAACTTCCGATCCGGGTCCTAATACCTGTCCAAAAGAAACACAAAGGGACATAACCGCACCACAACCACGGACCATAAAACACGAAAAACACGAGGAATACTAAAAATATAAGAAATCAAACCAAAACATAAAAATCACAAAATACGAAAAAAAACAATCAAACATTCACATAAATGATTCTAAAAACTACCACTCAAACCACGAATTTGGCCAGAAGACAAGGTCGAAACCGACCTTATCAACCACCCCACACTTAAAGTCTTGCTTGTCCTCAAGCAAACAAAACATCTCCAACTCCTGAAAACAATGAAGCAAAATTAAAGATCAAATAATCGATTTTTTTTTTTTTTTTTTTAAAAAAAAAAAATCACAAACCGCAACCTCAATTTTATCCACAAGTCAAGCATACTCAATCAATAAGGCTGTCACAAAGAATTTAACATTTAACCCCAATCTCATGCACACAAAGCAACTCAATTAACTATCAGAATATGATTTGCATCACTAAAATAGTACACTTCTAAGTCACTTCCCAATCAATCACATAGATAAAGATCAATAGGACTTTAGAATTCACACAATTTTCTTGGGGAGGAAAACAAAATTATCACGATGCATTGATCGATTCCATTTGATTGACTTTATAACTTTCGACCTTACTTGAGATGTCACTTAGCTTTTCCGAACAGATAACAAAGATGGAGCAAACACAATGCACCCGACTTACTCAACTAAGCACATTCAATCAAGCGGCTACTAGCACTATTCATAACTTCACCTTGTAAGTGAAGCCAGCGGAATAAATTTCCATTTTTCATTCTTGACTTTTTGTCAATGTTCATTAAGTACAGATAATTAGTTTCCCTTACCCCAAGGTTAATCAAAAATAAAACACACAATTTGCCTATTTCATCTCTTTACTCATGCTCAATCAAAAAGAAGCTTCTTAAAGAGTATATGTCTAAAAGCGATGCATCTCAACCCCAAAGTCTATATTATTCCAAAGGTGACAATCAAATGGGGCCTCATGTTGCATTCAATGTAAACATCCCTATTAACAAGCATACTTAACCTAGAAAGATGCAAAATAAGAGGTTATGTGGTTATGGTTTTTTTTTTTTTGTTTTTTTTTTTGTTTTTTTTTTTTTTAAAGATTGTAAAACATTGCTTATGAGGAGTTGGATCATTAAGTTGCAAGCGACAAACAAAAAAAAAAAAAACAAATATTATCAAACCAAAAACAACCAGAAATAACTCCACACAAAAACAAACAACAAATAGTGCAATGTAAAAAGAAATAAAAGAGAGAGAGGGAAAATCCCTTGACCCACCCCACACTTAAAATGCACTTACTTCCAAAAGTGCAAAGGAAGAAAGAGCAAAATAAAGCGGGAAAGGAAAAGGGTTACCTCACATATCGGGGCCGGGAGGAGGCGGCGGTGGATACGGCCAACCTTGATCAGCACAAAAATGAGTGGCAAACGCCTCGATATTGGCCATCCGCTGCCCAAGCATAACCTGATGGACGGTTAAGTTTTCCAGTTGTTCAACGATGCCATCTAACCGTCCTTCAACCCGCGCCATAAAATCCACGCCGACCGAGACATTTTCCGCATCCTCCTCGGCGGCCTCTGCTTCCTCATAAGCTTCCTCCTCATCGACCTCCATGGGAGCCTTTCCTTTACGCGAACCTCCCGTGCTCGAGGTACCTGCAGCCGTCACATTCGGGGCACAAGACAAAATGCCCTTCGAAAGCTTCTTGGGAAGAATGCTATCGAGGTGCCTTCCTCGTCCGAGAGCAGAGGAAAAGGACACTTATACTTAGTTGAAAGGCTCGTCAAAGGAGCCATTTGCGGCTCGGAAGGAAGGTTGGCGCGTGGCTCCGATTCCGGTGACGGATCCAAAGGCGGACGGGAAGAACCATGTCTCTTAGCGGGTACAGACTTTCTCTTCATTCTACAATTGCACATCCATAAAAAAAACAAAACAAAACAAAACTCAACAACAAAAGAAAACAAAACTATAGACAACCTAAGTGCAGAAATTCAATTTACTAAAAGAAAACATAACAAAAGAAAGACCCTATTAAGCAAGTAACCAAGCAAAAATCAAAACGAGAAAAAGAAGAATAAAGTTTAGATTCATACCTTGGTGTAGGGAAAATGAAGCACAAGCAGAAACCTAGGTCAAAAGGGGAGTGGAGGAGAAGGGGAAAGGAGAGAAAAATTGAGAAGGGAAGAGGAATAAGAGGGAGAGAGAGAAAGTGAGGGGGAGGTTTAGAGAGAGAAGTGATGAGAGAGAGAGAGAGAGAGAAAAATCAGAGAGAGAAATCGAGGAAGAAGAGAAAGAGGATGAATAGGGGCGTGAAGAAGAGAAGGGGGAAAAAGGAGGTTTAAATAGAGAGGCGCAGTTTTCGACCTAGGAATTCAAATTTTAAACGCTCGGCACGCCGTGCCAAGAATTCAGCACGGCGTGCTGAGCAGAGCAACGAAAACATACCTGGAAACAGAACGCCCGCACGCCGGCGTGCCGATTTGGCACGGCGTGCCGATGTGCTCTCCTCAACGCCTCTTTGAAGCAGAATGGCGGCACGCCGGCGTGCCGAGTTCGCTTGCACGCGATTTTGAAACAGAAGCGCGGCACGATGGCGTGCCGCTTTAGCACGCCACGTGCTGATCAGATTGCACATTGGCACGGCGTACGGAATTGCGGCACGGCGTGCTGCACTGAATTCTGCCAATCCTTGCCTTGTTCCACACTTTGATCATGACTCTTGGCTAACTTACTTAATACCCTATTCCTACACACAAAAACACACAAAAACATAATAATACAAACACAATTAATGTACAAGTGAGGCACACGTACCTCATTGCTCTGTTTATAGTCGGAATAGCTCGACTTTCTCGCTTCTCTTGTGTTCATGGGTCTCTCAAGAGCATCACTTGCTTTTGCTCTTGTGCCCCTGTGAAATATTTCTTGAGGCGATGACCATTTACCTTTTGGATGCCCTCCGGAGTAAGTATCTCAATCATGCCCGAAGGGTAGACTTTGTGAATGGTAAACGGTCCTGTCCAACGACTCTTCAATCTTCCGGGAAAAAACCTCAACCTTGAGTTGTACAAGAGTACCGCTTCTCCCTCCTCGAAGCTCTTTTCCTGGATCCTTTGATCGTGCCACCTCTTGGCCTTTTCTTTATAAATTTTGGCGTTCTCGTAGGCCGAGAGGCGTAATTCTTCAAGTTCGAAGAGTTGACGAAGCCGGAGCTCTCCCGCTGCTTTCATATCAAAGTTCAAGAATTTTAAGGCCCAAAACGCCTTGTGCTCTAGCTCAACGGGAAGATGGCATGCTTTTCCAAACACAAGACAGTATGGTGACATTCCTATTGGTGTTTTGAATGCCGTCCGGTAAGCCCAAAGTGCATCGTTAAGCTTTAAACTCCAATCTTTCCTCGACATGCTGACCGTCTTTTCAAGGATTCTTTTCAGTTCCCTATTCGACACTTCCACTTGTCCGCTCGTTTGAGGGTGGTAAGGTGTGGCTACTTTGTGGGTAACGCCATATTTCTGCAAAAGGGAATCAAACTGCTTGTTACAAAAATGGGAGCCCCCATCACTAATGATAGCTCTAGGGGTCCCGAAACGAGTCAATATATTGCTTTTTAAGAACTTGATTACCACTTTTGCATCGTTCGTAGGCAATGCTACTGCTTCTACCCATTTTGACACGTATTCGACCGCCACCAAAATGAACTGATTCCCATTAGAGTTTGGGAATGGTCCCATGAAATCGATCCCCCATACGTCGAAGAGCTCACACACTAGAATTCCTTGTTGGAGCATCTCATTTTTTTGTGAAATATTTCCGGTCCTTTGGCACGCATCACAAGCTCGAACATAAGCCTCCACATCACTTCTCATTGTTGGCCAAAAGAATCCACAAGACAGAATTTTCCCCATGGTTCTATCCGGTCCAAAATGTCCTCCCGCCTCTCTATCATGGCACATTCGGATGATTGAGGTAACTTCCTCAAAAGGTACACATCTTCGAATAATACCATCTGCACACGACTTAAACAAGAAGGGATCATCCCAAAAGTAATTTTTAGCATCATGAAAAAATTTTACCTTTTGGTTTCGTGTGAGATCAGGCGGAATGATGTTACCAACTTTATAGTTTGCAATATCGGCAAACCATGGTATGGAAGTAACCGCAAGGAGTTGTTCATCCGGGAATGCATCTTGGATCTCCGGTTCTTGCTTACTTTCACCTTCTTGCGGCAGCCTTGACAAGTGATCAGCTACCACATTTTCTACTCCCTTCTTATCTCGGATTTCGATATCGAACTCTTGCAGCAGTAAGATCCATCTTATAAGACGAGGTTTTGCATCCTGTTTAGACATCAAATACTTGAGTGCAGCATGGCCAGTAAACACGATTACTTTTGACAAAACCAGATAGGACCGGAATTTATCAAAGGCAAACACAATAGCTAGTAATTCCTTCTCCGTTACAGAATAGTTCATTTGAGCATCATTCAACGTTCTACTAGCATAATAAATTGGGCGGAGGATTTTATCCACCCGCTGACCTAAGCATGCACCTACTGCACCATCGGATGCATCACACATAAGTTCGAAGGGAAGAGTCCAATTAGGGCCGATCATTATAGGTGCTTCAATCAATTTCTGTTTTAGCAATTCAAAAGCATGCAAACATTTATCAGAGAATTCAAAAGAAACATCTTTTTGGAGTAACTCGGTTAGTGGTTTGGAGATTTTAGAAAAATCTTTTATAAATCTCCTATAAAATCCGGCATGGCCGAGAAAACTCCTCACAAGCTTAATTGAACTAGGGGGAGGTAACTTTGCAATAACCTCAATTTTGGCCGGGTCGACCTTAATCCCTTCCCCCGAGATCTTGTGTCCAAGCACAATACATTCCCTTACCATAAATTGGCACTTTTCCCAACTAAGGGCCAAGTTCGTGTCCTCGCACCGCTGCAAAACCTTATCCAAATTTTCAAGACAAGTAGAGAAATTAGATCCATACACAGAAAAATCATCCATAAATACCTCCATGAAATCCTCAACCATGTCGGTAAATATGGCAAGCATACACCTTTGGAACGTGGCTGGTGCATTACATAAGCCAAATGGCATCCGTCTATATGCAAATGTCCCGAATGGGCATGTAAATGTGGTTTTCTCTTGGTCAAGAGGATCCACAGGGATTTGCATATACCCGGACAAGCCATCTAACGTACAAAAGAAATCGTGACCCGCCATACGTTCCAAAATTTGGTCCAAAAACGGTAAAGGAAAATGGTCTTTCCGGGTGGCGTTGTTTAGTTTCCTATAATCAATGCACATACGCCAACCGGTGACCGTTCTAGATGGAATTAAATTACCTTTTTCATTCTTAATTACCGTCATACCGCCTTTCTTGGGCACACATTGGACTGGACTTACCCATTGACTGTCCGAGATTGGGAAAATTATGCCCGCATCGAGGAGTTTGATCACTTCTGCTTTAACAACCTCTTTCATGTTTGGGTTCAAGCGTCTTTGAGGTTGTACGCAGGGTTTTACCGCCTCTTCAAGGAATATCCGGTGGGTGCAAAAAGCTGGGTTAATTCCTTTAATGTCATGGATCGTCCATCCAAAAGCTCCCTTATGCTTCCGTAACACCTCGATAAGTTTTTCTTCTTGCTCAACTGTCAATGAAGAAGAAATAACAACCGGTAAGTCATTGGGAGGATGTAAGAAGGCATATTTTAAATTCATGGGTAGAGTTTTGAGTTCCAAAGTAGGAGGCTTTTCTAGTGATGACTTTGGTGCTGGTTTGATCTCTCTTTCTAGCCTCTCAAACCTTTGTACCCATGCACAATGTTCTTCTTCTTCTGAGGCAGACAACTCATCTCGTTCCGCCTCCAAGTTCAGACCTTCATCTAAAGGGGTCTCTAATTCACTGTAGAAAGTCTCACTCACACATTCATCAACCGGAGAGATAGAGGAAATAGCATAACAATTTTCATTATTCAGCGGATATTTCATTGAATTATAAACATTAAAGGTTACCTCCTCATCTTGCAACCGTAGAATAAGTTTACCTTCTTGCACATCGATCAAGGTCCTACCGGTTGCAAGGAATGGTCTCCCGAGCAAGATTGGGACTACCATGTCCTCCTCCATGTCTAGTACCACAAAATCCGCTGGAAAAATGAACTTGTCTACCTTGACTAACACGTCCTCTATTACACCTTGTGGCCTTGCTATAGATCGATCCGCTAATTGGAGTGTCATGTTTGTAGGTTTTGGATCCCCCAAACCAAGCTTCCTAAACATTGAAAGTGGCATCAAGTTGATGCTTGCTCCCAGATCACATAAGGCATTTGCAATTTTAAGATTCCCAATTTGACATGGAATCGTGAAGCTGCCTCGATCCTTTAGTTTAGGTGGAAGTCTGTTGCTTACAATCGCGGAACACTCTTCTGTTAGGGCCACTACTTCGTCATTCCCTAATCTCCTTTTTCCTGCAATTAGCTCCTTGAAAAATTTAGCATAGGTGGGCATCTCTTGAAGAGCTTCCACCAAAGGGATATTAAGTTCAAGCTTTTTAAAGATGTCAAGGAACTTAGAGTATTTCTGGTCCAATTTGTCCTTTCTCTCCTTCCTTGGATAAGGAAGTTTAGGAATGTAAGGACTAATAGGAACAGAAATATCTTCCTTTTGAGCATTAGAAGAAGTAGAGATGTTTTCGGGTTTAGAATGACTTACTTCTTCCGATTGATTACTTACTCTCATGGGTTGATCAACCCTTGGTTCTTCCGTTTGCCTCCCACTCCTTAGAGTAATTGCTTGGGCTGTCTCCCTTGGGTTTTGTCTTGGGTTCGGTTCCGTTGTACTAGGAAGGCTTCCTTGAGGCCGTTCTTGCAAGCTTCTAGCTATTTGAGCCAACTGGTTGGTGAGGTCCCTGTTCAAAGCTTCACTATTGGCCAAACGAGCTTCGTTAGTAGCCAGACGAGTTGATATGTCCTTAAGAAGGCTTAATACCGACTCATCTTGTTTAACATTATGAGCATTACTATTTTGACCACATTGAGATTGAGGAGCCCTACCAAGCTCTTGATTACGAAAGTCTTGCAAAAAATCATTAGAAGGTTTCAACACATTTTGATTGTTACCATAGGATAGATTCGGATGTTGAAATCTTCTTTGAAAGTTGTTATTATTTTGGAAAGCATTTTGAAGGGGTGGTTGATTATACCTTTGGTTACCTCCAACATAGCTTACCTCTTGGGCTGATGGATTGCCCATTCCACATTCTTGACCGGGATGGTCCCCTCCACAAGACACACACAGCACAGGTTGGTGTGTTGGGTTCAAGCTCAGATGTGCCATCATAAGATCAACCTTCTTATTCAATTCTTCCACTGCTGTATCACGGCGTCCCATTTCTACAGCATGGACATCTCTTCACGTTGGCACTTCTTGTTGCCACAAGGGGCTTTTCCTAGCTAGTTCCTCAATAAGTTCTTCCGCTTGCGTTGCGGTTTTATTGAAAATATCCCCACCTGCAGATGAGTCAATGATAGCACGGTGAGAAGGCGAAATCCCATGATAGAAAATACTTACTTGAGTGCACTTAGGAAGGTCATGGTGTGGGCAGTTTCTGAGTAGCCTTTGAAAGCGCCTCCATGCCTCCATCATGGATTCTGAACCAAATTGCCGGAAGGCTGTGATCTCATTCTTCAATTGGACTGTTTTAGACGGAGGAAAGTAATAAGCCAAAAATTCTTCCTCAAGCTGGTCCCATGACGTTACGGATCCCGCTCGAAGGGACTTGTACCATTCAACAGCTCCTCCGATTAAAGAAAATGGAAATAACTTCAATCGGATCACGTCTTGGGGAACTCCATTGAGTCTTACAGTATCAGCCACCATTAGGAATCGATCAAGATGATCGTTCGGGTTTTCATTGCTAGCTCCACTAAATTGGCCGTTACTTTGCACCATTTGGATCATGTTCGTCTTGAGCTCGAAGTTGTTAGCAGTGATTGGTGGTAGAATAACACCAGCCCGGTTTCAAGGACGATGGGGTGCCATCATATCCGCCATAATTCTATCATCTCCCGTGCCTTCCAACTGACGTTCTTGGCGGAGACGTTCCTGCTCCCGAACTTCAGCCTCAATCCTCGCCCTCATCTCGGCTTCGATTTCATTCCTCATTTGTCGCCTTTGTTCCTCGTCCATGGCTGCGGTTACTACTCTTTAGGATCTTCGAATATTCCTACACGTACGGTCAATTTCAGTATCCAAAGGTAATAATTCAGAACTTTGAGAACGAGTTTGCATAAGCTAGGAAACACTCACACAAAAAAAGAAAATAAATTTTATACACAAATAATAAAACCAAAAACAGAATATGAGCAGTATTAACAATGCTTAGATCAGAAAATAATCCTTTTATCTAATGTTATCGAAACAAGTTAAAATTCCCCGGCAACGGCGCCAAAAACTTGATGATGCCCGAACGGACTCACAAACAAAGGCAGTGTACCTCGTCGTTCAAGTAATAAAATCTGGCCTAAAGTCCAGGTATCGATCCCACAAGGAATTTAAACCCCGATAATCACTAAATTACTAAGAGTCTTTACGTGTCTAAGCGGAACTAAATTTAAGTTTGATTATATTAACAACTATATTGGTCTACTCCTAGTTGATCTATCCCAGCTTACTTTGCTCTTGAATTTGGAATATCAATTGGCGGTTTTACCGACCTATGAAGACTGATGGGGATGGCTTAATTAATCAACTACAAAAGACGAAGTTAACTCAACAATTAACCCTCAATTATATTCCTCCAATTAAATCAACCTAGCGTATCTAGATCTTTTAGGTCCTTAGCCGGTTTTCCTTGTTTAGAGGCGGTCTAATTCTTAAAGATCAGAAAATAGGGGCACGTATGTTCCACAGTGTCGTCAATACTAATGGTTGCCTAGGTGTTAATCTAGGTAATGCCACAAATATGAACTTAATAGATTAAGATCTTATGAGACTAGATTATCACTAAAGGGATTGCATAAAGAAAAGGAATAAAGATTGAAATTAACTTGCATTCAACTGTATTAATCAAGAAAGATGTAACAGATTCAATGTTTTCAACCAAACAAAATCGATTGCGGAATCAAAAGCTAGCTAAATCGAATTACAAAAGACAAAAAGAAAAACTTATGCCCTTCTTGATCCAATTAACCGGATGCCGACGGTGTGAAGATGCTTGGAGGTGTACCTCTATTAACGAACCCGAGCCGAAACTAAGAACGTTGCAAAAGGGGAAGGTTCAATGCAAAGCAATCTACCAATCGATGGTTCCAAGATTCAAAGAAAACAAAAAGGTCAAGCTAAACCCTAGCTACAAGTTTTTGCTCTACCTCTACAAGTTGGGAAAAAGATCCCCGAAAACAAAGAAAATAACCTATTTATACGGCTAGGTTAAAACCACAGAAAAGAAAAGCTGAAATTAGGGCAACAGCAGATTTTTGGGCCTCGGCACGCCGTGCTGGTGGAGTCGGCACGCCGTGCTGTATAGTTTTGGGGGCGGCACGCCACGCTGATTGGAATGGCACGCCGTCGTGCTGCTTCTCTGGAACTCTTGGCACGCTGGTTGGCTTGGCACGCCGTGCTGCCATTGTGGCACGCCGCGCCATTCTGATTTTCAGCACTTCAAGCCCTTCCTTGCCACCGTTGCTCCAACTTCCGATCCGGGTCCTAATGCCTGTCCAAAACAAACACAAAGGGACATAACCGCACCACAACCACGGACCATAAAACACGAAAAACACGAGGAATACTAAAAATATAAGAAATCAAACCAAAACATAAAAATCACAAAATACGAAAAAAAACAATCAAACATTCACATAAATGATTCTAAAAACTACCACTCAAACCACGAATTTGGCCAGAAGACAAGGTTGAAACCGACCTTATCAGTCACCTTCTAAAGTAAACCAGGCTAATTAGTGAGTTTAAGGGGCTGAGAAGAAGAAAATGTCATGCTATGCAATTGTGAGTAAAATATGGTGCTATGAACTAGTAATGACTGCATGCGAGGTTATATTTCAGTAGTTGCCTAAGTTCCTTAAGTTTATATAAAAACTTTTTAAGAAACAACATCCCCAGCAGAGTCACCACTATGAGCGGACGACCTTTTTGATGAAAAGCGGAATGCGACAAAGCGAACCGGGGAAAAAGAATTAGTGTTTTGATGTTGTTGAAAACGGGTTTGTATCTTGTTTAGGAAAACAATCGACTTGTTTGGAAATCCTTTTGTAGAAAACCTTTTCTTTGGATGTGAGTTTTGAGAAAACTAGTTTTGCATTTTAGAAAATCCCATTTTGTTACTTAAAGATCTCGAAACCTAAATTTCAAGATCAGTGATAGAGTCACCACCCGGATCAGCTCATCCGGAAATTCCGTTACAGCTCCCTACCGAGCGTAGACTATTGTATCTAATCTAGAGATTTAGGGTTTGGGTAACTTACCTATTCAACCTTAAGCTTGCTTTCATTTATAATTGCATATGACAATATTTTACTCACTTAACTTTCTACCCATTTTATCTTTTATTATTTAGCCCATGCTCATTCAAATGACATATATAAATAACATACAATAAAGTACAGAAAAATAAACCATACATCCAAAATAAACCAAAAAGAAATAGAGGCTACTTATTACAAACCAAAATGAGAAAAAGCTCTCATCCTCACCAATATAATCGCCTGGATACACAAATATCTAAAAAATTACAATCGCCTATGATACACGAGTTGATCTATAAAATACATCCAAAATGATAAAAAAAAAGAAAAATAAAAGCAACAAAACAAATGGTTAGCATAATCATAGTAAACAAAAATAGGACTCATACAGGACAGAATAGGGATTTCAGGAAGCGGGAGCATGCATTTAAGGGATAACCAAGAAGTACGGGCGACTTCCTCGATTAGACCTGGAAAACAATTTGTAGAAATGCCCTGTAGGTTTTTATGCTTGAAAACATTTACTTTTTTTTTAAAACAGTTGTGAGCGGATGGTGTTTTTACAAAGATCTTGAAACCTAAATTTTGAGATTAGATACAGAGTCGCCAGCCGGATCAGCTCATCCAGGAAATTCCAGTACAGCTCCTTACCAGGTGTAGACGCGGTACCTAATCTAGAGATTCAAGGTTCAGGCAACACATATACTAATCCTCACTTATTTTCAATTATTGTTTCATAATATAATATAACATCCACTTAGTTCTATTCATTGTATCTTTTTTTTATTATTAGTTAATGCTCATACACATGGCATAAATATAAATCCAAATTCAAGTGCAGAAAGGTAAAAGAGCGGGAAAAGTAAAGTAGATGCCAAATTATGCAACCCATAAAAAGAAAAATCTCTCATCCTCACCATTACAATCGCCTAGATACACAAAAAATCTAAAATAATACAATCGCCTAGAATACATGATTTAGTATATTAAATACATCCAAAAATAAAAATAAAGAAAAATAAAAGTTGCAAGACAAATTGGTTAGCACAGTGTAAGCGCCGGAATTTTCCATTCATGAAAAAAAATGCATATGTCATACGACTGTAATATATAGTCGTGCAACTTCAGAGCAGGTGCAGAAGCCCATACCTCTATAGCAGAAAAAGAGAGGAAGAAGAGGGAGCATTAATTGCTCCATTCCTGCAGCAAGCAAAGGCATGGGATAAAAGGAAAAAGAAGATGTTTTGAAAGGACTTTTGTCTTAAGGAAAATCAGAGAGAATTTAGAGAGAAAAGAGAGAAAAAGGGAAGGAAAATAACCATCACAAAACGTGAGCTTTTTTCCTCTTCTTTTTCTTTTAATTCTCAAGTGTTAAGTTAAAAACCTATTAGAAATCCTAGGTTAATAAACTGACACTCTAAATTAAATCAATTTCGGACTAAAAACCATCAGAAACCTCAACATTTTGGAGATTTTGGACCCGACCTTTCAAACCTCAACTCAAAGGGAAAAGAGAAATTTGAAGTGGATTGGTGCATTGCCAGGGGTCATTCCTATGGTGGATCAGCGCCAAAGAGGTAAACATATTTCAATCCCTTATTTTTCTTATGCTTTCTGGGTGATTTGGTGTGTTTTGGTGCATAAAAGTTCATTTTTCTCGCATTCTGTTTCTGAAAGCCAAGAACACACGTACGACTGTTCTTTAATTGAAGAACAGTCATACGACTGTAATTACAGTTGTACGAGTATTCTTGATTTCCCTCCAAGTTTATCTTTTTTTGAATAAAATTTTAGCAAAATCCTGCATCTGGGCAACTTATAGTCGCACGACTGTAATTACAGTTGTACGACTGTAGTTACAGTCGCACGACTGTAATGCTCATCCAAGGGCAGAATTTCCATTTTAATCATAAAAAATTCCTAAAAACCCATAAAAATTCAGAAACTCAGAAAATCATCAAAATAAATTTGTTATGTGCATTCACGACCTTAGACTTAATTTTCAGTGTTTTTGCATTTAGAATAATACCACGACGGAGACCCGATTCTCCCGAAAACCGACCCACCTCGCATGTTAAATTAAAGTAAACCCGAAAATAAATTGTTTTCAAAATGATTTTCTCACAAAACAAAAAATACAGGGACGTTTCAAAATGTTTTCCAGGTCTAATCGAGCCGGCTAGCCGAGCCGACCCGGTTATCCCCCTATATACATGTTCTCAAATTCTAAATTCCTAATTCTATCCTGTTTGAGTCCTATTTATGGTGTACCATATATTGTGCTAACCCTTTGTGTTGCAGCTTTTAATTTCTTTTATTTTTGCTTTTGATGTATTTAATAGATTAATTCGTGTATTTTAGGCGATTGTAAATTTTTAGACACTCGTGTATTTTAGGCGGTTGTAAAAGTGAGGTTGAGAGTTTTCCTTTTTTATTCAATTGGGTTGTATAATCGGCCTCTATTATTTTTTTTATATTTTGAATGTATGTTTTATTTTTCTACAATTAATTTCCTGCATTTTGCTTCAGCATCGGTTGATTAAAATAAACAAACTGTGGTTAGGAAAAGATAATAAAGCGAATTAAATATGGTAATATAAATTGTAAAGTGAAAGTAAGCTAGAGGTTAAGTAAGTTATTTGCCCAAACCCTAAATCTCTGGATTAGCAGTTTGTCCTTGGTAGGGAGCTGTATCGGAATTCCCGGATGAGCTGATCCGGGTGGCAACTCTGTCACTGATCTCGGGATTTAAGTTTCGAGGTCTTTAAGTTAAAAATGGGATAATGTTTTCTACAAAAGAATTTCCAAATTAAATCCATAATTTTCTAACTTAAGATAAACAAAACCCGTTTTCAAAAATAAAATCTAATCATTCTTTTTTCCCCGGTCCGCTTCGCCCGTTCCGTTTAAAGGTCGTCAGCTTATAGTGGCGACTCTGCTGGGGAAGAGTTTCTAAAAAGTTTTCATAAAAACTTAAGGAACTTAGGTGTGAGCGGACGACGGGTTTTCGACGGGACGCGAGACTCCCTTTCGGAAAGGGCGCCACGATCTCGGGCGGCCCCTCCCTCGCATGGGGTTTTTAAATATGGAAAACGGGTTTTTAGAAAATAAGTGGAATTAATACATAAAAGAACTGAGACCTAAGTCTCGATGAATATTGTAGAGTCGCCACCCGGCTCAGCTCAACCGGGAAACACTTAAGGTAGCTGAATCGGACGAACGGTCGCTACACTATCCAGAGATTTGGGTTCGGACAAGTCCCTTATTTCGTATCTAATTACAATAAATATTGGTCAATGTTCAAAGATGGTATTTCAAATTCTAAAGCTAATTTTATTGAATATAAAAGGCATACAGCACGCATACAAATATATAATGCAAAAATGAAGAAAAGAAATAAATATTAATCGACTTACAACTAAATCGAATAGAAAAATAAAAACTCTCGCCTCACTTATACAATCGCCTAGGATACACGAGAATCTAAAAAATACAATCACCTAGGATACACGATTAATTCTATTAAATACATCAAAAATAAAAACAAAAATAAAAGCTGCAAAACAGAAAGTTAGCACAATATATAGCACGCCACAAGTTGGACTCAAACATGACAGAATGGGAAATCAAGAATTAGGGGCATGCATTTAGGGGATAACTGGGTTGGCTCGGCTAGCTGTCCCGGTTAGACCTGGAAAATGTTTTGAAACGTCCCTGTTTTTTTTGGTTTTGTGGAAAAATCATTTTGAAAACAATTTTTCCGGTTTACATGCATTTTTTACATGTGAGGTGGGTCGGTTTTCAGGAGAACTAGGTCTCCGTCATGGCATTGTTCTAAATGCAATTTTACTGGAAATTGAATCTATGGTCGTGGATGCACATAACAAAATTCATTTTCATGATTTTTGGGGTTTTCTGAATTTTTATGGATTTTTGGAAATTTTGGGAATAAAAACGGAAATTCTGATTCTGGAAATCACGTTACAGTCATGCGACTGTAACTACAGTCATACGACTGCAAATTACAGTCGTGCGACTGTAAGTGGCCCGGAGTCAAAATTTCGCCAAAACTTTATTTGAATAAAACTGGGAAGAAAACACTGGAAATCAAGAACACTCGTACGACTGTAACTACAGTCGTACGACTGTTCATCAACTCAAGAACAGTCACACGACTGTTCTTGATCTCCAGAAACAGAAATGCAGAAAAACGGATAAAAATGGCATGAAACCCACACCAATCACCCAGAAAGCTTGTAAAGGAGAAGGGAAAAGGAGTGTTTACCTCTTTGGCGTGCGTCCACCGTAGGATTGACCCCTGGCGTCGCTCCAATCCACTAAAATCTGGACTTTTCTCCTTGAGTTAGGGTTTGAGGTTTGGGTCCAGAGATTTCCAAATGCCGAGGGATTCTGATGATGAGTTCCTCCTTTTCTTTTTGATTTTCTCTTCTCTTCTTTCCCCTTTCTCTCTTTTCTCTCCTTTCTTTCTTCGTTTTTCCCTTTCTGTTTTCTCTCTGTCTGTCTGTTCCCCTCTTTCTTTTGTTTTTTCAGCTTTTGAGGTATAGGTTGGCTCACCTGCCGTGATCTACAGTCGTACAACTCTAGTGATAGTCGTATGACTATACTTTTTTTTTCTTGAAAGTAAAATTTCGGCGCTTAGAGCTGCCCCTTGCGTGATCAGATTCACCACCCGAACTTAGTCTGGGATAGATGATGTGAATTTGAGAAACGTGACTTAAAGCGCAACAGACACTGGAAAGAACCCGCCGTTGAAATAAGCCGATGTCGGGTCTAGGTTATCCGAGGTGATGCTGGGGAGGAAATAAGCCGATATCCCGTTTAGGTTACCCGAGGCAAAGTTGAGGAAGAGATAAGCCGATATCGGGTTTAGGTTACCCGAGGCAAAGCTGAGGAAGAAATAAGCCGATATCGGGTTTAGGTTACCCAAGGCAAAGCTTAGGAAGAAATAAGCCGATATCGGGTCTAGGTTACCCGAGGCAAAATTGAGGAAGAAATAAGCCGATATCGGATCTAGGTTACCCGAGGCAAAGTTGAGAAGGAAATAAGCTGATATCGGGTCTAGGTTACCCGACGCAAAGTTGAGAAAGAAATAAGCCGATATCGGGTTTAGGTTACCCGAGGCAAAGGTGAGGAAGAAATAAGCTGATACCGGGTCTAGGTTACCGGAGGCAAAGCTGAGGAAGAAATAAGCCGATATCGGGTCTAGGTTACACGAGGCACGTTGAGAAAGAAATAAGCCGATATCGGGTCTAGGTTACCCCGAGGCAAAGGTGAGGAAGAAATAAGCCAATATCGGGTTTAGGTTACCTGAGGCAAAGCTGAGGAAGAAATAAGCTGATATCGGGTCTAGGTTACCCGAGGCAAGAAAGGATGGAATGCAGTTAAGCCGATATCGGGTCTATGTTACCCGAGGCAAAGGAAGTGGATTATGGATTGGCCGATATCGAGTCTATGTTACCCGAGGCAAAGGAAGATGAAATGCAGTTAAGTGGATATCGGGTCTACATTACCCGAGGCCAAGGAAGGTGAAAATAAGCTGATATCGGGTCTAGGTTACCCAAGGCAAGAGGAAGAGAAAATAAGCCGATATCGGGTCTATGTTACCCAAGGCAAGAGAAGATGGAATTTTGACGATTTGAAATCTTGTTGGAATTGGGTGGACTTGAAATAATAAGAGGTTTAAGGATCTGAAACCATGCTTGAACGTAACGGAGTTTAAGGGTTCAAGATCTGGCTTGATTGAAGAAAAGGGGTTCAAGGATTTGCAACCATGCTTGAACGTACTGGAGTTCAAGGGTTTGAAATCTGGCGTGAATGAAGAAAATGGTTCAAGGATTCGCAACCATGCTTGAACGTACTGGAGTTCAAGGGCTTAAAATCTTACTTGAATGAAAGGAAAGGGATCAAGGATTTGCAACCATACTTGAACGTACTGGAGTTCAAGGGTTCGAAATCTGGCTTGAACAAAGAAAAGGGTTCAAGGATTTGTAACCATGCTTGAACGTACTGGAGTTCAAGGGCTTAAAATCTGGCTTGAATGAAGAAGGGTTCAAGGATTTGAAACCATGCTTGAACGTAATAGAGTTTAAGGGTTTGAAATCTGGCTTGAATAAAATAAGGGGATAGGTTTAGGAATGATAATTTTGATGTTGGCTGGAGGATGAGTATTTATCCCTTGATCGATGATTTTGGAAACAAAAATTTTTGCCCCTTCGATCAGGGATAAATACGGCTTGATTGCTCTGCCCCTTGGAGACTTAATTGTTTTGCCCCGACATTGTGTCGTCTCTACTTTGAGAGCGAACCTGGTTCGTAGGGACCTAGTGATAGCAGTGGGTACCTGCACTTGGATTGGTTGTGATGCATATGCATATGAATTGTGTGTGTTTACTTTAAACGTATGCATGTGTGCATGAATGCATGTATAGTATTAAGTATATATATGCATGCAACATGTGGCTTATGCTTTGTTCTTGGTATCCGTGCGAGCCCGGAGATGGAATTCACGGCTTGTGACTGGCTCTGATGGTGACCCAGGTGACCTAGTCTGATTGTTCCGACATTTCTTCTGACCGACTGACTATTACGCTGATCTAGGTATTAGAGGAGTTGGCCGTCTTGAGTGACTTTCCACTTTACCATCTGCATATTATGGAGCGTTGTCAGTGCTCAGTGGATCAGGATAGTAGACCGTGCTGGCGGATGGTCTGTTTGGTCGAGAAAGAAGATGAGAGTGAGACTTTGCATTTCCATATCGCATAACAGGAATTTCTGCGATATTATCACGCGCTTTGGATGCAATGTCCTACTGATGGGCATTTATATATAATGGCATGGTGTATGCAAGATGAACATCTGATCGGAAATCCAAACATACACAATATTGCAATGATGACATCGAAATGAGTATAATAAGGAATGTGACATTGACTCTGACTTTGTGTATCAGTCCTCTCCTGTTGCCGACACGTCCTTTCAGTTTTCGTGTCAACAAACTCTTTTTTTTGTGAAAGATTCTGTGATGGGCATTTTGTCTGCGTTGATCCCTTTCGTGATGGTTTGTCTTAGGATGGGAAAGATATATCTTGATATGTTCATTGCGACCCGCGAAGATACTACTGTCGATGATTCCCAATGGTTCGGTTTTTTTACTTGCCCCTGATATTATAGGTCTGTGTTCAGGGAGTATTATGGGTTTGTGTTTGGGGAGTATTATGGGTTTGTGTTTGGGGAGTAAAGCACTTCTATAGACAAGGTTTGCTGCGCAATGTAGTCTGTAAGTGAACATTGATATGCAATAACACAGCAAATGCATATTGAACACCAAAGTTGAATACAAAACATTCATGGCATAATGATGTAGATGCATTAGGAAAATCTAAGATATGGCTCTCGTTTCAAATTACCAATATGCCCTTTCGGTTTTACACATTGGATTTTTTTTTAAAGCCCGATCATTGGATAGAGTTGCCATTATGGACGGACAACCTGAGATGAATTCAATTAACCACTGGATTCTCCTGCGTTCTGATGCCGTATTCATGTTTCCAATTCACCCCATATTTCAGTTCAGACATGGTTCCCGAAGACCGAATCCTTGAGATAGTTGGTAAATGCAACTTTTCCCTTTGAATATGAGCACAACAGACTTTTTAAGCTTTCCTGTTGATGTTATCGTCCCTTTCATGATTGTTGAAAGCTTTGTAAAGCCAAGTTGTCCCAACACTGTTAGTGAAGTTCACAAATGCATAACCAAAATTTCCTCCAGTCTTGAAATCCATAGGCAAATAGAGGAAATCACAAGCGGGCTTCCCTTTGGACTTATTCTTGTTTTCCTCCAGACAATGCTTGTCCAGAATTTGCAGTAGATTAAGTCTTGGAAACTGATTTGGTAGATTTCTGATCATCAGGCTTGTTTTTCCTCCAAGATCAATTTCAATCTCTTTTTTATTCAGCTCGGTCTCTCCAATAGTCAATTTCTTAGGCAACCACTATTTTTCCTTTTCACCTACAGAAACTAATTTCTTAGGCATTGTTGAACTCATTTAAAGCTGACTCATATCCAAATCCTCTATCTATCATCAAATCAAAACCCTTCCCACTATCTGAGGGTACCAAATAATTAGTCTGGTAGTTTAGATTGAAGAGAAATGGCATGGGATTAAAAGGGTATCCCCAATTCGTTACAGGTTGATGATAAACGAAGACGGATTGAAACGACGCCATAACCACCTGCTCCGATGCCCTTCCGCTGATGAGATGGTGCGGAACAAAAATGATATGGAGCAGCATTGGGGTTCAACTTCTTGTTAGAAGCCATTAAAGGTAGAAAATAAGGCTTCACAGGATCGGTTCAAGTTCCAGAGAGAAGATGAAAGATAGAAGATGAAAGTGAAGGAAAGACAATAAAGGGAAGACAAAGGTGTTGAAGGCAAATGGAGAAGACAGAGAGGAGAATGAAATGGGAACTGCTTTGGGTAAAGATACCGATCTGCTCTGTCACCACGCGAAGTTAACTTTTCAAAATAGGCAAAAATGTACTTATCTCCATTATCTCAACCCATTGACATTTCATGCAATAAGTGGGCTGCCCTTAGATTCACCAGGCACTCAACAGAGTTTGACTCTATGATTGAAGAAAGCATAACTTTAGGCCAGGAGCAGAAATTTGACTGTAAGGGAGAGCTGAGGTCTTCCATCGGTGCTTCTTTTTTTTTTTGGAAGAAGTTAAATCCAAACCACAGCCACCTATTGATTTTCCTGCTGCATTCAGATCCATGTATGTCATGCGTGTTTGATATGTCTTTTTGGATGAACAATGCATGTGCAATGTCATATGCACATGAATGCCACACAAACAAGACTATATATGCACTAAAACCAGTGTCTGCTTCTGAGTTTTACTGCATGGTAGGTGGCGAAGGTCATTTGGATTTTCTAGGACTTAGTGCTTTTGATGAGTTTGGGTTTTTGATGCGAGATGCTTTTTTAGGCGTGAGTTAGGCTCAAAGCTTCATTTTGGGGCTCGACTCTGAAACTTGGCAATGGTCCTTGGTTTGGAATGATTTAAGTGTATTGTGGGCTGTCCAAGTTGAAACTCTTAGGGCAAGACCAACAGCGTTTAGGATCGTGGTTTGTAGGGATCACTGATCTAGGTTGGCAATTGATTCGAATGAAATGGTGTCATCCCATTATTTGCTTCGCAGACTTTTTCTCTTTCTCCCTTTTTTTTTTGTTTTTAAGAAAAGGGCTTAACCGAAGTCAGGTTCACTTGTAAATCCCCTGTGAGACTCAGATTGATGTCATGCATCTTAATATTATGCGTGATGGACATGTCGTTTCAGATGATCAAATGCATGCTTAATGCCATATACGTGTAATCACCACAAAAGTAAGAAAAATAACAAGATGCATTGCATTCAAAATGAGTTCAATACACTTTACAAACAAAATGAGTTCCCTACGGGAAGGAGCCTCTAAAGGTATTGATCTCACAGCGCCCGACTATTCCTTATCTGGCCACTGCCCCACTCTCATCAGATCAGGCTTTGGACCTCTTCATTAAATTCCTCTCCCTATGAGGTTTGAGGAATTTCCTTGCCAGTCTCCCTGGTTGTCCCCGGTTGCTCATTAGTAGTGGATGGCACCTTTAATCTTCCCTCATTAAGTAACTTCTGGATCTCTTTCCTTAAAATGTAGCACCCATTGGTTCGGTGGCCTGTCACTACATGATAGGTGCAAAAGTTGTTCTTTTGATCCGGTACTGGCTCCACATACGGCTAGACGCTTTGTAGTAAACCCTCCTTTCTACACTTGGCAAATAATCTACTCAACGAGAAAGGCCACCGGGATATGCCTTTTCTGTCACCTTTAAGGAGTGGACTCCTGGTTGGCCGCAGAACAAGGTCAGCGTTGGCATTGAGGGGGGCCTTCGATTCTTATTCACCGGTCAGCCCTCTTATTACTCCCTCAAGCTCCATTACACGTGCCTCCAATTCAGAGCACCTTGTCATCAGCTTTTCCACCTTGTACAGGTCACCTCCTAGCATTTCCTTCAACATTGTCACTGCCTCTTCCCTGACCGCCTTTTGGAATCGTGATGAGGCAACATAATCATCTAGGACATCTGTTACGGTGTTGAAGTTCATTGGGCCAGCCATTCTCGAGACTCCTTCCCTTTTCTTTCCTGATAAAAATACCTGTTACGATTGACTATGGCATGCGCACAGAGGATACCAAGTCAAGGGATGATGTAGGTGTTGGAAATGCCCTAGTCCCGAGGCATTGGTCCTTGTATTTGTACTATACATTTATTGGATTTATGTGTTGTACTCATTTATGTCATTAATAAAGGCATCAATTCATTTATTATATCTATCTTGTGCAATATATTAAATGAAGTATCCAATGGACATATCTATATCCATGACGACTAGTGTCATGCACTTAGCAGTAAGACCATGGATAGGGTAAACGATATGACCATAAATAGATCCGTAGTCTGTTCCAGTCATGGGAATGAATGGAACAACAGACTATCATTGACCTGGTTGTATGGCGGTGTCTTACCGGTCATTAGACATGGAATGTCAACCAAGTTAATGGGTACATGCCTGGGAGCATGGTACTGGATAGATCCACTAAACGAGTAATCCACATGGTATGGTATCACAATGGATTCTCGTGTAGTACTTGTATAGATCCTTTGACCTGACCATATGATGGTGTTACATGTGAAGTCGCATACTTAGGGGTACGCCTAAAGGGCCTGTAATAGGGTGCCAAGTATGGGTACTTTCGGGTATGTCTCTGAACATGGTAATACTATGGATATGCAGAAGGGATTTGTCACTCAGTAACCAACTGAGAAGATATCACCGGCCACTTGATGAATGTGACTGATAAGAGTGTGGCCACACCCAAACAAGTTGGAACTTGTTTGCGAGAATCAGTACATTCGGGATCAAGTTAATGTCCGAACACAAAAGAGGGTGATCAATCCATGCCTCTGTGTTGGAAACAGATATCAATGACATGGGATGTACAAGTTTAAACTACAGGGTTATGATATCAGTTAGACTGCCATCTCCATCTTAATTGGGGGCTACAGTGGCTTGCTAGAGCCCAACTGCAGTCTGCGGGCCAAAGGCCCACTGCCAACATAAAGATGGGCCCACAGGATCGTACACATAGAACGATAGAATGCAGACTTAAGGAATCACATGTATACTTGGAGTATACACAATGGAGGGAGAAGTGTGTATATATTAATTATATTATAAAGGTCAATTGGATTGATCATAATAATAAAATTAATATATTCAATTGGCTCTTCATAATTAATTGGATTAATTATGATATTATTTCCTAGGTGGAAATATTCATATATATGGATTTACATATGATTTTATTCTGTGTTGATTTAATTTTAATTTAATGGATTAAATTAATTGTCAAACCAATTTTAATTTAGATGTAAATAATATATTACTTGGAGTAATATATTAAATACATGGGTATATTAAAATTGGGCTTGAAATTGATTTAAACCAAAGTAATTAAAATTAGACTGGGCCTAAATTAAAACATGGAAGCCCGCACAGAATAGAGAGGAGCCAAGATAGGCCAGAATTCCCCTAAGGAATTCGGCCAACCCTAGGTATAAATACCTAGGATTAGGAAAATTCGGCCACCCCAAGCTGATACACTCCTAGCCGAAATTTCCCTAGCTCCTCTCTCCATTGTTTTGTGATTTCCGACGCTAGCATGGGTTGTATTCGCCAAGCGTTCGTGTACGTGAGAGTGGAGGAATTCTCTGTTGAATTCTGCAGTCATCATTCATCTCTAGAAAGAGATTTTTCTGGTAAGAAATTTAATCCCTTTCTATTTAATTTTAAGTTTTTCAATTTCTACTTCAATTGCTCCTGGGACCGGATTTGAGGAAATCACCTCGTTCTTCCGCTTTTATCGGGTGATTTCCGGTGAAAAATACCAACAGTGGTATCAGAGCAGGCTTTTGATCCGTGGAAATTGATTAATTTGGTTGAATCCCTATTTTGAAATTGGATGTTTTTTGATTGGGATTCTTGGTATGGGTTTTATGATTTTTCCCATATGTTTTATGCAATGAAAATTAAATTTGCATATAGGTTTATGTTAGTTTAATTTTATTGTGTAATTTTGTAATTCTTGGTGAATTGCTATGGATGGTGATTGGTTCTTTTATTTTTTTTTAATTCTGTTTAAAAAAAAAAAAAAAAATCGGCCTCCCGGGCCGCCGCACGCTGCGGGAGGTGCGGCAGCAGCCGCTAGGCGGCTGCACCGCTGCTACTGCTAGGGCAACTCCGTTGCCCTAGCTGCAGCGGGCCGGGCCCTGTGTTTTGGATTTTGCGGGTATTTTGGGTCCGGGGCCCAGTTTTGAAATTTTAATTGATTTTAAAATTCGTGTGTTTAAATTTATGTAATTTAAATGCGCATGGTTTCTTGGATGAATTTTATTTCGTTCATGTGATATTAGTTTTGGAAATTAATATGGTTAATGGAAATTGGTTCGGGTAATTTTGGCACAATTACTCGGACGGCTAAATTGGACCCATGGTTTCCCAATTCCAGTGGGAGCAGTTGGACTGCCTGGGCTGGAGGCCCAAAGCCCGTTAAGGGTTAGAACCATGGTGGGCCAAAATTGGTGATTTCCTAATAATGGCTTTGACATATTTAAATGGGCTTAAATCATTCATTTTGACATGCTTTTGAATTGTATGTATTAGATGCATATGAATGGTTGAATGAATGTATGATTGGATGCTATTGGGCCTTTTACGAGTTGGGTTGTATTTTTCTTTTGGGTAAATACGGCCTGCGTGTCGTTTTCTTTTAATGTAATTTTATTTTATTTAAGTTAAATATTATAAAATTTGTAAAAGAAGAAGCCCATGGAGTGGTGAGCCCAAATGGAGGTGCAAGCCCAAATGGAGGTGCAAGCCCAGAAGAAGAAGATGGAGGCCCACCTAATATATGTTTCTAGTATAGGTTTACTAGAATTATATTAGGATGTAACATAGGCCCATAGCAGTCCATTTTAATTTTGTTTAATCATTTTATATTCTTTGCATGTATGAATGTACGTTACAAATAGCTCATTCACCCGCCTTATGTATGTAAGCCGTTATAATTGAATCTAATAACCAAACGGAAATTACTAAGTCGCTTAAAAGTGCTTCCCTCATTCAAAACCGAATCGAGGTGGGAATAGGCCAGTTGTAGACCATGCCCTCGCAGGATGCACTGGAGTATTGTCACTTTGTACTGGGTTAGAGTATGGGATACTCTAACACTTGGATGGAGGTTTTGACTTAGCATGGGTAGTAGGATTCTCCTGGCCCTAAGCACAGATAGGTAAGTGCCAACAAGCCTATCAAACCGAGAGTCCCTAGGTTGGGATTGGACGGCGTTCCTACCTAAATAATTAAGGTATAGTTGTACCAAACCCTCGTTTGGCTATATCTTAATGAAATATGGATCTCATCCCATGAGCCCAACAACTCGGTTAAATTAATAACTTGATTCATTATTAATTTTATATGGGAACAACAAAGTAAAGCCCTTTATTAACACTCTAAATGTTTTTCTATGTAGAAACACCCAAATGGCAAACACTAATACCTTATCACTGAGATCGATTCTTGAGAAGGACAAGCTTTCCGGTCCTAACTTTTTAGACTGGTCTAGGAACTTGAGGATAGTTCTAAGACAAGAGTCGAAAGAGTATGTGCTGGAAAGGCCTGTGCCGGCTGCGCCTCAGGGATGTAATCCAACAGCTGCACAGCTGGCGGAATACGAGGCGCACGTCAAGGACAACCGGGATGTGACGTGCCTTATGTTGGCTTGCATGGTCCCCGAATTGCAAAAGCAGTTTATGGACCACCAAGCCTATGCTATGATAACAACTCTCAATGAGATGTTTCAAGAGCAAGCTCGTCAGGAAAGGTACCTGACCAATAAGGCATTCCACTCTTGTAAGATGGGGGCCGGGACATCTGTGAGTGCACACGTGCTCAAGATGAAGGGCTATTTGGATACTTTGGCCCGTCTCAGATCGCCTATCTCTCAAGAGTTGGCGGTGGACACAATCCTCGCGTCCTTGCCGGATTCTTATGATCAGTTCATCCTAAACTATAACATGCAAGGGATGAACCGTACTGTTAGTGAGCTGCATGGGATGCTTAAGCTTACTGAGCAGTCGATCAAGAAGACTCCGCCGGTGCTGCTGGTTAACAAGGGGAACGCTCCTCTTGCTAAGGGTAAGGCCAAGGAAAAGGCCAAGGCTAAGGCCAAGAAAGCCAAAGCCAAGAAGGCCAAGGCCCAACCCAAAGGCCAGTAGAAGGCAAGTCCTGAGGACGTCTGTTTCGGGTGCAGATAGGCAGGCCATTGGAAGAGATCGTGTCCCAAGCTGATGGGAGAGCAGAGAAAGGGCCAAGGTGCGTCCTCTTCAGGTATTTATGTTATAGATATTAACCTTACTGTTTCAACATCCTGGGTATTGGATACTGGATATGGTTCTCATATTTGTTGCAATGTGCAGGGACTTAAGAACAGAAGGTTGCTGGGGTCGGGAGAGGTGGACTTGCCGGTCGGGAATGGAGCAAGGGTTGCAGCCATAGAGATCGGCGAATACCACCTAGTGATGCCCAGCGGATTGGTTTTAATTTTAGAACATTGTTACTTTGTACCTGCTATGTGCAGGAATATTATCTCTGTATCAATGTTGGATATTTCTGGATTTGAATTTTCAATTTTAAATGGTCGAATTTCTATATCCAGAAGGGGATTATTTTATGGAGATGCTCTATTAAATAATGGCCTGTATGTCCTGGACTTAAATGAAACCAATCACATCTACAACATAAACACGAAAAGGGTTAAGCCTAACGAACTTAATCCAGTCTACCTATGGCATTGTCGTCTTGGCCATATAAACGAGAAGCGCATAGCTAGGCTTCACAAAGCTGGAGTCCTAGGGTCATTTGACTTGGAGTCAATTGATACATGTGAATCATGTTTAAGAGGCAAGATGACAAAGGCACCTTTTAGCAAAAGGGCTGAAAGGGCCACTGGCTTGTTGGACCTAATACATTCAGATGTATGTGGACCTATAAGCGCAGCAACCAGAGGTGGGCATCTGTACTTCGTCACGTTCACGGATGATTTCAGCAGATATGGCTATGTCTATCTGATGAAACACAAGTCCGAGACCCTTGATAGGTTCAAGGAATTTAGGAACGAGGTACAGAACCAGCTAGGCAGGAATATCGAAGCCCTTCGGTCGGACCGAGGCGGTGAGTATATGAGCCTAGAGTTTGACTCATACCTGAGAGAGCATGGAATAGTTCCACAGCTCACTCCTCCTGGAACACCGCAATGGAATGGGGTGTCCGAACGGAGGAATAGGACCTTGTTGGACATGGTCCGCTCAATGATGAGTCAAGCATCTCTCCCAATTAGCTTCTGGGGACACGCCCTCGAGACAGCAGCTCTCATATTAAACAATACTCCGACTAAGGCAGTGGAAAAGACCCCATATCAGATATGGACGGGCAAGGAGCCCAATGTGTCTTTCCTAAGGATTTGGGGATGCGAAGCACATGTCAAGAAATTGACTAGTGGCAAGCTGGAGCCCAAAACCGATAAATGCCTGTTTGTGGGCTACCCTAGGGAAACCAAAGGGTATTACTTCTACAACCCCGCCGAGAACAAAGTGTTCGTGGCAAGGAAGGGGGTCTTTCTAGAAAAGGAGTTCCTTTCCAAGAAAGACAGTGGGAGCAATGTTGAACTCAGGGAAGTTCAAGGTCCACAAGCTCCTGAAGAGGATAGCTCGGAGGCCCAGGTGGAGCTTCCATAAGTGAAGGCACCGACCCAGGCCACACAAGAACCTAGAAGGTCTGGTAGGGATCGTCGGGAATCGGAGAGGTATGGTTTCCTCGTCACTGATGATCAAACTCTTCTCATCTGGGATGAAGAAGAACCCAAAACCTACCAAGAGGCTATGGCTAGCCCACAGTCTGCGAATTGGCGTAAAGCCATGGAGGCAGAAATGCAATCTATGTACGAACTTGGTTGATCCACCTCCGGGTGCTAAGGTAATAGGTTGCAAGTGGTGCTATAAGCTAAAAGCTGATAATACCTTCAAGGGGCGTCTGGTTGCGAAAGGTTTCAGACAAGTCCATGGGATAGACTATGATGAAACTTTCTCACCAGTAGCCATGCTCAAATCCATCAGGATACTGCTGGCCATAGCCGCATGGTATGACTATGAGGTATGGCAGATGGATGTCAAAACCGCTTTCCTTAATGGGAAGCTACTTGAGGATGTGTACATGACACAACCTGAGGGTTTTGTCGATCCTAAGTATCCGGGAAGGGTATGCAAACTTCAAAGGTCCATTTATAGACTGAAGCAAGCATCCCGTAGTTGGAATCTAAGATTCAATGAGGCTATAAAGGAATATGGCTTCATACAGAATCTGGATGAGCCTTGTGTGTATAAGAGGACTAGTGGGAGCATTGTCACATTTTTGGTACTTTATGTAGACGACATCCTACTCATTGGAAGCGACATACCTACACTGCAAGGGGTAAAGCAGTGGCTGAGTAAGTGCTTCGCAATGAAGGACTTAGGCGAAGCTGAGATGATCCTAGGGATCAGGATCTATCGGGATAGATCAAATCGGCTTCTGGGCCTAAGTCAGGCTTCGTACATTGACAAAGTTCTGAAAAGGTTCAGCATGGACCGGGCCAAGAAAGGTTTCTTGCCAATGGGCCATGGGCTGAAACTTAGTAAGAAGAACTGTCCTAAAACAAGGGAGGACAGGGAGAACATGAAATTGGTTCCATATGCCTCGGCTATTGGATCAATTATGTACTCTATATTGTGTACGAGACCTGATGTCGCCTTTGCACTGAGTATGACGAGCCGATACTAGCAGGATCCCGGGGAGGATCACTGGAAAGCTGTCAAGGCAATCCTCAAGTACCTTAACCAGACTAAGGATAGTTTCTTGGTGTATGGTGGTCAGGAAGTACTATCAGTTACTGGGTATACTGATGCAAGCTTCCAGACAGACCAAGATGAGTACCAATCGCAGTCAGGGTATGTATTCTTGCTGAATGGTGGTGCTGTAAGCTGGAGGAGCTCAAAGCAACCAACCATTGCGGACTCTACAACAGAAGCTGAGTACATCGCCGCGTGTGATGCAGCTAAGGAAGGTGTGTGGATGAAGAAGTTTATCACTGAGTTGGGAGTAGTGCCAACTATGCAGGACCCAGTCGATATCTTCTGTGACAACAATGGGGCTGTCGCACAAGCTAAGGAGCCCCGGTCACACAAGAACACAAAGCACGTGCTTAGAAAGTTTCACCTCATATGAGAAATCGCGGAGAGAGGTGATATTGCATTGCACAGAGTGGACACCGAGGATAATGTCGTAGATCCATTGACCAAGGCGCTGGCCCAGCCCAAGCATGAGGGTCATACTGGATCTATAGGGATTAGGCCCATGCCTAGTTGGAACTAGTGCAAGTGGGAGATTGTTGGAAATGCCCTAGTCCCGAGGCATTGGTCCTTGTATTTGTACTATACATTTATTGGATTTATGTGTTGTACTCATTTGTGTCATTAATAAAGGCATCAATTCATTTATTATATCTATCTTGTGCAATATATTAAATGAAGTATCCAATGGACATATCTATATCCATGACGACTAATGTCATGCACTTAGCAGTAAGACCATGGATAGGGTAAACGATATGACCATAAATAGATCCGTAGTCTGTTCCAGTCATGGGAATGAATGGAACAACAGACTATCATTGACCTGGTTGTATGGCGGTGTCTTACCGGTCATTGGACATGGAATGTCAACCAAGTTAATGGGTACATGCCTGGGAGCATGGTACTGGATAGATCCACTAAACGAGTAATCCACATGGTATGGTATCACAATGGATTCTCGTGTAGTACTTGTATAGATCCTTTGACCTGACCATATGATGGTGTTACATGTGAAGTCGCATACTTAGGGGTACACCTAAAGGGCCTGTAATAGGGTGCCAAGTATGGGTACTTTCGGGTATGTCTCTGAACATGGTAATACTATGGATATGCAGAAGGGATTTGTCACTCAGTAACCAGCTGAGAAGATATCACCGGCCACTTGATGAATGTGACTGATAAGAGTGTGGCCACACCCAAACAAGTTGGAACTTGTTTGCGAGAATCAGTACATTCGGGATCAAGTTAATGTCCGGACATAAAAGAGGGTGATCAATCCATGCCTCTGTGTTGGACACCGATATCAATGACATGGGATGTACAAGTTTAAACTACAAGGTTATGATATCAGTTAGACTGCCATCTCCATCTTAATTGGGGGCTGCAGTGGCTTGCTAGAGCCCAACTGCAGTCTGCTGGCCAAAGGCCCACTGCCAACATAAAGATGGGCCCACAGGATCGTACACATAGAACGATAGAATGTAGACTTAAGGAATTACATGTATACTTGGAGTATACACTGTTGGAAATGCCCTAGTCCCGAGGCATTGGTCCTTGTATTTGTACCATACATTTATTGGATTTATGTGTTGTACTTATTTGTGTCATTAATGAAGGCATCAATTCATTTATTATATTTATCTTGTGCAGTATAGTAAATGAAGTATCCAATGGACATATCTATATCCATGACGACTAGTGTCATGCACTTAGCAGTAAGACCGTGGATAGGGTTAACGATATGACCATAAATAGATCCGTAGTCTGTTCCAGTCATGGGAATGAATGGAACAACAGACTATCATTAACCTGGTTGTATGGCGGTGTCTTACCGGTCATTGGACATGGAATGTCAACAAAGTTAATGGGTACATGCTTGGGAGCATGGTACTGGATAGATCCACTAAACGAGTAATCCACATGGTATGGTATCACAATGGATTCTCGTGTAGTACTTGTATGGATCCTTTGACCTGACCATATAATGGTGTTACATGTGAAGTCGCATACTTAGGGGTACGCCTAAAGGGCCTGTAATAGGGTGCCAAGTATGGGTGCTTTCGGGTATGTCACTGAACATGGTAGCACTATGGATATGCAGAAGGGATTTGTCACTCAGTAACCAACTGAGAAGATATCACCGGCCTCTTGATGAATGTGACTGATAAGAGTGTGGCCACACCCAAACAAGTTGGAACTTGTTTGTGAGCATCAGTACATTCGGGATCAAGTTAATGTCCGGACACGAAAGAGGGTGATCAATCCATGCCTCTGTGTTGGACACCGATATCAATGACATGGGATGTACAAGTTTAACTACAGGGTTATGATATCAGTTAGACTGCCATCTCCATCTTAATTGGGGGCTGCAGTGGCTTGCTAGAGCCCAACTGCAGTCTGCGGGCCAAAGGCCCGCTGCCAACATAAAGATGGGCCCACAGGATCGTACACATAGAACGATAGAATGCAGACTTAAGGAATCACCTGTATACTTGGAGTATACACAATGGAGGGAGAAGCATGTATATATTAATTATATTATAAGGATCAATTGGATTGGTCATAATAATAAAATTAATATATTCTATTGGCTCTTCATAATTAATTGGATTAATTATGAAATTATTTCCTAGGTGGAAATATCCGTATGTATGGGTTTACATATGATTTTATTTTGTGTAGAGTTAATTTTAATTTGATGGATTAAATTAATTGTCAAACTAATTTTAATTTATATGTAAATAATATATTACTTGGAGTGATATATTAAATACATGGGTATATTAAAATTGGGCTTGAAATTAATTTAAACAGAATAATTAAAATTAGACTGGGCCTAAATTAAAACATGGAAGCCCGCACAGAATGGAAAGGAGCCAAGATGGGCCAAAATTCCTTAAGGAATTCGGTCAACCCTAGGTATAAATACCTAGGGTTAGAAGAATTCGGCCACCCCAAGCTTAGAGCATCAATAGCCGAAATTTCCATAGCCCTCCCCTCTCCATTGTTTGGTTTTTCCGACGCTAGCACGGGTTGTATTCGCCAAGCGTTCGTGTACGTGAGAGTGGAGGAATTCTAAATTGAGTTCTGCAGTCATCATCCGTCTCTGAAAGAGATTTTTCTGGTATGAAATTTTAATCTCTTTCTATTTAATTTTATGTTTTTCAATTTCCACTTCAATTGCTCCTGGGACTGGATTTGAGGAAATCACCGCGTTCTTCCGCTTTTATCGGGTGATTTCCGGTGACAAATCCCAACATACACAATGGAGGGAGAAGTGTGTATATATTAATTATATTATAAAGGTCAATTGGATTGATCATAATAATAAAATTAATATATTCAATTGGCTCTTCATAATTAATTGGATTAATTATGATATTATTTTCTAGGTGGAAATATTCATATGTATGGGTTTACATATGATTTTATTCTGTGTTGATTTAATTTTAATTTAATGGATTAAATTAATTGTCAAACCAATTTTAATTTAGATGTAAATAATATATTACTTGGAGTAATATATTAAATACATGGGTATATTAAAATTGGGCTTGAAATTGATTTAAACCAAAGTAATTAAAATTAGACTGGGCCTAAATTAAAACATGGAAGCCCGCACAGAATAGAGAGGAGCCAAGATGGGCCAGAATTCCCCTAAGGAATTCGGCCAACCCTAGGTATAAATACCTAGGATTAGGAAAATTCGGCCACCCCAAGCTGATACACTCCTAGCCGAAATTTCCCTAGCTCCCCTCTCCATTGTTTTGTGATTTCCGACGCTAGCACGGGTTGTATTCGCCAAGCGTTCGTGTACGTGAGAGTGGAGGAATTCTCTGTTGAATTCTGCAGTCATCATTCATCTCTAGAAAGAGATTTTTCTGGTAAGAAATTTAATCCCTTTCTATTTAGTTTTAAGTTTTTCAATTTCTACTTCAATTGCTCCTGGGACCGGATTTGAGGAAATCACCGGGTTCTTCCGCTTTTATCGGGTGATTTCCGGTGAAAAATACCAACAGTAGGCATGAGTGTGTGATGCGATGACTATATGTATGAATGATGATGTCATATGATGCCATGTCATGTTATGTAATCGTAAGCTAGTCATGTGCATACGAAGCCAAGAATGGAGACATGTAAGATGTAATGAATGTTGTTGATGAAGCTATGCGCTAAAGTAGAGCATCGCGTATAAATATACACCATATGGATAAAATGACACACAGGGTGTCCACGGATCGAATCAAGGTGATACTTGTGAGGTGCTTACGTGTAGAGCGTATCTTACATGGGAGGAGAGTTAATATTTGAGGCGGTACGTGTAGAGCGGATCTTACATGGGAAAGAGATGTAGTGTTTAAAGCGGTAGGTGCAGAGCTTATCTTGCACGGGGAAGAAGGGTGGAGTTTAAAATGGTATGTGCAGAGCTTATCTTGCACGGAAAGAGTTAGAACGACACGTGTAGAACTTAGTCTTACACGGGGAGGAAGGATAGAATTTAAAGCGGTACATGCAGAGCTTATCTTGCACAGGAAGATTTGGAATGACACGTGTAGAACTTAGTCTTACACGGGGAGGAAGGATAGGGTTTAAAGCGGTATGTGCAGAGCTTATCTTGCACGGAAAGAGTTAGAACGATGCGTGTAGAACTTATTCTTACACGGTGAAGGAGGGATAGAGTTTAAAGCAGTACGTGTAGAGCTTATCTTGCACGGGAAGATTTGGGATGATACGTGTAGAACTTAGTCTTACACGAGGAGGAAATGTGCAGAGCTTGTCTCGCACAGAAAGATGTTTTGGTATTTAGGTGTGCGGGACACAAGGATAGGGTTTCTAATGATTATGGAGGACCTAAGGGGCTTGGTGGAGTTTCTAGTGTTTTTGGAACACTTAAATGACTCAGTGCATGCTGTAAAGTCCTTGGTGCTCGTGAAATGCTTGAACGTTGTGGAGTGCTTGAATGTTTGATGGATGAATGAGATGTACATCATGAGATAATGAGGATGATCCCTTTGTTTTTATACTCTTTTTTTTCGGACATTCCAAGAACACCAATGCTGTGCAAAAATGCCATGTGTGGACCACCACATGGACGAAGGTTCGGTGCTTTTGGGCACCTAATGAATTTTGTGAAATAGTCACGTGTGTACTGACACACGGACTGAGTTTGACACTTTGTAGGTCTATGAGATGATATGAAATGGTCACATGGGACCGGCCCACGGATAGAGTTCTGATGCTTTTGAACATATGAAATGAAATGATGTTGTAAGAGAGTCATGTGTCGTAGGAGACACAGACAGAAGTTCAGTGTTCTGGGAACACCTTTCATGATTTGGGGTGTTATGAAATGCCCCTACATACATACTAATCTGGCACTCAGGGAGCGCCTTGAATAATGTGGTAATGTCATGAAGTAACCTGATGTGGATTACAGTGCCATGTGATGTTTGTGATGAATGGATATGATGTCATGCAATGCGTCGTGTGGATTATCACACGGAAATATACCTAGGACCATTGTGGTCTCTATTGAATGAAATGATTTGGTGGAATGACCGAATGCAATCCGGTGCATTGGCAAAACACAGGTATTTTGGGATACCCGATATATGATGGAATGATATGATCGTGGTGGGCGTCCTTGGAATGCTCTTAGTTTAATTTAGGTGATATGTCATGAATGCTTTGACACACAAAATGCAAATGGCTACACAAAAACGTGGTTAGGATGCATGACATACCTAATGATGTTATGTATGCTATGTGAAAAATGCTACACACAAATTTAATGTCATGGCTGAAAAAAAGAAATGGTTAGTATGAATGACAAACGAATGAATTAATGATTTCACACGAAAATGAAATGCATGTGGCTGCATAAAAATGTGAGTTAGTATCACACAAGAATGCTTTATGTATGGAAGATGTTAATTGTGTATGGAAGATGATGATTATGGTATGTCGTGAAATGTTGAGAAGCGTGTAACACGTAGCACACGAAGCGAATACATCCAACCTTATTTCTCCAAGCGTGGTCGGTCTCAAAAATTCTAACCGAGTCCTAGGTGGGGTTCACTTCGATCACCAACCAGGGGTGATGAAGGCACGATTTTAATTTATTCACACAATTGTTTTGGAATCCTAAGGGAATCCAACTAGGGCTACCTATATGGGTTCGGTTCAAGTCGGGTTAGAAAATAAGGTTCCCATAGCAAAATATACTCCTCACTTCTCCCCACTCAAGGGTCTGAACGAAGGGGTTCGTACGAGGCTATGAGTGGTGTTTCGTATCCGTGCCCCTAAGACCATGAGGAACAAAGGCGACACTTCAACAAGCAACCGGGCTGAAAATGGATACTAAATGTAATGCAAGCATGTCTAGCTAAAGATGCAAAATGAAATACCAATCGAGAATCATCCACTTTATTTTAATTAGACATTTTTCAGGGCTTGTCAAATTCTTTTAAGTTTTTAAGAAAACTTTTTTAAGAAATCCCCAGCAGAGTCGCCACTGTGAGCGGATGATGCGTTTTCGATGGGACACGAGACTCCCTTTCGGAAAGGGCGCCACGATCTCGGGCGGGCCCCTCCCTCGCGTGGGGTTTTTAAATGTGGAAAACGGGTTTTTGGAAAATAAGTGGAATTAATACATAAAAGAACCGAGACCTAAGTCTCGATGAATATTGTAGAGTCGCCACCCGGCTCAGCTCAACCGGGAAATTCTTAAGGTAGCTGAACCGGACAAACGGTCGCTACACTATCCAGAGATTTGGGTCCGGACAAGTCCCTTATTTCCTATCTAATTACAATAAATATTGGTCAATGTTCAAAGATGGTATTTCAAATTCTAAAGCTAATTTAAAAGGCATACAGCGCGCATACAAATATATAATACAAAAATGAAGAAAAGAAATAAATATTAATCGACTTACAACCAAATCAAATAGAAAAATAAAAACTCTCGCCTCACTTATACAATCGCCTAGGATACACGAGAATCTAAAAAATACAATTGCCTAGGATACACGATTAATTCTATCAAATACATCAAAAATAAAAATAAAAATAAAAAGCTGCAAAACAGAAAGTTAGCACAATATATAGCACGCTACAAGTTGGACTCAAACATGACAGAATGGGAAATCAAGAATTGGGGGCATGCATTTAGGGGATAACTGGGTTGGCTCGGCTAGCTGGCCCGGTTAGACCTTGAAAAAGTTTTGAAACGACCCTGTTTTTTTTTTTTGGTTTTGTGGGAAAAATCATTTTGAAAACAATTTTTCCGGTTTACATGCATTTTTTACATGTGAGGTGGGTCGGTTTTCGGGAGAACTAGGTCTCCGTCGTGGCATTGTTCTAAATGCAATTTTACTGGAAATTGAATCTATGGTCGTGGATGCACACAACAAAATTCATTTTGATGATTTTTGGGGTTTTCTGAGTTTTTATGGATTTTTGGAAATTTTTGGGAATAAAAACGGAAATTCTGATTCTGGAAATCACGTTACAGTCGTGTGACCGTAACTACAATTGTACGACTGCAAATTACAGTCGTGCGACTGTAAGTGGCCCGAAGTCAAAATTTTGCCAAAACTTTATTTGAAGAAAACTGGGAAGAAAACGCTGGAAATCAAGAACACTCGTACGACTGTTCATCAACTCAAGAACAGTCGCACGACTGTTCTTGATCTCCAGAAACTGAAATGCAGAAAACCGGATAAAAATGGTACGAAACCCATACCAATCACCCAGAAAGCTTGTAAAGGAGAAGGGAAAAGGAGTGTTTACCTCTTTGGCGTACGTCCACCGAAGGATTGACCCCTGGCGTCGCTCCAATCCACTAAAATCCGGACTTTTCTCCTTGAGTTAGGGTTTGAGGTTTGGGTCCAGAGATTTCCAAATGCTGAGGGATTCTGATGATGAGTTCCTCCTTTTCTTTTTGATTTTCTCTTCTCTTCTTTCCCCTGTCTCTCTTTTCTCTCCTTTCTTTCTTCGTTTTTCCCTTTCTGTTTTCTCTCTGTCTGTCTGTTCTCCTCTTTCTTCTGTTTTTTCAGCTTTTGAGGTATGCGTTGGCTCACCTACCGTGATCTATAGTCGTATGACTGTAGTTTGGTTACAGTTGTATGACTGTAGTGATAGTTGTACGACTATATTTTTTTTTTCTTGAAAGTAAAATTCCGGCGCTTACATTAGGCAACTACCGAAATAAAACCTCGCTTGCATTCACTTCACTAGTTCATATTACCATATTTCTTTGCACATTGCATATCATGACATTTTCTTCTTCTCAATCCCTCTAACATACCTATCAAGCCTGGTTTACCCAAGAAGGTGGACTACCTCTTCTGCCAGGATTGGAGACACCTGACGGGGTAAACCACTCATAGCACCGCATGACCTTACATTGTGTTCTATGGTGGGGAAGTGTATACTCGCTATGGGAACCTGTACGACCCTTGGTTTTGACTTTGGTCCACATGTAACGGCTTAGCAACTTCCCCTAGGATTACCAAAACTTAAATTCAAAATGAACATTGAGCGTGCGCCTTTGGTATCCCCCGTTGATGCCAAAGAGATCCAACACCTAGGAAGAATGCGAGACTAATCGAAAGGAGAAATAAGGTTGGAAGGGAGCACATATTTTTGCGTGTGCTAACTTTTGTTCCATGTTGTTTTCTATTTCGACTTTTCACGAAGCATCAAACATGCATAGCTTTCGTGTGCTGATGGGTCCTAAGCGTAGCAGTAAAACTAAACCTAGAAACGCACAACTAAGGCAGTGTACCTATCGTTGACAAGTAATAATTCTGGTTGGTCCAGGTATCGATCCCACAGAGAAAAGAATATTCTGCAAACACTAAACTACTCGGGTTCCTTGCGTGTCCTAGGCGGAACGCAGTTTTGGATTGATTATATTAACAACTAAACTATCCTACTCCTAGTTGATCTATTTCAGCTTACTTTGCACTTGAGTTTTGTGTTATCAATCGGCGGTTTACCGACCTATGAATGCTAATGGGGATGGCTTTATCAATTAATCACAAAAGATGAATTTAGCTCAACAATTAACCCTTAATTATGCTCTTTCGATAATACAACCTAGCGTATCTAGATCTTTTAGGTCCTTAGCCAGTTTCCCTTGTTTAGAGGCGGTCTAATTCTAAAGCTCAGAAAATAAGGGCACGTAAGTTCCACAGTGTCGTCAATACTAATGGTTTCCTAGGTGTCAATCTAGGTAATGCCACAAATATGAACTTAATAAATTAAGATCTTATGAGACTAGACATTCATTAAAGAAATTACATAAAGAAAAGGAATAAAAATTGAAATTAACTTGCAAACAATTGTATTAATTAAGAAATATGAAACGAATTCAGTGTTTACAACCAAACACAATCAATTTGCGGAATCAAAACTAATATAATCAAATTACAAAAGAGAAGAAGAAAAACTTATGCCCTTTTGGTCCGATTAACCGGATTCCGACGGTGTGAAGATGCTTGGGGTGTACCTCTATAGAGGAACTCAAGCCGGAACTAAGAACGTCGCAAAAGGGGAAGATTCTATGTAAAACTACAACCAATCGATGGTTCAAAACTCAAAGAAATCAAATAGTTCAAGCTCAAAAACCTCACTACAAGTTTCTGCTCTCACTCAAAAAGACTGGAAAAAGATGCTTTCAAACATAGAAAATAACCTATTTATACGGCTAGGTTAAAACCAGAAAAAAGAAGAGATGAAAGTAGGGCAACAGCAGGTTTCGGGGCTCGGCACGCAGTGCTGGTGGAAGTGGCACGCCGTGCTGTGCAGAATTGAAGGCGGCACGCCGTGCTGCTGGAGTTGGCACGCCGTGCCGTGTGATTTTGGGGTTGGCACGCCACGCGGATCTGAGTGGCACGTTTTCATGCCACTCCACTGGACTGCTCCTGTATGGCACGCCGGATTGGCACGCCGTGCCCTAATTGTGGCACGTCTTGCCACCCTGATTTTCAGCACTTCGAACTCTTTTTCGCCGCCGATGCTCCAACTTCCGGTCCGGGTCATAATACCTGTCCAAAACAAGCATAAAGAAACATAACCGCACCAACGCCACGGACCATAAAAACGACAAATTATCAAAAATTACAAAAACAACCCTAAAAAACACGAAAAATACTAAAAGTTATAAAAATCTATCCAACACCTAAAAATCACAAAATAGTCAAAAACCACACAAACATTCACACAAAGGACTCTAAAAATTACCGTTCAAACCACGAAATTGCCTAAAAGATAAGGTTAAAAACCGACCTTATTAACCACCCCACACTTAAAGTCTTGCTTGTCCTCAAGCAAATCAACTAAAGACGAAGGAGTAAACTTGCTCGCTTTCACTTGCAAATCCAACTACGGGTTTAACCGTACGAGATTCATAAACTCAAGAAAGTAAAGCATCACCTTCGAAATGACATTAGGTGCACCAGGTTCAAAACCACTAAATACCCAAACCCAACACAATTTAGCTAGTCAAAGGGCGAGGAACAAACAGAGTTTATACGACCACAAAGCACCTCACAAGATTTCACTCCAACGCTCAAGTTCAAGGCAAGGTGGATGAGCACACAAAAACAGACAATGGCACACATCACATAGCGAACTAATGGCAATCCCGGTGAAGTCATTGGTCAAGGAGCAAAATCAGAGAACCTGGGGCTTGTAATGTTACGGCTTAGGGTAGGTTTGATAAGGGAAATTTTAGGTATACAACTCCTACAAATCAAGTAAAATGTACAAATTGACTAAGTACTAAAGACGGGTCATGCAACTTTCAACTCAAAGCTAGTCCTAAGAGTGTTTGCTTTGCTAATGATTTTTTTTTTTTTTTGAAATTAACTTGACAAAAAGAAGGCCTTATCCACACCCAATGGCCAAAACACAACTTAATGGGAAAACGAAAACAAAAATTACAAGACATGGGTTAAGGCAATTACATGATCGCCCTAATCCTTTATTCAACCAATGAAAAATTACAAGACATGGAACACAAATACCGGCTTAAAGATGCAAACCGGACAACCAAGACAGGCGTTTACAAACTCCGAGTTTTACAAAAAGAAACCGAACAAACACATTGACTCTATTTGGATTTTTTTTTTATTTTTTTTAATTTTTTTTTGAAACACAATTTTTCCATAGGACTAGATATGAAAGAGTTGAAATGCAAATGGTGATTGACCCCAAAATGAATGAACAACTTAGCCAATTACTTGATTTAGGAGAGGAGGGTGAGAAAGGAAAATCAAAGTGAAATGGTAAAAAGTTAGGATTATAGAGTTGGCTTGGTGAAGGTTTTTTAAGTCAAAAAGGTTAATTTAGTGGCTATGGGTGATCTAAGGGATGATTTAGTAATTAGGGTTATTTAAGTCAAGGGATTAATCCTAAGGGTCTCCACATATTAAGCTCTCGATGCCAAGTGCAAAACAACACCGGGTTCAACGATCTAGTGTGCCACGATTGTTTTTACCCTCTCAAAGAAATAGAACCGTTGTGAAATGGTTCCAAAGGCTCAAAATCTCACAAGTGTATTAGGGGTTGTATGCTAGGTCGTGTGACTCAACCAATGTTCCAAGGCGTAATCCTAGCTCAATCATGCAAGTAGGGGTAGAGGATTAATTCCCTAATGCAACCTAAATGACAAATCTAACCAATGGTTACCATCAAGAATCACAAACCACGCATAAACAAGCTAATGACATGCAAACAACTCCTAATATCCCTAGCCAATTGCTATCAATCCAAGCACAGAGACTTAGGTTCGAGGGTGGATTAAGCAATGTTATTCAAACTGCAATTGATAAATAAGCAACCTAAAAATACTAACAAACCAAAACAACCAAAACCAACTTCACATGCATTGAAAAATAAAGCCTAAATCTAACCAAAAACCAACGCAAAACATCCAATCATGCAAAAACACCTACAAACACCAACAAACACCAACAAACATGCGAAACAAACAATAAAAAAAATGCAATATAAGAAGAAAAAGAAAGGGAGAAGTCCCTTCACCCACCCCACACTTAGATTGCACTTACTTCCAAAAGTGCAATGGAAGAAGAAGCAAACTAAATGGGGAAAGGAAAAGGGTTACCTCACATATCGGGAGCTGGTGGTGGTGGCGGTGGGTACGGCCACCCTTGGGCGGCACAGAAGCAGGAGGCGAATGCCTCGACGTTGGCGAGCTGAGCTGCTTGCCGATCAAGGCGCGCGTTCAGCCGCTGCTCAAGCAGAACCTGATGGACGGTTAAGCCTTCCAATTGCTCAATTATGCCATCCAACCGTCCTTCAATCCGCCTCATAAAATCTACCCCCACTGATACATTCTCCGCGTCCTCCTCGCTGTCCTCTCCTTCCTCACTCTCTTCCTCCTCGTCTACTTCCATAGGGGCCTTTCCCCGACTTGAACCTCCTGCACTTGAAGGACCTGCAGCTGCCCCAACCTGGGAACAAGACAAGATTCCCTTCGAAAGCTTCTTGGGAAGAATGCTCTCGAGGTTCCTATAACAATTATTACTATGAAAAAAACATGCAATACAAGTCACAATATGTCCTAACCCTAGTTCGGACTTAGCTCGGTTGTGGTGATTGTATAAAGCTTCCATGACAAAGAAGCCCAAATGATGCACATGCCACAGGATCAACAGTTCAAATGCATTAACCCGGTTGCTCTCAGTTTTTCTCGAAAAATTAAAACATACAAATTTATGAACTAATTGCAAAACAGGGTCATGGATTTGGGAAGTTTTGGCAAACCGAGGCTGGTATACCCCTTGCCCTATCAAGGGCCAAAATTTCTTGGCCTCCAAATTTTCGGGCCATTTATAACCATTCCCGTCAATCCCTATGCAAGCCCGAAGGCCATCAATATCCAAAGTCCGCTCAGTGCCAAAGAGGAGGAAGGTCATGCTTCTAAGGCCCGTATCCGGGTTTCTTTTAAAACTCAAGGTGGAGTAGAATTCTAGGTTTAACTCCCTAAAGACTGGAGGATTAGATTTCACAAATTCGTACCACCCTAAACTAGTCAATTTAGCTTTCACTCCCTCTGACCTGTCTTGTACAAACAGAAATTCCCAATCGAATGTACGAAAGGGGGTGCTCTCTAAAGGGAATAAGTTTTGTATATCTTACCTTCATCGTCCGAAAGTAAAGGAAAGTGACATTTGTATTTCCTTGAGAGATTTGTCAGCGGGGCCATCAATTGCTCGGTGGGTATTTCGTCACGCGGCACCGGCTCCGGTGACGGTTCCATGGGCCGGCAAGACGAACCATGTCTTTGATTGGCGACGGTTTTCTTCTTCATCCTATAATTGCATAACCATAAAAATAAAACAAAAAATAAAAAACACAAGAACACAAAGCCAAAGAACATCTAATGTCAAAGATACAAACCACAAAAAAAGAAAAAGAAAGTGAAATAAAACCCTATTAAGCAGTCAATCCATCAAAACCAAAATGAGGAAAAGAACAACAATAATAAGAATAATAAATAAAAGAAAGAATAACGCAAGAATTCATACCTGGTTCAATGAAATTGAAGCAAAATAAAACCCTAGGGCAAATTAGTGGAGGAAAAGGGGTGAGATGGAGAAGAAGAAGAAGAAGGAAAGGAGAGTAAGAGGGGATAGGGAGAAGGAGAGAAAGGAAGGAAGAAGAAGAAGAATAGGGAAGGAGAAGGAGAGAATGGATTCTAGAGAGAGAGAGTGAAAAGGGGAGAGAGAAAGTGAGAGGGTGAGAGAAGGTGAGAGAGAGGAAGGAGAAGAAGAAGAAGTGGTCGGTTATGAGAAGGGGGGGAAGGTGGAAAGAGCATTAAATAGGCGGTGGAATAACCCTCGGAATTCAAAATTTAAACGCTCGGCACGCCGTGCCAAACACTCAGCACGGCGTGCTGAGCTGGTCAAAAACACATACCTGGCAACAGAGTGATGGCACGCCGGCGTGCTGTCTTGGCACGGCGTGCTGCCTTGAAATTTGAATATGTGGCACGGCGTGCTGATGTTTTGACACGGCGTGCTGATCTTTTTCTCACAATTCACTTTAGGAACAGAGGGACGGCACGTTGGCGTGCCATATTGGCACGTTGTGCCGCCCTTCAGACCTGTGATTGGCACGACGTGCTGAATGTGGCACGGAGTGCTAAATACTTATGCACAAAACTCTTGCGGAACAGAACAATGGCACGCGGGCTTGCTGAAATGACACGTCGTGCCGCCCTGCATACCATCACCTGGCACAGCGTGCTGAATCTGGCACGGCGTGCTGTCTACTTATGCACAATTGTCTTCCGGAACAGCAGCCTGGCACGATTTCGTGCCACTTTGGCACGCCACGTGCTGCACCCATTTTCACTTTGGCACGGCGTGCTGTTTAGTGACATGGCGTGCCACCCTGAATTCTGCAACTGTTGCTTTTTTTTCACATTTTGATTATGATTTTTGATTAACTTGCTTAAGTACCTAATCCTACACACAAAAACACACAAAAACATATTAACGTGAAAACTAATGTACACGGGAGGCATACGTACCTCAGTGCTATGTTTATAGTCCGAATAGCTCGACTTCTACGTCTGCGATTTAGCATTACACATCACAAAGGAGTAAGACTTGCTTCTCCTCCTTTATTCCTCCGCTGACATAGGGCTTCAACCGGTCCCCGTTTACTTGTTGAATTCCCTCCGGGGTTTCAATTTCCACCATCCCGGAAGGGTAAACCTTATGCACGGTAAACGGTCCCGTCCATCGACTTCGCAGTTTGCCCGGAAAGAGTTTCAACCGGGAGTTATACAAGAGCACTAACTCTCCTTGGTTGAAACCTTTCTTTGTTACATGCTGGTCATGCCATTTCTTGGTCCTCTCCTTGTAAATCTTGGCATTCTCATACGAGCTCAACCGAAGCTCATTTAGCTCCATGAGTTGCCTTAATCGAAGCTCACCTGCAGCTTGCATATCAAAGTTAAGAAATTTTAAAGCCCAATATGCCTTGTGCTCTAGTTCTACAGGTAGATGACTGGATTTACCGAAGACCAAACGGTAAGGGGACATCCCTATAGGTGTCTTAAAAGCAGTCCTATATGCCCACAAAGCATCGTCTAACTTTAAACTCCAATCTTTCCTAGATGCACTTACCGTTTTTTCTAAGATGCGTTTTAGTTCCCTATTCGAAACCTCAACTTGCCCACTCGTCTGAGGGTGGTAAGGAGTCGCTACCTTATGCTTAACCCCATATTTGTGCAAAAGATTATCAAATTGCCTATTACAAAAATGGGAACCCCCGTCACTGATGATAGCTCTTGGGGTTCCAAACCTAGTAAGAATGTTTTTCTTTAGAAACCTGACAACTACCCTTGCATCGTTGGTTGGTAAAGCGACAGCCTCTACCCATTTAGACACATACTCAACCGCCATAAGAATGTATTGGTTGTTGTGAGATATTGGGAAGGGTCCCATGAAATCTATGCCCCAAACATCAAAAAGTTCACACACCAAGATACCCTGTTGGAGCATCTCATTCTTTCGGGAGATATTTCCCTTCCTGTGACATGCATCACAGACTCGAATATAACTAATGACATCCTGTTTCATGGTTAGCCAATAAAACCCACTAGATAAGATTTTTCCTACAGTTCTATCGGGTCCAAAATGGCCACCCGCTTCTCTATCATGACACATGTCAATAATGGAGGGAACCTCCTCATAAGCAACACACCGCCTAATCACACTATCAGCACATAATCTAAAAAGATAAGGGTCATCCCAAAAATAATCCTTAGCATCATGAATGAATTTACGCCTCTGTGCATGTGAGAGGTTAGGTGGAAGAATGTTACCGACTTTGAAGTTTGCGATGTCCGCAAACCATGGTATAGAAGTTACCCCACACAACTGTTCATCGGGGAATGTGTCACGAATGTTCGCTTCCGGAGAGGATACGGATCCTTCACTTGGTAGTCTTGACAAATGGTCGGCCACTACGTTCTCTACTCCCTTCTTATCCTTAATCTCCACATCAAACTCCTGGAGGAGTAGAATCCATCGAATCAATCTGGGCTTTGCATCCTGTTTAGCCAAAAAATACTGAAGAGCAGCATGGTCAGTATACACAATGACTTTTGATAAGACCAAGTAAGATCTGAACTTATCAAAAGCAAACACAATAGCTAGTAATTCTTTCTCAGTCACAGTATAATTCATTGGAGCACCGTTTAATGTCTTACTGTTGGAAATGCCCTAGTCCCGAGGCATTGGTCCTTGTGTTTGTATAATGCATTTGTACATTAATGTAATCTTTATGTATTATACAATTTGTGTCAAGGAAATAAAGGCATTAATCTATTTATTATATGTCTTGTGCTATATTTTAAATAGAGTATCCAATGGACATATCCATATCCATGTTGTCAAGTGTGAGGCACTTGGCAGTAAGACCGTGGATAGGGAAAACGATATGGCCATAAAGTCATCCGTAGTCTGTTCCAATCATGGGAATGAATGGAACTAAAGACTATCATTAGCCTGGTTGTATGGCGGTGTCTTACCGGTCATAGAACATGGAATGTCAACCAGGTTAATGGGTACATGCAAAAAGGGCATGGTACTGGATTGATCCACTTAACGGGAATCTACATGGTATTGTATCACAAATGATTCTCAAGTAGTACTTGTATAAGTCCTTCGACTAGACCATATGATGGTGTTGCATGTGAAGTGGCACACTTTGGTGTACGCCCAACGGGCCTGTAAAAGGGTGCCAAGTACGGGTACGTTCGGGTGTGTCAGTGAGCATGGCATCACTATGGATATGCAGAAGGGAATGTCACTCAGTGATTCACTGAGACGATATCATCAGCCTCTTGAAGAATGTTACTGATAAGTGTGCGGCTGCACCCAAACAAGATTGGATCTTGTTTGTGAGCATCAGTTCATTCGGTATCAAGTAAAGGTCCAGACACCTAGAGGGTGATACTTCCATGCCTCTGTGTTGGACACCGATATCAGTGACATGGGATTTACAAGTTCAAACTACTGGGTTACGTTTTCAGTTGGACTGCTTACTCCGTCTTAATTGGGGGCTACAGTGGCTTGCTAGAGCCCGCCTGTAGTCTATGGGCCTTGGCCTACTACCAACATAAAGACCGGCCCATTGGATCGTACACATTGAACGTCTGGACTTTAACTAGTCGGATTAAGTGTGTACTTGGAGTATACACGTTTGAAGAGAGAGAGATATATTAATTATATTATATGAATCAATTGGATTGATCAAAGTTATATAATTAATATTTATTTTGGCCTTCTCATAATTAATTCAATGAATTAATTTATGGGATTATTTCCTAGGTGGAAATATTATTATACATGTATAGGTTTACATGTATCTCATTTTATGTATATCTAATTTAATCCCTTGATTAAATTACTAGGGCAAATGAATTTTAATTTAAATGTATGTAATATATTATATGGTATAATATATAAGCATACATGTTAAAGTAAAGTTGCATTTGAAATTAATTAAATCAAAGGAATTCAAATTAGGCTTGGACTTTTAAAGGAATAAAGTCTACATTGAATGGGATATGTTGGCTGAAATTTTGCATGGAATTTGTAAGAATTGTGAGTCATTTTATGGACAAAAATGATGATGACATATTCTTATGGACCAATTAAAGAATGGTGAGTCATTGGTATGACATTTGATGGAGCAAAGTTGGACTTTGCCACCTTGCATCTTGCTTTTCCTTATGGTAAGGAAATGATGAATGTGGGATCACCACTTTTTGTGTTGGCCGAATGTGGAGGGATGAGATGGGTGAGTCACCATTTGGACTAAAGGAAAGGAAGCAAAGTGAGACTTTGCATCTTTTGGACCAATTGGAAAGTGGTGACTCATGCTTAGTGACAAAATGGATATTTGTTACTTTATTCTCATCCATCTCATTTTCAATGGATTGAAATGATGAGCCATGATTTTTTTTCCATGCTTGGCCTTATATACATTCTTTCTTGGAAAGAATGGAGGCCTACTTTTGCACTTTGGTTTTTTGAAAGAAAAACTATTGTGAGAGAAAGAGAGAAATTGGATTATAGGATTATTTCTTTTGGAAAGAAATTTTTTGGACAGCCATAATATCCAAGCTTGGCTGCCCCTTTTCTTCTCTCTTTCTCCCTCTCTTCTTGTCATCCGAGTCGCTAGCACGGGTTTCGGTCCGAGAGCCGTTCGTGTACGCATCGGTGGAGGAAATCTACACTTGATTTCTGCAGTCCGCATCCGTCTCTTAGAGAGACTTTGTGGTAAGTTTTTGAAACCCTCCTTTTATGCTTTAAGTTTTTGATTTCCACATCTTAAGCTCCTGGGCCAGATTCGAGGAAATCGACGCGTATTTCCGCTTTTATCGGTCGGTTTCCCGTGACGAATCCCAACAGTGGTATCAGAGCGGGCTTTTGATCCGTGGAAATCTTTAACTTGGCGGATCTCATGTTTTAAAATTGGAGATTTTTATGGACGGGATTCTTTTGGTTTCGGGTTTCTGATTTTGCCCATTGAATTTTGCAAATGGAAAATTTTGTTGCATATTGGTTTATGCTTGGTTTTATTTTCTATTTGTGATATTTGTTATGGAAATTTGATTTTGCATATAGGTTTTATGCTAGATTTAATTTCCTATGCTTGATCTTATTTCTTGGTGATTTAATTTCATGTTGCTAGTTTTTATGCAAAAAAAAATCACGGACCGTTTCGGGTCGAAACGGGGGCAGCAGCCGCTGCTGCACGCTAGCAGCAGGGCTGCTGCATGCCAGCAGCAGGCTGCTGCTGGGCAGCAGCGCAGCGGCTGCCCCGCGCGGCAGGCCGGGCCCGAATTTAGATTTCGTGGGATTTGTTTTGGGCCAGGCCGGGTTTTAAAATTTTTTTTTGGTTTTAAAATTTTGCGTGTTTAAATGTTGGTAATTTTTATGCACGTGTTTTATGAATGGAATATATTTTTCGTTCATGCGATATTTATTTGGGAAATAAATACGGTTAACTGAAATTGGTTCGGGTTTTCTTGGCACGATTACCCGGATGGCTAATTTTGGAATTCATGGTTTCCCAATTGGATTGGGAGCAATTTTGCCTGGGTTGGAGGCCCAAAGCCCGCACGGGTTTAGAACCATGATCGGCCAAAATTTGGCGATTTCAAAATAATGGCACCGGACATAATTGAAATGGGATTAATTCATGCATTTAACATGTTTGTAAATTGTATGTATTGGATACGTGTATGTATGATTAAATGCATGAATGGATGTTTTGGGCCTTATTTATTTGGGTTGTAATATTCTTTTGGCAAATACGGCCTGCGCGCTGTTTTTCTTTTTATGTAATTTTATTTGTTTATTATGAAATTATGTAAAGAAGAAGCCGATTGGATTGGCGTGCTAGAAGGATGAGGATGTGGCCCACCTGATGTCGTTCTAGTATAGGTTTACTAGAATTATATTAGGATGTAAATTTTGGCCCATAGCATTTCATTTTTATTTAATTATGCTTTATTTATTTACATGTGAAAATGTATGTACAAACCCTATTTCACCCGCCTATGCATCTAAGCCGTTATTAAATGAATCTAATAACCAAAAGGTAATTACTAAGTCTCTTAAAAGTGCTTCCCTCATTCATAACCTACTCGAAGTGGGGATAGGCCAGCTGTAGACCAACCCTCGTTGGATGCACTGGAGTATCGTCATTTTGTATTGGGTTGGAGTATTGGTTACTCTAACACTTGGATGGAGGTTTTGACTTAGCGTGGGTAGTAGGATGTTCCTGGCCCTAAGCACAGATGGGTAAGTGCCAACAGACCCATCAAACTGAGAGTCCCTAGGTTGGGATTGGACGGGCGTTCCTACCTAAAAATTGGGATATAGTTGTTCCAGGCCCTCGTCTGGCTATATCTTGATATAATATGGATCTCGGCCCATGAGCCCAACAACTTGAGTTAATTAATAACACGATTCATTATTAATTATAATATGGGAAGAACAAGTTAAGTCCTTTATTAACACTTGTAAATTTTTCTGTGTAGAAACCAATGGCTACGAATGATACTTTATCACTGCGATCTTTCTTGGAATGGGACAAGCTTTCTGGCCCTAACTTTTGGGACTGGTCTATGAACTTAAGGAAAGTTCTAAGACAAGAGTCTAAAGAGTATGTGCTCGAAAAGCCTGTACCGGTTGTGCCAACGGGAAGTAATCCACCGGCTGCCCAGCTGGAGGAATACTTGGCACATGTAAAAGATAACCGGGATGTGACATGCCTGATGTTGGCTAGTATGGTTCATGAATTGCAAAAGCAGTTCCTGGATCATCAGGCCTTTGCTATAATGATAACTCCTAACGAGATGTTTTATGAGCAAGTTTATCAGGAAAGGTACCTGATCCACAAGGCATTCCGCAGCTGTAAGATGGGAGCCGGAGCATCTGTGAGTGCACACGTGCTCAAGATGAAGGGCTATCTGGATAATTTAGCCCGTCTCGGAACTCCTATCTCACGGGGGCTGGCGGTTAGCACGATCCTGGATTCTTTACCGGATTCTTATGATCAATTCATCCTAAACTTTTACAAGCAAAGGATGGACCGTACTGTTAGTGAGCTGCATTGGATGCTTCAGCTCGCTGAACTGTCGATCAAGAAGAATCCGCCGGTACTTGAGGTTAACAAGGGGAAACCTCCTTTTGCTAAAGGCAAGGCCAAGGCCAAGGCTGAGGAAGCCAAGGCTAAAAAGGCTAAAGCCTAGCCCAAGGTCCGTTCCAAGGATGTCTGCTTCGGTTGCAAGCAGGCTGGACATTGGAAAAGATCGTGTCCTAAGCTTTTAGGAGAGAAAAGGAAGACGCAGGGCGTGTCTTCATCAGGTATATATGTCATAGACATTAACCTCTATTTCAACATCTTATGTATTGGATACTAGATATGGTTCTCACATTTGTTGTAATGTGCAGGGACTTAAGAACAGGAGATCACTGGGATCGGGACAAGTGGACTTGCGGGTCGGAAATGGAGCAAGGGTTGCTGCCATAGAGATCAGTAGGACCAGCTTATGATGCCTAGTAGATTACTTTTGTTACTGAAACTATGTTATTTTGTACCTGTTTTGTACAGGAATATTATTTCTGTTTCAGTTTTTTTGGATATTTCTGGATGTACATTTACTATTGGTAATAGTAAAAAGGGTTTATCTAGAAAAGAATTATTTTATGGAGTAGCTCTGTTAAATAATGTCTTTTATATCCTGGATCTAAATGAAACTAATCATGTCTATAATATACATACTTAAAGGGTTAAGCCTAACAAACTTAATCCGGTTTACCTTTGGCATTGTCATTTAGGCCACATAAACAAGAAGCGCATAGCTAGGCTTCACATAGCTTGAATCCTAGGATCATTTGACATGGAGTCACTTGATATATGCGAGTCTTGTTTATAAGGTAAAATGACTTAAGAACCTTTTCGCAAGGAGACTAAAAGGGTCGCTAGCTTATTGGACCTAATGCATTGAGATGTATATGGACCGACAAGCATAGCAACTAGGGGTGAACATCTATACTTCGTATCCTTCACAGACTATTTCATCAGAAATGGCTATGCCTATGTAATGAAATATAAGTCTGAGACCCTTGATAGGTTCGAGGGATTGAGGAACGAAGTACAGAACCAACTAGGCAGAAATATCAAAGCCTTTCGGTTGGACCGAGGTGGTGAGCATATAAGCCTATAGTTTGACTCATTTTGAGAGAGCATGGAATAGTTCCATAGCTCACTCCTCCAGGAACACCACAATGGAATGGGGTGTCCGAACGGAGGAATAGGACCCTGTTGGACATGGTCCGCTCAAACGATGAGTCATGCCTCTCTCCCAATAATTTTTTTAATGGATACACTCTTGAGACAATGGCTCTCAATTTCAATTATACTCCGACTAAGGCTTTGGAAATGACCCCATTTGGAATATGGATGGGCAAGGTGCCTAATGTGTCTTTCTTACGGATTTGGGGTTGTTATGCGCAAGTCAAGAAATTGACTATGAGCAAAACTAGCACCCAAAACCGACTAATGCCTGTTTGTGAGCTACCCTAGGGAAACCAAAGGGTGTTACTTCTACAACCCTGCTGAGAACAAGGTGTTCATGGCACGAAAGGGGGTCCTTTTTGAAAAGGGGTTTCTTTCCAAGAAAGACAGTGGGAGCGCTATTGAACTCAGGGAAGTTCAAAGCTCACAAATTCCTGAAAAGGATAACTTGGAGACCAGGGTGGAGCTTCCACAACTGGAAGCACCGGCCCAGGTCACACTAGAACTTAAAAGGTCTGGTAGGGATCATCAGGAACATGAGAAACATCGGTTTTTTTTTCTAATGATTACGCTCCTTTTGTCTTGGACGAAGCAGAGCTCAAAACCTACTAGTAGGCTATAGCTAGCCCACTGTCTGCCATGGTGGTGGATTTGCAATCTATGTACGATAATCAGGTTTGGAACCTGGTTGATTCACCTCCAGGTGCTAAGGTAATAGGTTGCAAGTGGTGCTATAAGCTATAGGCCGACAATACCTTTAAGGGTGTGTATAAGAGGTTTAGTGGGAGCATAGTAACTTTCCTGGTATTGTATATGGATGGCATCCTTCTGATTGGAAGCGACATACCAACACTACAAGGGAATTGTAATGGTTTTGTAAGTGCTTCGCAATGAAGGACTTAGGCGATGCTAAGACGATCCTAGGGATCAAGATCTACAGGGTTAGATCCAATCGGCTTCTAGGCCTAAGTCAGGCCAAGTACATAGACATAGTTCTGAAAAGATTCAGCATGGACCAGGCTAAGAAAGGTTTCTTGCCAATGGGTCATGAGTTGAAACTTAGCAAGAAGTACTGTCCTAAGACAAGGCAGGATAGGGAGAACATGAATTGGTTCTATATGCTTCGGCTATAGGATCAATCATGTACTCCATGCTATGTACAAGACCTGATGTCAGCTTTGCACTAAGTATGATGAGCCGGATCCTGAATGGATCACAGGTAGGCTGTCAAAGCAATCCTGAAGTACCTTAACCAGACTAAGGATAGCTTCTTAGTGCATGAAAGTTAGGAAGAGCAGTCAGTTACTAGGTACACTGATGCAAGCTTCCAGACCAACCAGGATGAATATAAGTCGCAGTATAGGTGTGTTCATGCTAAATGTTGGTGCTATTGTTGGAGAGGCTCCAAGTAATAGACCATCGCGGTTTCTATCACAGGAACTGAGTACATTGTAACGTGTGAAGCAGCTAGGGAAGCTGTGTGGATAATGAAGTTTATCATGCAACTGGGGGTAGTGTCAACTATCCAGTAACCAGTTGATATCTTCTGCGACAACGCAGAGCTGTTGCACAAGCTATGTGCCCCGGTCACACATATACACGAAGCACGAACTCAGGGAGTTTCACCTATTGCGAGAAATCGCTGAGGGGGTGACATCTCACTACAAACAGTGGACACCAAAGACAATGTCGCAGATCTTTTGACCAACATGCTTGGCTATGCCTCTGCACGAAGGTTATACTAGATCTATAGGGATTAGACCCATGCCTAGTAGGTACTAGTGCAAGTGGGAGATTGTTAGAAATGCCCTAGTCCCGAGGCATTGGTCCTTGTGTTTGTATAATGCATTTGTACATTAATGTAATATTTATGTATTATACAATTTGTGTCAAGGAAATAAAGGCATTAATCTATTTATTATATGTCTTATGCTATATTTTAAATAGAGTATCCAATGGACATATCCATATCCATGTTGTCAAGTGTGAGGCACTTGGCAGTAAGACAGTGGATAGGGAAAACGATATGGCCCTAAAGTCATCCGTAGTCTGTTCCAATCATGGTCGGTTTCCCGTGACAAATCCCAACACTTACTAGCATAATAAATTGGGTGAAAAATTTTGTTCACCCTCTGACCTAAACATGCCCCAACAGCATTGTCACTTGCATCGCACATAAGTTCAAAAGGGATTTCCCAATTCGGACTCACCATAACCGGTGCCTCAATCAATTTCCGCTTAAGCAAATTAAAAGCATACATACATTCATCATTTAAATTAAATGGGGCATCCTTTAAGAGTAACTCAGTCAACGGCTTAGCAATCTTAGAAAAATTTTTCACAAAACGCCTGTAAAAGCCCGCATGTCCTAAGAAACTCCTAACTAACTTAACCGAACTTGGGGGAGGCAGTTTCTTAATCACCTCGATCTTGGCTGGGTCGACCTTGATCCCCTTTCCCGACACCTTATGCCCTAAAACAATGCAATCCCGGACCATGAATTGACACTTCTCCCAACTAAGTGCCAAATTAGTGTCTTCACATCTCTGAAGCACCTGGTCCAAGTTCCCCAAGCATGACTCAAACGTATGACCAACAACAGAAAAATCATCCATAAAGACTTCCATAAAATCCTCAATCATATCAGCAAAAATGGCTAGCATGCATCTTTGAAAGGTAGCCGGGGCATTACACAATCCAAAAGGCATCCGCCTATATGCAAATGTCCCGTATGGACACGTAAACGTGGTTTTCTCTTGATCGAGAGGGTCCACTGGAAATTGCATATAACCAGATAGCCCATCTAAAGTACAAAAATATTCGTGCCCCGGCCATCCTTTCTAACATTTGATCAATAAACGGTAATGGAAAATGATCTTTCCGAGTGGCGTCATTCAACTTCTTATAATCAATGCACATACGCCAACCCGTGACAGCTCTAGTAGGGATTAGTTCCCCTTTATCATTTTTCACTACCGTCGTGCCTCCTTTCTTAGGCACATATTGGACCGGACTCACCCACTGACTATCAGAAATAGGGAACATGATACCTGCGTCGAGGAGTTTTATCACCTCGGTTCTTACCACTTCCTTCATGATGGGGTTCAACCGACGCTGAGGCTGTGCACACGGTTTTACCTCATCTTCCAGAAAAATTCTATGTGTGCAAAACATCGAACTGATTCCCTTGATGTCGTGGATTGTCCACCCGAATGCTCCTTTGTGCTTCCTTAGCACCTCTAGCAGCTTGTCCTCCTCCTTTCCTGTTAACAAAGAAGAGATTACAACGGATAAGTCCTTTGGAGGATGCAGAAAAACATATTTAAGGTTAGGAGGAAGGGTTTTGAGCTCCAATGATGGAGGTTCCTCCAATGAGGATTTAGGTGCTGGTTTGACTTCACGCTCCAGCTTATCAAACCGTCCCTTCACCCATGAGCATTCCTCACTGATCACTTCATTTGCCTCACTTTCACCTAGACCTTCTCCTATGATGCAATCTAGTTCACTGCACAAATTCTCAACCACACAAGCATCAACAGGACAAAAGTAGTCCACAAAGTTACAATTTTCAACGTCTAACGGATATTTCATTGAATTATAGACATTGAAACTTACCTCCTCGTTATGCAACCTAAGAATGATCTTACCTTCCTGGACATCTATCAAAGTCCTACCGGTTGCAAGAAAAGGTCTTCCAAGTAGAAGGGGCACCGAGCTATCTTCCTCCATATCCATTACCACAAAGTCCGCAGGGAAGATAAACTTGTCCACCTTTACTAACACATCTTCGACCACCCCCTTTGGTCTCGTGAGGGATCTATCCGGCAATTGGAGGGCCATATTGGTTGGCTTTGGGTTTCCCAATCCGAGTCTCCTGAAAAACGACAGAGGCATCAAATTTATACTCGCACCTAAGTCACACAGGGCATTGGCAATCTCCAAGTTTCCTATCCGGTATGGAATAGTAAAACCGCCCCTATCTTTGAGCTTAGGTGGGAGTTTGTTAGTGATAATCGCTGAACATTCCTCTGTCAAAGCCACCACTTCGTCCTCGCCTAGCTTTCTTTTCCCTGTAAGAAGTTCTTTAAAAAATTTAGCATAAGAGGGCATCTCTTGGAGAGCCTCAATCAATGGCATGTTAAACTCTAACTTCTTAAAAATCTCAAGGAATTTGGAATATTTCTGCTCCAGTTTATCTTTCTTCTCCCTTTGAGGATAAGGAAGTTTAGGCATATAGGCTCTCACTGGGTTAGGAATTTTTCCTTTTTCATTTATGCTAGGTTCGGGTTCAGAAATCGAGTCGGGGTTGCTTACCTCTCCCGACTCTTCACTTACCTCGGTAGGTTGGGATGGGATATCAGCGTTGTCGGAGATTGTGCCCTAAGGCCAATATTGGATTATGTAATTTGACTTCTAAGATTAATCTAGTGTAGATTAATATTATCATTTATGTTTGTATGTTAGCATTTATGATAAGTATCCATGAATAAATCGTGTTATTCTAAATATCCCTAGTCGATTGTTATTATGGGAATAATAACAAACTAAGACTAGTGTGAGTGATAATGGATATTCATAAGATGAATATAGTGTATACAGATACAGATTATACTCACGGGTAATATGTTAGAGAACATGTTACTGGAGACCCACTATGAGATCAAGTTCATGGTCATGTGTCACAACTGATCTTGATTATAGTAGTGTCATTAGCTGATTCCTTTGACCTGAGGTCACCATTGATTCCGGGATGAACTCATGTTGTGCTTTGACGCAGTCAAACGCTGCTTGTAACAGAGTAGTTATAAAGGCTGTGATTGGGTACAATATGACTCATGCTTTGGGATGTGAGTGACAGATATGGGATTTTGTCCCTCTCTATCAAGAGAGCGATATCACTGGGCCCCTCGATAAGTAAGACTGTTAAATGCATGGCCGTGCTCAAATAATTGATAGAGTATCAATTGATTTGTCTAAACAGTTTACTTTGAGATCGAGAAAGCATATGATTAATTATATAAGATTGACAAGTGTACCATGTCTTATGATTAATCATGATATCAAAGAGACAAAAGGGAATATGACATTCTATAAATAGGTATTGGATCATTCCAATCATGTTAATTGGGTAGTCGTAATGGCTTGCTAGAGTCCGCTTGTGACCTATAAGGACATTATGGTAATTTCCTTATTGCCAATTAATATGAACCTATGGGGTCACACACAAAGAGCAAAATGAAGTTCATCTTTTCGGGTATAAATTATTATTGGATAATAATTTATGAATGAGAAAGAGAATAAATATATATATAATGATATATATATTTATATATATATATGTATATATAAATATTAATATGATTAATATTGCATAAAGTATGCTACATATTATAATTTAATTATATAGAGATATAATTAATTATAATATCAATATACATATGTGTATGATGGAGAATGGAATTGATTTAATATTAATTGAGAATTAATATTAAGTTGTGTGGGTTAATTTATAATTATAACTAATAAGGGTATTAAGTTATAATTATAATTAAGTTTAATAGATATAAAAGGAAGTTTTATAACCTAAAATCTATAACCCTAGCCTACACATAAGATGCAGTTTTTTCTGCAGCCTCCATGGAGCCAGCCGACTTCACCCTTCTCCTTCACCCAAGGTTTTCGAAACTTTGGCTTTTCCATTCGAAGAAATCGTTCTTCAATCCCGGCGCTAGCACGCGGTGAATGAATTGCTCCGTGTGGATCAACCGTAGAGGGAAGCTACTTTGGTTCCTAATTGATTCAAAACCTACAAAGAATTAAGGTAATTCTTTAACCCTCCTTCCAATTCAATGCAATGTACATGGGTCCTTGGTGGGGATTAATCCTTTTATTTCCGCTGCGTATTGTTTTTGTGCGATTAAATCCCCAACAGTGGTATCAGAGCCACTTGTGCATTGGTTGAATTGGATTTGTTATTTTGATTAGATCAAAATTGCATGTTAGGGTTGTATGATCTTGATTTAGGGTTCTATGTTATTGTGAATAACATTTTTGATTTGATTTGGAAGTTAATCATTATGAATGATTTGTTTTACACTTGATTTGGATCATTTGGGGGCTGAAAATTCTGGGTTCAGCTTGTTGGCACGCCGGCGTGCTAGCATGGCACGGCGTGCCAACTGGAAATTGTTTCCAGAAAATGAACCAGAATGGTGGCACGCCGGCGTGCCAACCTTGGCACGGCGTGCCACCTGGGAATTTTCAGAATGGCTTGTTTTTCTGCGCGACGTGCTGTTTGTTTGACAAATGCAACTGAGAAGCAGTTTGGGGGCACGACGGCGTGCTGGATCGGCATGCCGTGCCAACTGATTGGCACGCCGTGCCAACATGAATGGCACACCGTGCTCCCTTGATGCTGCGCGCAGCATTGGATGCTGCAGTGCGCGAAAAATTTTTGGTGTTCTTCGTTTAAGTGTGGAAATTGTTTCTGCATATTTACGATTTTCCAATCAATTATTTATAAATGCAATGAGATTGTGTTTTAGCGTTTTGAACCCTAAATCTTGAAGATTTTATGCATGGTGTTTTGGTATGGTTTTTGGACCCCATGGATGGTTTTGTTTCTTTTGGTTTTATGGATGTAAGGTTTTATAAATACGGCCTGCGAGTCGTTTGTATTTATGTAACCTTATTTTTCTAGATAAATTGTATAGGATGCAATTTATTGTTTGTAAATTTTATTTTACTAGAAAATTGTATAGGATGCAATTTTGTAATATATGTAAATCCATGAGATGGTGCCAAGGAACAAAGACGTGAAGACGGATCCAAGGGGTGCGGCTTTGCTGTGACCATGCGATGGTTACAACCACCTAGGAAATGACCTGTTGATTTTCATATTGGCCTATGAAAATCAATATAGATAAAACCATACCATAACACGGTTTTGAGTCTTATGCATGTTATATTTATTTTATGCCATAAGATGCCATGTTAATAAATATTGATGCATGTTAAAATGTTTATATATATGTGTAAATGCATGCCTTGTTTCTTTTAGATGCCATGTGATGCCATGCTAGATTGCATGCTTAACATATGTATGACATAGGATGCCATGCTAATTAGTATTAACAAATGTATGCTTAATATTAATGCCATGAATTGTATGAGATACAATTAAATCACAGGATTTTATAAACCCTAAATAAACTTAAGAAGTTTATATTTGCCACCCAATTACGTATAACACTAGTCAAGTACTATGTTCGCATCATGGTAGCCACGCCAAAGCGGGTACGCATGTTGTGACCTTAGCGAAGCGATAATATGAGAAATGGTGATTCTCATTGTGTTGTAATTGTTTTAACAAAGGGTTAATCAAAAAGGTGTTTGAGCCCGAGGCAAAGATGAGATGAGTAACATACAATTAAACATGATATATGATATCATGCATCTCATAAATTAGAAGAGTTGCATAATGATGCAATTGGCAAAGAAGTGCACATCCAAAATATGTTTAAATGGTTTAAAGCATGTTTTTGAGTCTTTGCCTACCGAAATTATATTTAATCATAGGGACATGCCAAAGCAGTGCTATGGTTAAGTATGGATTTTGGATCTTCACCCACTTGAATATTTTAAAGGGTTTTATAATTTAAGTGGGAGCATTTAAATAAAAATCTTTACATGCTTTATTATAGTTATGATTGCTATTACCATGATCTCGATTGTTATTGAACTTTGAGAATTGTTCTCAAATCAAAAGGAATTATATGTTCTCAATAATCCTTTTGCCCAATGAACCACTAGCAATTGTAATACGAGTGTAAAAGATGCTTACTTGAAGCATCGAAGGGACTCTGTTTAAAATTTATTATCTTACACTTGCCACCAATTCTTCCGCACGTGGAAGTTTTACTTGAGGTATATGATACATCACAAATGGAAATGTTCCATCAGTTAGTAAGCAAGAAAAGATAAGTGTCTGAGGCAACATTTTCTCATTGGCCTCCAAAAGGCATTAAGATGTGATCTTGAATTCATTATTTGATAGTCATTGGTGATGAACTATCATTTGAATGACATGGGGAAAATTGTGAATTAGTTGCATAGGATGCAAAAGAATGTTAAGTTATCCATAAAGGATAAGCCCGCCTCGAATTGTGTGCTTATGGTTCAAAAGGAAAAGGATAAAAGGAAGGTCGAAAAGCATAAAGACCGAAAGGTTCGGGTGAAACATGTTTTAAAAGACCAAAGCTGTCGGCATAGAGAGATCTCCAAAAGAAGGGTGTTGCCATTTCTAGAATGAATCGTTCATTAGAATAGAAATAGCAAACTTTGTTTGGAGAACTATAAGAAGATGAAAGGCAGTGAGACTGCTACCTTAAGTATTTATTAACTATTCTACTTTTGTTTCTATATCAAAAGGTATTAGATATCGTTGTGAATCTCATATTAGTAGAATATGAAGAATCACAACTTGAATAGAAACCTTATGAAGGTGAAAGGTAGAATGCGAATAGGCAAAAGAAGCAAAGGTTGTTACTCGAAGGTTTTTGAACTTTTACATGAAAGTTGTGAACTTCAAGTTAAAAGTTATGAACCTTTTTACATAAAAGTTATGAACTTTGGTTAAAGGTTATGAACTTTTGCATGTGAGTTACGAACTCTTGTTGCCTATTGAACTTGTTGGCTTAAGTAAACAAATATTGTTTATTTTATAATTGTGAATTATAAACTTTATAAAGACATGATTATGAAATGTAGATTTACATAATTGTCTTTATATGTGGAGCCCATCTGTAACATAAATACTGTAAGGATCGAATCAAATAGTTGATTCAACCTATTTTGGCAGTGTCCTCTTGGAGACATAAGCAAAGTCGCATTACGAAACTCCATGAGAATGGACTTTTGGATTCATGAGATTATGAATCATCTTGAATCATGCGAATGTTGTTTATTGTAAAAGATGATAAAGTTGTTCTTTGCTAAAAGTAGTTAAAGAATAATCGATTTATTAAGCATTATACATATGGATGTATATGAATTATAAATCAACTGCTAAAGGAGGTTTTAATACTTCATTACCTTTATGGAACTTTTCTCTAGATAAGAGTATCTAATTAAACACGAGTTTGGAACTTTTGAAGTGTTCAAAAGCTTGTAAAAGGAGTATGAAGTATCTTGACAAGATAGTAAAGTCATTTAGATATGATCCGAGTGGTGAATATTTGAGTCAAGATTTTGACAATCATCTTAGAAATTGTGGGACTGTCTCACAATTGACTCCTCCAAGTACGCCACAAAGGATGTTGTGTCGAAAAGGGAGTAATCGAACTCTATAAAGATATAGTTCAATCTATGATGAAGTCAAGTTGATCATCGTTTTCTCAAAAATATGCCATTAAAGCAGCTGTGTATATTGTTCCGTCTAAAACAATTCATGAATCAACATATGAGATATGGTTGGGTAAGAGACCCAAGTTGTTTCATTGAATAAGTTTAGGGCTGTAAAGCTTATTTCGAATAAGTTGGCACCTAAATTTAAATATCGTATTGTGGATTACTCAAAAGGAAAGTAGGAGTTGTTACTCCTGTGTTTCTTTGGGATACAAAATAGTTGTAGCTAGAAATGGTTTCCCCTTGAAGAGGGAGTTAATTTCTAGAAGAGTTAGTGGGAGTAAAGTACACCTACAAAACTCGTAATTCACAAAGTGACATTAACGTTGAAGAGGAACGTGGAAATGGTTTCATGATCATTGTTGAAATTACACAAGTCCAATGAAAGTCTAGTAGAATACGACATGAATAGGAGAGATATGGATTTCTCAAAATCATGATGTAGTTTTACTAGATTGGAATAAGTCTTCTTTTATGAAGAAGCAATGTTAGATTTTGAATCTAATAAGTGACTTGATGCTACAAAGGTTGAAGATAACTCCATGTCTGACAATCAAAGTATAGACTTTGATAAGTCTTTTAGAAGATGCATATGCAATGGTTGCAAGTGAGTTTTCAAATTGAAAACCGATATGGATGGTGATCTTCAAACTTATAAAGCACGACTAGTGACTATAAGGATACGAACAAATTCATAGTAGGACTATGATGAAATCCTCTTTAGTCATTAATCATGATCAAGTCATATTGAGTTCTTGTTGCCATATCCCCATAATATGATTATAAAATATGGCAAATGGATATCAAAATCTATTTTTTACGTGAAAACATGATTGAGGATGTGTACGTGACACAACCCAAAGTTTTGAGCATCCAAAGAATTCAAATAGCGTATGCAAGTTTTCAAAGATTCTCATAAGGATCGAAACATGCATCAAATAGTTGGAATCATAGTTTTGATAAAGAAATCAAATGGTTTGATTTTATCAAAAGGATGATGAATCTTGTGTTTCAAAAGGATCAGTGGGAGCATATCGGTATTCCTAACGCTATATGTGGATGACATATGGCTTGTTGGAAATAACATTCTTACCTTGCAAGAAGTAAAATCTTGGCTAAGAAAGTGATTTCGGTTAATGTTATAAGCATGACTGCCTGTGTTCTTGAAATTGGAATCTATAGAGATAGATCTAAAAGAATGTTTTGGCTTAAGTCAAAGCATTGAAAGCGTTCAATGTTAAAAGACTTAATAGAAGCTTGCTTATGTTAACTGCACATATATAACTGATTGCAATTAGTTGCAATATATCAGTCGAGATCTAGTATTCTCTTAAAAAGAGATGTTATGATTTTGAAAGGTTCAAAATAAAACAATATAGCTAAATATCTATAATAGTAGTCAAAGTATATTGTTACATATGATGTAAAAGAAATTTTGGATGAAGAAGTTCATCAAAAATTTTTGTGTTTTGTTCTAAGCATTGCTTATCCTGTGAGACTATTGTAGGGACAATAGTTCAATGCGTAAGAACCCTGTATGACACAAGCATATACTTAGGCGTCTTTCACTAATTTAGAGAGGCTGTCTCTAAAGAAAGAGTGAAAATGTGTAAAGTAGCAACGGAAGCGAAAATTAATAATTCACTGACAAAGACTCCTGCACGAGTGAATACATGAAAGTCATGTAGGTCAATGGGTATGAGATACATGTATGATTGGCCATAGTGCAAGTGGGAGATTGTCGGAGATTGTGCCCTAAGGCCAATATTGGATTATGTAATTTGACTTCTAAGATTAATCTAGTGTAGATTAATATTATCATTTATGTTTGTATGTTAGCATTTATGATAAGTATCCATGAATAAATCGTGTTATTCTAAATATCCCTAGTCGATTGTTATTATGGGAATAATAACAAACTAAGACTAGTGTGAGTGATAATGGATATTCATAAGATGAATATAGTGTATACAGATACAGATTATACTCACGGGTAATATGTTAGAGAACATGTTACTGGAGACCCACTATGAGATCAAGTTCATGGTCATGTGTCACAACTGATCTTGATTATAGTAGTGTCATTAGCTGATTCCTTTGACCTGAGGTCACCATTGATTCCGGGATGAACTCATGTTGTGCTTTGACGCAGTCAAATGCTGCTTGTAACAGAGTAGTTATAAAGGCTGTGATTGGGTACAATATGACTCATGCTTTGGGATGTGAGTGACAGATATGGGATTTTGTCCCTCTCTATCAAGAGAGCGATATCACTGGGCCCCTCGATAAGTAAGACTGTTAAATGCATGGCCGTGCTCAAATAATTGATAGAGTATCAATTGATTTGTCTAAACAGTTTACTTTGAGATCGAGAAAGCATATGATTAATTATATAAGATTGACAAGTGTACCATGTCTTATGATTAATCATGATATCAAAGAGACAAAAGGGAATATGACATTCTATAAATAGGTATTGGATCATTCCAATCATGTTAATTGGGTAGTCGTAATGGCTTGCTAGAGTCCGCTTGTGACCTATAAGGACATTATGGTAATTTCCTTATTGCCAATTAATATGAACCGATGGGGTCACACACAAAGAGCAAAATGAAGTTCATCTTTTCGGGTATAAATTATTATTGGATAATAATTTATGAATGAGAAAGAGAATAAATATATATATAATGATATATATATTTATATATATATATGTATATATAAATATTAATATGATTAATATTGCATAAAGTATGCTACATATTATAATTTAATTATATAGAGATATAATTAATTATAATATCAATATACATATGTGTATGATGGAGAATGGAATTGATTTAATATTAATTGAGAATTAATATTAAGTTGTGTGGGTTAATTTATAATTATAACTAATAAGGGTATTAAGTTATAATTATAATTAAGTTTAATAGATATAAAAGGAAGTTTTATAACCTAAAATCTATAACCCTAGCCTACACATAAGATGCAGTTTTTTCTGCAGCCTCCATGGAGCCAGCCGACTTCACCCTTCTCCTTCACCCAAGGTTTTCGAAACTTTGGCTTTTCCATTCGAAGAAATCGTTCTTCAATCCCGGCGCTAGCACGCGGTGAATGAATTGCTCCGTGTGGATCAACCGTAGAGGGAAGCTACTTTGGTTCCTAATTGATTCAAAACCTACAAAGAATTAAGGTAATTCTTTAACCCTCCTTCCAATTCAATGCAATGTACATGGGTCCTTGGTGGGGATTAATCCTTTTATTTCCGCTGCGTATTGTTTTTGTGCGATTAAATCCCCAACAAGCGTTTTGCACCCGGTCCTCCACTTGCCTACCGCTTCGTAGGGTTATAACCTGAGCTGTCTCCCGTTGATTACCATTGTTGGGATTTGTCACCGGAAATCACCCGATAAAAGCGGAAGAACGCGGTGATTTCCTCAAATCCAGTCCCAGGAGCAATTGAAGTGGAAATTGAAAAACTTAAAATTAAATAAAAAGGGATTAACTTTCTTACCAGAAAAATCTCTTTCTAGAGATGGATGATGACTGCAGAATTCAAAGTAGAATTCCTCCACTCTCACGTACACGAACGCTTGACAAATGCAACCCGTGCTAGCGTCGGAAAAACAGAACAATAGAGAGGAGAGGGCTAGAAAATTTCGGCTAGGAGGCTCAATGCTTAGAGGTGGCCGAAATTTCTAACCCTAGGTATTTATACCTAGGGTTGGCTGAATTCCTTAGGGGAATTCAGGCCCATCTTGGCTCCTTTTTATTCTGTGCGGGCTTCCATGTTTTAATTTAGGCCCAGTCTAATTTTAATTATTCTGGTTTAAATTAATTTCAAGCCCAATTTTAATATACCCATGTATTTAATATATTACTCCAAGTAATATATTATTTACATCTAAATTAAAATTAGTTTGACAATTAATTTAATCCATCAAATAAAATTAAATCTACACAAAATAAAATCATATGTAAACCTATACATATGAATATTTCCACCTAGGAAATAATTTCATAATTAATCCAATTAATTATGAAGAGCCAATTGAATATATTAATTTTATTATTATGACCAATCTAGTTGATCTTTATAATATAATTAATATATACACACTTCTCTCTCCATTGTGTATACTCCAAGTATACATGTGATTCCTTAAGTCTGCATTCTATCGTTCTATGTGTACGATCCCGTGGGCCCATCTTTATGTTGGCAGCGGGCCTTTGGCCCGCAGACTGTAGTTGGGCTCTAGCAAGCCACTGCAGCCCCCAATTAAGATGGAGATGGCAGTCTAACTGATATCATAACCCTGTAGTTTAAACTTGTACATCCCATGTCATTGATATCGGTGTCCAACACAGAGGCATGGATTGATCACCCTCTTTTGTGTCCGGACATTAACTTGATCCCGAATGCACTGAAGCTCACAAACAAGTTCCAACTTGTTTGGGTGTGGCCACACTCTTATCAGTCACATTCATCAAGAGGCCGGTGATATCTTCTCAGTTGGTTACTGAGTGACAAATCCCTTCTGCATATCTATAGTGTTACCATGTTCAGTGACATACCCGAAAGCACCCATACTTGGCACCCTATTACAGGCCCTTTAGGCGTACCCCTAAGTATGCGACTTCACATGTAACACCATCATATGGTCAGGTCAAAGGATCCATACAAGTACTACATGAGAATCCATTGTGATACCATACCATGTGGATTACTCGTTTAGTGGATCTATCCAGTACCATGCTTCCAGGCATGTACCCATTAACTTGGTCGACATTCCATGTCCAATGACCGGTAAGACACCGCCATACAACCAGGTTAATGATAGTCTGTTGTTCCATTCATTCCCATTACTGGAACAGACTACGGATCTATTTATGGTCATATCGTTTACCCTATCCATGGTCTTACTGCTAAGTGCATGACACTTGTCATCATGGATATAGATATGTCCATTGGATACTTCATTTAATATATTGCACAAGATAGATATAATAAATGAATTGATGCCTTTATTAATAACACAAATGAGTACAACACATAAATCTAATAAATGTATAGTACAAATACAAGGACCAATGCCTCGGGACTAGGGCATTTCCAACAATCTCCCACTTGCACTAGTTCCAACTAGGCATGGGCCTAATCCCTATAGATCTAGTATGACCCTTGTGCTTGGGCTGGGCCAGCGCCTTGGTCAATGGATCTGCGACATTATCCTCGGTGTCCACTCTATGCAATGCAATGTCACCTCTCTCCGTGATTTCTCGTATGAGGTGAAACTTTCTGAGCACGTGCTTTGTGTTCTTGTGTGACCGGGGCTCCTTAGCTAGTGCGACGGCCCCATTGTTGTCACAGAAGATATCGACTGGGTCCTGGATAGTTGGCACTACTCCCAACTCAGTGATAAACTTCTTCATCCACACAGCTTCCTTAGCTGCATCACACGCAGCGATGTACTCAGCTTCTATTGTAGAGTCCGCTATGGTTGGCTGCTTTGAGCTCCTCCAGCTTACAGCACCACCATTCAGCAAGAATACATACCCTGACTGCGATTGGTACTCATCTTGGTCTATCTGGAAGCTTGCATCAGTATACCCAGTAACTGATAGCACTTCCTGACCACCATACACCAAGAAGCTATCCTTAGTCCGGTTAAGGTACTTGAGGATCGCCTTGATAGCTTTCCAGTGATCCTCCCCGGGATCCTGCTGGTATCGGCTCATCATACTCAGTGCAAAGGCGACATCAGGTCTCGTACATAACATGGAGTACATGATTGATCCAATAGCCAAAGCATATGGAACCAATTTCATGTTCTCCCTGTCCTCCCTTGTTTTAGGACAGTTCTTCTTACTAAGTTTCAGCCCATGGCCCATTGGTAAGAAACCTTTCTTGGCCCGGTCCATGCTGAATCTTTTCAGAACTTTGTCAATGTATGAAGCCTGACTTAGGCCCAGAAGCCGATTTGATCTATCCCTATAGATCCTTATCCCTAGGATCATCTCAGCTTCGCCCAAGTCCTTCATTGCGAAGCACTTACTCAGCCACTGCTTTACCCCTTGCAGTGTAGGTATGTCGCTTCCAATGAGTAGAATGTCATCTACATAAAGTACCAAAAATGTGACAATGCTCCCACTAGTCCTCTTATACACACAAGGCTCATCTAGATTCTGTATGAAGCCATATTCCTTTATAGCCTCATTGAATCTTAGATTCCAACTACGGGATGCTTGCTTCAGTCCATAAATGGACCTTTGAAGTTTACATACCCTTCCCGGATACTTAGGATTGACAAAACCCTCAGGTTGTGTCATGTACACATCCTCGAGTAGCTTCCCATTAAGGAAAGCGGTTTTGACATCCATCTGCCATACCTCATAGTCATACCATGCGGCTATGGCCAGCAGTATCCTGATGGACTTGAGCATGGCTACTGGTGAGAAAGTTTCATCATAGTCTATTCCATGGACTTATCTAAAACCTTTCGCAACCAGACGCCCCTTGAAGGTATTATCAGCTTTTAGCTTATAGCACCACTTGCAACCTATTACCTTAGCACCCGGAGGTGGATCAACCAAGTTCCAAACTTGATTATCATACATAGATTGCATTTCTGCCTCCATGGCTTTACGCCAATTTGCAGACTGTGGGCTAGCCATAGCCTCCTGGTAGGTTTTGGGTTCTTCTTCATCCCAGATGAGAAGAGTTTGATCATCGGTGACGAGGAAACCATACCTCTCCGGTTCCCGATGATCCCTACCAGACCTTCTAGGTTCTTGTGTGGCCTGGGTCGGTGCTTCCATTTGTGGAAGCTCCACCTGGGCCTCCGAGTTATCCTTTTCAGGAGCTTTTGGACCTTGAACTTCCCTGAGTTCAACATTGGTCCCACTATCTTTCTTGGAAAGGAACTCCTTTTCCAGAAAGACCCCTTTCCTTGCCACGAACACCTTGTTCTCGGCGGGGTTGTAGAAGTAATACCCTTTGGTTTCCCTAGGGTAGCCCACAAACAGGCACTTATCGGTTTTGGGCTCCAGCTTGCCACTAGTCAATTTCTTGACATGTGCTTCGCATCCCCAAATCCTTAGGAAAGACACATTGGGCTCCTTGCCCGTCCATATCTGATATGGGGTCTTTTCCACTGCCTTAGTCGGAGTATTGTTTAAGATGAGAGCTGCTGTCTCGAGGGCGTGTCCCCAGAAACTAATTGGGAGAGATGCTTGACTCATCATTGAGCGGACCATGTCCAACAAGGTCCTATTCCTCCGTTCGGACACCCCATTCCATTGTTGTGTTCCAGGAGGAGTGAGCTGCAGAACTATTCCATGCTCTCTCAAGTATGAGTGAAACTCTAGGCTCATATACTCACCGCCTCGGTCCGACCGAAGGGCTTTGATATTCCTGCCTAGCTGGTTCTGTACCTCGTTCCTAAATTCCTTAAACCTATCAAGGGTCTCGGACTTGTGTTTCATCAGATAGACATAGCCATATCTGCTGAAATCATCCGTGAACGTGACGAAGTACAGATGCCCACCTCTGGTCGCTGTGCTCATAGGTCCACATACATCTGAATGTATTAGGTCCAACAAGCCAGTGGCCCTTTCAGCCTTTTTGCTAAAAGGCGCCTTTGTCATCTTGCCTCTTAAACATGATTCGCATGTATCAATTGACTCCAAGTCAAATGACCCTAGGACTCCAGCTTTGTGAAGCCTAGCTATGCGCTTCTCGTTTATATGGCCAAGACGACAATGCCATAGGTAGACTGGATTAAGTTCGTTAGGCTTAACCCTTTTCGTGTTTATGTTATAGATATGATTGGTTTCATTTAAGTCCAGGATATACAGGCCATTATTTAATAGAGCATCTCCATAAAATAACCCTTCTCTGGATATAGAAATTCGACCATTTATAATAGTAAAATCAAATCCAGAAATATCCAACATTGATACAGAGATAATATTCCTGCACATAGCAGGTACAAAGTAACAATGTTCTAAAATTAAAACCAATCCACTGGGCATCATCAGGTGGTATTCGCCGATCTCTATGGCAACAACCCTTGCTCCATTCCCGACCCGCAAGTCCACCTCTCCCAACCCCAGCAACCTTCTGTTCTTAAGTCCCTGCACATTACAACAAATGTGAGAACCACATCCAGTATCCAATACCCAGGATGTTGAAATAGTAAGGTTAATATCTATAACATAAATACCTGAAGAGGATGCACCTTGGCCCCTTCTTTGCTCTCCCATCAACTTGGGACACGATCTCTTCTAATGGCCCGCCTGTCTGCACCCGAAACAGACGTCCTCAGGACCTGCCTTCTGCTGGGCCTTGGGTTGGGCCTTGGCCTTCTTGGCTTTGGCCTTTTTGGCCTTGGCCTTGGCCTTTTCCTTGGCCTTACCTTTGGCAAGAGGAGGGTTCCCCTTGTTGACCAGCAGCACCGCCGGAGTCTTCTTGATCGACTGCTCAGTAAGCTTAAGCATCCCATGCAGCTCACTGACAGTACGGTTCATCCCTTGCATGTTATAGTTAAGGAAGAACTGATCGTAAGAATCCGGCAAGGATGCGAGGATTGTGTCCACTTCCAACTCTTGAGAGATAGGCGATCCGAGGCGGGCCAAAGTATCCAAATAGCCTTTCATCTTGAGCACGTGTGCACTCACAGATGTCCCGGCCCCCATCTTACAAGAGTGGAATGCCTTATTGGTCAGGTACCTTTCCTGACGAGCTTGCTCTTGAAACATTTCATTAAGAGTTGTTATCATAGCATAGGCTTGGTGGTCCATAAACTGTTTTTGCAGTTCAGGGACCATGCAAGCCAACATAAGGCATGTCACATCCCGGTTGTCCTTGACGTGCGCCTCGTATTCCTCCAGCTGGGCAGCCAGTGGATTACGTCCTTGAGGCGCAGCCGGCACAGGCCTTTCCAGCACATACTCTTTTGACTCTTGTCTTAGAACTATCCTCAAGTTCCTAGACCAGTCTAAAAAGTTAGGACCGGAAAGCTTGTCCTTTTCAAGAATGGATCGCAGTGATAAGGTATTTGTGTTTGCCATTTGGGTGTTTCTACACAGAAAACATTGAGAGTGTTAATAAAGGGCTTTTGCTTTGTTGTTCCCATATAAAATTAATAATGAATCAAGTTATTAATTTAAACCGAGTTGTTGGGCTCATGGGCCGAGATCCATATTTCATTAAGATATAGCCAAACGAGGGTTTGGTACAACTACACCTTAATTATATAGGTAGGAACGCCGTCCAATCCCAACCTACGGACTCTCGGTTTGATGGGCTTGTTGGCACTTACCCATCTGTGCTTAGGGCCAGGAGAATCCTACTACCCACGCTAAGTCAAAACCTCCAACCAAGTGTTAGAGTATCCCATACTCTAACCCAATACAAAGTGACAATACTCCAGTGCATCCTGCGAGGGCATGGTCTACAACTGGCCTATTCCCACTTCGATTCGGTTTTGAATGAGGGAAGCACTTTTAAGCGACTTAGTAATTTCGTTTGGTTATTAGATTCAATTATAACGGCTTACATACATAAAGCGGGTGAATGAGCTATTGGAACATACATTCATACATGCAGATGAATATAAAACATGATTAAATAAAGTTAAAATGGACTGCTATGGGCCTATGTTACATCCTAATATTATTCTAGTAAACCTATACTAGAAACAGATATTAGGCGGGCCTCCATCTTCTCTTTCTGGGCTTGCACCTCCAATTTGGGCTTGCACCTCCATATGGGCTCGCCACTCCATGGACTTCTTCTTTTACAAATTTTATAATATTTAATTTAAATAAAATAAAATTACATTAAAAAGAAAAACGACACGCAGGCCGTATTTACCCAAAAAGAAAAATACAACCCATCTCGTAAAAGGCCCAATAGCATCCAATCATATATTCATTCAACCATTCATATGCATCCAATACATAAAATTCAAAGGCATGTCACAATGCATGATTTTAGCCCTTTTAAATTATGTCAAAGCCATTATTAGGAAATCGCCAATTTTGGCCCACCATGGTTCTAACCCTTAACGGGCTTTGGGCCTCCAGCCCAGGCAGTCCAACTGCTCCCACTGGAATTGGGAAACCATGGGTCCAATTCAGCCGTCCGAGTAATTGTGCCAAAATTACCCGAACCAATTTCCATTAACCATATTAATTTCCAAAATTAATATCACATGAACGAAATTAAATCATCCAAGAAACCATAAGCATTTAAATTACATAAATTTAAACACACGAATTTTAAAACCAATTAAAATTTCAAAACTGGGCCCCGGACTAAAAACCCGCAAAATCCAAAAACTGGGCCCGGCCCGCTGCTGCCACCTGCAGCAGGCAGCAGCTACCGCCGCGCCTCCCGCTGCGTGCGGCGGCCGCCGGCGGCGATTCCGCCGCCGGCAGCCCCGCACCCCGGGATGCAGATTTTTTTTTTTTTTTTTTTATAAAACAGAATTAAATAAAAAAAAATCACCATTCATCATCCAAAGCAATTCACCAAGAATTCCAATAATACACAATAAAATTAAACTAACATAAACCTATATGCAAATTTAATTTTCATTGTATAAAACATATGGGAAAAATCATAAAACCCATACCATGAATCCCAATCAAAAACATCCAATTTCAAAATAGGGATTCAACCAAATTAATCAATTTTCACGGATCAAAAGCCTGGCTCTGATACCACTGTTGGGATTTGTCACCGGAAATCACCCGATAAAAGCGGAAGAACGCGGTGATTTCCTCAAATCCAGTCCTAGGAGCAATTGAAGTGGAAATTGAAAAACTTAAAATTAAATAGAAAGGGATTAAATTTCTTACCAGAAAAATCTCTTTCTAGAGATTGATGATGACTGCAGAATTCAAAGTAGAATTCCTCCGCTCTCACGTACACGAACGCTTGACGAATGCAACCCGTGCTAGCGTCGGAAAAACAGAACAATAGAGAGGAGAGGGCTAGAAAATTTCGGCTAGGAGGCTCAATGCTTAGAGGTGGCTGAAATTTCTAACCCTAGGTATTTATACCTAGGGTTGGCCGAATTCCTTAGGGGAATTCAGGCCCATCTTGGCTCCTTTTTATTCTGTGCGGGCTTCCATGTTTTAATTTAGGCACAGTCTAATTTTAATTATTCTGGTTTAAATTAATTTCAAGCCCAATTTTAATATACCCATGTATTTAATATATTACTCCAAGTAATATATTATTTACATCTAAATTAAAATTAGTTTGACAATTAATTTAATCCATCAAATAAAATTAAATCTACACAAAATAAAATCATATGTAAACCTATACATATGAATATTTCCACCTAGGAAATAATTTCATAATTAATCCAATTAATTATGAAGAGCCAATTGAATATATTAATTTTATTATTATGACCAATCTAATTGATCTTTATAATATAATTAATATATACACACTTCTCTCTCCATTGTGTATACTCCAAGTATACATGTGATTCCTTAAGTCTGCATTCTATCGTTCTATGTGTACAATCCCGTGGGCCCATCTTTATGTTGGCAGCGGGCCTTTGGCCCGCAGACTGCAGTTGGGCTCTAGCAAGCCACTGCAGCCCCCAATTAAGATGGAGATGGCAGTCTAACTGATATCATAACCCTGTAGTTTAAACTTGCACATCCCATGTCATTGATATCGGTGTCCAACACAGAGGCATGGATTGATCACCCTCTTTTGTGTCCGGACATTAACTTGATCCCGAATGCACTGAAGCTCACAAACAAGTTCCAACTTGTTTGGGTGTGGCCACACTCTTATCAGTCACATTCATCAAGAGGCCGGTGATATCTTCTCAGTTGGTTACTGAGTGACAAATCCCTTCTGCATATCCATAGTGTTACCATGTTCAGTGACATACCCGAAAGCACCCATACTTGGCACCCTATTACAGGCCCTTTAGGCGTACCCCTAAGTATGCGACTTCACATGTAACACCATCATATGGTCAGGTCAAAGGATCCATACAAGTACTACACGAGAATCCAATGTGATACCATACCATGTGGATTACCCGTTTAGTGGATCTATCCAGTACCATGCTTCCAGGCATGTACCAATTAACTTGGTCGACATTCCATGTCCAATGACCGGTAAGACACCGCCATACAACCAGGTTAATGATAGTCTGTTGTTCCATTCATTCCCATGACTGGAACAGGCTACGGATCTATTTATGGTCATATCGTTTACCCTATCCATGGTCTTACTGCTAAGTGCATGACACTTGTCGTCATGGATATAGATATGTCCATTGGATACTTCATTTAATATATTGTACAAGATAGATAAAATAAATGAATTGATGCCTTTATTAATAACACAAATGAGTACAACATAAATCCAATAAATGTATAGTAAAAATACAAGGACCAATGCCTCGGGACTAGGGCATTTCCAACAACCCTTAGGGTTTTGTTCATTTCTACTCGGAAGTGCACCTTGAGGTCTTTCCTGCCTCTCCCTACTCAATTGAGCCACCTGCTTACCCGAATCCCTACAGTACGCTTCATTATCAGCAAGCCGGGACGAGATGTCTTTCAGTAACGACAAAACCATCTCATCTTGCTTAGACTGTTGAGGCTGCTGTGGAGATTGATCATTAGGAATAAATGGGGACTTACCTAACCCCTGCTCACGGTGCTCATAATGGAATACGGAAGGAGGTCTCAACACATTTTGGTTGTTACTACAGGACATGTTCGGGTGTTGATACCTTCTTCCGTAATTATTATTATTATTGAAGTTTTGTGGATAAGAGTTAGAGTTATTGTACCTTTGGTTTCCTCCCACAAAACTTACGTTTTCGGACGATTGGGCGAATGGGTCGCCCAATTCACAATCTTGCTCGGGATGCTCCGCTCCACAAGATACACACAACACCGGTTGGTATTGTGGCCCATTTAAGTTCAGGCGGGACATCAACAGGTCCAGCTTCTTGTTTACATGGTCCATAGCTGCATCTTGGTGTCCCAAATCTGCAGCTCGAACCTCATTCCTTGTTGGCGTGTCCGACTGCCACAAGGTACTCTTTCTAGCCAACTCCGCAATCAACTCCTCGGCTTGTGTAGCAGTCTTCTTAAAAATGTCCCCACCTGCAGAAGAATCAATAATGGCACGGTTAGCTGGTGTCAAACCATGATAAAACGTGCTTACCTGAGTGAAACGCGGCATGTCATGGTGGGGGCAGTTCCGCAATAACCGTTGAAATCTCTGCCATGCTTCATTAAGAGTCTCCGTCCCAAATTGCCAGAATCCCATGATCTCGTTCCTTAGCTCTTTGATGGTGGGAAGTAGTATACTAAGAATTGCTCTTCCAATTGGTCCCATGATGTCACTGATCCGGGTCTCAAGGATTTGTACCATTCGATTGCTCCCCCGCATAGTGAAAAGGGGAACAGCTTCAACCGCACAGCATCTTGGGGCACCCCACCAATTCGGACTGTATCGGCCACCATGAGGAACCGGTCTAAGTGATCATTGGGGTTGTCACTTATTCCGCCACTGAATAGTCCGTTCCCTTGGATCAAATGGATCATACTGGACTTAAACACAAATTGATTGGCAGTGATGGCTGGGATAACCACTCCGGATCTGTTCTGGGGCCGATGGGGAGCCATTAGGTCAGTCATGACCATGTTATCTCTATCACCACCCCTTATTCTATCAAACTCCTCCCGCTCTCGCCGGAGTTGCTCTTGCTCAACTCTTTCCCGGAGTTGTCTCTCTTCGTCATCATGTTGCTGATGCTCCATTTGAACAATCTGCTCTTGGCGTACTCTACGGTTCCTGCTACACAAACGTTCAATTTCAGGGTTATAAGGTAAAAGCTCAGGATGCTAAGAGCGAGTATGCATAAGCTAGAAAACACACACACACAGAAATTAAAGAAAACTAAATTGTAATAAATATTCACAGAAAAGAAAAATTATTTAACTATATACACAGAATTGTTGCCTAGATCAGCAAATAGACCTTTGGCTTAATGATGCAGAAAAATAAATTTCCCCGGCAACGGCGCCAAAAACTTGATGGGTCCTAGGCGTAGCAGTAAAACTAAACCTAGAAACGCACAGTGTACCTATCGTTGACAAGTAATAATTCTGGTTGGTCCAGGTATCGATCCCACAGAGAAAAGAATATTCTGCAAACACTAAACTACTCTGGTTCCTTGCGTGTCCTAGGCGGAACGCAGTTTTGGATTGATTATATTAACAACTAAACTATCCTACTCCTAGTTGATCTATTCCAGCTTACTTTGCACTTGAGTTTTGTGTTATCAATCGGCGGTTTACCGACCTATGAATGCTAATGGGGATGGCTTTATCAATTAATCACAAAAGATGAATTTAGCTCAACAATTAACCCTTAATTATGCTCTTTCGATAATACAACCTAGCGTATCTAGATCTTTTAGGTCCTTAGCCGGTTTCCCTTGTTTAGAGGCGGTCTAATTCTAAAGCTCAGAAAATAGGGGCACGTAAGTTCCTCAGTGTCGTCAATACTAATGGTTTTCTAGGTGTCAATCTAGGTAATGCCACAAATATGAACTTAATAAATTAAGATCTTATGAGACTAGACATTCATTAAAGAAATTACATAAAGAAAAGAAATAAAAATTGAAATTAACTTGCAAACAATTGTATTAATCAAGAAAGATGAAACAAATTCAGTGTTTACAACCAGACACAATCAATTTGCGGAATCAAAACTAACTTAATCAAATTACAAAAGAGAAGAAGAAAAACTTATGCCCTTTTGGCCCGATTAACCGGATTCCGACGGTGTGAAGATGCTTAGGGTGTACCTCTATAGACGAACTCAAGCTGGAACTAAGAACGTCTATGTGAAACTACAACCAATCGATGGTTCAAAACTTAAAGAAATCAAATAGTTCAAGCTCAAAAACCTCACTACAAGTTTCTGCTCTCACTCAAAAAGACTGGAAAAAGATGCTTTCAAACATAGATAATAACCTATTTATACAGCTGGGTTAAAACCAGAAAAATGAAGAGATGAAAGTAGGGCAACAGCAGGTTTCGGGGCTCGGCACGCTGTGCTGGTGGAAGTGGCACGCCGTGCTGTGTAGAATTGAAGGCGGCACGCCGTGCAGGTGGAGTTGGCACACCGTGCTGTGTGATTTTGGGGTTGGCATGCCACGCGGATCTAAGTGGCACGTTTTCGTGCCACTCCACTGGACTGCTCCTGTATGGCACGCCGGATTGGCACGCCGTGCCCTAATTGTGGCATGCCGTGCCACCTTGATTTTCAGCACTTCAAACTCTTTTTTGCCGCCGATGCTCCAACTTCCGGTCCGGGTCATAATACCTGTCCAAAACAAGCATAAAGAAACATAACCGCACCAACGCCACGGACCATAAAAACGACAAATTATCAAAAATTACAAAAACAACCCTAGAAAACACGAAAAATACTAAAAGTTATAAAAATCTATCCAACACCTAAAAATCACAAAATAGTCAAAAACCACACAAACATTCACACAAAGGACTCTAAAAATTACCGCTCAAACCACGAAATTACCTAAAAGATAGGTCAAAAACCGACCTTATCATGTGCCATACTAACCCATATTTTTATGTAACCGTTTGCATTTTTATTTTCGTGTGAAGACATAAAATCATCTGTGTGACATGCATTCTAACCACATTTTTGTGCAGCCATTTGCATTTTGTGTGACATGAGCATCCATATCATTTCACCTCATTTAAATTATGGACATTGAGGTCTTTAATGGAGGGAACCTCCTCATAAGCAACATACCGCCTAATCACACTATCAGCACATAATCTAAAAAGATAAGGGTCATCCCAAAAATAATCCTTAGCATCATGAAAGAATTTACGCCTCTGTGCATGTGAGAGGTTAGGTGGAAGAATGTTACCGACTTTGAAGTTTACGATGTCCGCAAACCATGGTATAGAAGTTACCCTACACAACTGTTCATCGGGGAATGTGTCACGAATGTTCGCTTCCGGAGAGGATACAGATCCTTCACTTGGTAGTCTTGACAAATGGTCGGCCACTACGTTCTCTACTCCCTTCTTATCCTTAATCTCCACATCAAACTCCTGGAGGAGTAGAATCCATCGAATCAATCTGGGCTTTGCATCCTGTTTAGCCAACAAATACTTAAGAGCAGCATGGTCAGTATACACAATGACTTTTGATAAGACCAAGTAAGATCTGAACTTATCAAAAGCAAACACAACAGCTAGTAATTCTTTCTCAGTCACAGTATAATTCATTTGAGCACCGTTTAATGTCTTACTAGCATAATAAATTGGGTGAAAAATTTTGTTCACCCTCTGACCTAAACATGCCCCAACAGCATTGTCACTTGCATCGCACATAAGTTCAAAAGGGATTTCCCAATTCGGACTCACCATAACCGGTGCGTCAATTAATTTCCGCTTAAGCAAATTAAAAGCATACATACATTCATTATTGAAATTAAATGGGGCATCCTTTAAGAGTAACTCAGTCAACGGCTTAGCAATCTTAGAAAAATTTTTCACAAAACGCCTGTAAAAGCCCGCATGTCCTAAGAAACTCCTAACTAACTTAACCGAACTTGGGGGAGGCAGTTTCTCAATCACCTCGATCTTGGCCGGGTCGACCTTGATCCCCTTTCCCGACACCTTATGCCCTAAAACAATGCAATCCCGGACCATGAATTGACACTTCTCCCAACTAAGTGCCAAATTGGTGTCTTCACATCTCTGAAGCACCTGGTCCAAGTTCCCCAAGCATGACTCAAACGTATGACCAACAACAGAAAAATCATCCATAAAGACTTCCATAAAATCCTCAATCATATCAGCAAAAATGGCTAGCATGCATCTTTGAATGGTGGCCGGGGCATTACACAACCAAAAAGGCATCCGCCTATATGCAAATGTCCCGTATGGACACGTAAATGTGGTTTTCTCTTGATCGAGAGGGTCCACTGGAATTTGCATATACCCGGATAGCCCATCTAATGGACAAAAATATTCATGCCCGGCCATCCTTTCTAACATTTGATCAATAAACGGTAATGGAAAATGATCTTTCCGGGTGGCGTCATTCAATTTCCTATAATCAATACACATACGCCAACCCGTGATAGCTCTAGTAGGGATTAGTTCCCCTTTATCATTTTGCACTACCGTCGTGCCTCCCTTTTTAGGCACACATTGGACCGGACTCACCCACTGACTATCAGAAATAGGAAAGATAATACCTGCGTCGAGGAGTTTTATCACCTCGGTTCTTACCACTTCCTTTATGTTTGGGTTCAACCGACGCTGAGGCTGTGCACACGGTTTTACCTCATCTTCCAGGAAAATTCTATGCATGCAAAACGTCGGACTTATTCCCTTGATGTCGTGGATTGTCCACCCGAATGCTCCTTTATGCTTCCTTAGCACCTCTAGCAGCTTGTCCTCCTCCTCTCCTGTTAACAAAGAAGAGATTACAATGGGTAAGTCCTTTGGAGGATGCAGGAAAACATATTTAAGGTTAGGGGGAAGGGTTTTGAGCTCCAATGATGGAGGTTCCTCCAATGAGGATTTAGGTGCCGGTTTGACTTCACGCTCCAGCTTATCAAACCGTCCCTTCACCCATGAGCATTCCTCACTTAACACATCATTTGCCTCACTTTCACTTAGACCTTCTCCTATGATGCATTCTAGTTCGCTGCACAAATTCTCAACCACACAAGCATCAATAGGACAAAAGGAGTCCACAAAGTTATAATTTTCAACATCTAATGGATATTTTATTGAATTATAGACATTGAAACTTACCTCCTCGTTGTGCAACCTAAGAATAATCTTACCTTCTTGGACATCTATCAAAGTCCTACCGGTTGTGAGAAAAGGTCTTCCAAGTAGAAGGGGCACCGTGCTATCTTCCTCCATATCCATTACCACAAAGTCCGCAGGGAAGATAAACTTGTCCACCTTTACTACCACATCCTCGACCACCCCCTTTGGTCTCGTGAGGGATCTATCCGCCAATTGGAGGGTCATATTGGTTGGCTTTGGGTTCCCCAATCCGAGTCTCCTAAAAAACGACAGAGGCATCAGATTTATACTCGCACCTAAGTCACATAGGGCATTGGCAATCTCCAAGTTTCCTATCCGGCATGGAATAGTAAAACTGCCCCTATCTTTGAGCTTAGGTGGGAGTTTGTTAGTGATAATCGCTGAACATTCCTCTGTCAAAGCCACCACTTCGTCCTCGCCTAGCATTCTTTTCCCTACAAGAAGTTCTTTAAAAAATTTAGCACAAGAGGGCATCTCTTGGAGAGCCTCAATCAATGGCATATTAAATTCTAACTTCTTGAAATTTCCAGGAATTTGGAATATTTCTGCTCCAGTTTATCTTTCTTCTCCCTTTGAGGATAAGGAAGTTTAGGCACATAGGCTCTCACTGGGTCAGGAATTTTCCCTTTTTCATTTATGCTAGGTTCGGGTTTAGAAATCAAGTCGGGGTTGCTTACCTCTCCCGACTCTTCACTTACCTCAGTAGGTTGGGATGGAATATCAGCGTTTTGCACCCGGTCCTCCACTTGCCTACCACTTCGTAGGGTTATAGCTTGAGCTGTCTCCAGTTGATTACCCTTAGGGTTTTGTTCAGTTCTACTCGGAAGCGCTCCTTGAGATCTTTCCTGCCTCTCCCTACTCATTTGAGCCACCTGCTTACCCAAATCCCTACAGTATGCTTCATTATCAGCAAGCCGAGACGAGATGTCTTTTAATAAAGACAAAACCGTCTCATCTTGCTTAGACTGTTGAGGTTGCTGCGAGGATTGATCATTAGGAATAAATGGGGCCTTACCTAACCCCTGCTCACGGTGCTCATAATGAAATCCGGAAGGAGGTCTCAACACATTTTGGTTATTACCATAAGACATGTTCAGGTGTTGATACCTTCTTCTGTAATTATTATTATTATTGAAATTTTGTCGGTAAGAGTTAGAATTATTGTACCTTTGGTTTCCTCCCACAAAACTTACGTTTTCGGACGATTAGGCGAATGGGTCGCCCAATTCACAATCTTGCCCGGGATGCTCCGCTCCACATGATACACACAACACCGCTGGTATTGTGGCCCATTTAAATTCAGGCGGGACATCAACAGGTCCAGCTTCTTGTTTACATGGTCCATGGCTGCATCTTGGTGTCCCAAATCTACAGCTTGAACCTCATTCCTTGTTGGCGTGTCCGACTGCCACAAGGTACTCTTTCTAGCCAGCTCCGCAATCAACTCCTCGGCTTGTGTAGCAGTCTTCTTAAAAATGTCCCCACCTGCAGAAGAATCAATAATGGCACGGTTAGCTGGTGTCAAACCATGATAAAACGTGCTCACCTGAGTGAAACGCGACATGTCATGGTGGGGGCAGTTCTGTAATAACCATTGAAATCTCTGCCAGGCTTCGTTAAGAGTCTTCGTCCCAAATTGTCGGAATCCCATGATCTCGTTCCTTAGCTGAACCGTCTTTGATGGTGGGAAGTAGTATGCTAAGAACTATTCTTCCAATTGGTCCCATGACGTCACTGATCCGGGCCTCAAGGATTTGTACCATTCCATTGCTCCCCCGCATAATGAGAAGGGAAACAACTTCAATCGCACAGCATCTTGGGGCACCCCACCGATTCGGACTGTATCGGCCACCATGAGAAACCGGTCTAAGTGATCATTGGGGTTGTCACTTATTCCGCCACTGAATAGTCCGTTCCCTTGGATCAAATGGATCATACTGGACTTCAACTCAAATTGATTGGCTGTGATGGCTGGGATAACCACTCCGGATCTGTTCCGGGGCCGATGTGGAGCCATTAGGTCAGTCATGACCATGTTGTCTCTATCACCACCCCTTCTTCTATCAAACTCCTCCCGCTCTCGCCGGAGTTGCTCTTGCTCAACTCTTTCCCCGGAGTTGCCTCTCCTCATCCTCATGTTGCTGATGTTCCATTTGGACAATCTGCTCTTGGCGTACTCTGCGGTTCCTACTACACAAACGTTCAATTTCAGGGTTATAAGGTAAAAGCTCAGGATGCTGAGAGCGAGTTCGCATAAGCTAGAAAACACACACACACAGAAATTAAAGAAAACTAAATTGCAACAAATATTCACAGAAAAGAAAAATTATTTAACTATATGCACAGAAATGATGCCTAGATCAGCAAATAGACCTTTGGCTCAATGATGCTAAAAAATAAATTTCCCCGGCAACGGCGCCAAAAACTTGATGTGTCCTAGGCGAAGTAATAAAACTAAACCTAGAAACGCACAACTAAGGCAGTGTACCTATCGTTGACAAGTAATAATTCTGGTTGGTCCAGGTATCGATCCCACAGAGAAAAATATTCTGCAAACACTAAACTACTCGGGTTCCTTGCGTGTCCTAGGCGGAACCTAGTTTTGGGTTTGATTATATTAACAACTAAATTATCCTACTCCTAGTTGATCTATTCCAACTTACTTTGCACTTAAATTTTGTGTTATCAATTGGCGGTTTACCGACCTATGAATGCTAATGGGGATGGCTTTATCAATTAACTACAAAAGATGAATTTAACTCAACAATTAACCCTTAATTATGCTCTTTCGATAATACAACCTAGCGTATCTAGATCCTTTAGGTCCTTAGCCGGTTTCCCTTGTTTAGAGGCAGTCTAATTCTAAAGCTCAGAAAATAGGGGCACGTAAGTTCCACAGTGTCGTCAATACTAATGGTTTCCTAGGCGTCAATCTAGGTAATGCCACAAATATGAACTTAATAAATTAAGATCTTAAGAGACTAGATATTCATTAAAGGAATTGCATAAAGAAAAAGGAATAAAAATTGAAATTAACTTGCAATCAATTGTATTAATCAAGAAAGATGAAACGAATTCAATGTTTACAACCAAACACAATCAATTTGCGGAATCAAAACTAACCTAATAAAATTACAAAAGAGAAGAAGAAAAACTTATGCCCTTTTGGTCCGATTAACCGGATTTCGACGGTGTAAAGATGCTTGGGGTGTACGTCTATAGACGAACTCAAGCGGAACTAAGAACGTCGCAAAAAGGGAAAGTTCTATGTAAAGCTACGACCAATCGAAGATTCAAAACTCAAAGAAATCAAATAGTTCAAGCTCAAAACCTCACTACAAGTTTCTGCTCTCACTCTAAAAGTCTGGAAAAGATCCTTTCAAACATAGAAAATAACCTATTTATACGGCTAGGTTAAAACCAGGAAAAAAAAGAGATGAAAGTAGGGCAACAGCAGGATTTCGGGGCTCGGCATGCTGTGCTGGTGGAAGTGGCACGCTGTGCTGTGCAGAATTGAAGGCGGCACGCCGTGCTGCTGGAGGTGGCACGCCGTGCCGTATGGTTTTGGGTCTGGCACGCCACGCTGGTCTGAGTGGCACGTTTTCGTGCCACTCCACTGGATTGCTTCTGTTGGCACGACGGATTGGCACGCCGTGCCCTAATTGTGGCATGCCGTGCCACCCTGATTTTCAGCACTTCGAACTTTCCTTGCCGCCGATGCTCCAACTTCCGGTCCGGGTCATAATACCTGTCCAAAACACGCACAAAGAAACATAACCGCACCAACGCCACGAACCATAAAAAAGACAAATTAACAAAAATTACAAAAACAACCTTAGAAAACACGAAAAATACTAAAAGTTATAAAAATCTATCCAAAACATAAAAATCACAAAATACTCAAAAACCACACAAACATTCACACAAAAGACTCTAAAAATTACCATTCAAACCACGAAATTGCCTAAAAGATAAGGTCAAAATCCGACCTTATCAAGTCGGACTCAGGGGAAGAAGTTGAGATGGCTAATCCTACACCAAGCCTCGCTGATGCTTTAAAGGATTTCCTGAGATCACAGGATTCCCGTGATATGCTCAGGGAAGAAATGCGGGTTGTAGTGAGAGAAGCCGGGGAAACTAGTGGTAGTAGGACCGGAAGGGAGAAAGAGGCCAAATCATCCCAACAATGTGGTGATATCTCGGTTAGTTTAGCAAAGCTGCAGGAGATGGAAGCAGCTATGGAAGAGAAAATGAAGGCCAAGTACTTTGAACTTGAAGAAGCAGTGGCTGAACTGAAGAAAGGGGCCAACATCAGCCTGGGCTCTAAAAGAGGAGTGAATGTAGATGCGATGATCAACAAGGGCATTGAGACTTTTCCCCTTGGGTTTCAAGTGACTAAAGTCCCTTCCTACAAGGGAATTCGCTCACCGGCAACCCATGTGAACCTTTATGTCAAAATCATGTTGACTGCGGGCACCACCAAACAACAGCTGGTTAACTTTTTCCTAACCACGCTGGAAGGGGGAGCCCTGAATTGGCATAACTCCTTGTCTGAAGATGTGCAGTCAGACTGGGAGGCCTTGTCAGTGTCATTCATCAAATACTACAGTTTCAACACCAAGATCCAAGTGAAGCTGTATGATCTGGAAAGGGTTAAGCAACAACAGAATGAATCCTTTGATGCCTATTACCAGAGATGGATGAACAAAATGATTCTACCAAAGAACCACCCTAACGAAGATGAACTAATTCAGAAGTTGATTAATAGGAGCAGGGACATGTTCCGAAACAATATGAAATTCCATTCCTTTAGTGAGCTCAGCGAAGTGTATAGCATGGCAATGAAAATTGAGAGGGATGAGGAAGAAAAAGCAGTAAACCAAAAACATGGTAGGAGCTCCGGGTATGGTCTTGGGTATTGACCAGCGGCTACCACTAGATCAAGTAGCGGATCTAGTTTTGGGTCTATAGGCAAAGGTGGGAAATCCTCAGAAGACAAGCTAGCTAAAGTTGCCATTGTGTCCCAGCAGCAAGGTAACCAAGAGGGAAATGTACAAAATTGAGGCCTATCCCCTTGGACTCTTTCTTTGGCCAAGATTTTTATGAAATGCAGGAACAGTGGACTCTTGAACTCGCTAAAGCTGTTCGAAAAGCAGGCTGAGACGGACAAGGGCAGATTTTGTTCTTATCATGTGATAGTGGGGCACCATATGAACGACTGCATGCAGCTACTAAGGGCTGTCCGACAATTAATCACTGAAGGAAAGATTATGGAACCACCTCTGAAGCCTAGTGTTTAGAACAATCCATTGCCCAGCTTTGACTAACCCAGGCGTTCAAGCTATTTAAGGAGATGACGCGGCAGCAAAAGAAGACCCTCCGCATGTGCAGGATGACAACTATTTTAAAGTATCTGCTTTTGTTTTCTTTTCTGTTTTGTGAACAATTCAGCCCATGGGGTATTTGATGTTATGCAATTTGATTCCAATTACTTGTGTGATATTTTCTGGATGGACTATTATGCATGCATACAAACACTCATTTAATGTCTTTAGCATACATGACGTATCATTGCATGAAATGAATTTAAAAACAGATGAGGACCCAGAAATGGTATCTGTCTTGAAAGACTTCACATCTGAAAAGAAACAAAATAGAGAGAAAATACCCAAAAGCGCATAACAAGCCTTGCCCGATCCTATCACGGCATGACTAGGGATCGACAGAGAAGTTACCAAATGCCGGACTCCAAGGGATTTAAGGGCAAAATCAGTTGAGCAGAAACTCCATGGATCCAGATCAGACGAAGAGGAGAAACCACGAAAGAAGAAACTGATGCCGCCGGGGAAACAAGACTATTCACAGTAAATAGACATCAGTTCACAGACATGGCTGTCAACCACCCAACATGGATGAAAACGGAGTTGACCATGATGTCACAGCCTTAAAAAAAAAGGTACGCCCAAATTCATGAAGAAGAACACACCTACATGATACAGAATTCTGTGTTCCATCATAACCAAGAGGAGATTATGGCTTCAAGCGGCAACGTCGCATGTGTTCCAGAATAAAGGGTTGGGGCATCGATTGTCAATTCCAAAATCATCCGCGAGATGGTGGGATGACAGGAGCAGCCAACAGATCTGTCACGCGAATTCTATCAAAATAGATTGGCATGTCATTATTCGCCTCGCAAAAACACTGGACTGGCATCAAAGCACTTACCGAGGAAGCGCTATAGTCATCGACCTTCAAGGTGGAGATGGTTCTTCCAGGTAGAAGAAAGACCAAGGTGTCGACCCCATCAACCCGCATGGGCTAAAAAAAAAAAGAAGAAGTCCGGTGGACTGAAAACCGAAAAGGCGGTCCACGCAAAAGTTAGGACGGTGAGGTGAGCACCACTAGGTGGAAAATCTGTAAAGACCAGTTGGTGGCAGTCGTGAATTCGATCAAGACAGATACCATCACTGATTCTGTTCTTAATTTCGTTTCATCTATGATGTGTATTATGCTAAAACATTATCAATGAATGAATGAATGAATGCCTTGCTCTGTTCATTTAAATGCCCCGATTCTGCTTGGAATTGAATTCGCATCATGCATCGTACGTGTTTGTGTACATCTTTCGCTTCCATGCATCACCTTAAAAAAAAAAAAAAAAAAGCTCACTGAGGCGAAAACCGAAAAGGCGCCTCAGGTAAAAATTAGAGTAGCTCGCTAAGCTGAAAACCCACATTGGGCAGTTTAGGCAAAAGTTAGAGCACCTTCAAAAAAGGCTCGCTGAGGTGAAAACCGAAAAGGCGCCTCAAGCAAAAGTTAAAGCAGCTCGCTGAGCTGAAAACCCACATCGGGCAGTTCAGGCAAAATTTAGAGCACATCCAGATTCATCATTCCTAGGGATAGAAGGATGAGACACTTTCGTCATTCTCCAGTAGAGACACTTTCATTCCCCAGTGAAGATCCCTTCTACTATCTCCCAGCAGAAACTCCTCCACTATTTTCCAGCAGGATACTCTGCACTATTCCCCAGCGGAAACATCACAAAGAACGCCACTACTTTCTCTTCAACTGTCATAGGACTTCCCTAACAGCCATTGCATATTTTTGCATATCCTTAGTGGGAGTGCGAGAATCACATCACATAAAGGTTATGCTCTCCAGCTAGATCAGCCATAAGCGTGAGGTACCTTCCTTAGCCAGATACGCGATCCAACCCCCAATAAGGGCACAACATTTCAAGGATGGATGAATGGTGAGAAATGCATTTCCCAGCATCATTTGCACATGCACATATTACAACATATGCACATGAGCATTCTAAACATATGCATACATGCATGCATACATCACAACCAATCCAGGTACAGGTTGTTGGGATTTGTCATTGGAAAAATAACGTGGCGCAGCGGAAAATACACCGTTTAAAATTTCCTAGAATCCACCTATCGTGTCCAATTACCATTGATTAGAGCAAAACAATTAAGAATCAAGAGAGATTAACTCACCGGATTTGTCTCCTCTAGAGACTGCTGCAGAATCGTTACTTGAAACTGCGATCTCCAAAGTCCGGTGCACGACCAACTATTGAGCGGGAACCGGTGCTAGCCGAAGAAGCGAAAGAATGGAGGTTTAATGCTGGGATTTTCGGCTATTTTGGGGCTGCAATTGGTGGCTGAAATTTCCAGCAATTAATTAGAGTTGAATTAGGTTTTTCTTTCTTAAGTGTGCCCTTATATAGACACCTTGTCTAGTTGGGTTTTAATTAGGTTAATTAAACCCAAGCCCACTAGGATTATAATTACATAAATAAACTTTAATTAAAAAGTATATACTATGTAATTTAATTCCATTTGGCTAAATTTAATTACCCCTAAATAAAATTAAATCACACTTAAGTTAATACAATACATGTATTTAATTTTCCTACTTTGGAAAATTATTTAATTAATTGTTTACTATATGTAATTCAATTAATTGATAAATTAATTAATTACATTATGTAAACTTATTAATTAAATTAAATTCAACCCAATGTCAATTAATTACCTTGACACCGAATGTCAACTAATTAATTAATGCATTCCTTCCAATGTACATTACATGTACAATTTCTATAAGTTCCAGCTCAGTTGATCTATGTGCACGATCCTATGGGTCTGTCTTTATGTTGGCAGTAGCCCCAAGGCCCACAGACTGTAAGTGGGTTCTAGCAAACCATTACAGCCCCCAATTAAGACAAAGATGCAGCAGTCTTTAGAAGACACTCACCCGGTAGTAATCTCATAGTATCCTTTGCCTAACGATATCGATATGAATAAACAAGAGGCATGGTGTCTGTCATCCTCTTCTGTTGTTTATTATATTTCTTGATCTTGAGTTGACTGATTAATCAAATAAGCAACCAACTTATTTGGGTATGGCCATACACTTATCAGCCCCACTCATCAAGTGGCCAATGATAACATCTCGGTGTCACCCGAGTGGCAATTCCATCACTTCATCATCAATATCAACATGTTCACCGGTCCACCCAATCATACCCATATTTAGCATCCTTTTACAGACCTGTTAGGCGTATGTCAAAGTGAACCGGATTCCATATTGATATTATAATGAAATATGGTCTGAGGACAAAAGAGACCTACTCGAGAAAGACCTATGACATGACAACCATGTGGCTTTCTTGTGCGGATCGATCCAGTCCCATGTCAACGACATGTACCTATATTCATGACTGACTATACAAGTACTATGGCTAGATAAGAACTACATACAGTCATCGAATATACAAGTCTGTGGTTCTATTCGTTCCTATGATTAGAACAGACCTGGGATAGGTTTTATGATTATCAATCAATGGATACTCTACTCATATTATAGCACAAGATATAAATGAAATAGATTAATTGCCTTTATTAATGTGACACAAATAATGTATTCATACATGACTCTTAATATATAATACAAAATACAAGAATCCAATGCCCTAAGAACTAGGGCACACCAACAATCTCCCACTTGCACTAGTTCCAAGTGGGCATTGCCCTAATTCCTATAGATCTGGTATGACCGTCGTGCTGTGTCTGCAACAGCGCTTTGGTCAATGGATCAGCGACATTATTCTTGGTGTCAACCCTCTGCAATGATATGTCACCTATGTTCACGATCTCCCGAATGAGGTGAAACTTTCTAAGTACATGTTTGGATCTCTTGTGTGACCGGGGCACCTTAGCTTGTGTGATGGCCCCGTTGTTGTCACAAAAACATCAACTGGGTCTAGGATAGTGGGTACTACTCCCAACTCAGTTATGACTTTCTTGATCCAAACGGCTTCCTTTGAGCTTCGCACGCAGCTATGTACTCAGCTTCCATTGTAGAGTCAGCAATGGTGGCCTGCTTTGAGGACCTCTAGCTAATGGCACCGCCATTCAGGAGAAAAACATAACCAGACTGTGACTGGTTCTCATCCTCATCGGTCTCAAAGCTTGCATCAGTGTAACCTGACACTACCAGCTCATCTTGACCTTTATACACTAAGAAAGCATCCTTAGTCCGGTTAAGGTACTTCAAGATTGCCTTGACTGCCTTCCAGTGTTCCTCACCAGGGTCCGACTAGTACCGGCTAGTCATACTTAGTGCAAACACGACATCAGGTACATAACATGGAGTACATGATAGATCCAATAGCAGATGCATAAGGGATCTTTTCCATGTTCTCCCGGTCCTTCTTTGTTTTAGGACCATCTTTCTTACTCAGCTTCAACCTATGGCGCATAGGCAAGAATCCTTTCTTTGCCTTGTCCATGCTGAATCCTTTTAGAACCTTGTCAATGTACGTGGCCTGACTTAGGCCTAGAAGCTGATTGGATCTATCTCTGTAGATCCTGATCCCTAAGATCATCTCAGCTTCGCCTAAGTCCTTCATTGCGAAGCACCTACTCAACCACTGCTTAACCCCTTGCAGTGTTGGTATGTCACTTCCAATGATAAGGATGTCGTCAACATACAGCACTAGGACGGGGGAAACGCTCCCACTAACCATCTTATACACACAGGGCCTTTAACTTGAAACACCACTTGCAACCTATCACCTTAGCATCCGGAGGTGGATCCACCAAGTTCCATACTTGGTTATCATGCATAGATTGCATCTCAGCCTCCGTGGCTTTGCGCCATTGATCTAAGTGTGGGCTTTCAATAGCCTCCTGATAGGTCTTGGGCTCTTCTTGGTCAACGACCATAAGGTCCCCATCATCAGTCACGAGAAAGCCATACCTCTCTGGCTGATGACATGTCCTACCAGACCTTCTGTGGTCTTTTGCAACCGTTTCTGGTTCCTCAATTTCTTGAGTAGTCAGATCGGTTCCCGAAGCATCCTCAGCAGCTGCAGGAGTTTGTGAGTCTTGAACTTCTGAAAGTTCAATATTACTCCCACTGTCTCTCTTGGAAAGGAATTCCTTCTCCAAGAAGACTGCATTTCTGGCTATGAAAACTTTATTTTCAGCTGGAGTGTAGAAGTAATAACCCTTAGTTTCCTTAGGGTAACCCACAAACTGGCACTTGACAGATTTGGACTCGAGTTTGCCACTTGTCAATTTCTTAACATGTGCATCACAGCCCCAAATCTTCAAGAAGGAAACATTGGGCTTTCGGCCTTTCCATAGTTCATATGGTGTTCCCTCAACTGCCTTGCTTGGTGTATTATTAAGAATGTAAGCAGCTGTCTCTAAAGCATATCCCCAAAAGGAGACAAGGAGTGTAGCTTGACTCATCATCGAGCGGACCATGTCAAGTAAGGTCCTATTCCTCCTTTCTGACACTCCATTCCACTGGGGTGTACCAGGAGGAGTGAGTTGGGATATGATCCCACACTGTCTCAAAAACGAGTCAAACTCTTGGCTCAAATATTCACCCCCTCGGTCAGACCGAAGTGCTTTTATTTTCTTGCCAAGTTGGTTTTCTACTTCATTCTTAAAGTCCTTGAACCTTTGGAGAGTCTCAGACTTATGCTTCATCAGATACACGTAACCGTATCTGCTGAAGTCATCCGTGAAGGTGACGAAGTACAGAAAACCAGATCTAGCACTAGTGCTCATTGGGCCACATACATCGGAATGTACCAGCTCCAATAGCTCTGAGGCCCTTTCAGCAGTATTGCTAAAAGGCGCCTTTGTCATCTTGCCTCTCAAACAAGATTCGCATGTGTCATAAGGCTGGATGTCAAATGACCCTAGTACTCCACTAGAGTGAAGCCTAGCTATGCGCTTCTCATTTATATGGCCAAGTCGACAATGCTAGATGTAAGTAGGATTAATTTCATTTTGTTTAATCATTTTATTATTTATGTTATAGATTGAACTTTCACGTTTTAGATCAAGGATATATAAGCCATTTTTAAGAAATGCTGTTCCATAAATAATATTTCCACATTGCATAGAAATTCTACCATGGCCAATATTAAATACAAAACCAGAAATATCCAACAAAGAAACGGAAATAATATTCCTGCGCATCGCAGGTACAAAATAACAGTTTCTTAGTTCCAAAACAAGTCCACTAGGCATCTCCAAGAAATAATCTCCGATCTCCATGGCCTGAACCCGAGCACCATTTCCGACTCGAAGATCTACTTCTCCAGATCCTAATAATCTCCTATTTCTTAGACCCTGCACATTTGAACAAATGTGAGATCCACATCCAGTGTCCAAGACCCAAAATGTACAAATAGCCAGATTAATCTCAACAACATAAATACCTGAAGCAGCAGTTTTGCCCTTCAGTTGCTCCCTTAGCTTTGGACATGAGCTCTTCCAGTGCCCCTTCTCATGACACTCATGGCAAACATCCTCAGGAGAAGCAACCCTTGCTTTAGGTTGGGCCACCACCTTTTTACCCTTAGCCTTGGCCTTTTGGGCCTTAGCCTTGGCCTTAGATTTGGCCTTTCCCTTAGCAATGGGCGTATTGCCCTTGTTTACCAGCAATACTTCCGGAGTCTTCTTAAGAGACTGTTCAGCAAGCTTGAGCATGCCATGCAGCTCAACAACCGATTTATCCAACCCTTACATATGGTAATTCATGATAAACTGGTTGTAAGACTCAGGAAGTGACCCGAGAATAATGTCTGTTGCCAAGTCCTGCGGAACTGGCGAGCCGAGGCGGGCAAGTGTATCAATATACCCCTTCAACTTTAGCACATGAGTGCTAACAGAAGTCCCAGCTGCCATCACAGTCGTGCAAAGTGCCTTAGTTGTCAGGTAACGTTCTTGACGAGCCTGATCTTGGAACATCTTTTTAAGCTGATCCATCATCTCATAAGCATGCTCATCCATGAATTGCTTCTGAAGATCAGAAGCCATGGTACCCAGCATGAGGCACGAGACATCTCGGTCATCCCTCACATGCCGATCGTACTGCTCCACCATCGCCGTGGTGATGCCTCGACCTGCAGGAGGGCCAACTGGTAAAGGAGCATTCAGTACATACTCCTTAGACTCTTGTCTAAGAACTATTTGTAAGTTCCTAGCCCAGTCCAGGAAGTTAGTCCCCGAAAGCTTCTCCTTCTCCAAGAGTGACCTAAGTGAGAGTGAGTTATTGTTTGTTACAGCCATTTAAATTGCTTAACTGAAATGGGATTATCTACATGGAAGAAATCATTGCTTGAGTTAGAAATAAAGGACTTTTAAGCCAATTCAAATTAATAATCCGATTTTAATTTGTTTGTTGGTGTTGTTAATTGGCTGACTTGACCAAGATCCACAACTTATCAATGACTGGCCGAACTAGGGCTCGCTAACCAACCATTGAGTCGTTTGGTAGGACAACCTATCCAATCCTTCCACGAAAGACTCTTGGTTTGATGGGCTTATTAACACTTTACCCATCTGTGCTTAGGGCCCGCTCTGAGCTAATGCTACCCATGTTGAGTCAAACCACCATTCACATGTTAACCATACCAAGTATCTTAACCCTCGAAGGCCCATTGAATACTACAATATACCCAGCTAGGGCATGGCGCACATTGCAGCATCAATAGGAGGAAGAGGTGTGAATGTGGGAAGCACTTTTAAGCGACTCAATATTTTAATTTCCGGATTATAATTAAGTGATACGGCTTAGCATGCATAAACGCGGATAATAATTTGGTGATCCATACATCCATATTATATGACAAATGCAATAGCATACTTAATTTAAAATAAATGAGATCCTATGGGCCTTTAATTACAACCTAATGAAAAACTAGATATCCTATCTAATTCTTCATGGGCCGGACTGCAATCCTTCTTGGGATCCCACCATGGGCTTGCTCCATTTGGGCCTTCCTCCATACTTGATGCAATTACAATAATTTTGTAAAATAAAATCTATTCTAAAATTACATCAAAATAAAAAAATGGCACGCAGGCCATATTTCCCAAAATTAAATTACAACCGATAATAATTTAGGGCCCATAGAACTCAACATAACATTTCAAACAAAGTACCTGTCGTGCACATACATACCAATATGATGCATGATCATGGCATTCCAAATTATAAATATAAATGTTAAGCCGAGTTACTTAGGGTGAAATCGCCAATTTTAACAAATGTGACTAAGGCCCATAAAGGCCCAATGGATAACATCCATAAATGCAAAATTAACAATTTTGCTCCTACTTGAATTTGGGTTCTCACAAATTTAAAATTTAGCTCTCCCAATTTTAACCGGTGTCACGGTTTATTGGGCCAATTTCACAAAGTCCATATTCAATTTAATATGCAAACAATTAAATTAAATATGCATGCCAACAAAATAAATAATTTAAACACAAATTAATTTAAAAATTTAATTTAATTTGCATTAGGGTCCGGAAAAAAAAATACCCGCAAAATCCAAAACCGGACCCGAAATCCGCGCGCGGCAGCCTGCGGCGGCAGTAGCTGCTGTCGCTGGATGGAATCGCAAATTGCGATTCCATCCAGCCCAAAAAAAAAAATTTTTTTTATTTAAAGTTTTATTTTAATTTCTAAATCATAAACATTCCAGCCAACTAAAGAATGAATAATCAATAAAAAATGGATTGAAAACCAATTGGGGAAAAAAAAACAAAAACCCGCAATCCAAAATTCTAGGGTTCAACAAAACCAAAACCAATTGAATAAAAACCCTAAAACCACAAACTTGAAACCCATTCTTTCTCAAAGAACGCTTTCAAGAACCAATTCCAATCAATCTAATGGACAAAACCTAGGCTCTAATACCACTGTTGGGATTCGTCATTGGAAAAATAACGTAGCGCAGCGGAAAATATACGTTTAAAATTTCCTAGAATCCACCTATCGTGTCCAATTACCATTGATTAGAATAAAACAATTAAGAATCAAGAGAGATTAACTCACCGGATTTGTCTCCTCTAGAGACTGCTGCAGAATCGTTAGTTGAAACTGCGATCTCCAAAGTCCGGTGCACGACCAACTATTGAGTGGGAACCGGTGCTAGCCGAAGACGCGAAAGAATGGAGGTTTAATGCTGGGATTTTCGGCTATTTTGTGGCTGCAATTGGTGGCTGAAATTTCCAGCAATTAATTAGAGTTGAATTAGGTTTTTCTTCCTTAAGTGTGCCCTTATATAGACACCTTGTCTAGTTGGGTTTTAATTAGGTTAATTAAACCCAAGCCCACTAGGATTATAATTACATAAATAAACTTTAATTAAAAAGTATATACTATGTAATTTAATTCCATTTGGCTAAATTTAATTACCCCTAAATAAAATTAAATCACACTTAAGTTAATACAATACATGTATTTAATTTTCCTACTTTGGAAAATTATTTAATTAATTGTTTACTATATGTAATTCAATTAATTGATAAATTAATTAATTACATTATGTAAACTTATTAATTAAATTAAATTCAACCCAATGTCAATTAATTACCTTGACACCGAATGTCAAATAATTAATTAACGCATTCCTTCCAATGTACATTACATGTACAATTTCTATAAGTTCCAGCTCAGTTGATCTATGTGCATGATCCTATGGGTCTGTCTTTATGTTGGCAGTAGGCCCAAGGCCCACAGACTGTAAGTGGGTTCTAGCAAACCATTACAGCCCCCAATTAAGACAGAGATGCAGCAGTCTTTAGAAGACACTCACCCGGTAGTAATCTCATAGTGTCCTTTGCCTAACGATATCGATATGAATAAACAAGAGGCATGGTGTCTGTCATCCTCTTCTGTTGTTTATTATATTTCTTGATCTTGAGTTGACTAATTAATCAAATAAGCAACCAACTTATTTGGGTATGGCCATACACTTATCAGTCCCACTCATCAAGTGGCCAATGATATCATCTCGGTGTCACCCCGAGTGGCAATTCCATCACTTCATCATCAATATCAACATGTTCATCGGTCCACCCAATCATACCCATATTTAGCATCCTTTTACAGACCTGTTAGGCATATGTCAAAGTGAACCGGATTCCATATTGATATTATAATGAAATCTGGTCTGAGGACAAAAGAGACCTACTCAAGAAAGACCTATGACATGACAACCATATGGCTTTCTTGTGCGGATCGATCCAGTCCCATGTCAACGACATGTACCTATATTCATGACTGACTATACAAGTACTATGGCTAGTTAAGAACTACCATACAGTCATCGAATATACAAGTCTATGGTTCTATTCGTTCCCACGATTAGAACAGACCTGGGATAGGTTTTATGATTATCAATCAATGGATACTCTACTCATATTATAGCACAAGATATAAATGAAATAGATTAATTGCCTTTATTAATGTGACACAAATAATGTATTCATACATGACTTTTAATGTATAATACAAAATACAAGAATCCAATGCCCTAAGAACTATGGAACACCAACACAGGTACCCACCACCATCGTCGGGTCGTTCTGAATCCGGATCACTCTCAAAACAGAAATAGTCCAACACTGGGGTACCCATCAGGCCTCAAGAGACAAGTCAAAGCCATGCAGGCCCAAGGCTCAACACCTCGAGTTCCTAGTGGCAAAGTAATCCAGCCGTATTTATTCTTGATCGAAGGGGTAAAAATTTTTTCTTCCAAAATTATCGATCAAGGAATAAATACTTATTCTCAACCTGATTCCAAAATTATCACTTCTAAAAGTCCCACCACTCAAGCGTGATTTTGAATCCTTCAAACTCCTTCAAGCTTGATTCATAATCCTTGACAAACCTCTCAAGCGTGATTTTGAATCCTTGAAACTTCTTCAAGCCTGGTTCATAATCCTTGACAAACCTCCATAAGCATGATTTTGAATCCTTGAACTCTTTTAAGCCTGGTTTATAATCCTTGACAAACCTCCTCAAGCGTGATTTTGAATCCTTGAAACTCCTTCAAGCTTGATTCATAATCATTGACAAACCTGTCAAACTTGATTTTGAATCCTTGAATTTCTTCAAGCCTGGTTCATAATCCTTGACAAACCTTGCCAAGCATGATTTTGGATCCTTGGAACTCTTTCAAGCCTGGTTCATAATCCTTGACAAACCTTCCTAAGCATGATTTTGGATCCTTGAAACTCCTTCAAGCCTGGTTCATAATCCTTGACAAACCTTCCCAAGCTTTATTTTGGATCCTTGAAACCTCTTTAAGCCTAAGTCTTAATCATTAAAAACCGTCCAAGTCAGATTTCAGATTCTTGAAAACCAATTCAAGCAAGATCCTAGATCTTTGAAGCCAATTCAAATCCCGCACTCCACCTTCCTTGCCTCGGGTAACCTAAACTCGGTATCAGCTTATTTCATCTCCCTTCCTTGCCTTGAGTAACCTAAACCCGGTATCGGTTTATTTCATCTTCCTCCTTGCCTCGGGTAACCTAAACCCGGTATCGGGTTATTTCATCTTCCTCCTTGCCTCGGGTAACTTAAACCCAGCATTAGCTTATTTCATCTCCATCATTGCCTCGGGTAATATAGTCCCGGTATCAGCTTATTACATCCAATCAATTTAACGCATCACCACGGCAGTGAGGCTTCAGCAACCCAGTTGCATGTTTTATTTCCTGTGTCTTTGGCGCTTCGATTCGCACTCTCAAATTCATCACCTTAGGTATTCTAGACTTGGAGTCGGGTGTTGAATTTGATCACACGAGGTGCAGCTGTAAGTGCCGAAATTTTCCATTCATGAAAAAAATAATGCATGTGTCACACGACTGTAATATACAGTCGTGCGACTTTGTTACAGTCTTGCGACCTTGTTGCAGTCTTGCGACTGTAATTAAAAAATTACAGTCATACAATCGTAACCTCAGAGTAGGTGCAGAAGACCATACCTCTGCAGCAGAAAAAGAGAGGAAGAAGAGGGAGCATTAATTGCTCCGTTCCTGCAGCAAGCAAAGGCAAGGGATAAAAGGAAAAAGAAGAGGTTTTGACTTTTGGCTTGAGGAAAATCAGAGAGAATTTAGAGAGAAAAGAGAGAAAAAGGGAAGGAAAATAACCATCACAAAACATAAGCTTTTTTCCTCTTCTTTTTCTTTTAATTCTCAAGTGTTAAGTTAAAAACCTAGTAGAAATCCTAGGTTAATAAACTGACACTCTAAATTAAATCAATTTCGGACAAAAAACCATCAGAAACCTCAACATTTTGGAGATTTTGGACCCAACCTTTCAAACCACAACTCAAAGGGAAAAGAGAAATTTGAAGTGGATTGGTGCATTGCCAGGGGTCATTCCTACGGTGGATCAGTGCCAAAGAGGTAAACACACTTCAACCCCTGATTTTTCTTATGCTTTCTGGGTGATTTGGTGTGTTTTGGTGCATAAAAGTTTATTTTTCTTGCATTCTGCTTCTGGAAGCCAAGAACACATGTACGACTATTCTTGAATTGAAGAGCAGTCATACGACTGTAATTACAGTCGTACGAGTGTTCTTGATTTCCCTCAAAGTTTAGCTTCTTTTGAATAAAATTTTGGCAAAATCTTATATCTGGGCAACTTACAGTCGCACGACTGTAATGCTCATCACTGTAATTATAGTCGTAAGACTGTAATGCTCATCCAGGGGTAGAATTTCCATTTTAATCCAGAAAAATTCCTAAAAACCCATAAAAATTCAGAAACTCAGAAAATCATCAAAATGAATTTGTTATGTGCATTCACGACCTTAGACTTAATTTTCAGTGTTTTTGCATTTAGAATAATACCACGACGGAGACCTGATTCTCCCGAAAACTGATCCACCTTACATATTAAATTAAAGTAAACCGGAAAATAAATTGGTTTCAAAATGATTTCTAAAAAAAAAATACAGGGACGTTTCAAAATGTTTTCCAGGTCTAATCGAGCCGGCTAGCTGAGCCGACCCGGTTATCCCCCTAGATACATGTTCCCGAATTCTAAATTTCCAATTCTGTCCTGTTTGAGTCCTATTTATAGCGTGCCGTATATTGTGCTAACCCTTTGTTTTGCAGCTTTTAATTTCTTTTATTTTTTCTTTTGATGTATTTAATAGATTAATTCGTGTATTTTAGGCGATTGTAAATTTTTAGACTCTCGTGTATTTTAGGTGGTTGTAAAAGTGAGGTTGAGAGTTTTCCTTTTTTATTCAATTGGGTTGTATAATCGGCCTCTATTATTTTTGTATATTTTGAATGTATGTTTTATTTTTCTGCAATTTAATTTCCTGCATTTTGCTTCAGCATCGGTTGATTACAATAAACAAACTGGGGTTAGGGAAAGATAATAAAGCGAATCAAATATGGTAATATAAATTGTAAAGTGAAAGTAAGCTAGAGGTTAAGTAAGTTATTTGCCCAGACCCTAAATCTCTTGATTAGGTACAGCAGTCTGTCCTCGGTAGGGAGCTGTACCAGAATTTGCGGATGAGCTGATCTGGGTAGCGACTCTGTCCCTGATCTCGGGATTTAAGTTTTAAGGTCTTTAAGTTAAAAACGGGATAATGTTTTGTACAAAATAATTTCCAAATTAAATCCACAATTTTCTAACTTAAGATAAACAAAACACGTTTTCCAAAATCAAATCTAATTATTCTTTTTTCCCCGTCTGCTTCACCACGTTCCCTTTAAAGGTTGTCCGCTCACAGTGGCGACTCTGCCTGGTGGCACTATCGATCAAAGCATCAATATGCGGAAGCGGGAAGTCATCTTTGGGGTTGTAAGTGCCGGAATTTTTCGGACTTAAAAAAAGAAAAAAGTGTTGTCATAATATGACTGTAATTACAGTCGTGGTATTGTATTACAGTCGTATGATTGTAATATCGGCCTAGGTACAGCAGCCTACACCTAAGAGACAAAAAATTGGGGGCTGAAGGGGAGAGCAATTAATGCTCGCCCGCTTTGCAGCCAAAAAAAAGAAAAAGAGAAGAGATAAAAAGGAGGAAAGGTAGAAAGAGAGGGGGGCTGAAGTCTGGGATTTTTAGAGATTTAGATAGAGAAAAGAAAGAAGAGGGGAGAAGTGAAAGAAAACAAAGAAAAAAGACACACTTTCTTCCTTTTAATTCTTGAAAGATTAAGCTTAAAATCGGATAGAATCTTAGGTTAATAATCTGATATTTTAACTCAATCAATTTCAAACCTAAAGCTCTTAAGAATCCTTGACATTTTGGGAAATTTTTGGACTCAACTCTTCAAACCCCAACACACAAAGGAAAACAAGCAATTTGAAGTGGATTGGTGCGTTGCCAGGGGTCATTCCTATGGTGGATTAGCGCCAAAGAGGTAAACACACTTCAATCCTTCATTTTCTCGTGCTTTCTGGGTGATTTGGCATCTGTTTCTGGAAATCAAGAACCGCCGTACGGCCGTTCTTGAGTTGAAGAACAGTCATACGACTGTAATTACAATCGTACGAGTGTTCTTGATTTCCCTCCGACTTTTGCTTTTATTTTGAATAATTTTGGCGAAATCCTGCATCTGGGCAATTTACAGGCGTACGATTGTAATTATAGTCGTACGACTGTGGCTATAGTCGCATGACTGTAATCTCCATCCAGAAGTAGAATTTCCATTTTAACCCAGAAAAATTCATAAAAATCCATAAAAATTCAGAAAACCAAAAAATCATCAAAATGGACTTTGTTGTGTGCATTCACGATCCTAGATTTAATTTCTAGTATTATTGCATTTAGAACAAATACAATGACGGAGACCTGATTCTCCTGAAAACCGACCCACCTCACATGCTAAAATCATATACAACCGGAAAATAAATTGTTTTCAATATGATTTTCTCACAAAACCAAAATATAGGGACGTTTCGAAATGTTTTCCAGGTCTAACTAGGCTGGCTAGCCTTGCCAACCCGGTTATCCCCCTAGATGCATGCCCCCAATTTCTAAATTCCCCGTTCTGTCATGTTTACGTCCTATTTGTGGCGTGGCGTAAATTGTGCTAACCCTCTGTTTTGCAGCTTTGTATTTTTATCTTTATTTTTGATGTATTTAATAGAATTACTCGTGTATTTTAGGCAATTGTAATTTTTAGATAAATCGTGTGTTTTAGGCGGTTGTAAAAGTGAGGTCGAGAGTATTTATTTTTGATTCGATTGGGTTGTAAGCCACTTAAATATTTACTGCTTTACTTTTATTCTTATTTTCTGTGTATGTGCGCTGTATGAATTATTTCAATAAAATTGACTTTAGAATTATGAAATACAGTCTATGAACATTGGCCGTTTTTATTTTAATTAGACACAAAATAAGGGACTTGTCCGGACCTGGATCTCTGGATAGTGTAGTGGCCGCTTGTTCGGTTCAGCTACATTATAAATTTCTCGGTTGAGCTGAGCCGGGTGGCGACTCCTACAATATTCATCGAGACTTAGGTCTCGGTTCTTTTAAGAACTAATTCTATTTTTTCCAAAACGAATTTTCATTCTAAAAACCCCAAGCGAGGGAAGGGTCCGCCCGAAGTCGAGGCACCCCTTCCGAAAGGGAGTCTGCGCTCCGTTGAAAATGTCATCCGCTCACAGTGGCGACTCTACTGGGGATTTCTTACAAAAGTTTTTTTTCTTAAAAACTTAAAAGAATTTGACAAGCCTTGAAAAGTGTCTAATTAAAATAAGGTGGATGATTCTTGTTTGGTATTTTATTTTGCATTCTTTAGTTAGACATTTTTGCATTAGGTTAAGTATCCCATTTTTAGCCCGATGAATTGTTGAAGTGTCGCCTTTGTTCCTCATGGTCTTAGGGGCACGGATACGAAACATCACCTATAGCCTCGTACGAACCCCTTCATTCGGACCCTTGAGTGGGGAGAAGTGAGGAGTATATCTTGCTATAGGAGCCTTGATTTTAACCCCACTTGGACCGAACTCATATAGGCAACCTTAGTTGGATTCCCCTAGGACACCAAAATAAATGGTGTGAATTAAAATAAAATTGAGCCTTCATCATCCCCAGTTGATGATCGAAGAGAACCCCATCTAGGACTCGGTTAGAATTTTTAAGACCGACCACGTTTGGAGGAATAAGGTTGGAAGAATTCGTTTCATATGCTACGTGTTACATGCCTATCGACATTTCACGACATACCATAATCAACATTTCCCATTTCACGACACACCATACATAAAACATTTGTGTGATGAATAACCCACATTTTTATGTAGCCACTTGCATTTTATTTTTGCGTGCAAAAACATTAAGTCATCCACTTGCCATTCATACTAATTATTTCTTTTTCAGGCATGACATTATATTTATGTGATTAGCATTTTTTTTCCACATAGCATACATAACATCATTATGTATGTCATGCATCCTAACCCACGTTTTTATGCTGCCATTTGCATTTTGTGTGTCATAAGTATTCATGATATATCACCTAAATTAAATTAAGGACATTCTAAAGGACGCCCACCACGATCATCTCATTTCATAACATATCGGGTACCCCAAATTACCCGTGTTCTGCCAATGCACCAGATTGCATTCGGCCATTCCACTAAATTATCTCATTTAATAGAGACCACAATGGTCCTAGGTCTATTTTCCTGTAACGATCTATATGACACATTTCACGACATCATACTCATTTATCATATAGCACTGTGATCCACATTAGGTTACTTCAAAACATTACTACATCATTCAAGGTGCTCCATGAGTGCCGAATTAGTACACATGTAGGGGCATTTCATAACATTATCAAATCATAAAAGGTGTTCCCCGAACGCCGAATCTCCGTCTGTGTCTTTGTTACACGTGACTTTCTTATAACATCATCTCATATCATATGCCTCAAAAGCATTAGAACTCTGTCCAAGGGATGGTCCCATGTGACCATTTCATATCATCTCTTAGACCTTCAAAGCGTCAAAACTCTGTCTGTGTGTCGGTGCACACGTGACCATTTCACAAATTCACTAGGCGCCCCAAAGGTGCCGAACCTCTGTCCGTGTGGGGGTCCACACGTGACATTTTTGCATAACATTGGGTGTTCTTGGAATGTCCCAAAAAGAAGGAAAAGAATAAGAGAAAATCATTCATACCATCATTTCCCTTATAACCTTACTCCATTCATTCATTACAAGCATTTTTAATGTCTTACTCTTCATGTCACCATGCCATTCATGCATGTCCCTAATACTTCCTGTATGATGCCTAGCAGAATAAGCTGGATCACCCTAAAATAAGATCTCAGGTCTCGAGGGCTATTGGAGAATAGAGAGCAGTTGAAAGAAAGAGTGATTTTGAATCTCGGGAAGAAGTGGAGATGGATAATCCAATATCGAGCCTTATTAATGCTTTGAAGGATTTTCTAAGATCACCAGACTTCTATGATATGCTGAAGGAGGAAGTACGGGTAGTAGTGAGAGAGGCTGGAGAAACTGGTGGTAGTGGAGGCAGAAAAGAGAAGGAGGCTGAATCATCCCAACTAGGTGGTGATACCTCGGCTAGTCTGGAAAAGCTACAGGAAATAGAGGCAGCCATGGAAAGAAAGATAAAGGCAAAATGCTCGGAATTGGAGGAGGCGGTGGCTTAGTTGAAGAAAGGGGCCAGTTGTTGGAAATGCCCTAGTCCCGAGGCATTGGTCCTTGTGTTTGTATAATACATTTGTACATTAATGTAATCTTTATGTATTATACAATTTGTTTCATTCATGCGATATTAATTTTGGAAATTAATACGGTTAATTGAAATTGGTTCGGGTAACTTTTATACTCCTCCTTTGTGTTTTGTTTTTGATTTTCACTACTTAAGCTCCCGGGACCCGGATTCGAGGAAATCGACGCGTGTTTCTGCACTTTTGTCGGTCGGTTTCCCGTGACGAATCCCAACACCAATGTCAGTGCAGAGTCTAAGAAGGGAGTTAACATTGATGCCATGATCAGCAGGGGCATTGAGACTTTTCCCATCGGATTCCAAATGCCAAGGGTGCCTTCTTATAAGGGAATGGGTGTTAGAGATTGTGCCCTAAGCCAATGTTGGATTATGTAAACAATCTTCTTAAGTCATTAATAAAGACTTATTTTATCATATATATTTGTATGTTAGTATTTATGATAATGTATCCATGAATTAATTGTGTAATTCTAAATTTCCCTAGTCGATTGTTATTATGGGAATAATAACAAACTAAGACTAGTGTGAGTGATAATGGATATTCATAAGATGAATATAGTGTATACAGATACAGATTATACTCACGGGCAATGTGTTAGAGAACATGTTGCTGGAGACCCACTATAAGATCAAGTTCATGGTCACGTGTCACAACTGATCTTGATTATAGTAGTGTCATCAGCTGATTCCTTTGACCTGAGGTCACCATGGATTCCGGGATGAATTTATGTTGTGCTTTGACGCAGTCAAACGCTGCTTGTAACAGAGTAGTTATAAAGGCTGTGGTTGGGTACGATATGACTCATGTTTTGGGATGTGAGTGACAGATATGGGATTTTGTCCCTCTCTAACAAGAGAGCGATATCACTGGGCCCCTCGATAAGTAAGACTGTTAAATGCATGGCCGTGCTCAAATAATTGATAAGAGTATCAATTGATTTGTCAGAACAGTTTACTTTGAGATCGAGAAAGCATATGATTAATTCTATAAGATTGACAAGTGTACCATGTCTTATGATTAATCATGATATCAAAGAGACAAAAGGGAATATGACATTCTATAAATAGGTATTGGATCATTCCAATCATATTAATTGGGTAGTCGTAATGGCTTGCTAGAGTCCGCTTGTGACCTATAAGGACATTATGGTAATTTCCTTATTGCCAATTAATATGAACCTATGGGGTCACACACAAGAGCAAAATGAAGTTCATCTTATCGGGTATAAATTATTATTGGATAATAATTTATGAATGAGAAAGAGTATAAATATATATAGTGATATATATTTATGTATATATAAATATTAATGTGATTAATATTGCATAAAGTATGCTACATATTATAATTTAATTATATAGAGATATAATTAATTATAATATTATATATACATATGTGTATTATGGAGAATTGATTTGATTTAATGTTAATTGAGAATTAATATTAAATTGTGTGGGTTAATATATAATTATGATTAATAGGTGTATTAGGTCATAATTATAATTAACTAATTAGGTTAATTATTTAAGGAAACTATTAACCTAAACCTAAAAAAACCCAATAATAAAAAGAGAGAAGGAGATTTCGGCCATCCCCCCCCCCCTAGCAGCCGACCTCCTCTTCTTCTCCTTCCAAGAGTTTTCGAAACCTTGCTCTTCTCTCGATTCGAAGAAAGCGTTTCTTCTATCCCGGCGCTAGCACGCGGTGGACGTATTGCTCCGTGTGGATCAACCGTAGAGGGAAGCAATTTTGGTTCCTATTGATTCAACCTTCAAAGAATTAAGGTAATTCTTTAACCCTCTTTTCAATTCAATGCAATGTACATGGGTCCTTGGTGGGGATTAATCCGTTTTTTTCCGCTGCGCATATTTTGTTTTGTGCGATTCATTCCCCAACAGTGGTATCAGAGCCACTTGTGCATTGGTTGAATTGGATTTGTTATTTTGATTAGATCAAAATTGCATGTTAGGGTTGTATGTTCTTGATTTAGGGTTCAATGTTATTGTGAATAACATGTTTAAAATTTGATTTTAATGTGAATCATTGTGAATGATTTGTTTTAATAATTTGAAATGTTTAAGGGGTAGGAATCATGAATTTGATTCATGGTTTTTTATTGAAATTGTTTCAATTATTTAAATTTAAAAAAAAAAAAAAATGTTTTTTGTCGTTATTCTGGGCATAATGCCCAGAATAAGTTTTGGGCGCAATGCAATTGCAATTGCAATTGCGCGCAACTGCAATTGCAATTGCAATTGCACATGCTGCGTAAGCAGCATGCTGCTTACGCAGCATGGGCTGCGCAGCTGCGTGTTGCGCAGCATGGGCTGCGCAGCTACGTGTTGCGCAGCCCGTCGGGCTGCGCGCAGTATTGGATACTGCAGTGCGAGGCCCGACAAGCATGCTGTCCGACAGTTTTACCCCTTTTTCGTTTTAAGTGTGGAAAATTATTTCTGCAAATTTACGAATTTTTCCAAATTAATTAATTCTAAATACAATGTGATTGTATTTTACCACTTTGAACCTTAAATATTTTAGATATAAAATTATTGTTGATATTTTTATGCATGGTGTTATGGTATGGTTTTGGACCCTGTGAATGCTTTATTTTATTTATTATGGTTTTGGACCCTTGGATGTTTTTTGTTTTTCTTTTGGTTTTGGTGAATGTAAGGTTTTATAAATACGGCCTGCGAGTCGTTTGTATTTATGTAATCTTATTTTTCTAGATAAATTGTATAGGATGCAATTTATTGTTTGTAAATTTTATTTACTAGAAAATTGTATAGGATACAATTTTGTAAAGTATGTAAATCCATGAGATGGTGCCAAGGAACAAAGACGTGAAGACGGATCCAAGGGATGCGGCTGTGCTGCGACCATGCGATGGTTACAACCACCTAGGAAATGACCTGTTGATTTTCATATTGGCCTGTGAAAATCAATGTAGATAAAACCATACCATAACACGGTCTTTCGAGTCTATTGCATGTTTTATATTTTGATGCCATGTGATGCCATGCTAAGTATGATATATGCATGCTAGATGAATGTATGACATTGGATGCCATGCTAGAATTAATATTAACTTAGAAAGATTAATGTTAATGCCATGTATTGTATGAGATACATTTTAATCACAGGAATTAATAAACCCTAAATAAACTTATGAAGTTTATATTTTTGCCACCCAATTACGTATAACACTAGTCAAGTACTATGTTCGCATCATGGTAGCCACGCCAAAGCGGGTACGCATGTTGTGACCTTAGCGAAGCGATAATATGAGAAATGGTGATTCTCATTGTGTTGTAATTGGTTTAACAAAGGGTTAATCAAAATGGTGTTTTGAACCCGAGGCAAAGATGAGATGAGTAACATGCAAATTAAATATGATATATGATATCATGCATCTCATAAATTAAAAGAGTTACATAATGATATAATTGACATGGTGATGTCTACCGAAATTATATTTAATCATAGGGACATGCCAAAGCAGTGCTATGGTTAAGTATGGATTTTGGGTCTTTTACCCACTTAAATATTTTAAAGGGTTTTATAATTTTAGTGGGAGTTTAATTCTCTTATGTAATTAACTTTGCATATATTTTTTGTTGTAGATAAATGGCCAACACAAGGAATCCCGGTTCTATTCGATCTATCCTTGAGAAGGATAAACTGAACGGAACCAATTACCTAGATTGGTATCGCAACTTGAGAATTGTTCTCAAGCAAGAGCAAAAGCTGTATGTTCTGGATGGGCCTTTGCCCGCTAACCCTCCACCCACCACAGCTTCAAGAGCTGAAAGGGATGCTTTTCACAAGCATCAAAATGATCAGATTGATGTACAATGCCTGATGCTCGCATCAATGATTCCGGAACTTCAGAAGGATCTGGAAACATTTGAGGCATATGAGATGTCTCATGAGCTTAAGGAAATGTTCCAAAAGCAAGCGAGAAGGGAAAGGTATGAGACCTTGAGATCTTTGGTTGGGTGCAAGATGACCGAAGGGAGTTCGGTTAGTGCCCATGTTCTGAAGATGAAAGGGTACATTGATCAGTTGGAGAGGCTTGGTTCGCCACTCAGACCTGAGTTGGCAACGGATTTGATCCTTAATTCTCTTCCCGAGAGTTACTCCCATTTTGTCATGAATTATCACATGAATGATATGGACAAAACGGTCAGCGAACTGCATGGGATGCTGAAAAATGCTGAAGTAATGATAAAAGAGAAGCCAAGCTCCAAAGGGATCCATATGGTGCAAAAGGGTAGGATCCAGAAGAAGAAGGGTAAAGCAAACAAACCCAAAGAGTTTGGGAAGGATGCAAAGAAGCCCAAAGCTGTTACCAAGGCAAAGCCTCCAAAGGAAGGCACATGCCATTTCTGCAATCAGCCTGGTCATTGGCGCAGAAATTGCAAGCTTTATTTGGAGGACTTGAGGAAGAAGAGAGGCGGTGAGACCGCTAATCAAGGTATTTATGTTATTGAAATATTTCATTCTACTTCTGTTTCTACTTCGTGGGTATTAGATACCGGTTGTGGTTCTCACATTTGTATGAATGTGCAGGGGCTTAAAGGAAGTAGAAAGCTCAAGAAGGGCGAGGTAGAATTCCATGTGGCGAATGGAGCTAGAGTTGCTGCTTATGAAGTCGGTCGCTACGAGCTCAAGTTGCCAAGTGGACTTGTTCTTTCTTTGAATAATTGTTATTTTGTTCCTAATTTGTCTAGGAACATCATTTCTATTTCATGTTTGGACAAGGAAGGATTTAAATGTGTTATTGAGAATAATCACTTATTGCTTTTCAATAAAGACTTGTTTTATGCAAATGCGGATTTACATGATGGTCTTTATTTGTTGAACCTTAGTGAAGGTTATAATGAGCATGTATATAACATAAATACCAAAAGGATAAGAACAAATGTTATGAATCCTACTTATCTCTGGCACTGTCGTCTAGGACACATTAATGAGAAACGCATTTCAAAACTCCATAAAGATGGAATTTTGGGTCTAGATGTTTTTGAAACATATGACACTTGCGAGTCTTGTTTAATGGGTAAGATGACCAAGAGTCCCTTTACTGGTCACAGTGAAAGGGCTAGTGACTTATTAGAACTCATACATACAGATGTATGTGGGCCTATGAGCACAACTGCTAGAGGTGGTTTTCAATACTTCATTACGTTCACTGATGATTTCAGTAGATATGGTTATCTATATCTAATGAAGCATAAGTCGGAATCCTTTGAAATGTTCAAAGCCTTCCAAAATGAAGTACAAAACCAACTTGGCAAGACAATTAAAGCACTTAGATCTGATCGAGGTGGTGAATATTTGAGCCAAGACTTTGACGATCATCTTAGAAATTGTGGGATTGTCTCACAACTAACCCCTCCTGGTACACCACAGTGGAATGGTGTGTCTGAAAGGAGGAACCGTACCTTATTGGATATGGTTCGGTCGATGATGAGTCAAACAAGTCTTCCTCTATCCTTTTGGGGATATGCACTTGAAACAGCGGCATTCACACTGAACCGAGTTCCATCAAAGGCAGTTGAAAAGACACCATATGAGATATGGGTTGGTAAGAGACCAAATTTGTCTTTTCTCAAGATTTGGGGATGCGAAGCTTATGTGAAATACTTGATTTCAGATAAGTTAACACCAAAATCTGTGAAGTGCAACTTTGTAGGTTATCCAAAAGAAACTAAAGGTTATTTCTTTTACAGTCCTAGTGAAAACAAAGTGTTTGTTGCTAGGAATGGTATATTCCTGGAAAAAGAGTTTATTTCCAAAGGAATCAGTGGGAGTAAAGTACACCTGCAAGAAAATCTGGATAACCAAAATGAAAATGGTTTTCAAATGGAACAACAACCTGATTCACAAGAAGTTGTTGAGTCAGAACCAGCAACACAAGTCCAACGTAGATCAAGTAGAGTTCGTCATGAGCCCGAGAGATATGGATTTCTCGTCACGAACGAAAATGATCTGATTCTGTTAGAAGAGAATGAACCTTCCACGTACATGGAAGCTGTCTCTAATTCAGAATCTGAAAAATGGCTTGATGCTATGAAGTCAGAGATTCAATCCATGGACGACAACAAAGTATGGACTTTGGTTGATCTCCCAAAGGGTGCTAAAGCAATAGGGCACAAATGGGTTTTCAAGTTGAAAACGGACATGGATGGGAATATTCAGACTTATAAAGCAAGGTTAGTGGCAAAGGGTTACCGACAAGTTCATGGTATAGACTATGACGAAACCTTTTCGCCAGTAGCTATAATCAAGTCCATCAGAATTCTTGTTGCCATAGCAGCATATTATGACTATGAAATATGGCAAATGGATGTCAAAACAGCTTTCCTAAATGGAAACCTTGTTGAGGATGTGTACATGACACAGCCTGAAGGTTTTGTCGATCCAAAGAATCCTGATAAAGTATGCAAGCTTCAAAAGGCCATTTATGGTTTGAAGCAAGCATCAAGAAGTTGGAATCATTGTTTTGATGAATCAGTCAAAAAGTTTGGCTTCATCAAAAACGAAGATGAGCCTTGTGTGTACAAGAAGTTCAGTGGGAGTAATATAGTTTTCCTAGTTCTATATGTCGATGACATATTGTTAATAGGAAATCACATTCCTACCTTGCAAGAAGTAAAATCTTGGCTAGGAAAGTGTTTTTCTATGAAAGACTTGGGTGAGGCAGCCTACATTCTTGGAATAAAGATCTATAGAGATAGATCTAAGAGATTGATAGGTTTGAGCCAGAGTACATACATTGACAAAATACTGAAAAGGTTCAGTATGGATCAATCAAAGAAAGGAAATGTTCCTATTGGGCAAGGGATAAAGCTTAGTCGTAAGCAATGTCCTGTGACAGTTGAAGAACGTCAACGCATGGATAAGATTCCTTATGCGTCAGCTATAGGATCTATCATGTATGCCATGGTATGTACTCGGCCAGATGTCTCTTTTGCTTTGAGCATGACAAGTAGATATCAGTCTGATCCAGGTGATAGTCACTGGACTGCTGTCAAGAGTATTCTTAAGTACTTGAGAAGAACTAAAGATACATTCTTGATATATGGAGGCTCGGACGAAGATCTTGTTGTAAATGGTTACACGGATGCAAGTTTCCAAACTGATCAAGATCAGATGCAGTCACAGTCTGGGTATGTGTTCATTCTGAATGGAGGTGCGATAAGTTGGAAGAGTTCTAAGCAAAGCACGATAGCTGCATCTACAACAGAAGCCGAGTATATTGCTGCATCAGATGCAGCCCAAGAGGCTGTTTGGATCAAGAAGTTCATCGAAGAACTTGGTGTCGTTCCTATCATAGTGAATCCTGTGAGCCTCTTGTGTGACAACAATGGGGCAATATCACTTGCTAAGGAACCTAGTGTGTCACAGAAATCCAAACATATACTTCGGCGTTTTCACTACATAAGAGAAGTCATCTCAAGAGGAGATGTGAAGATATGCAAAGTTGCGTCTGAAGACAATGTTGCCGATCCACTAACAAAAGCTCTTTCACAAGCTGTACATGATGGTCATGCTAGGTCCATGGGTATTAGATACATTTGAAGATTGGACTTAGGGCAAGTGGGAGATTGTTAGAGATTGTGCCCTAAGCCAATGTTGGATTATGTAAACAATCTTCTTAAGTCATTAATAAAGACTTATTTTATCATATATATTTGTATGTTAGTATTTATGATAATGTATCCATGAATTAATTGTGTAATTCTAAATTTCCCTAGTCGATTGTTATTATGGGAATAATAACAAACTAAGACTAGTGTGAGTGATAATGGATATTCATAAGATGAATATAGTGTATACAGATACAGATTATACTCACGGGCAATGTGTTAGAGAACATGTTGCTGGAGACCCACTATAAGATCAAGTTCATGGTCACGTGTCACAACTGATCTTGATTATAGTAGTGTCATCAGCTGATTCCTTTGACCTGAGGTCACCATGGATTCCGGGATGAATTTATGTTGTGCTTTGACGCAGTCAAACGCTGCTTGTAACAGAGTAGTTATAAAGGCTGTGGTTGGGTACGATATGACTCATGTTTTGGGATGTGAGTGACAGATATGGGATTTTGTCCCTCTCTAACAAGAGAGCGATATCACTGGGCCCCTCGATAAGTAAGACTGTTAAATGCATGGCCGTGCTCAAATAATTGATAAGAGTATCAATTGATTTGTCAGAACAGTTTACTTTGAGATCGAGAAAGCATATGATTAATTCTATAAGATTGACAAGTGTACCATGTCTTATGATTAATCATGATATCAAAGAGACAAAAGGGAATATGACATTCTATAAATAGGTATTGGATCATTCCAATCATATTAATTGGGTAGTCGTAATGGCTTGCTAGAGTCCGCTTGTGACCTATAAGGACATTATGGTAATTTCCTTATTGCCAATTAATATGAACCTATGGGGTCACACACAAGAGCAAAATGAAGTTCATCTTATCGGGTATAAATTATTATTGGATAATAATTTATGAATGAGAAAGAGTATAAATATATATAGTGATATATATTTATGTATATATAAATATTAATGTGATTAATATTGCATAAAGTATGCTACATATTATAATTTAATTATATAGAGATATAATTAATTATAATATTATATATACATATGTGTATTATGGAGAATTGATTTGATTTAATGTTAATTGAGAATTAATATTAAATTGTGTGGGTTAATATATAATTATGATTAATAGGTGTATTAGGTCATAATTATAATTAACTAATTAGGTTAATTATTTAAGGAAACTATTAACCTAAACCTAAAAAAACCCAATAATAAAAAGAGAGAAGGAGATTTCGGCCATCCCCCCCCCCCTAGCAGCCGACCTCCTCTTCTTCTCCTTCCAAGAGTTTTCGAAACCTTGCTCTTCTCTCGATTCGAAGAAAGCGTTTCTTCTATCCCGGCGCTAGCACGCGGTGGACGTATTGCTCCGTGTGGATCAACCGTAGAGGGAAGCAATTTTGGTTCCTATTGATTCAACCTTCAAAGAATTAAGGTAATTCTTTAACCCTCTTTTCAATTCAATGCAATGTACATGGGTCCTTGGTGGGGATTAATCCGTTTTTTTCCGCTGCGCATATTTTGTTTTGTGCGATTCATTCCCCAACAGTGGTATCAGAGCCACTTGTGCATTGGTTGAATTGGATTTGTTATTTTGATTAGATCAAAATTGCATGTTAGGGTTGTATGTTCTTGATTTAGGGTTCAATGTTATTGTGAATAACATGTTTAAAATTTGATTTTAATGTGAATCATTGTGAATGATTTGTTTTAATAATTTGAAATGTTTAAGGGGTAGGAATCATGAATTTGATTCATGGTTTTTTATTGAAATTGTTTCAATTATTTAAATTTAAAAAAAAAAAAAAATGTTTTTTGTCGTTATTCTGGGCATAATGCCCAGAATAAGTTTTGGGCGCAATGCAATTGCAATTGCAATTGCGCGCAACTGCAATTGCAATTGCAATTGCACATGCTGCGTAAGCAGCATGCTGCTTACGCAGCATGGGCTGCGCAGCTGCGTGTTGCGCAGCATGGGCTGCGCAGCTACGTGTTGCGCAGCCCGTCGGGCTGCGCGCAGTATTGGATACTGCAGTGCGAGGCCCGACAAGCATGCTGTCCGACAGTTTTACCCCTTTTTCGTTTTAAGTGTGGAAAATTATTTCTGCAAATTTACGAATTTTTCCAAATTAATTAATTCTAAATACAATGTGATTGTATTTTACCACTTTGAACCTTAAATATTTTAGATATAAAATTATTGTTGATATTTTTATGCATGGTGTTATGGTATGGTTTTGGACCCTGTGAATGCTTTATTTTATTTATTATGGTTTTGGACCCTTGGATGTTTTTTGTTTTTCTTTTGGTTTTGGTGAATGTAAGGTTTTATAAATACGGCCTGCGAGTCGTTTGTATTTATGTAATCTTATTTTTCTAGATAAATTGTATAGGATGCAATTTATTGTTTGTAAATTTTATTTACTAGAAAATTGTATAGGATACAATTTTGTAAAGTATGTAAATCCATGAGATGGTGCCAAGGAACAAAGACGTGAAGACGGATCCAAGGGATGCGGCTGTGCTGCGACCATGCGATGGTTACAACCACCTAGGAAATGACCTGTTGATTTTCATATTGGCCTGTGAAAATCAATGTAGATAAAACCATACCATAACACGGTCTTTCGAGTCTATTGCATGTTTTATATTTTGATGCCATGTGATGCCATGCTAAGTATGATATATGCATGCTAGATGAATGTATGACATTGGATGCCATGCTAGAATTAATATTAACTTAGAAAGATTAATGTTAATGCCATGTATTGTATGAGATACATTTTAATCACAGGAATTAATAAACCCTAAATAAACTTATGAAGTTTATATTTTTGCCACCCAATTACGTATAACACTAGTCAAGTACTATGTTCGCATCATGGTAGCCACGCCAAAGCGGGTACGCATGTTGTGACCTTAGCGAAGCGATAATATGAGAAATGGTGATTCTCATTGTGTTGTAATTGGTTTAACAAAGGGTTAATCAAAATGGTGTTTTGAACCCGAGGCAAAGATGAGATGAGTAACATGCAAATTAAATATGATATATGATATCATGCATCTCATAAATTAAAAGAGTTACATAATGATATAATTGACATGGTGATGTCTACCGAAATTATATTTAATCATAGGGACATGCCAAAGCAGTGCTATGGTTAAGTATGGATTTTGGGTCTTTTACCCACTTAAATATTTTAAAGGGTTTTATAATTTTAGTGGGAGTTTAATTCTCTTATGTAATTAACTTTGCATATATTTTTTGTTGTAGATAAATGGCCAACACAAGGAATCCCGGTTCTATTCGATCTATCCTTGAGAAGGATAAACTGAACGGAACCAATTACCTAGATTGGTATCGCAACTTGAGAATTGTTCTCAAGCAAGAGCGAAAGCTGTATGTTCTGGATGGGCCTTTGCCCGCTAACCCTCCACCCACCACAGCTTCAAGAGCTGAAAGGGATGCTTTTCACAAGCATCAAAATGATCAGATTGATGTACAATGCCTGATGCTCGCATCAATGATTCCGGAACTTCAGAAGGATCTGGAAACATTTGAGGCATATGAGATGTCTCATGAGCTTAAGGAAATGTTCCAAAAGCAAGCGAGAAGGGAAAGGTATGAGACCTTGAGATCTTTGGTTGGGTGCAAGATGACCGAAGGGAGTTCGGTTAGTGCCCATGTTCTGAAGATGAAAGGGTACATTGATCAGTTGGAGAGGCTTGGTTCGCCACTCAGACCTGAGTTGGCAACGGATTTGATCCTTAATTCTCTTCCCGAGAGTTACTCCCATTTTGTCATGAATTATCACATGAATGATATGGACAAAACGGTCAGCGAACTGCATGGGATGCTGAAAAACGCTGAAGTAACGATAAAAGAGAAGCCAAGCTCCAAAGGGATCCATATGGTGCAAAAGGGTAGGATCCAGAAGAAGAAGGGTAAAGCAAACAAACCCAAAGAGTTTGGGAAGGATGCAAAGAAGCCCAAAGCTGTTACCAAGGCAAAGCCTCCAAAGGAAGGCACATGCCATTTCTGCAATCAGCCTGGTCATTGGCGCAGAAATTGCAAGCTTTATTTGGAGGACTTGAGGAAGAAGAGAGGCGGTGAGACCGCTAATCAAGGTATTTATGTTATTGAAATATTTCATTCTACTTCTGTTTCTACTTTGTGGGTATTAGATACCGGTTGTGGTTCTCACATTTGTATGAATGTGCAGGGGCTTAAAGGAAGTAGAAAGCTCAAGAAGGGCGAGGTAGAATTCCATGTGGCGAATGGAGCTAGAGTTGCTGCTTATGAAGTCGGTCGCTACGAGCTCAAGTTGCCAAGTGGACTTGTTCTTTCTTTGAATAATTGTTATTTTGTTCCTAATTTGTCTAGGAACATCATTTCTATTTCATGTTTGGACAAGGAAGGATTTAAATGTGTTATTGAGAATAATCACTTATTGCTTTTCAATAAAGACTTGTTTTATGCAAATGCGGATTTACATGATGGTCTTTATTTGTTGAACCTTAGTGAAGGTTATAATGAGCATGTATATAACATAAATACCAAAAGGATAAGAACAAATGTTATGAATCCTACTTATCTCTGGCACTGTCGTCTAGGACACATTAATGAGAAACGCATTTCAAAACTCCATAAAGATGGAATTTTGGGTCTAGATGTTTTTGAAACATATGACACTTGCGAGTCTTGTTTAATGGGTAAGATGACCAAGAGTCCCTTTACTGGTCACAGTGAAAGGGCTAGTGACTTATTAGAACTCATACATACAGATGTATGTGGGCCTATGAGCACAACTGCTAGAGGTGGTTTTCAATACTTCATTACGTTCACTGATGATTTCAGTAGATATGGTTATCTATATCTAATGAAGCATAAGTCGGAATCCTTTGAAATGTTCAAAGCCTTCCAAAATGAAGTACAAAACCAACTTGGCAAGACAATTAAAGCACTTAGATCTGATCGAGGTGGTGAATATTTGAGCCAAGACTTTGACGATCATCTTAGAAATTGTGGGATTGTCTCACAACTAACCCCTCCTGGTACACCACAGTGGAATGGTGTGTCTGAAAGGAGGAACCGTACCTTATTGGATATGGTTCGGTCGATGATGAGTCAAACAAGTCTTCCTCTATCCTTTTGGGGATATGCACTTGAAACAGCGGCATTCACACTGAACCGAGTTCCATCAAAGGCAGTTGAAAAGACACCATATGAGATATGGGTTGGTAAGAGACCAAATTTGTCTTTTCTCAAGATTTGGGGATGCGAAGCTTATGTGAAATACTTGATTTCAGATAAGTTAACACCAAAATCTGTGAAGTGCAACTTTGTAGGTTATCCAAAAGAAACTAAAGGTTATTTCTTTTACAGTCCTAGTGAAAACAAAGTGTTTGTTGCTAGGAATGGTATATTCCTGGAAAAAGAGTTTATTTCCAAAGGAATCAGTGGGAGTAAAGTACACCTGCAAGAAAATCTGGATAACCAAAATGAAAATGGTTTTCAAATGGAACAACAACCTGATTCACAAGAAGTTGTTGAGTCAGAACCAGCAACACAAGTCCAACGTAGATCAAGTAGAGTTCGTCATGAGCCCGAGAGATATGGATTTCTCGTCACGAACGAAAATGATCTGATTCTGTTAGAAGAGAATGAACCTTCCACGTACATGGAAGCTGTCTCTAATTCAGAATCTGAAAAATGGCTTGATGCTATGAAGTCAGAGATTCAATCCATGGACGACAACAAAGTATGGACTTTGGTTGATCTCCCAAAGGGTGCTAAAGCAATAGGGCACAAATGGGTTTTCAAGTTGAAAACGGACATGGATGGGAATATTCAGACTTATAAAGCAAGGTTAGTGGCAAAGGGTTACCGACAAGTTCATGGTATAGACTATGACGAAACCTTTTCGCCAGTAGCTATAATCAAGTCCATCAGAATTCTTGTTGCCATAGCAGCATATTATGACTATGAAATATGGCAAATGGATGTCAAAACAGCTTTCCTAAATGGAAACCTTGTTGAGGATGTGTACATGACACAGCCTGAAGGTTTTGTCGATCCAAAGAATCCTGATAAAGTATGCAAGCTTCAAAAGGCCATTTATGGTTTGAAGCAAGCATCAAGAAGTTGGAATCATTGTTTTGATGAATCAGTCAAAAAGTTTGGCTTCATCAAAAACGAAGATGAGCCTTGTGTGTACAAGAAGTTCAGTGGGAGTAATATAGTTTTCCTAGTTCTATATGTCGATGACATATTGTTAATAGGAAATCACATTCCTACCTTGCAAGAAGTAAAATCTTGGCTAGGAAAGTGTTTTTCTATGAAAGACTTGGGTGAGGCAGCCTACATTCTTGGAATAAAGATCTATAGAGATAGATCTAAGAGATTGATAGGTTTGAGCCAGAGTACATACATTGACAAAATACTGAAAAGGTTCAGTATGGATCAATCAAAGAAAGGAAATGTTCCTATTGGGCAAGGGATAAAGCTTAGTCGTAAGCAATGTCCTGTGACAGTTGAAGAACGTCAACGCATGGATAAGATTCCTTATGCGTCAGCTATAGGATCTATCATGTATGCCATGGTATGTACTCGGCCAGATGTCTCTTTTGCTTTGAGCATGACAAGTAGATATCAGTCTGATCCAGGTGATAGTCACTGGACTGCTGTCAAGAGTATTCTTAAGTACTTGAGAAGAACTAAAGATACATTCTTGATATATGGAGGCTCGGACGAAGATCTTGTTGTAAATGGTTACACGGATGCAAGTTTCCAAACTGATCAAGATCAGATGCAGTCACAGTCTGGGTATGTGTTCATTCTGAATGGAGGTGCGATAAGTTGGAAGAGTTCTAAGCAAAGCACGATAGCTGCATCTACAACAGAAGCCGAGTATATTGCTGCATCAGATGCAGCCCAAGAGGCTGTTTGGATCAAGAAGTTCATCGAAGAACTTGGTGTCGTTCCTATCATAGTGAATCCTGTGAGCCTCTTGTGTGACAACAATGGGGCAATATCACTTGCTAAGGAACCTAGTGTGTCACAGAAATCCAAACATATACTTCGGCGTTTTCACTACATAAGAGAAGTCATCTCAAGAGGAGATGTGAAGATATGCAAAGTTGCGTCTGAAGACAATGTTGCCGATCCACTAACAAAAGCTCTTTCACAAGCTGTACATGATGGTCATGCTAGGTCCATGGGTATTAGATACATTTGAAGATTGGACTTAGGGCAAGTGGGAGATTGTTAGAGATTGTGCCCTAAGCCAATGTTGGATTATGTAAACAATCTTCTTAAGTCATTAATAAAGACTTATTTTATCATATATATTTGTATGTTAGTATTTATGATAATGTATCCATGAATTAATTGTGTAATTCTAAATTTCCCTAGTCGATTGTTATTATGGGAATAATAACAAACTAAGACTAGTGTGAGTGATAATGGATATTCATAAGATGAATATAGTGTATACAGATACAGATTATACTCACGGGCAATGTGTTAGAGAACATGTTGCTGGAGACCCACTATAAGATCAAGTTCATGGTCACGTGTCACAACTGATCTTGATTATAGTAGTGTCATCAGCTGATTCCTTTGACCTGAGGTCACCATGGATTCCGGGATGAATTTATGTTGTGCTTTGACGCAGTCAAACGCTGCTTGTAACAGAGTAGTTATAAAGGCTGTGGTTGGGTACGATATGACTCATGTTTTGGGATGTGAGTGACAGATATGGGATTTTGTCCCTCTCTAACAAGAGAGCGATATCACTGGGCCCCTCGATAAGTAAGACTGTTAAATGCATGGCCGTGCTCAAATAATTGATAAGAGTATCAATTGATTTGTCAGAACAGTTTACTTTGAGATCGAGAAAGCATATGATTAATTCTATAAGATTGACAAGTGTACCATGTCTTATGATTAATCATGATATCAAAGAGACAAAAGGGAATATGACATTCTATAAATAGGTATTGGATCATTCCAATCATATTAATTGGGTAGTCGTAATGGCTTGCTAGAGTCCGCTTGTGACCTATAAGGACATTATGGTAATTTCCTTATTGCCAATTAATATGAACCTATGGGGTCACACACAAGAGCAAAATGAAGTTCATCTTATCGGGTATAAATTATTATTGGATAATAATTTATGAATGAGAAAGAGTATAAATATATATAGTGATATATATTTATGTATATATAAATATTAATGTGATTAATATTGCATAAAGTATGCTACATATTATAATTTAATTATATAGAGATATAATTAATTATAATATTATATATACATATGTGTATTATGGAGAATTGATTTGATTTAATGTTAATTGAGAATTAATATTAAATTGTGTGGGTTAATATATAATTATGATTAATAGGTGTATTAGGTCATAATTATATTTAACTAATTAGGTTAATTATTTAAGGAAACTATTAACCTAAACCTAAAAAAACCCAATAATAAAAAGAGAGAAGGAGATTTCGGCCATCCCCCCCCCTAGCAGCCGACCTCCTCTTCTTCTCCTTCCAAGAGTTTTCGAAACCTTGCTCTTCTCTCGATTCGAAGAAAGCGTTTCTTCTATCCCGGCGCTAGCACGCGGTGGACGTATTGCTCCGTGTGGATCAACCGTAGAGGGAAGCAATTTTGGTTCCTATTGATTCAACCTTCAAAGAATTAAGGTAATTCTTTAACCCTCTTTTCAATTCAATGCAATGTACATGGGTCCTTGGTGGGGATTAATCCGTTTTTTTCCGCTGCGCATATTTTGTTTTGTGCGATTAATTCCCAACAATGGGCTCACCAGAGGCCCATGTAAATCTCTACGCTTTGGTCATGCTGACGGCGGGCGCTACTAAGCAACAATTGATTAATCTCTTCCTGACTACCTTGGAGGGAGGAGCTTTGGGTTGGTACAACTCTCTGTCAGAGGAAGAACGGTCTGATTGGGTGTCAGCAGCCTTTATTAAGTATTACAGCTTCAACACCAAGATTCAAGTGAAGCTGTATGACTTGGAGCGGATCAAGCAGAAACCTAATGAGCCTTTTGACGAGTATTATCAATGGTGGATGAATAAAATGATCCTTTTAAAGAACCGACTAGATGAAGATGAGCTGATACAGAAGCTAATTGATGGCAGTAAGGACATCTTCAAAAACAACATGAAATTCCATCCTTTCAACGAGCTTAGTGAGGTCTATAGTATGGTGATGAAGAAGAAAAAACGGCTAGTCATATAGGCAGTAGAAGCTCGGGGTACAGTTTTGGATATAGATCAACTGTTGTAGCTGGATCTAGTAGTGGCTCTGGCTCAAGTTCTGGCGGTAAAGGGGGGCAGACCTCAGAAGTGAAGCAAGTGGAAGTTGCCAGCAACAAGGCAATCAGAGTAGGAATCCGGGAAGTCAGGGCATATCACCTTGGACTCTTCCATTGGTGAAGATATTTGCTAAATGGAGAAATGATGGGTTGCTACAGTCCTTAAGGCCATTTGAAAAACCTTCTAAAGCAGATAAAGACAATTTCTACATGTACCATGTTGTTGCTGGCCATCGAACTAACAATTGTTATAAGCTAAGAGATGCCATTCAGAAGTTGATAGACGAGGGGAAGTTGCAAGAGCCAGCTAAGCCCAGCACGAAGACCAACCCGCTACCAACATTTAAGAAGCGGGTCGACATGGTACATTCAGGACTGCCGGCTAATTTCATCTTTGCCTAGGTCCTTCAAGCAAATCCCCGTAATTCAGGCTATGGCAATAGGAGAAGTGGAAGTAGAATCAGAATGCGAGAAGAAGGAAGAACAGAAAGAAATCAAGCCAATAAGCTTAAATGATCTTGACTCAGAAGATGAGTATGAAGATTTTGGCAGAGGAGAGACAGTTAAACTCCCAGCCATTGAGAAGCTGGAAGTTCAGGAGGTACAACATATGACCCGAAGTGGTAGGGTGTACCAGCCAGCAGACCAAGTGAAGGAAAAAGCCCCGATGACTGGATCAGGTAGTACAGCAGCACCGGAGGGGGTTGAGAAAGAGGACCTAGTCATTTCCTAGTTAAAGAAGACTCCTGCACAAGCCAGCCTGTGGCATTTGCTTCTGACTTCTAAGGAGCATAGGGCTGCCTTAGTGAAGAAACTGTCAGAGATTGAAGTCTCCCCCATAGCTTCACCAGAGGCTATATGCTGTCTGTTGGATAAAGTCCATTCTGGGGCCCCTGATATCATTTTCTCGGAGAAGGATCTACCTGGTGAAGGAAAGGCTCGTAACAAGGCTCTTTACATTAGAGCCTATGTGATGGATAAGGTGATGCCATGTGTTATGGTGGACGACGGCTCGACACTGAATATATGTCCACTGAAAATGCTGCCATTTCTGGGTCTGAATAAAGATGTACTGAAGAAGTCCTCAATAGTAATCCAGGCATATGACGACTCCAAGAGAACAGTGACATGGACTTTTGAAACTGAAGTAGTGGTTGGACCAGTCAAGTCCATAGTCGTTTTCACGGTGATAGATATCCCGATCACTTTTTCCCTACTGTTAGGAAGGCCATGGTTCCATCCTTTAGGAGGTGTCCCTGTCACATTGCACCAGAAAATTAAGTTCTCAATGAATGGCGAGATAGTGACTGTTGAGGTGGATGCCCAGTCAATGATTGCTGCTGTGAGTGAAGGAGTTGTCCCTTTCGGTTGGTTCTAAGTTGCAGTGATCGGGGAAAAGGAAGCTACAGATGCTCCCATGGTGATCTATGAAAATTATATGCCAGAGTGGATGTCCCACTACTTACACAAACAGAATTTTGTCCCAGGCATGGGACTTGGAATTAATTTGCAAGGAGTGCCAGAGTTTAAGATCGACTCGGGGAAGCCAAAACAGTTCGGCCTTGGCTATACAAAGGAGACATCTTAGCAGAAGAACCTAAAAAGGGGCAAGAATGGCAAGGTTATGATGAAACCATTCCTGAAAGTGATAGAAGGGCTATACAAGGGCCAGATTGAACCAATAAGGGTTGGAAATGTTGAATATCCTGGCTTTGAAATTTTTGCTAATGTTGTTGATTTTGAGAAAAGCCAGGAGGAACCAGTGGCTCCCGCAGTGGTAGTGGAAGAGGCAGCTGTTGAATCTGATGTTCTACAAGGCGAGCCGTCCAAAGAGATAGTGGAAGCAGTAGAGGTGGCCGAGGAGAAAGATGAAAAGAAAGCCTGTGATGAAGCTGCAGAGGTAATCTCAGGTTCATTGACTACTGCCTTAAGCAAGGCATTTGGGAAGTCCAAAGAAGGGTTTTACGAAGAGCTGATGGCTAAGGTGAACCTGGACTCTATGGTTGCCGAGATAACCAAGATCATAGAAAGGGCTAAGGCACAGGTGGCTGAAAAAGAAGCCGAAGAAGCTGAAGATCTAGATGATGCTCTGAAGATGAAAATGGAAGCTGAGGAAGTACAAGGCCCTCCGCCTGTGGAGGATGAAAATGATTTTGTTGTATCTGGTTCTTCTATTTTCAATATGAATGATGTATTTTATGATAAGTTTAATGCAATGAAGTCCTAATTTGCTTACTTGTGTGATGTTTATCTTGATAATTATGTGCACGCATTTAAATCACCATCAAGCATATTTAGCATACATGACACTGCATTGCATGAAATCAACATAAGTACAGATGAAAATCCTAAAATGGTATTCATTTCACGCGAGCTAAAATCCGAGGAAAAGAAAGAATTAATAAGAATACTTCAAAAACATGTTAAAGCTTTCCCCTGGTCCTACAAAGACATGCCGGGTGTAGACACAGAGATAGCATTGCACAAGATCCCGATGGACCCTAGGTTCAAGCCAGTAAAGCAAAAGCTGAGAAGACTGAGGCCAGAGTCGGCTACATTGGTGAAAGAGGAAGTGGCTAAGCAGATAGATGCCAAGTTTCTTGAAGTGGTAGAATACACAGAATGGCTAGCTAATATCATTCCAGTACCTAAGAAGGATGGAAGGGTCCGAGGATGTGTTGACTACCGGGATTTGAATAAGGCATGCCCAAAGGAAAATTTCCCACTGCCTCACATTGATGTCCTGGTCGATAGTGCAGTGAAAGTAGCAATGTATTCCTTCATGGATGGCTTTTCAGGGTACGACCAGATCCTGATGGATGTGATTGACAAGGTGAAGACATCGTTCATCACAGAGTGGGGTACCTTCTGCTACAGAGTGATGCCCTTCGGATTGAAGAATGCTGGAGCCACTTATCAAAGGGCTATTACAACTCTGTTGCATGATATGATCCATAAAGAAGTTGAAGTGTATGTCGATGATATGCTTGTTAAATCAGCAACCCGGGAGGAACATCCTGTTATCCTGGATAGATTTCTTACACGCATTGGTGAGTACAACTTGCGACTTAACCCCAAGAAGTGCGTATTCGGGGTCACATCAGGGAAACTGTTAGGCCATGTAGTCAGCCAGAGGGGAATAGAAATGGATCCAGACAAAATCAAAGCCATCCAAGATATGCTAGCCCTAAAAACGGAAAAAGATGTCCGATCATTCTTGGGTTCCTTGCAATATTTCAGTCACTTCATTGCACGGTTGACTTCCACTTGCGAGCTAATTTTCAAGTTACTAAGGAAAGATCAGCCGATTATGTGGGATGACAGATGTCAGCTAGCATTCGAGAAGATCAAAACTTATCTGGTAAAGCCACCAGTCCAGAGTCCACCAATTCCAGGGAAGCCTCTGATTTTGTACCTGGCGGTCAAAGAATCTTCCATAGGGGCAATGTTGGCACAAAAGCAAGATGGCCGGAAGGAATACCCTATCTACTACCTCAGCAAGAAACTGTTGGAGTATGAAACCAAGTACACACTGGTGGAAAAGACATGTATGGCAATGATCTGGCTGACCAAGAAGCTGCGCCATTACTTCTAGTCCTACAAGATACAAGTCGTGGCTAAGGTGGATCCAATGAAGTATCTGTATGAAGCACCAGTGTTAGTCAAAAAGTTATCCTGGTGGCTGTGACTCTTATCTGAATTCGACATTGAGTACATCACCAAGAAGACCATCAAAGGGCGGGCGAGCCGTAGTAGAATTTCTAGCAAATGAACCTCTGGAATCAGATTACACTGAGAATTTGGAGTTCCCAGATGAACAGTTAGCCATGGTTGAAGTAAAAAGATGGGTTATATGCTTCAATGGTACGGTAAATAGAAAGGGTGCTGGAATCGGGGTGTTGATAGCAACGTCGGACGGCGAAATAGTTCCCTTATCAAAGAGGTTGAATTTTCCCATAACAAATAATGGAGCAGAGTATGAGGCATGCCTGTTTGGGATGGAAGCTCTGTTGACACAAGGGGAAAATGATGTCTTGATTGTTGGAGATTCACTTTTAGTAATTAGGCAAGCTCGGGATGAATCAGAGCTAAAAGAAGAAGCCTTACTGCCTTACTTGGAGATGCTACAGTTTAGAAGAGAATTATTCAGCCAATATGGATTCAGACATGTACCCAGGGATGAAAACAAAATGGCTGATGCACTAGCGACTCTATCCTCTATGTGGGAAAATCCAGAAGAAACTCAAATCCAGCCACTGGTTATAGCTACTTCTAGGCATCCTTGCTTTGAAGTGCATGAAGTAATAGAGCTAACAGCTGAAGAAAGGCCATAGTTCTTCGATAACTACCAGTAAGCAAAGGAAGGAAAATACCTAGAGGGAGCTAGTGTTGCTGATAAGGTGTCATTAAGAAAGCTAGCCAGTCAATTCAAAATCTTTGAAGATAAACTGTACAAAAGAACAACAAATGGAGTTCTCCTAAGATGTCTGACAGAGCAAGAAGCAGAAATAGTGATACAGCAGGTACATGTAGGTTCCTATGGGCCGCATATGAATGGACTAGCTATGGCAAGGAAGATAATGAGACAAGCGTACTTCTGGATGACTATGCAAGCAGATTGCAAAAGAAAAGTGAAGAGGTGTCACGAATGTCAGATATATGCAGACGTCAGTCATCTTCCACCACTTGAATTACAGAACCTGGTGACCCCTTGGCCGTTTTCAGCATAGGGGATCGATATGATTGGTGAAATTCATCCTGCTACATCTAATGGGCACAGATTTATAATCGTGGCAGTTGATTACTTTTCCAAATGGGTGGAGGCAGAATCCTTCGCTAATGTAACAGCCAAACAAATGGTCAAATTCATCCAGAAGAATATTTTTACTCGGTATGGAATCCCCCATTACATAGTGACTGGCAACGGAGTGCAGTTTCAAGGGGCAACAGCTGAGCTACTTGCAGAACATGGCATTGAGCATAATAAGTCTTCTCCATACAGACCACAAGCTAATGGTGTGGTTAAAGCAGCTAATAAGGAGATAAAGAAGATTTTATCGAAGATGGTAACCACCTATAGAGATTGGGCTGACAAACTACCATATGCTCTTTGGGGTTACAGGACCAGCGTCAAAACACCAACAGGGGAAACTCCTTATGCCTTGGTCTACGAGATGGAAGCAGTATTGCCAGTGGAAATAGAGCTCAAATCACTCAAAGTTGCCCTGGAAGCTCAGTTGCTAGAGACTGAATGGGTTCAAACTAGATACGAACAATTGGCAGCGCTAGATGAAAAGTGACTGAAAGCACTAGATCATTTACAGATGTACCAACGTAGAATGGCCATAGCCTATAATCGAAATGTGAAATACTCCAAGCAGCAGTTGAAAGCAGGAGATTTAGTGCTAAAACAATTAAGGCCTTCAAATGTCGATGTTCGGGGAAAGTTCAGACCTAACTAGGAAGGGCCCTATGTTGTGAAGAAAGTGCTATCAAAAGGCGGTGTCAGCATCATGGACATGGATGGAAATGAGTTCACAAATACTGTCAACTAAGACCGCTTAAAGCTTTATCATGTTAAAAAAAAGAGTCTGCCAGGCTAAAAACTCAAAAGAGCGGCCTAGGCAAAAATTAAGACACGAGAGAAAATGATCATTTGGAAAATCTGAAAGGGACAACTAGTGATGGATTCTGGCTCTGTGTGGAGTGTATACCATTTGGGAATTAATCTTTTCAAATGTACTCATTTTGATTTCATCAATAAAGTGAAATGTTTGTTTAAATATATTTGCATGGTTATGACAAAATGCATAAACAAAGTTATCCTGCTTAAACATCTATTTAAAGAAACTCAAGCACAACCATTGGTTATAGCAACTTCCAGACAACCATGCTTTAACATGCACGAAGTAATGGAATTGACAGTCGAAGAAAAGCCATGGTTCTTTGACATTTACCAGTATGTGGAGGAAGAATATACCTAGAGGGAGCCAGTGCTGCTGATAAGGTGTCATTAAGAAAATTTGCCAGCCAGTTTAGAATCTTCAAAGATAAGCTATACAAGAGAATAGCAAATGGGGTTCTTCTAAGGTGCCTGACGGAGCGAGAGGCAGAAACAGTGATGCAGCAAGTACACACAGGGTCTTACGGGCCACATATGAATGGACTCGCTGTGGCTAGGAAGATAATGAGACAGGGGTATTTCTGGGTGACTATGCAGGCTGATTATATAAGGAAAGTAAAGAGATGTCATTAGTGTCAGATCTATGGTGACATCAGTCATCTTCCAACATGGGGGATAGATATGATTGGTGAAATTCATCCTGTAGCATCTAATGGACACTGATTCATAGTCGTGGCAATCGATTACTTTTCAAAATGGGTGGAGGCAGAATCCTTCGCTAGTGGGACAGCCAAGCATATGGTCAAGTTCATTCAGAAGAACATCTTCACTCGATATGGAATTCCCCATCATATAGTGGCTGACAACGGAGTGCAGTTTCAAGGGGCAACAGCTGAGCTGTCTATAGAACATGGTATTGAGCACCATAAATCTTCTCCATATAGGCCCCAAGCTAACAGTGCAGTGGAAGTAGCCAATAAGGCAATAAAAAAGATCTTATAGAAAATGGTGACCACCTACAGAGATAGGGCTGACAAACTACCATATGCTCTCTGGGGTTACAGAACCAGTGTCAGAACGCCAACAGGGGAAACTCCCTGTGCCTTGGTATATGGGATGGAAGTAGTGTTACCAGTAGAAATGGAGCTTAAGTCACTCAGGGTCATCTTGGAAGCCCAGTTACCAGAGAATGAATGGATTCAAGCTAGATATGAGCAATTGGCAGCGCTAGATGAAAAACGCCTGAAAGCACTGGATCACTTATAGATGTACCAACGCAGAATGGCTAGGGCTTATAATCGAAATATAAAGTGCCCTAGGCGACAGCTGAAAGTAGGAGAGTTGGTTCTAAAACAATTAAGGCCTTCAAAGGTCGATGTTAGGGGGAAATTCAGGCCTAATTGGGAAGGACCTTGTGTTGTGAAGAAAGTGCTATCGAAAGGCAGTGTCAGCATCATGGACATGGATGGAAATGAGTTCACAAATCCTATCAATCAAGATCCCTTAAAGCTTTATCATGTCTAAAAAAAAGTCTACTAGGCTGAAAACTTAAAAAGAGTGGCCTAGGCAAAAGTTAAGACACGAGAGAAAATGATCAGTCGGAAAATCTGAAAGGGATGACTGGTGATGGATTCTGGCTCTGTGTGGAGTATATACCATTTTGAGAATCAATCTTTTCAAATGTACTAATTTTGATTTTATCAATAAAGTGAAATGTTTGTTTAAATATATTTGTGTGGTTTTGTCAAATGCATAAACAAAGTTATCTTGCTTAAACACCCATTTAAGGAAAGCACTTTGCATTTAACTGGTTGAACATATCATGTTATTTAACAATGGAGATGTATTAAATACATACAATCTGAAATCTTTTATCATCCTCCAAATCTAATTCATCTTTCCAAAGAGCAACAGTGGTTGTCCAAGAACTTGACTGTAGAAGAAATCAAGCCAGCTTCTAACAAAAAATTGAACCCCAATGCTACTACATACAACACTTTTCTGCATCATATCATCACCAGAAGGATGACGGGGCAAGTAGTCATGGTGCCATTACAGTCGATCTTTGTTCATCATAAACTCCTAAAAAAACTCGCTGGGGTGAAAACCGAAAAGGTGCCTCAGGCAAAAATTAGAGTAGCTCACTGGGCTGAAAACCCACATTGGGCAACCCAGGCAAAATTTAGAGCACTTCCAAATTCATAAATCACAGGGGCAGAAGGGTAGAACTTCTCCACCATTTCCCCATAGGAATCCTTACGGCATCTCCCCAGTGGGATCCTCCACATTACTCCCCAGCGGAACATTTACAAGGGACATTACGATCTTTTCCCCAGTGGCTGTCACACATGCCTAGCAGTCATCTTATTTCCTCAGCAATCCTCATATATTTTCAATAAAGAAAAGTTCTATGTGAAGAGTGTCTTACACAGACCAGGGGCGAAACATATCTTCCCCAGCACAAAGGAGGAACATCAATATTAAACAAACAACAAGAAATGCATCCTTTAGGATCCATGTGCACATCCATCGTCATGCATACATACACAACATACACAGAGCATTCATCCCCAACTTGTCTTCATTCTTGATCGAAGGGGCAAAAATTTTTGTTCAAAATCTCTCGATCAAGGAATGAAGACTCGCTATTTCAAATGAAGGAATTCGCCATCGCTATCTCAGACACAGATAGATTTCATAGCAGATCTGCCTCGGGTAAAATAGACCCAGTATCGGCCCAGATCAGCTTCATTCCATAATCACCAGCAGATCCGCCTCTGGTAACATAGACCTAGTATCGGCCCAGATCAGCTTCATTACATAATCCCCAGCAGATCCGCCTCAGGTAACATAGACCCGGTATTGGCCCAGATCAGCTTCATTCCATAATCCCCAGCAGATCAGCCTCGGGTAGCATAGACCTGGTATCAGCCCAGATCGGCTTCATTCCATAATCCCCAGTAGATCCACCTCGGGTAACATAGACCCGGTATCAGCCTAGATCGGCTTCATTCCATAATCCCCAGCAGATCCGCCACGGGTAGCATAGACCCGGTATCGGCCTAGATCGGCTTCATTCCATAATCCCTGTAGATCCGCCTCCGGTAACATAGACCCAGTATCGGCCTAGATCGGCTTCATTCCATAATCCCCAGCAAATCCACCTCGAGTAGCATAGACCTGGCATCGGCTCAGATCGGCTTCATTCCAGATCCCCAGCAGATCCTCCTCGGGTAATATAGACCCATTATCGGCCCAGATCGGCTTCATTCCAGATCCCCAGCAGATCTGCCTCGGGTAACATAGACTTGGTATCAGCCCAGATCGACTCCATTCCATAATCCCCAGCAATTCTGCCTCGGGTAACCTAGACCCGGTCTCGGCTTATTTCATCTTCAATTTCGCCTCAGGTAACCTAGACCCGGTATCGGCTTATTTCATCTCCAATCTCGTCTCGGGTAACCTAGACCCGGTATCGGCTTATGTCAGGTTCATCATTTCAGCAAATCCGGCTCGGATATGTGTAGATCCGGTATCAGCCCAGATCAGCTGTGTTTCTTTCTTGTGTCTATGGCGCTTTAATCCGCTCTCTCAAATTCATCACCTCAGGTATTTTGGACCTGGAGTCGGGTGTCAAATTTGATCACGGGAGGGGCAACTGTAAGCGCTGAAGTTTTCCAGACTTAAAAAAAAAATCTGTCACACGACTATAATATAGTCGTGCGATTGTAATTGAAAAATTACAGTCATACGACTGTAAATGCAGAGCAGGTACAGCAGCCCATACTTGAAAAATATAAAAGAATGGGTGATTTGAGAGCAATTAATGCTCGTTTTCTCCAGTAAGAAAGAGCAGAAATAAAAGGCAGAAGGAGAGGAAGAGAAAGGACTTTTGGGGGCTCTGAGGATTTTGGGAATTTTGAGAGAGAAATTGGTAGAGAAAAGAGAGGAAAAGGAGAGAAAAAGGGAAACTCACAAAACTCAATCTTTTTCTCCTCTTTTTCTTTTGATTCTTAGGTGTTAAAATTTAAAACTATAGAAATCATAAGATAATAACTTGGCACTTCAAACTCTATCAATTCCAGACTTTAAATTTACTAAAATCCGTGACATTCTGGAGTATTTTGGATAACTCTTGAAACCTTTGCATACAAGGGAAAAGAAGCAATTTGGAATTGATTGGGGCGTTTCCAGCAGTCAAACTTATGGTGGATCAGCGCCACAAAGGTAAATATACCCCAAACCTTCATTTTATTGCTTTTTCTAGGTGTTTTGGTGTAATTTTGTGCATAAAAACTCATTTTTTGGGCTTGCTATTTTTGGAAATCCAGAACAGCTGTATGACTATTCTTATGGTGAAGAACAGTCGCACGACTATAATTACAGTTGTAGGAGTGCTCTTGATTTCCCACAGCTTGTAGTTTTATTTAAATAATTTTGGTGATTTTCTGCAATTGGACAAATTACAGTCGTATGACTGTAATTATAGTCGTACGGCTGTAGTTACAGCCGCACGACTGTAATCCCCATCCAGGGGTAGAATTTCCAGAATAATTCCTAAAAATTTTCAAAAATCATAAAAATTCAGAAAAATCAAAAAATCACTAAAAATGAATTTTGTTGTGTGCATTCATGACGTTAGATTTAATTTTCAATGTAATTGCATATAAAACAATACCACGACGGAGACCCGATTCTCCCGAAAACCGACCCACCTCACATGTTAAATTAAAGTAAACCGGGACAAGAAAATGTTTTCAAAATGGTTTTCTCACAAAACAAAAATACAGGGACGTTTCAAAATCATTTTCCAGGTCTAATCGAGCCAGCTAGCCGAGCCGACCCCGGTTATCCCCCAATTGTATGCCCCCAAACTCCTTAAAATCCCATTATGTCCTACTTGAGTCCTATCTGTGGTGTGCTATAAACTGTGATAACCGTCTGTTTTACAGCTTTTAATTTCTTTTATTTTTATTTTGGATGTAATTAATAGATTAATCCGTGTATTTTAGGCGATTGTAATTTTTTAGATCATTCGTGTATTTTAGGCGCTTGTAAGGTGAGGTTGAGAGTTTTTATTTTTTTCAATTGGGTTGTAATAATCTATTTATTCACTGCTTTTTATTTTACTTTGATTTATGTGTACGCTGCATGTTCATAACAATGAAAATGAATTTTAGAATTTAAAATACCATTTATGAAAATTGGCCAAAGTTTATTTTGATTAGACATGAACTAGGGGACTTGTCCAGACCTAGATCTCTGGACGGTGTAGCGGCCTTCGTCCGGTTTAGCTACACTGTAATTTCCTAGTTGAGCTGAGCCGAGTGGCGACTCCTACACATTCTATCGAGACTTAGGTCTCGGTTCTTTTATGAATTAATATAATTTTTCCAAAACCGAATTTCCATTCTAAAAACCCCATGCGAGGGAGAGTTGCCCGATCTCGAGGCTCCCTTCCGAAAGAGTCTGTATGCCTGAAAAATGTCATCTGCTCACACATACCATACCATCCTTTAAAGGACCACAATGGTCTTTCTATTTTCGCATGGTGGGTCACACGATAGCATTACATGACATCACGCTCATTCATCATTGGCGTCACGGTGATGCCATTGTCTTATTTGTGTGTCGCGATCCACATCAGATTGTTCCATGACATTGATGACTCATTCGAGGTACTCTACGAGTGCCGAATTACTACACATGTAGGGGTATTTCATGACATTACCAAATCATATAAGGTTTTCAACGAACGCCGAACTTCTGTTCGTGTCTCGAGTTACATGCGACTTGTTTGCAACATCATTTCATGTTAGATGTCCTAACAGCGTCGAAAACTTTGCCCGTGGGATGGCCCCCATGTGACCATTTCACATCGTTTCATGGACTTATAAAGCGTTGAATCTCTGTCCGTGTGTCGGCACACGCACGACCATTTCATGACATCCATTAAGTGCCCCAAAAGCGCCAAACCTTTGTCTGTGTGATGGCCCACACACGACCTTTTTGCATTGTCTTTTACATGGAATTAGGTATTCTTAAAATGTCTAAAGTAAAAAAGAGAATTAAAATCATCCTTATTATCATTCTCATTCATGAGACATCATTCAACCATGGCCATCTCATGATCATACCATGCCCGTCACTTATTGTGTCTAGCTTAGATTCACAACATCCATCCATTGTTCTAACCCTATATTGAATGTGCAGTTTAGAGTCAAACTTTGAAGTGATTAGTGCGTGTTGAACTGAAGTCTGATCAGCTAGCCCAGTCCGTTCAGCCAGAACCAAGCACCGTTGAAGAGATTGGGGTCAGTTCAGATTCAGAATCAGAGCAAGGGTTTGGGGATCAGTTACCTTCTCTACCAATTGATAATCGGTTTGTGCTAGAAGAAGTGAATAGAACGTAAATGGCTTAGGACAGACCGATGGAGGTTCCTGCTTTTGACATGATTGCATTTGTGGATGCCCTGTTGAACTCATATAGATTTAAGGCCACTTTGAAAGAGCAGATGAGAGCTGTTATGCCCACTAAAGGGAGTTAGACCATTCAGCCAGCCTTGGCTTCAGCCAAAAATGGAGGGAACATTGTCCAAGCGATGAATAAGACCGGAGGAAATATTCCTGCAGTAGTAGAATGGTCATTCCTCATCGGGAGATTAACCACCAGTCTGAGGAAGATGAAGCTTTTGTGAGAGCTAGGGAGGCCTCAATTGAGATAGTTGCTGAAAAGTGTCTCAAAGAGAAATTCTCCAACTTAGAGGCTTTGATACCAAAATTGAAAGAAATGGTGCATTACAATCCCATCAAGTGTGATGACCTAGCCAGCAGAAGGAGGAGAGCCACTCTCGGTTGGTTTCCATATGCCTTATCTGCCCCTATACACTAGAGAAGGTCCACTAGAGGTTCACTTGGACAGCTATGTGAGGATTATGTCCAGTCTGGGAATCGGGAAGGTCCGTCTGCTGAATCTATTCCCGACTACATTAAGAGATGCTGCTGCTAAGTGGTACTTGAAGATGCCAATCCATACCCGCTCCACATGGGAAGATTTGTCTGAGGCATTTGTGAAGAAGTATGCCTATAATACTCAAATGGAGACCACTTTGGAAGATTTAGAAAGGATCTGCCAGAAACTTAATGAATCTTTCTCTGCTTACTATAAAGGTGGATGGATGTCCAAGTGCTGGTAGATGGGGCTCTGAAGCTAGTACCCTCATTGTGAAGCTAGTTGATGGCAGTTTACCTATCTATAAAGAGAAGATGAAGCTAAAGAGGTTCCACTCTTTTAACGATATGGTTAAGTTTGCTAAGTGCATCGAGAGGTATGAAGAGGAAGAGCAGAGGAATAAGAAGTGCATAGGTACCTATCGAAATGGCTGGGGCTATTCACAAGGTTACAAGAGCAGTAGTTCCACAACTACACCAGCCGGGTCTAGTTTGAGAACGGCACAAGCAAGAGAAGCAGATTGTGAGCATGGGTTTTCCCGACCTCCATGATGAGAGTCATTTGTTACCTTTTTAGCAATCAGATTTAAGGAAGGAGCAGAAGGTTGCCTGGAATGCCTCGAACGCTCTGAAAAACCAAACCGTCTGAGATCCGAAAACCCCGAGAAAGGTCCCTCGAGTAAGTTCAGGGTTTGGAGGCGAGTGTAGGCATCAGGGTAGTTTGTCCCGATTCTGTCCAGAACTGCACAGCTGTAGTTTTTGAACTACAGCCATACAGTTTAGGTCAGAGCTGCCTGGCTCTGGATGCTAGAGCCGCCCCGGCCCTGGCTTACTAGAGTCGCCCAGCTTTGGTGGGTTAGGAGAGTTACTCTGCAAAGCAGAGCAACTTGTTGAGCGGGAGATTTTCCATCTTTTCAGCTGAAACCAAAGGTCAGAAGGCATAGGGCGCATTTAATGTTCTCCATGATGAAAAGTAAAAGGAGGTATAAAAAGGAAAAAATCAGAGAGAGAAAGGAGGAGGGATTTTATGTTTCTCGGTTGAAAAAAAACACAAAGAGAAAGAAAAGTTACAGAGAAAATGAAGAAGAAGAAGAGAGAAAGAGAGGAAGAGATAAAGTGTTTCCCTAAGCCCAAACCTATACTCTAATCATCCTACAACAATTCTAGATCGTGACTTACTCGTCTGGATGCATTCCTGGGTTTGTTTCGGTTTGGTTCGGAGTTATTTTCGGAATTTCGGGATGCCCAAGGATTCAAGGCACAATCTTGCTTTCCAATCCGTTTTTGAATGTCCATTACGCTAGAAGAACAATAAGGTAAACTTTGAGAGGCCTTAAACTCGTATTTGTTGCATTTTCTGTGATTTTCTCCTCTGTCTACTGTGCTTCTAGAAAGTTGGCTACCCTAACAATGCCGTACAACTGTGTCAGCTATGTTCCTTTGGAACAGAGCCGCACGACTATGTTCTTAGGGGCCGAATCCCGAAACTGCCCCGATCGGCCGAAACTAGTCCGTTTTCTATTTATGCATTCTGTTGTTATCAATTTCTGCCCAAATGCATCCGTATCTTGTAAAATTTTGGTTTTCGGATTTCTGTACATACGGATAGCAGGGTTTTTGGTTTTTCTCGAGTTTTATTTTCTGAAATTTGGGGTTGTTCGATCCGAACCGGATTCGTAGTCCAGCATTAGCGGACCCCCGAACCCTATAAAATCCTTGGGAAACATCAAAAACTAGCAAAACAGCATTTTCAATAATGAGAAAACCAATTTTTTTGGGTTCTGGAAGCGACAGTCGCACGGCTATAGTTACATCCGCACGACTGTAGTTTCCAGAATAAGGCAGAATTGTGAAACAGCCAGTACGGATGTGGTCGCGTGATGCTGTTTTTGAATTCAAATTGTTTTTGGCGTGTTTACCGCTTTCTAGACTTTAGATGTTTATGAAAATTAAGAAAACCCATACGAATGGAACCCTGAGTTCTGGGATAACAGACCCACCAAAATGTGGAAATTTGCATGAAATCAAGCTAAATGGTTTTCAAAAATTGTTTTCCAGCACAAAAATCTACAAGGCATTTCAAAACCGTTTTCCAGGTCTAACCGGTCCAACCGATCAGGTCGACCTGGTTACCCCCTAAATGTATGCCCCCACTCCTAAAAACCCCAATTCTGTCCTGCAATGAGTCATACTTGTGTTTATAATATAAACTGTGCTAACCGTCTGTTTTGCAGCATTTATTAGTCTTTTTATTATTTTGCTACAATTAATAGATTAACTCGTATATTTTAGGCAGCTGTAATTTTATTAGATATTCATGTATCCTAGGCGCTTGTAACGTGAGGACAAGAGTTTTTATTTTTATTCAATTTGGTTGTATAAGCGGCCTCTATCTTTTTTCTTTTAACTGTTTGGATGTATGATTTACTTTTCTACAATTTACTTCTGTCATTCGCTTGAGTATCGGCTGATAAATAAATGAAATTGGGTAGGGAAAAGATAATAAATTGAATAAATATGGTAATATAAATTATAAATTGAATACAAGCTCGAGGTTAAGTAGGTAAGTTGTTCTAACCCTAAATCTCTAGATTAGGTACGGCAGTCTACGCTCGGTAAGGAGCTGTATCAGAATTTCCCGGATGAGCTGATCCGGGTGGCGACTCTGTCACTGATCTTGAAATTCAGGTTTCGAGGTCTTTAAGTAATCAAATGGGAAAATGTTTTCTACAAAAAAGGAATTTCAAAATGAATATAAAGATTTTCCTGAAAGCATGATAAACAAAACCCTGTTTTCCAAAACATCATAAAACCCGTTTTCAAAAACCCCCGGTTTGCTTCACCACATTCCGCCCCTCTCTTCGTAGGTTGTCCGCTCATAATGGCGACTCTACCGAGGAAGAAAAGTTTCTTAAAAAGTTTTTTCATAAAAACTTAAGGAACTTAGGCAACTATTGAAATATAATCTTTCTTGTAGTCACTTACTAATTTATAAATGCCATATTTATTCATACCTTGCATATCATGACATTTACTTCTTCTTAACCCCTCAAATACACTGATCAGCCTGTTTACCCCAGAAGGTGGCCGACCTCTTTTGCCAGGATCGGAGGCACCTGATGGGGTAAACAACTCATAGCCTCGCATGACCTTACATCGTGTTCTATGGTGAGGAGTGTATATTTGCTATGGGTGCCTGTACGACCCTTGGTTTAACTATTGGCCCATATGTAATGGCTTAGTAACTTCCCCTAGGATTACCAAAACATAAAATTAGAATTGAACAATTGAGTTGCACCTTTGGTATCCCCCGTTGATGCCAAAGAGACCTAACACCTAGGAAGAATGCGAGACCAATCGAAAGGAGAAATAAGGTTGGAAGGGAGAGCATATTTTTGTGTGTGCTACCGTTTGTTTCATGGTGGTTTTCTTTTTACCTTTTCACGTAACATCAAACACGCATAATCATCCATGTGCCACTTTAATCATGTTTTTGTGCAGACATTTTTAACACATATACATATGTGTGGCATTTATGCTAACCACATTTTCATGCAGCCATGACATTTTACTCGTGTGTCATATATGTACATCTTATGTGCCAACATTTCCATAAAGCATACATGACATCATCTTGTGTGTCACACATCCTAACCACATTTTTCTACAGCCATTTGCATTTTTTGTGACATACACATTTATACCATTTCATTCCATCCTATCTAATTAAGGATGTTCTGAGAATGCCTACCACGATCATTCCATTTCATACCATATCGGGTACCCAAAACTACCCGTAGTTCGCCCGTGCACCGGTTTACACTCGGCCATTTCACTACGTCATGTCATTCACTATAAAATCACAAAGATTTTAGGTTTGGTCGTATGGCAAGTCGTACGACAACAACACAATGTCAACATCATATACATTTCATGACCATTCATTGTTGGTGTTGCGGTGATGCCGAAACTTTATTTGTGTGTCGCAATCCACATCGGATTCATTTCATGACATTAATAATTCATTCAAAGCCCTCCACGAGTGCCAAATTTTTATGCACATAAGAACATATCATGACATTATAAATTCATGCAAGGTGTTCCATGAACGCCGAACCTCCGTCCGTGTACCTGCATACACGTGACTTGTCTGCGACATCATTTCATATTAGTTGCCCCAAAAGCATCAAAATGCTGTCCAAGGAACGACTTCCATATGACTATTTCATAACATTTCATTTTGACCTACAAAGCATTGAACCTCTGTTCGTGTGTTAGTACATGCGTGACCATTTCACAGCATCCATTAGGTGCCCCAAAGGTGACGAACCTCTGTCCGTGTGATGGTCCGCACGTGACATTTCTTACATTGTCTTTTGCATAGTTTTGGGCATTCTTGGAACGTCCGAAATAAAAACAAAGGAAGCCATATTCATCAAACATCATTTGATCATGATCATCCCATAATCATACCATACATACCACTTAGGACGTTGTGTCTAGGGTCATGACATTCATCCGTGATGCTAACCCTATGCTGAATGTACAGTTTAGAGTCAAACTTCGAAGCGACTAGTATGAGTCAGATCAGGGTCTGGTCAATCAGTTCAATCAGTTCAGACGGAATCAGTCACTATGGAGGAAGTTAGGGTCAGTTCAGATTCAAATTCAGAGCAAGAGTTTGGGGGCCAGTTGCCTTTCTTGGCAATTGATAGTCAGTTTGTGTTGTAAGATAGAGATGGCTCAAGATGGGAATGGTGGAAATCCGCTCTTTGATATGAATGCTTTCATGACTACTTTTCTGAATTCTGATAAGTTCAAAGCTACCATCAGGGAGCAAGTGCAAACTGTAGAAACTGCTGTTGTGGGCCAAACTAGTCAGCAGGCCCAAGCCCCAGTTGAAAACGAAAGGGGGGCCCTAATTTAGGAAAGAACATCCTAGGCAGTAGTAGGGTCGTCATTCCAGCCTGGGAAGTTGATCATCATTCTAAGGAGGATGAGGCCTTTGAAAGGGCTAGGGAGGCTTTTATAGAAACTGCTGTAGAAAGGCGCCTGAAGGAAAAATTTTCCGATTTTGAGGCACTACTACCTAAGATGAAGGAAATGGTGCACTACCATCCGATTAAGTGTGCAGACCCAGCCACTTTGCTAGCAGAAGGGGGAGCGCCACTCCCCGTTGGATTTCAGATGCCTTATTTGCCACCATACACCGGGAAGGTCCACTGGAGGAACATTTAGATAGCTATGTGAGAATTATGTCCAGCCTGGGCATTGGAAAATTTCATCTACTGAATTTGTTCCCGACGACTTTGCCGGGTGCAGCCGGCAAATGGTATTTGAAAATGCCAATCTACACTCGTGCCACTTGGGAGGATCTATCTGAGGTATTTGTGAAATAATATGCCTACAACACTCAAGTGGAAACAACATTGGAGGATCTGGAGAGAATACGGTAGAGATCTAATGAATCTTTTTCTGCTTATTATAGAGGTGGATGGATGTGCAAGTACTAGTGGATGGGGCCCCTAAACTGGAGTCTCTAGTTGTAAAGCTGGTTAATGGAAGCTTGCTACTGTACAAGGAAAAGATGAAACTGAAGAGGTTCCACTCCTTCAACGATGTGGCAGATTTTGCAAAGCGGGTTGAGAGGTATGCTGAAGAAGAACAGCTGAGTAATCAGGGCTCGAGTACCTACCGGGGCAGGCGAGGATATACCCATGGGTACAAAGCTAGTGGTCTTACATCCTCTTCAACTGGGTCTAGTTCGAAGCTGGCCTAGACAACAATAGTAGACGGGACAACGTAGGCCGACGTGGCAACCGTGGCCCAAGGAGGGCAGACAAGAACACCTCAGAGACTCACCAATCCGTGGGTCATCTCCTTAGGCCGTATCTTCGGTAAGTGCAGAAAGGCTGGTCTGTTACAAAGTCTGAAGCCCTATGTTCCCCCTGTTAAAGCAGATAAAGACAACTAATGTGCCTACCATGTGATGATAGGCCACTGCACCAACTAATGCACCAGTCTGATAAGGGCTATCTAGCAGCTTGTTACTGAGGCAAAGATTGTGGAGCCGACTTTGAAGCCAAATGTTCAGAGAAACCCTCTGCCTAATTTTGGAGGCCAGGTCAATATGGTTCAATCTAGGATGCTGGCCAATAGTGTATTGGCCCAGATAATCGAAGCTAACCCAAGTGTGCAGGCAGTTGTATCTGAAGCAGAGGAAGAAGAGCTAGAAGAGGTTGAAAAACAGACATCAGTAGTATAGAGGGGACAGGGTCCTATTGATTTGAATGACATTGATCTGAGGGATGATGAAAAAGATTTTGGATTTGAAGAGCCGAAGTTGGTGTACCTGGTGGAGACAAGACAAGGGACAGTGATCACGAAAGACGGTCCCGTCATGCATATCACCCGGAGCGGCAGGGTTTACCAACCTGTCAATGTAGCTCCTCAGGCACCACCCAGGAGAAACTATCCTGCTACAAAATCAGATACTGTGGCCTAAGGATCAAAGGGTAAGGAAGAGGATGTGGTAGTTGAGCAATTAAAGAGAACGCCCTCATAGAGTCAAAAAGGCACCGTGAGGCGGTAGTAAAGCAACTAATGAAAATGGAGGGAACCCCTATGATGTCTCCAAATGAGGTGTGTGCAGCGATAAGAGGGGTTAATCTGCAGGCCAACAGGGCCTAGGAAATCAGTTTTGGGCTATCGGACATGCCACCAGAGGGGGTGAATCACAACAGGGCTCTGTATCTGAAGGTGGAGACTATGGATAAGACTATGCCCTGTGTAATGGTTGACGATGGCTCGGCCCTCAACATTTGCCCCATCAAAATTTTTCTCTAACTGGGCATTGAAGCAAAAGCCCTCTGCAAATCTGGCATAGTAATCAGGGCATATGACAACAGCAAGAGATCAATAATCGGCACCTTTGAAGCCAAAGTTAGTATGGGGGAGGTCAAATCCAACGTGTTGTTTACAGTCATCAACATCCCAGTTACGTTTTCCCTGCTCCTAGGAAGGCCATGGTTCCATCCCTTGGGGGGTGTACCTTTAACTTTGCATCAAAAGGTGAAATTCCTGATAGGTGGAAAGGTGGTGACTGTGGAGGTAGATGAGCCATCAGTAGTAGCTGCTTTAAGTGCTGTGGAGCAGTCAATGATAGGTTTTCAGGTGGCAGCTATGACAAAAGAAGGTGGTGATGAGCCAAAGTTTCCGGAGTGGATACATAAATATTTTGCCAAGCAGAAATTTGAGCCCAGTAAGGGCCTGGGGGCAAGACAACAGGGTATCCCCAAATTTGACATTGAACCAGGGAAGTGCCGTCAGCACGGACTTGGCTACCATGAGAAGGGAGATGGGCTGAGTAAGAGATTTGTGAATTTGGTTGACACGTTTATGCGTCCGACCAAGAAGGTGTACAATAAGGCTCTGGAGCCGGTAGAAGTCAAGGGAGGTCAACTCCTAGGATTTGAAATCTTTTCTAATGTAGTGGATTTCGAGAAGTATTGAGCCGAGCCAGTTGTCAACATTCTCCGTATTGGGACTGAGGATGATAAGGGAAGAGTTCTGAAAAAGCAGGGAATAGTAGTTAGCCGAGTCAATGTTGAGTTTGGGAATAAGGGAGAATCTGTTGAGAAAATGGGCCCTGAAAGTGGGGAAAGTGAAGAGGCCATCACAGCCATCACCAAGGCACTGGCCGTGCTGATGAAATTCAACACAGGTTCTAAACTAAAGCAACTAGCTATGCCAAAAACTCAAGAGGAGTTGATGAGTCAAGCTGTGAAGGAATTGGCTAAGCTAATGATGACAGGGAAAGCGAAGATGGTCAAGGAAGAATTATCTACTGACCAACAACAGGCCCTAGAGGGTGACCTGGGAGACTTGTTCGAGGAGATCGAAGATGCTGCAACAAATGAAGACCCTCCGTATGTGGAGGATGATAATCATTTTAATGTATCTGTTTCTACTCTTTTTAATGTAAACAACTTTGCCTACAAGGCTTTCAATGCAATGAAATCTGATTTCTCTTACTTGTGTGATGTTTTTCCTGATGGAACTATGCATACATACAAATATTCATTTAATGTCTTTAGCATACATGATGCATCATTACATGAAATGAATCTAGGGATAGATGATGACCCAAAAATGGTATCCATCTCAAAAGACCTCATGCCTGGTGAGAGAAAAGAAATTATGAAAGTGCTCCTCAAACACATAAAAGCCTTTGCCTGGTCATACAACGACATGCCCGAGGTCGACAGAGGAATTACAGAACACAGGATTCCAACCGATCCGAAAAGAAAGTATGCTCATTTTTGGGTTCATTGCAGTATGTCAACCAGTTCATAGCCAAGTTAACTTCAGTTTGCGAGCCAATTTTCAAGCTTTTGAAGAAAGATCAGTCGGTGGTATGGTATGATTGATGTCAGTAGGTGTTTGAAAAGATCAAGGCTTATCTGGTAAATCCTCTTATCTTGAGCCCACCAGTGCCAAATAAACCATTGATTTTGTATTTAGAAATAAAGGATTCTTTGATTGAAGTAATGTTAGCATAGGAGCAGGATGACAGAAAGGAATGCCCAATTTACTACCTGAGCAAAAAGCTTCTTGATTATAAAACTAGATACACGTTGATGGAGAAAACTTACGCTGCAATGGTTTGGTTAACAAAGAAGCTACGCCACTACTTCTAATCATACAAGGTACAGGCAGTAGCAAAGGTAGACCCAATGAAGCATCTCTATGAAGCTCCAACTCTGGTAGGAAAGTTATCCCGATGGTTATTGTTGCTATCAAAGTTTGATATTGAATATGTCACTAGGAAAGTCATCAAAGGCCGAGTATTAACTGAGTTTTTAGCCAATCAACCATCCTTGAGTTTCCAGACGAATAGTAGAAGTGAAGAAGTGAGTAATGTTCTTTGATGGTGCAGTTAACAAGAAAGGAGCCGGAATAAGGATAATCATTGCCTCGCTCGATGGAGAACTTATTCCATTATCTAAACGGCTTAATGGGGCTGAATATGAGGCATGCTTGTTTGGAATTAAGGCCCTTTTAATGATTGGTGCAAATGAAGTGTTGGCTATCAGGGATTCTCTGTTGGTTATCTGGCAAGCACAAGGAGAATGGGAAGTGAGGGAGGAATCATTGAAAACATATTTACTATAGTACTAGAAAGGCTTGTTTGGGCAGTGAAAATTCAGGCATGTGGCAAGAGAGGAGAATCAGATGGCAAATGCTTTGGCGATACTATCGTCTATGTGGGAGGAACTAGTTAGGACACTGATACGGTCATTAATTGTGGCATTATCCCACATCCCTTGCCATGGTGAGGGAAGGACTGCGGTATTGACAGTCGATGTAAATTCACGATATTATGACATTTACCAGTATGTAAAAGGAGGGCCATAACCAAAAGGGGCTGGTGAGCCTAACAGGCTGTCACTAAAAAGGTCGGTAGGCTAGTAAAGAATTTTTTAGAAGGATTTGTTTAAAAGGACCACCAATGTGGTTTTACTGAAATGTTTGGTAGAATCCATAGCAAAGTTAGTGATGAGACAGGTTCATTCAGTGGCTAATAGGCCACATATGAATGGTGTAGCCTTAGCAAAGAATATGATGAGGCGAGGTTACTTTTGGTCTACATGGCCTATCTTGGAGGAATTTGAGCCGCACGGCTAATCGATGGCCTATGAGACTTGCAACTAAAATTCCTCTGTTTTCTAAAATCTTTGATTTTTTGGAATCCGGGGTGAAAATTTTTTATTTCTAAGTCCAACCCATTGGTAAACCCCCAAAGGACTTCAAAATTGAAAAGGAGAAAACACCAAAATGAATTTTATGCTTTAAAATCGAGAATCAAAAATCTTTTTCCCTGTCATAGATGGGTCGCACGGCCTTAGTTTTTAGAAAAATAGAGCCGTACAGCCTTATTCATATGAATTTAGGTCGTACGATATAATCTCACCTAAGATCAGTGTTAGTACTCTTTCGCCTCACTCTAGGCCGAACGACCTATCATTTGTCATTAGATGAGCCATACGGCTCTTCTTTATCTCCCTAGCATTATATTAGCTTTTTTATTTATTTATTCACATGTCTATTTATCATTAGGAAATTAATTTTTGGGTATTTATAAGCTTTCTTACCTAGTTTAATTTTGAAGCATTTTTAAGACCCAAACAAAAGGGATTTCCAACAGACCCTGTATATTCAAAACACTTTGGCATATTGTGAGTGCTAAATTTTCATCCTCAATTTCAATGATGAATAAATTGTTTATTTGTTTCTATAGCCTTCTACAACCGCAGGGGTCAAATTCAATTCAAGATCAAAGCTCCAATCAATCAAACTTCAAGCCTCAGAACTTTTCCCAGGCGAAAAGGAGGCTGTCTAGGAACAATAGCAGCACGGACGGCTCTCGCATCCAGACCTGTGTGGATCTTGATGCCTGATAGAACCATGACTCTTCTTCTTTGAATTGATTTTTTGGATTTTAGGAGGCAAATTGGCAACTTTTATTTAAGAGAAAGGGGAAGAAAAAGGAAGAAAAGGAGAAAGAAAAATCAAACTTTTTCTTCAATTTTCATCTTCACTATTTGTTTCTAAGTTTAAAATCGGTTAGAAATTTTAGGAAAGACTAATCTAAACACTAAAACCTTGACTTTCAGAGCTTGAAACCATTTTTAGAAATTGAACTTTGGGTTTGAGATCAAGGCTTTCTTGAAGGATTTTCACCTCTTAAAGATGTGGATCCATGCTACAAGGGTCAAAATCTGAGAAACCAAAACATTTGACTTGTTTGTGCTGTATTTGGGCATCATTTTTAAAAATACTCTGTTTTTTAGCTCTAGACTGAGGACCAGAGCCGTGCGGCCATCGCAACAACCGCACGGCTATTGTAGCTACAGCCATATAGCTATAATTCCTAAAAGAGAACCGCAAAACTCTAGATTTTGAAATCCTTTACTAATCTTGAAGTGACACCCGCACGGGTGTAAATATATAACCCTACAGCTATTGTGTCAACACTCGTGTGGGTATCATCTCATGACAGAACCACTGTAAAACTGATTTTCACACATTACATGACATTTAAACCTTAGATTTATATTCCAATAGCATGTATTAGAACAGGACAATGATGGAAACCTAGTTTCCTGAAATTTGACCCACTTACCATGATAAGTAATTAACCGAAAAAACCGTTTTCAAAATCGTTTCCTCAAAAATGAACGCAGGGACATTTCAAAACATTTTCCAAGTCTAGTCAGTGAGATTTGTTGAGTCTCTCCAGCTATCTCCTCTAAATGCATGACCCTGACTCATTTATTATCCTATCTTATCTTGTTTGAGTCCTACATGCGATTATTGGTGTACTAATTTTTGTTCTATAGGGTTAGATGTATGTTTAGGTTTTATTATTACGTAGATGAACTCGTGTATTTTAGGCAAGTGTACCCGGATCCCCATTTGATTCATATGTATCCCTTAAGATAGTTTGATGTGACTTGATATGGTTGTAATAATTAATTTATTTATCGCTTTCCGTACCTTACATGAACGTCGTATGCTCTAAGTAAAATCAATTTAGTTTCATAAAATGTTATAATATGGCTGTTGAAGCATTTATTTTAATTAGATAACAAGTAACTAAGTCATCTTGACCTTGATCTCTAGAAGGTATAGCGGTTTTCATTTGGTTTCGGCTACACCTAAATTTTTCGATTGAGCTGAGCTGGGTGGCGAATCTTATATCTTTTTCTAGATTTCGGTCTCGAATCTTTTATGAATATTGTTTTCCAAAATGAATTTCCTACTATAACCATATAAACAAATACTTCTAATTCCTCGATTCACTTTGCCGCGCTTCGTATATCTGAAAACGTTGTCCACTCACACATGCTCAATAAAAATGAAATTAGTCAAAGTATTTTCTAAAACTGTTTTCTTTAATAAAAAATACAGGGCGTTTATAAAATCATTTCAGGTCTAATTGGGTAAACCTGTCGAGGTTTTCCCATTTATCCCCTAAATGCTTGACCCTGAGTTATCTAGATACCCTATTTCATCCTATTTGAGTCTAACGTGCATATATTTATCTATGCCACTATCCTTTGTTTTGTAGGTAGATGTATGTTAGGTTAGATGTATGTTAGCTTTCCATTTTTAGAATATTTCATGTAAACTAAGCGCTTGTAATCCCAATCCCATTTTATCAAATGTACCCCCCTAGATTAGTCTCTTTGATATGGTTGTAATAATTTAATTTCCTTAATATATTTATCACTTTTTTGAATTTATTTATGACTTTTTGTGTGAGCATATAGCATATAACTAGGGCTGAATACTGAATAAGGAATTAAATAACAAAAAAAGGGCGCATATTTGGTATAGTTAAAGTTATTGTAAAATAAAGTAGAAATAAGTGATTTGTCCGAACCATAATCTCTATTTTAAAGGTATAGGAATCCCTGTCGGGCTTGGCTATACCATAAGTTCCTAGTAAGAGTTGAGCTGGGTAGCAACTTCTGTCAATCTTTGAGGCATGAGGAATCAGTTTCGTTCACTCCTCTTTGTTTCGCCTTTTCTCTAAATCTTCAAAACCACATTTTCCATAAAAACCATTTCAGAAACCCATTTTAAATAACAAAAAGCCTCTGGCACCAGCCTCGCGGCCAGCTATTAAGGATCACCCACTCACAAGGGGCAAGGTGCCTAATATGTCTTTCTTCCAAATTTAGGGATGCGGATATCACATCAAGAAGTTGAGCATGGACAAGCTATCTTCCAAAACCGACAAGTGTTTGTTTGTGTACCCTAAGGAAACAAAAGGGTATTATTTCTACAACCGTGGTGAGAAAAAAGTGTTTATATCTCAGAAAGTTGTTTTTCTTGAAAAGGAGTTTGTTTCCAAGAACGACAGTGAGAGTAGAATTGAACTTAGTGAAGTTCAACTACAACAAACTCCTAAACAAGACAGTTTGGAGATTGAGCAGGATTCCCAAAGGGTTGAAGAATCTGTAACAATCACACAAGACCTAAGAAGGTTTGGTAGGATTCGTCACTAGCCATAGAGATACAGATTTCCTATGACTGATGATAACACTCTTCTAATATATGATCAAGAAGAGCCGACCACCTACTTTGAGGGCATGGCAAGCCCCAACTCAAAAAAATGGATTGGAGCCATGCAAGCTAAGATGCAATCAATGTATGATAACTAAGTTTTTGAATTTGGTTTATCCACCTTCGGGTGCTAAGGTCATTGGTTATAAATGGTGCTTTATGTTGAAAGCCGATTACACTTTCAAAGGGCCATTAGTAGCAAAGGGTTTTAGACAAGTCCATTACATAGACTATGATGAAACTTTCTCTCTAGTCGCATTGCTCAAGTCCATTAGGATACTACTATCCATAGCTATATGGTATGACTATGAGATATGGCAGATCGATGTCAAGACCTCTTTCCTTATCGAAAACTTTCTTGAGGATGTTTACATGGCTCAAATGTATTATGGTCTTAAGCAAGCATCTCAAAGTTTGAATCTTCGTTTTAATGAAGCATAGTGGTATTCCGAGTCTTATATATGGATGATATCCTACTCATTAGAAACGATGTCCCAACCCTCCTAAGTGTCAAGGAACGGTTGGGAAAATGTTTCACAATGAAGGACTTACGCGAAGACGAGACTATACTAGGTATAAGGATCTATAAGGATAGATCATTTTGGCTTCTAGGCTTAAGTCAAGAAAGGTACATAGATTAAGTCCTTGAAAGGTTCAACATGACAAATGCAAAGAAAGGTTTATTGCCATTTTGTTGTGGTCTTACTTTAAGCAAGAAGGACTATCCCTTTGTAAGGGAACATAGGGAATACATAAGTAGAATTCCATGCACGTAAATTATTGGTTTTATCATGTATGCCATGTTATGTGCTAGACCTGATGTCACACATATATTGATGACTAGTGATTGCAATGAGAATATGTGACTGAAATTTGTATGACTGTTGCTAGCAAGCAAGCTCTAGACAGAACTGTGTTGCCATTCTACAATAGAAACTGAGTATTTTACTACACAACGGATGCATAGTAAACCATTTGAATTACGAAGTTAGTCATTGAGTTAGCAGTTGGTAACTCTCTTCTAGACCTAGTTGACTTCTTCTGTAATATCAACATGGCAAACACAGAAGCTAAGGCACCATGGTTACACCTGTAATCTAGATACATACTCGTGATTGAGTTCACCAAAGAAATGTGAATATTAACAAAGTTGCTTCCATTAGTGGTCCCTTAGCCAAAGTTATTGCTAAGTACATAGCGAGAGAATCATGTGACATCTATAAGGACTAGACCTTAACATAGTAGTGACTAGGGCAAGTAGGAGACTGTTGGTATATGCCCTAGTCCCTAGATGTTAAACTTGGTGTCTTGTATATTTGTATATACATTTTCTAAATATTAATAAAAGGTATAATCATATTTACTAAATTACTTGTGCAATTAATAAATACTGAGAATCCATAAACCAGTGTCTACTCATGTTTTTTAGTAGCGTGTACTGAACGAGTAAGACCGTGAGTTTAAACAACATAGTTTTAAAGCTATCCCTAGTTTGTTGTAATCATGGGAATGAATATAACTAAAGAGTAGCATATTCCTTGTAAGATGGGTGCTGTCTTACTGACCATAGAACTTGGAAATTCAATTAAGGACATAGGTACATGTTAGTGAATAGTGTACTGCATCGATCCTCTTGTGAGAACACTACATGGTCTTGTGTCATAAGTGTTTCTCACGTATTGCTTATATTGGATCCTTAGATCTGATATTACTACACTCCTATATGTGACCTAATTTGCTATGTGCGCCTAATGGGCTAGTAACTGGGTGCCAAGTATGGGTACGTTCGGTGTATCGAGAACCATGCTAAGAATGGGAGTAATGTGAAGGAATTGCCTATCTCTTCACTGAAGAGATGCTATCACTGGCCTTTTGATGAGTGAGAATGAATAGTGTATAGCCGTACCCAAATAGAATGATTACTGGATAATCATTTATTTGAATTCTTCACTCTGCTTGGATGTCAAGTAAAGTCCTAAAGCATAAAAGGATGATAGAGGCATGCCTTGTGTAGGACACCAATATGAAATGTGCAAGGGATCGTATAAGAATACTACAGGTTTATATCTATTTCATTTTGACATCTTCATCCTAATTGTGAGTTGTAACTGCTTACTAGAGCCCACTTACAACTTGTGGGCCGAATGTCATTTCGTGCCTAGACCTATAGGATCGCACACTAAGGAGTTTAGGTGGTTTTTGTAACGAACCATTTAATATTTAGGGATTACATATTAATTATTATTATTATTGGTGGATTATTTTATTTTATGAGATTAAATTGGTGAAGTCCCTAATAAAATATAATAATCCCATTTTGAGAATTGGTTATAATAGATTTTCAAATTTACCACATGGTAAATTTGGTTAAGTTATTATGTTGTAAAATATGGTAGATATTTTAGCCAAAATTATTGATATTTTAGAAGGAGGGGCATTCTGGATACTCTCCTTATATGTTTGATATATAAAGGAAGAGATAAAACCCTAGTACCTGATGGAGAAAAGTGGGCCACCATTTCTCATCTTCTTCCTTCTCTAGTGAGCAAAAGTTGTTTGGGCTTCTTAGGTGGAACTTTGGTTCGAAGCTAGCACTCGTATTCCACCAAGGAGACTAAGTGTGTGTGGCAGTAGAGGAGCTACAAATGAAGCTCTAGTCAAATCGTTTTTGTGTAAGGACAGGTAAGGTTGAAATCCTTTTTCTTCTCTTCATTTTTTTTGTAGATCCATAATCTATCATTGAGATCTCGAGCACGAACCTTAGTTAGAGATTATTTATTCCACAATTAGTTTCATTCTCTAATGAGGTTCCAACAGTTTGAACTTTATTGTAGTTTGTATAAAAGGCACTAGATTAGTGTTTTAAAGTGTGAGATTAATTGTATGTTCATTGATAATCTTCGAGAGACATAGCAATATCTTGTTAGAGAGAATTCTTGAGTACATAACAATTTTGGTCAATATTCCGTAAATCTTGTGACATTGTTCATACAAATAAATACTTCTCTCTTATGGATGTAGGCATAATTGGGCGAACCACGTAAATATTATGTCTTGTGATTGTATGCTAATTTTCTTTCCACATACCAAGCTACTTCAATCAATAACCGTCTTGTTTAATTCCAAACAAGTAGTTGTTAGGATTCTCCCAGCGTAAATCAAAAATTGAACCACAGCGAAGTGTATCGAATTTACACTTGAATCCAATAACGAGAATGATTGCTTAGATTAAAAAAGAGAATCAAGAACAAACTCAACCAGAAAGCATGATAAACCCATGCATATGCCATCTATGATTAAAATTGATTCAAGTTCTTGCTTTTGCTTGAAGAACCTCCACATTCAAGCACATGGATGCCTCTAAAATCAGCTGGTGTGCTAGCACCGGATCGGAAAATCCATTTCCTTCTTTTACTACGTTGGCCAATTTTCACAAAGAGCTTTTCCCACTGTGTTTCACTTTTTTCCATGCTGAAAAGAGAAAGAGAGAAAACGCAGGTGTAGATAGAAAATTTAGGTTGCCTTTATTTTAATTAACTCAAATTTTCTTAATTAGATTTTCCACCCAGAAAAATCTAATATTTAAAATTCAAGTTAACTTAAAATAAATCTACCTCAATTTTAATTCCCACCTTAAAATAAATATCCCAGATATTTATTATTCATAATTAAAGATTAAATAACCTAATTTAATGTTTGATATGAATTTTATTTTATTGATTAATTTATCACCTAGTAATAAATTAACAATATAAATAAAATAAATCTCTCTTAGGATTTATATAACCGAGTCTTTACCATAAAACTCATAAATCCAAAATTTCCAAAGTGTATGACATGTATCTAATAAATATCATATGGTCCATGACAAACTCATTCAGATATCCTATGTGTGTGATCTTGTAGGTCTATCTTATGTTGGCAGTGGCCCAATACCTTAAGGCCCACAAACTGTAAGTGGGTTCTAGCAAATAGTTACACATACCCAAATAAGATAGAAACATCAATCCTATTGGTGATGTAAACCTTGTAGTTAACTTATACATCCTATGCCAGTGATATTGATGTCCTATAAGAGGCATGGCAATGTCACCCTCTTTAGCTGCAAGTGTTGGGAAACGCCCTAGTCTTAAGGCATTAGTCCTTGATTTGTATTATACATTACTAGATCTTTATGGATTGATGTATTATACATTTGTGTTATTATATAAAGGCATAATCTATTTGATTTATTACTTGTGCAATAAATGTAAATAGAGTATCCAATGGTCATATCCATATTCATGTTGTCAAGTGTCATTCATTTGGTAGTGAGACCATTAATAGGGAAACAATATAACCATAAAGCCATCCCTAGTCTGTTCCAGTTATGGAAATGAATGAAACATAATACTAGCATTACCATGATTGTACGGTGGTGTCTTACCGACCATAGTACATGGATTGTCAACCAGGTACATTGGGGACATGGTACTAGATAGATCCATTAACGAGAAATCCATATGGTATAATATAACAAGTGACTCTCGTGTAGTACTTATATTGGATCCTTCGACCTGACCACATTATGGAGTTACATGTAAACTCACACACTTTGATGTGTGCCTAAAGGGCCTATAACAGGGCACCAAGTGTGGGTACGGTTGGGTGTGTTAGTGAGCATGGCAAAGCCATGAATGTGCAGAAGGGATATGTCACTTAGTGATTTATTGAGTTGATGAGTGCAACTGATAAGAGTGTGGCCACACCCAAACAAGTTGGAACTTGTTTGAGAGCATTAGTTCACTCGGTACCAAGTGAATGTCTGGACACAAAAGAGGGTGAAAATACCATACTTCCGTGTTGGACTCCGATATCGATGACATGAGACATGTAAATTATACTATAGGGTTATGACTTCCATTTAATTGCAGTCTCCATCTTAATTGGGGGCTGTAATGGCTTACTAGAGCCCAACTACAATCCCTAGGCCATGGGCCCACTGCCGACATAAAGATGGGCCACAGAATTGTACACATTAAACATCTAAACCAGCACTTAACAGATCAGTTATATACTTAGAGAATATTGACAAGAGAGGAGTACTTTATTGGACATCCGTACTTCGTCACTCTTACAGATGATTTCAGTAGATATGGCTACGTCTATCTGATGAAACACAAGTCTGAAACCCTTGATAGGTTCATGGAATTCAAGAACAAAGTACGCAACTAACTATACAAAAATATAAAACCCATCGCTCAGACCAAGGAGGTGAATATATGAGCCTAGAGTTGACTCATACTTGAGAGAGTGTGGAATCATTCCACAACTCACTCCTCCAAGAACACCACAATGGAATGAGATAGGAATAGGACACTGTTAGACATGGTCCGCTCAATGTGTTGGGATACATCATCGGTAAAATAATGTGGTGTAGCGGAAAATACACCGTTTAAAATTTCCTAGAATCCACCTATTGCGTCTAATTACCATTGATTAGAATAAAACCAATTTGAATCAAGAGAGATTAACTCACCGGATTCATCTCTTTTAGAGACTGCTACAGAATCGTTTCTTGAAACTGCGATCTCCAAAGTTCAGTGCACGACCAACTATTGAGCGGGAACGGTGCTAGCCGAAGACGCGAAGGAATGGATGAATAATGCTAGGATTTTGGCTGTTTTGGGGCTGCTATTGGTGGCTGAAATTTCCAGCAATTAATTAGGGCTGAATTAGGGTTTTCTTCCTTAAGTGTGCCCTTATATAGACACCTTGTCTAACTAGGTTTTAATTAGGTTAATTAAACCCAAGGCCACTAGAATTATAATTACATAAATAAACTTTAATTAAAAAGTATATACTATGTAATTTAATTCCATTTGGCTAAATTTAATTATCCCTAAATAAAATTAAATCACACTTAAGTAAATACAATACATGTATTTAATTTTCCTACTTAGGAAAATTATTTAATTAATTGTTTACTTTGTGTAATTCAATTAATTGATAAATTAATTAATTAATTACATTATGTGAACTTATTAATTAAATTAAATCAACTCAATGTTAAATAATTACCTTGACACCGAATGTCAACTAATTAATTAAATCATTCCTTCCAATGTACATTATATGCACAATTTCTATAAGTTCTGGCTCAGTTGATCTATGTGCACGATCCTATGGGTCTGTCTTTATGTTGGCAGTAGGCCCAAGGCTCACAGACTGTAAGTGGGTTCTAGCAAACCATTACAGCCCCCAATTAAGATAGAGATGCAGCAGTCTTTAGAAGACACTCACCCGGTAGTAATCTCATATTGTCCTTTGCCTAACGATATCGATATGAATAAATAAGAGGCATGGTGTCTGTCATCCTCTTATGTTGTTTATTATATTTCTTGATCTTGAGTTGACTGATTAATCAAATAAGCAACCAACTTATTTGGGTATGGCTATACACTTATCAGTCCCACTCATCAAGTGGCCAGTGATATCATCTCGGTGTTACCCGAGTGGCAATTCCATCGCTTCATCATCAATATCAATATGTTCACTTGTCTACCCAATCATACCCATATTTATTATCCTTTTACAGACCTGTTAGGCGTATGTCAAAGTGAACTAGATTCCATATTGATACTATAATGAAATCTGGTCTGAGGATAAAAGAGACCTACTCAAGAAAGACCTATGACGTGACAACCAAGTGGCTTTCTTGTGCAGATCGATCCAGTCCCATGTCAACGACATGTACCTATATTCATGACTAACTTTATAAGTACTATGGATAGTTAAGAACTGCCATACAATCATCGAAGATATAAGTCAGTGGTTCTATTCATTCCCACGATTAGAACAGACCTGGGATAGGTTTTATGATTATCAATCAATGGATACTATACTCATATTATAGCACAAGATATAAATGAAATAGATTAATTGCCTTTATTAATATGACACAAATAATGTGTTCATACAATGAGTCTTAAGTATAATACAAAATAAAAGAATCCAATGCCCTAAGAACTAGGGCACACCAACATAATGATGAGCCATGCCTCTCTCTCAATCACATTCTGGGGATATGCACTTGAGATAGCAACTCTCATTCTAAATAATACTCCGACTAAGGCTGTGGAAAAGACCCCATATGAAATATGGACGGGTAAGGCACCCAATGTGTCATTCCTATGGATTTGGGGTTGTGATGCCCATGTTAAGAAATTGATGGGGGGCAAACTAGAACCCAAGACCAACAAATACTTGTTTGTGGGCTACCAAAGGGTGTTACTTCTACAATCCTACTGAGAACAAGGTGTTTATGGCACGAAAGGAAGTCTTTCTTGAAAAGGATTTTATTTCCAAGAAAGACAGTAGGAGCAATGTTGAACTCGATGAAGTTCAAAGCACACAAACTCCTAGAAAGGATAACTCAGAGGCTGGGCAGGAGCTTTAAAGGATCAAAGCACCAACTTCAGTCACATAAGAACAGAAGAGGTCTGGTAGGGAACGTTGAGTACCTAAGAGATATTGATTTCTCATAACTAATGACAACACTTTTCTCATGTTCGATGAGGAAGAGCCCAAAACCTACCAGGAGGCCATTGATAGCCTGTAATCTGCTAATTGGTGCAAAGCCATGGAAGCAGAAATACAATCTATGTACGATAATCATGTATGGAATCTGGTTTATCCACCTTTGGGTGCAAAAGTCATTGGTTGTAAGTGGTGCTACAAGTTGAAGTCAACAATACCTTCAAGGGGTGATTGGTCGCAAAGGGTTTCAAGCAAGTCCATAGATAGACTATGACAAAACCTTCTCACCAATCGCCATGCTCAAGTCCATAAGGATCTTACTAGCCATAGCCGCATGGTACAACTATGAGGTTTGGTAAATGGATGTCAAAACCGCTTTCCATAATGGGAAGCTACTTGAGGATGTGTACATGAGATAGCCTGAGGGATTTGTCGATCCAAAGTATCATGGACAAGTATGCAAACTACATAGATCCATTTATGGATTGAAGCAAGCATCTCGAAGTTGAAATCTTAGATTCAATAGAGCCATAAATTAATACAACTTGATACAAAATCAAGATGAACCCTATGTGTATAAAAGGAATAGTGGGAGCATTATTACATTTTTGTTGTTATATGTGGACGACATCCTTTTGATTGGAAGTGACAGACCAACACTGTAAGGGGTTAAGTAGTGGTTGTGTAAGTGCTTCACAATGAAGGACTTAGGTGAGGCCGAAACGATCCCAGGGATCAGGATCTATAGGGGTAGATCAAATTAACTTTTGCACTTAAGTTAAGCCACGTACATAGACAAAGTTCTGAAAAAATTCACCATGGATCAAGCCAAGAAAGGTTTCCTGCTAATGAGTCGTGGGCTGAAATTGAGTGAGAAGAATTGTCCCAAAATAAGGAAGGATAAGGAGAACATGAAAACGGTCCCATATGCATCAGCTACAGGATCAATCATGTACTCCATGCTATGTACAAGACCTGATGTTGCCTTTGCACTAAGTATGACAAGCTGATACCAACGAGATCCCAGGGAGGATCACTAGAAGGCTGTCAAAGCAATCTTCAAGTACCTTAACCAGAGAAAGGACAACTTCTTAGTGTACAGTGGTCAGAAATAGCTATCGGTGATAGGTTCCAATGATGAGAGCTTTTAGACCAACCAGGATAAGTAATAGCCATAGTCTGGGTACATATTTCTACTTAATGGTGGTTTTATCAGCTGAAAAAGCTTAAAGCAGCCTAACATCACCGATTCTACAATAGAAGTTGAGTACATTGCTGCGTGTGATGCAGCATAGGAAGCTGTGTGGATGAGGAAGTTTATCATTGAATTGGGAGTAATACCAACTATCTAGGATCCAGTTGATATCTTCTATAACAATAATGGGGTGTTGTACAAGCTAAGGAGCCTTAGTCACACAAGAACACAAAGCACAAGCTCAGGAAGTTTCACCTCATATGAGAGATTGTCGAAAGGGGTGACATTTTATTACATAGAGTAGATACCGAGGACAATGTCGCATATCCTTTGACCAAGGCGCTGGCACAACCAAAGCACGAGGGTCATACTAAATCTATAGGGATTACGCCCATGCCTAGTTGGAACTAGTGTAAGTGGGAGATGGTTGGGAAATGCCCTAGTCCCAAGGCATTGGTCCTTGATTTGTATCATACATTACTAGATCTTTATGGATTGATGTATTATACATTTCTATTATTAAATAAAGGCATAATCTATTTGATTTATAACTTGTGCAATGAATGTAAACAAAGTGTCCAATGGTCATATCCATATTCATGTAGTCAAGTGTCATACACTTGGTAGTGAGACCATGAATAGGGAAATGATATAACCATAAGGCCATCCCTAGTGTGTTCTAGTCATGGAAATGAATGAAACATAAGACTAGCATTACCTTGATTGTTTAGCGGTGTCTTACTGGCCATAGTACATGGATTGTCAATCAGATACATGGGTACATGTAATGGGATATGGTACTGGATAGGTCCACTAATAAGAAATCCATATGGTATAGTATCACAAGTGATTCTCGTGTAGTACTTATATTGGATCCTTTGACCTAACCATATTATGGAATTGCATGTAAACTCACACACTTTGATGTGTGCCTAAAGGGCTTGTAACGGGGCACCAAGTATAGGTACGGTTGGGTGTGCCAGTGAGCATGGTACATCTATGAATGTGCAGAAGGGATATGTCACTGAGTGATTCATTGAGAGGATATCACTAGCCCTTTGATGAGTGCAACTAATAAGAGTGTGGCCACACCCAAATAAGTTGGAACTTATTTGAGTGCATCAGTTTGCTCGGTATGAAGTGAATGTTCAGACACAAAAGAGGGTGATAATATCATGTCTCTATGTTAGACTCCGATATCGATGACATGGGACATATAAGTTGTACTATAGGGTTACGACTTCCGTTTGACTGCAGTCTCCATCTTAATTGGGGGCTGTAATGGCTTCCGAGAGCCCAACTATAGTCTGTGGACCATGGGCCCACTGCCAACATAAAGACATGCTCACAGGATCATACACATTGAATGTCTGAACCAGCACTTAACAGATCAATTATATACTTAAAGTATATTGACAAGAGATGAGTAATTTATTGATTAAATTATAGTTCAATTAGATTGATCAAATAACATAATCAATAGAGATTAGGTTTCATAGAATTAATTTGAAAATTAATTTTTTATATTTATTTCCTGGATGGAAATACAATATATATATATATAGTTGATATATTATTATCTCTTAAGCAAAGTCTAAATAATTATTGAGGTTGTTTTAATTAGGCAAATTATGTTTAGTTAATATGATATGAATTATATCATATGGTATGATTTAACTCATACATGTTACATTGAATTAATTTGAAATTAAAATTTAACCTAAAGTAATTAATTAGACCTAGGTTTAAAAGGAGGTGAATACCCACTTAAAAGAAGAAAACCTTAACCCATTTTTCTTCTTAAAGAATTCACCCCCCTCCCTTTGTTCTTGATCCGATGCTAGCATGGGTGTTGGTTCAATAGGTGTTTGTGTACGTGAGCGCGGAGGAAATCTAGCTTGGTTTATTCAGTAGTCTTCAGAATAGACATTAAAGGTGAGACCGAAACCTTTCATTCTCTTCAATTTGTTTTTGATTTAATCATCGTAAGTTCTTGGTTCATAGATTCTAGAAAATTTTAAATGGCTTCCACTGCCATTCGGTTTGATTTTCAGTGATGAATCCCAATAGCAAGGACATTCCTTAATTCCGAGTAGATTGAAAAACACAAGCAACTAATCACTTAGTGATTACCTTACTTGGACATGGCCATGCTCTTCTCAATCTCACTCATCAAGTGGTTAGTGATATCTACTCTTAATTAAGAGAGAGGCAAGTCCCATCACATCACTCACATCCTTAGCATGATCACTAGCTTACCCAACTGTACCCATACTTACACCCCGTAAAAGGCCCGTTAGGCATATGTCAAAGTATGTGAGCTAACACCTAGGTCTGTACTGATATCGGGTTAAAGGATCTGATATAAGTACTACTAGAGAACCACCTATGATATAGGAACCATATGGTTTTCTCATAGCAGATCAATCTAGTACCATTTAACCTAACATGTACCCATGTTCTTGATTGACATTCTATGTCCAATGGTCAGTAAGACACCACCAAACAATCAAGATACATGCTAGTCTGTAGTTAAAATCATTCCCATGACATTAACAAACTAGGGATAGCTTTATAACTAGTGTTCTTTCCTTACTCAAGGTCTTACTAGCTAGAGAACGTTACTGACATACTTGAGTAAAACATCAGTTAATGGATTCTCTTAATTTATTAAATTGCACAAGAAATATAACAAACAAGATTATGCCTTTCGATGCATAATAAATAAACACACTAATAGAAGCAAGTACACTTCATCGCTCAAGTAATACAGAGTAAGAAGGATGTCGATCCCACGAGGACTAATTATGCTAACACTAAATACAATCAGATTTTTATTAACCTAGGCGGAGAGAATAAAATTATTGATGTTGGCTTGTGAATAAAAATTAATGCTGAAACAATTAAATTAAAACTAAGAATGAAACAAGGTTATAGAAGAGAAATTCAAAGAGAAAACAAACTAAGGCATCCGGCTTCACTTAACACTAATTCTAGTAATACTTTAAGTTATGCAACTAATCCGATTAAATTCCATGATGGTGATTTCCATAAATAATCAATACCGCTTAGGGCTATCAATTCTAATTTTTAACCGAAACACTTAAACCTTTCAATTCTAAGCGCTCAGGCTAGAAAGCATTAAGTCTAAGAAATCCTAGCACCAACTAGTGAGCCACTAGAGCAATGGTCATGCAAAAGTCGTGTTGTATGATTCTGTTAATCTAGTCCTTTGGTCAATTATAGATTAACTATGAACATTAGAATTGATGGTCATGCATCAAAAGCATTAAACATACACAACACAATATTAGAAAATAAAATGAATTAAATTGCATTAACCATAAAATAATTACATGGAACAAATGCTAAGATCCACCATAGCCTTAGCAATGGTGGAATTAGTTCATTACTAAACTAATAACACACAAACGAATTTAGGAAAACATGGTAAAGAGAAGGTTTAGAGAAAACTAGAATCAAGGTGGATGACTGAAGGATGTACAGATCGTTGAGGCGGAAAGATGAATGCTTCACCAACCCTAGCCCCCAAGATTAAGTTCTTCTCCCCCAAATCACGTTCTCTCCAGAGAATAATAAAAAATAAAATCTGAAAACTCACTCATTGTCTACAGCCGAATATTTTTTTCTTTTTAACCCTTCCAAAAACAAGAAAAGGATAAAGAAACTCAATCAAAGTCTAACACCATTCCTTTAAAGAGGAAATAACAAAAAGGGACACTACTACTTAGACAAAACCCGAAGCTCCTCCTTGGCCCATCATAAATGTAGGCCCGAAACATCAAACCAGCTTTAAAACTCTAAAATTGGCACCTCCTAAGGCATGGTCACGCCTTAGGACTATTTCTGGACTGCTTCAGGTTAGTTCCACTCTTTTTTCATGCACTTTCTCCATTTTCTTCTTAGAGGTCCTAACAAGGAAAATAGCACAAATGAAGTAAGACATGCCTTAAATGAATAAAAACAACTCAATTAAAGCACAAAAACAAAGGCAAAATAAATATATAAAATACACTTATCAACTTCCCCACACTTAAACTTTGGTTGTCCTCAAGCAAATAAAATATATCCAACTCCAGAAAACATAAAGAAAACTAAAGAACAAACAAACAATTTTCTAATTTTTAAAGATTCAAAACTCACAACCCACAACCTCCCTTTCATCCATAAATCAAGCATACTCCATCAATGAGGATGTCACAAAAGAATTTAGCATTCAACCTCAATCTTATGCACACAAAGCAACTCCATTAACCACTAGAATATGTTGGATATACCCTAGTCCTGAGGCATTGGTCCTTATATTTGTATTATACTTTTATTGGATTTATGTATTATACTCATTTATGTTATTAATAAAGGCATTAATTCATTTATTATATCTATCTTGTGCAATATATTAAATGAAGTATCCAATGGACATATCCATATCCACGATGACAAGTGTCATGCACTTGGCAGTAAGACCATGGATAGGGTAAACGATATGACCATAAATAGATCCGTAGTCTATTCCAGTCATGGGAATGATTGGAACAAGAGACTATCATTAACCTAGTTGTATGGCGGTGTTTTACCGGTCATTGGACATGGGATGTCAACCAAGTTAATGGGTACATGCAAAAAGGGCATGGTACTGGATAGATCCACTAAACGAGAAATCCACATTGTATAGTATCACAAGTGATTCTCATGTAGTACTTGTATGGATACTTTGACCTGACCATATGATGGTGTTGCATGTGAGGTCGCATACTTAGGGGTATGCCTAAAGGGCCTATAATAGGGTGCCAAGTATGGGTACTTTCGGGTATGTCACTTAGCATGGTAATGCTATGGATATGCAGAAGGGATTTGTCACTCAGTAGTCCACTGGGAAGATATCACCGGTCTCTTGATGAATGTAACTGATAAGAGTGTGGCCACACCCAAACGAGTTGGAACTTGTTTGTGAGCTTCAGTGCATTCGGGATTAAGTTAATGTCCGGACACAAAAAAGGGTGATCAATCCATGCCTCTGTGTCGGACACCGATATTAATGACATGGGATATACAAGTTCAAACTATAGGGTTATGATTACAGTTAGACTGCCATCTCCATCTTGATTGGGGGCTACAGTGGCTTGCTAGAGCCCAACTATAGTCTGTGGCCACAGGCCCACTGCCAATATAAAGATGGGCCCACAGGATCGTACACATTGAGCGACTGAACACTGACTTAAGGAATCACATGTATGCTTGGAGTATACACTCTGGAGAGAGAGGTATATATATTAATTATATTATAAAGATCAATTGGATTGATCATAATAATAAAATTAATATATATTTAATTGGCTCTTCATAATTAATTGGATTAATTATGAGATTATTTCCTGGGTGGAAATATTCATATGTGTATGTTTGCATATGAATTTATTTGTGATGATCTAATTTAATTTGATGGATTAAATTAATTTGTCAAACTGATTTTAATTTAAATGTAAATAATATGTTACTTAGTGTAATATATTAAACACATGGTTAAATAAAAATTGGGCTTGAAATTTGTTTAAGCCAAACTATTAAAAATAGGTTTGGGCCTGAATTAAAAGAAGGAAGCCCGTACAGATGAAGGAGCTAACTTGGGCCAAAATTCCCTTTGGAATTTCGGCAACCTAAGGTAAAAGAACCCTAGGAATTTCGGCCAACATACATGAGAAATAAGCTAGCCGAAACTCTCCCTTCCTCCTCTCCAAAGTTTGTGTTTTCCAACACTAGCACGGGTGGTGTTCGTTAGGCATTCGTGTACCTGGACAAGGAGGGTTTCTAGTTTGATTCCTGCAGTCTGCATCCATCTCTTGAAAGAGATATTCCTGGTAATAGATTTATCTCTTTCAATTAAATTTTTGTTTTTCCAATTTCCATATCAATTGCTCCTGGGCACGGATTTGAGGAAATCATCGTGTTCTTCCGCTTTAATCGGATGATTTCCGGTAAAAAATCCCAGCAATAGTATCAAAGCGGGCTTTTGATCCGTGGAAATTGTTAAAATAGGTTGGATCCCATGTTTTAAAATTGGAGATTTTATTGGGGTTCTTGGTTTGGGTTTAAGATTTTTCCCATTTGATTTCTATACAATTGAAATTGAATTTGCATATAGGTGTATGTTTATTTAATTTGATTGTATGTTTAGGAATTCTTGGTGAATTTCTTGTTGTTGGATGCCATGTTATTTTTTAAATTTTTCTGTTTAAAAAAAAATCTGTCTGCTCCCGGGGTGCGAGGCTGCCGGCAGCGGAATCACCGCCGGTGGCTGCCGCACAAGGCGGGAACAGCGGCAGCAGCTGTTGCCCGTGGCACTAGGCACCACAGGTAGTAGCCGCTGCCTTCTGCGGCGCCAGCAGCAGCGGCTGCTGGGCAGTGGCTGCTGGGCGGCCACTACGCGGCAGCAAGGCTGTAGCACGGCGACAGCGGCTGCAGCACGGCGGTTGCACCGCTGCTGCCCCCAGCAGCGGGCCGGGCCCAGTGTTTTTGGATTTGGCAGGTTTTTGGGCCCGGGGCCCAGTTTTGAAATTTTAATTGGTTTTAAAATTCGTGTGTTTAAATTCATGCAATTTAAATGCGTGTGGTTTCTTGAATGAAATTTAATTTTTATTCATGTGATATTAATTTTGGAAATTAATATGGTTAATTGAAATTAGTACGGGTAATTTTGGCATAATTACTTGGACGGCTGAATTGGACTTGTGGTTTCCAAATTCCAGTGGGAACAGTTGGACTACCTGGGCTAGAGACCCAAAGCCCGTTAATAGTTAGAACCATGGTGGGCCAAAAATTGGCGATTTCAAAATAATGGCTTGGACATAATTGAAATGGCCTTAAATCATGCATTATGACATGCTTATGAATTGTATGTATTAGATGCATGTGTGTGATTAAATATTTTTTATGATTGGATGCCATTGGGCCTTATTCGACATGGGTTGTATTTTCTTTTTGGGTAAATACGGCCTGCGTGTCGTTTTTCTTTTTTTTTTAATGTAATTTTATTTTATTCCATTATTATAAAATTTGTAAAAGAAGAAGCCCATGGAGTGGCGAGTCCAAGTGAAGGTGCAAGCCCGGAAGGAAGAAGATGGAGGCCCACCTGATATTGTTTTCTAGTATAGGTTTACTAGAATAATATTAGGATGTAATATAGGCCCATAGCAGTCCATTTTACTTATTTATTTAATTATGCTTTATATTTATTTGCATGTATGAATGCATGATCCAACAGCCATTTCACCCGCCTTATGTATGCAAGCCGTTATTAAATGAATCTAATAACCACTTGAAATTACTAAGTCGCTTAAAAGTGCTTCCCTCATTCAAAACCAGCTCAAAGTGGGGATAGGCCAGTTGTAGACCATGCCCTCGCAGGATACACTGGAGTATTGTCATTTTGTATTGGGTTAGGGTATGGGATACTCTAACACTTGAATGGAGGTTTTGACTTAGCATGGGTAGTAGGATTCTCCTAGCCCTAAGCACAGATGGGTAAGTGCCAACAAGCCCATTAAACCGAGAGTCCCTAGGTTGGGATTGGACGGCGTTCCTACCTAAATAGTTAAGGTATAGTTGTACCAGGCCCTCGTCTGGTTATATCTTAATGAAATATGGATCTCGGCCCATGAGCCCAACAACTCGGTTTAATTAATAACTTGATTCATTATTAATTATGTATAGGAATAACAAAGTAAAGTCCTTTATCAACACTCTTAAATTTTTTTCTGTGTAGAAACTCTAAATGGCAAATAACAACTCTTTGTCACTGCGATCAATTCTTGAAAGGGACAAGCTTTCCGTTCCTAACTTTTTGGACTGGTCTAGGAACTTGAGAATAGTTCTAAGATAGGAGTCTAAAGAGTATGTAATGGAGAGGCCTATACCGGCTACGCCTCAAGGACGTAATCCAACGGCTGCCCAACTGGAGGAATACGAGGCGCATGTCAAGGATAATAGGGATGTTACATGCCTGATGTTGGCTTGTATGGTCCCCGAACTGTAAAAATAGTTTATGGACCATCAAGCATTTGCTATGATAACAACTCTTAACGAGATGTTTCAGGATCAAGCCCGTCAGGAAAGGTACCTGACCAACAAGGCATTCCACTCCTGTAAGATGGGGGCTGAGACATTTGTGAGCGCACACGTGCTCAAGATGAAGGGCTATTTTGGCCCATCTTAGATCGCCCATCTCTTAGGAGTTAGCGGTGGACACAATCCTTGCATCCTTACCGTATTCTTACGATCAGTTCATCCTGAACTACAACATGCAAGGGATGAACCACACTGTTAGTGAGCTGCATAGGATGCTCAAGCTTATTGAACAGTCGATCAAGAAGAGTCCGCCGGTGCTGTTGTTCAACAAGGGGAACCCTCCTCTTGCCAAGGGCAAGGCCAAGGAAAAGGCCAAGAAGGCCAAGGCTAAGAAGGTCAAGGCCCAGCCCAAGGCCCAGCAGAAGGCAGGTTCTGAGGATGTCTGTTTCGGGTGTAGGCAGGCAGGCCATTGGAAGAGATCATGTCCCAAGCTGATGGGAGAGCAGAGAAGGGGCTAAGATGCATCCTCTTCAGGTATTTATGTTATAGACATTAACCTTACTGTTTCAACATCCTGGGTATTGGATACTGGATGTGGTTCTCAGATTTGTTGCAATTTGCAGGGACTTAAGAATAGAAGGTCACTGGGGTCGGGAGAGGTGGACTTGCGGGTCGAAAATGGAGCAAGGGTTGCTGCCATAGAGAACGGCCAATATCACCTTGTGATGCCCAGTGGATTGGTTTTGATTTTAGAACATTGTTATTTTGTACCTGCTATGTGCAGGAATAATATTTCGGTATCAATGTTGGATATTTCTGGATTTCATTTTACTATTTCTAATTGTAGAATTTCTTTATCTAGAGAGGGATTATTTTATGGAGATGCTCTATTAAATAATGGCCTATATATCTTGGACTTAAATGAAACCAATCATGTCTATAACATAAACACTAAAAGGGTTAAGCCTAACGAACTTAATCCTATCTACCTATTGTATTGTCGTCTTGGCCACATAAACGAGAAGCGCATAGCGAGGCTCCACAAAGCTGGAGTCTTAGGGTCATTTGACTTGGAGTCAATTGATATATGCGAGTTATGTTTACGAGGCAAGATGACTAAGGCACCCTTTAGCAAGAAGGCTGAAAGGGCAACTGGCTTATTGGACCTAATACATTCAGATGTATGTGGACCCATGAACACAGCAACCAGAGGTGGACACCTGTACTTTGTCACGTTCACAGACGATTTCAGCAGATATGGCTATGTCTATATGATGAAACACAAGTCCGAGACCCTTGATAGGTTCAAGGAATTTTGGAACGAGGTACGAAACCAACTGGGCAGAAATATCAAAACCCTTCAGTTGGACCGAGGTGGTGAGTATATGAGCCTAGAGTTTGACTCATATTTGAGAGAGCATGGAATAGTTCCACATCTCACTCCGCCCAGAACACCACAATGGAATGGGGTGTCCGAAAGGAGGAATAGGACCTTGTTGGACATGGTCCGCTCAAGGATGAGTCAGGCCTCTCTCCCAATTAGTTTCTGGAGACACGCCCTCGAGACAGCAGCTCTTATCTTAAATGATACTCAGACTAAGGCAGTGGGACAGACCCCATATCAGATATGGACGGGCAGGGAGCTCAATGTGTCTTTTCTAAGGATTTAGGGATGCGAAGCACATGTCAAGAGATTGACTAGTGGCAAGCTGGAACCCAAAACCGATAAATGCCTGTTTGTGGGCTACCCTAGGGAAACCAAAGGGTATTACTTCTACAACCCCGCCAAGAACAAGGTGTTCGTGGCAAGAAAGGGGCTCTTTCTAGAAAAGGAGTTCCTTTCCAAGAAAGATAGTGGGAGCAATATTGAACTCAGGGAAGTTCAAGGTCCACAAGCTCCTAAACGGGATAACTCGGAGGCCCAGGTGGAGCTTCCCCAGGAGGAAGCACCGACCGAGGCCACACAAGGACCTAGAAGGTCTAGTAGGGATCATCGGGAACCAGAGAGGTATGGTTTCCTCGTCACCGATGATCAAACTCTTCTCATCTGGGATGAGGAAGAACCCAAAACCTACCAGGAGGTGATGGCAAGCCCACAGTCTACAAATTGGCGAAAAGCCATGGAGGCAGAGATGTAATTTATGTACGATAACTAGGTTTGGAACTTGGTTGATCCACCTTCGGGTGCTAAGGTAATAGGTTGCAAGTGGTGCTACAAGCTGAAATTCGACAATACCTTTAAGGGGCGTCTGGTTACGAAAGGTTTCAGATAAGTCCATGGAATAGACTATGATGAAACTTTCTCACCAGTAGCCATGCTCAAATCCATCAGGATCACGCTAGCCATAGCCGCATGGTACGACTATGAAGTCGGGCAAATGGATGTCAAAACCGCTTTCCTTAATGGAAAGCTACTCGAGGATGTGTACATAACACAACCTAAGGGTTTTATCGATCCAGAGTATCCGAGAAGGATATGCAAGCTTGGAAGGTCCATTTATGGACTGAAGCAAGTATCCCGAAGTTGGAATCTTAGATTCAATGAGGCTATAAAGGAATATGGCTTCATACAGAATCAAGATGAGCCTTATGTGTATAAGAGGACAGGTGGGAGCATTGTCATATTTTTAGTACTTTATGTAGACGACATCCTATTCATGGGAAGCGACATACCTACACTGCAAGGGGTAAAGCAATGGCTGAGTAAGTGCTTCACAATGAAGGACTTAGGTGAAGCTGAGATGATCCTAAGGATCAGGATCTATAAGGATAGATCAAATCGGCTTCTGGGCCTAAGTCAGGCCTCATACATAGACAAAGTTTTGAAAAGGTTCAGCATGGACTGGGCTAAGAAAGGTGTCTTACCAATGGGCCATGGGCTGAAACTTAGTAAGAAGAACTATACTAAGACAAGGGAGGACAGGGAGAACATGAAATAGGTTTCATATGCTTCGGCTATAGGATCAATTATGTACTCCATGCTATGTACGAGACCTGATGTCGCCTTTGCACTAAGTATGACAAGCCGATACTAGCAGGATCCCAGGGAGGATCACTGGAAGGCTGTCAAGGCAATCCTTAAGTATCTTAACCTCACTAAGGATAGCTTCTCAGTGTATGGTGGTTAGGAAGTGCTGTCAGTTACTGGGTACACTGATGTAAGCTTCCAGATCGACCAGGATGAGTACCAGTCGCAGTTTGGGTATGTATTTTCGCTTAATGGTGCGGCTATAAGCTAGAGGAGCTCAAAGCAGCCAACCATCATGGACTCTACAACAGAAGCTGAGTACATCACGGCGTGTGATGCAGCTAAGGAAGCTATGTGGATGAAGAAGTTTATCACTGAGTTAGGAGTAGTGCTAACTATCCAAGAACTAGTTGATATCTTCTGTGACAACAATGGGGCCGTTGCACAAGCCAAGGAGCCCCGGTCACACAAGAACACAAAGCACGTGCTCAGAAAGTTTCACCTCATACGAGAGATCGCGGAGAGAGGTGACATTGCAATGCACAAAGTGGACACCGAGGATAATTTCGCAGATCCTTTAACCAAGGTGTTGGCCCAGCCCAAGTACGAGGGTCATACCAGATCTATAGGGATTAGGCCCATGCCTAGTTGGAACTAGTGCAAGTGGGAGATTGTTGGATATACCCTAGTCCCGAGGCATTGGTCCTTATATTTGTATCATACATTTATTGGATTTATGTATTATACTCATTTATGTTATTAATAAAGGCATTAATTCATTTATTATATTTATCTTGTGCAATATATTAAATGAAGTATCCAATGGACATATCCATATCCACGATGACAAATGTCATGCACTTGGCAGTAAGACCATGGATAGGGTTAACGATATGACCATAAATAGATCCATAGTCTCTTCCATTCATGGGAATGATTGGAACAAGAGACTATCATTAACCTGGTTGTATGGCAGTATCTTACCGGTCATTGGACATGGGATGTCAACCAAGTTAATAGGTACATTCAAAAAGGGCATGGTACTGGATAGATCCACTAAACAAGAAATCCACATGGTATAGTGTCATAAGTGATTCTCGTGTAGTACTTGTATGGATCCTTTGACCTGACCATATGATGGTGTTGCATGTGAGGTCGCATACTTAGGGGTACACCTAAAGGGCCCGTAATAGGGTGCCAAGTATGGGTACTTTCGGGTATGTCACTTAGCATGGTAATGCTATAGATATGCAGAAGGGATTTGTCACTCAGTAGTCCACTAAACGAGAAATCCACATGGTATAGTGTCATAAGTGATTCTCGTGTAGTACTTGTATGGATCCTTTGACCTGACCATATGATGGTGTTGCATGTGAGGTCGCATACTTAGGGGTACACCTAAAGGGCCTGTAATAGGGTGCCAAGTATGGGTACTTTCGGGTATGTCACTTAGCATGGTAATGCTATAGATATGCAGAAGGGATTTGTCACTCAGTAGTCCACTGGGAAGATATCACTGGCCTCTTGATGAATGTAACTGATAAGAGTGTGGCCACACCCAAACGAGTTGGAACTTGTTTGTGAGCTTCAGTGCATTCGGGATCAAGTTAATGTCCCGACACAAAAGAGGGTGATCAATCCATGCCTTTGTGTCGGACACCGATATCAATGACATGGGATATACAAGTTCAAACTATAGGGTTATGATTACAGTTAGACTGCCATCTCCATCTTGATTGGGGGCTGCAGTGGCTTACTAGAGCCCAACTGCAGTCTGTGGCCACAGGCCCACTGCCAACATAAAGATGGGCCCATGGGATCGTACACATTGAGCGACTGAACACTAACTTAAGGAATCACATGTATGCTTGGAGTATACACTCTGGAGAGAGAGGTATATATATTAATTATATTATAAAGATCAATTGGATTGATCATAATAATAAAATTAATATATATTTAATTGGCTCTTCATAATTAATTAGATTAATTATGAGATTATTTCCTGGGTGGAAATATTCAGATGTATAGGTTTACATAGGAATTTATTTGTGATGATCTAATTTTAATTTGATGGATTAAATTAATTGGTCAAACTAATTTTAATTTAAATGTAAATAATATGTTACTTGGTGTAATATATTAAATATATGGGTAAATTAAAATTGGGCTCGAAATTAGTTTAAGCCAGACTAATTAAAATAGGTTTGGGCCAATTAAAAGAAGGAAGCCCGCACAGATGAAGGAGCTAACTTGGGCCAACATTCCCTTGGGAATTTCAGCCACCTTGGGTAAAAGAACCCTAGGAATTTCAGACAACATACATGAGAAACAAGCTACCCGAAATTCTCCCTTCCTCCTCTCCAAAGTTTGTGTTTTCCGACACTAGCACGGGTGGGGTTTGTTAGGCGTTCGTGTACATGAACGAGGAGGGTTTCTAGTTTGATTCCTGCAGTCTGCATCCATCTCTTGAAAGAGATATTCCTGGTAAGAGATTTATCTCTTTCAATTAAATTTTTGTTTTTCCAATTTCCATCTCAATTGCTCCTAGGCACGGATTTGAGGAAATCATCGCGTTCTTCTACTTTAATCGGATGATTTCCGGTGAAAAATGCCAACAGAATATGATTCGCATCACTAAAATAGTAAACTTTTAAGTTACTTCCCAATAAATCACATAAATAAAGATCAATAGGACTTTAGATTTCATACAATTTTCTTGGGGGGTATACCATGATACGATCGATTTGATTCAATTAACCTTATAACTTTCGACCTTACTTGAGATGTTACTTAGTCTTTCCGAACAGATAACAAAGATGGAGCAAACACAATGCATCCAACTTACTCAACTAAGCACATTCAATCAAGCGGCTACTAGCACTATTCATAACCTCACCTTAAAAGTGAAGCCAGCGGAATAAATTTTCAATTTAATATTTGAATTTCCATCAATTTCCATTAAGCAAAAACAATAAATTTCTATTACCCCAAGATTAACTCAAAATAAAGCATACAATTTGCCTATTTCATCTCTTTACGTATGCTCAATCAAAAATAAGCTTCCTAGAAAGTATACGTCTAAAAGTGATACATCTCAGCCCTAGAGTCTATTTTATTACAAAGATGCCAATCAATTGGTGCCTCATGTTGCATTTAATAAAAACATCCCTATTAACAAGCATACCTAACCTAGAAAGATGTAAAAAGAGAGTTTGAGTGTTTGTGTTCTCCTAAATTTTTTGGAAAAATTTGAAACAAAAAAACATTGCTTTAAGGAGTTAGATATTATTAAGTTGCAAGTGAAAAACATAGGACCACAGAAAATGAACTCAAGCATCTCAAAAGGAAGCAAAATCAAAAATCAATTTATAATTCAATATTTACAATTCCCCTTCCCCACACTTAAATATACATTGTCCCCAATGTATACCAACTAATCAATAACCATAAATGAAAAGAATAGAACGAGAGAACTCCCCTGGTTATCAAAGGCTGAAGTCCAAGCACTATTGCGAAGAAGGCGGAAAAGGAGGATCACATCCTTGAAGGTGAAACAGTTTAGTAATATTCTTCTCATTGCGGGCACCTTGGCGAACCAATTGCATTTAAATGGTGGTCAAGAACAACAACAGAGGTACCTTTGGGCACTCGGGAACGCCCTCGAGATACCTTAGCCACTGCTTGTTGTACCTAAGAAATATGATCAAATAGTTGTTTCAGCTGAAAAGTTTGGTTTGGTGAGGGAGGACATGGGGCAGCAGCTTGGGCTGTTGGAGTTGATCCCCGGGTTCATTTGGTTGTCACAGGAGGTGAGGAATGGTTGAGAACGACTTTTCTCTTTGGATTTTTCAGGAAGAAGGGGCTGCCGGAGAGTCCAAGGTGGTGAAAACTGAAGGAGAAGCTGTGGGGCAAGGTGCGGTAGAAGTGACAGGTAGGGAAGAAGGATTAGCGGCAACTGCAAAAAGAAGGGGAAGAAAAAGTTAGGGTAGACCAAAAATATATAAATAAATAAATAATAAAAGTAAATAAAAATAAAAACTTAAAGCATTTATATTTTTTTATTTTTTAAAAAAAAAAGAAGTAAAAAATAAATAAGAAGAAAAGAAAGAGTCTCCTCCCAACTTAAAACAAAACAGTAGCCCTCTTCACCTAACCAATGCCCATAGCTAAAGAAAAGTTTGTCAATAAAGAACCAGAAGCCCTTTTTGACTAACCTATGCCCATAGGCAAAGAGAATCTCGACACCTAAAGAAACAGGAGCCCTCTTCGCCTAAACTATGCCTATAACTTAGGTAAAATTTCTTAAAAGAGAAAAAAAAAATCAGCACCCCACACTTACTAACCAATGCCCACAGCTTAGGAAATGTTTCAGCTCTAAAATTTCAACTCTAAAGACCTAGCTAGTTTTTTTTTTTTTTTTGTTGACAATATTAAAACAAAGGACAAAAATAAAACTTAGTTGGGTTGCCTCCCAAAAGCACTAAGTTTAAAGTCGTTTAGCTCGACTTCAACTTCCCTTTCATGTAAAAGCTTCAAGTCGTATGATGAATCCAAATCCTTTGAGAAAAATCCTATGGAAGCAATTTTAGGGCTCTAATTGATGCCAAGCTGAAAATCTCCGTGCCAAAAATTTATGTTCTTTTATGAAAATTCTTGATTGCTCCCTTTTCGATTCTTTTGGCAGCTCATACAAAGCAAAAAAATAATTGAACAGGGGGCATCTCAAACTTTATATCTAGAATCTCCACCATAGAAACTTCACTCTCGGCCAGTTCATTAATGTCCTCCAATGTACTCTCTTCTTGCTGTGGAACTAAATTTGAATTTTCCTCAACGATTTTTTCATAATGAGCTTCAACTAAGATAGATATTTCACAATTATCAATTGGTTTGGTCTCTCTAATTGATGTGTCTGCAGCAATATCAACTTTTAGACCTAATCGTATGCATAAATTTTTTGTTGAACTGTACAAACTATCCCATCGAGCATCTGTTGAAGAGAGGAAGTCCATCATCAGCTCCTCCATTGATGGCTCAAAAGGGCTATCTTCATGGTTGCACAATTGTGTCCCCCAGGAATAACCATTAATCGCCATCACCTCACAAAATTAAAAAAAAAATTGAAAAGTCAAATATATATAAAAAAAACCTATATTAACAAAAACCTTTTTACCTAGTATTGCATAAAAATAGTCCCCAGCAACGGCACCAAAAACTTGATGCGTAATAAATACACACAGTAATAGAAGCAAGTACACTTCGTCGCTTAAGTAATACAGAGTAAGAAGGATGTCGATCCCACAAGGACTAATTATGCTAACACTAAATACAATCAGATTTTTATTAACCTAGGTGGAGAGAATAAAATTATTGATGTTGGCTTGTGAATAAAATTAATGCTGAAACAATTAAATTAAAACTAAGAATGAAACAAGGTAATATAAGAGAAATTCAAGGAGAAAACTAACTAAGGCATCCGGCTTCACTTAACACTAATTCCAGTAATACTTCAAGTTATGCAACTAATCTGATTAAATTCCAAGATGGCGATTTCCATAAATAATCAATACCAGTTAGGGCTATCAATTCTAATTCTTAACCGAAACACTTAAACCTCTCACTTCTAAGCGCTCAGGCAAGAAAGCATTAAGTCTAAGAAATCCTAGCACTAACTAGTGAGCCACTAGAGCAATGGTTATGCAAAAGTCGTGTTGTATGATTCCGTTGATCTAGTCCTTTGGTCAATTATAGATTAACTATGAACATTGAAATTGATGGTCACGCATCCAAAGCATTAAACATACATAACAAAATATTGGAAATAAAACGAATTAAATAGCATTAACTATAAAATAATTACATGGAACAAATGCTAAGATCTACCATAGCCTTAGCTATGGTGGAATTAGTTCATTACTAAACTAATAACACACAAACGAAATAAGGAAAAGATGGTAAATAGAAAGTTTAGAGAAAACTAGAATCGAGGTGGATGACGGAAAGATGTATGGATCGTTGAGACGGAAAGATGAATGTTTCTCCAACCCTAGCTCTCAAGAACAAGTTCTTCTCCCAAATCACGTTCTCTCCGGAGAATAATAAAAAAAATAAAATCTGAAAACTCACTCATTGTCTACAACTGAATATTTTTTTCTTTTTAACCCTTCCAAAAACAAGAAAGGGATAAAGAAACCCAATCAAAGTCTAATACCATTCCTGTAAAGAGGAAATAACAATAAGGGACACTACTACTCAGACAAAAGCCGCAGCTCCTCCTTAGCCTATCATAAATGTAGGCCTGAAACATCAAACCAGCTTTAAAACTCCAAAATTCGCACCTCCTAAGGCATGGTCACGCCTTAGGACTGTTTCTGAACTGCTTCAGGTTAATTCCGCTCTTTTTTCATGCACTTTTAGCTCCATTTTCTTCTTAGAGGTCCCAACAAGGAAAATAGCACAAAGAAAGTAAGACATGCCTTAAACGAATAAAAACAACTCAATTAAAGCACAAAAATAAAGGCAAAATAAGTATATAAAATACACTTATCACCTTTTATTATAAGAAAGTATCTGATTACATTACATAGGCTAGGGCATACACCAATAGTAGTATTAGAGCCAGGATGTATGCCATTCTTATTGAAGGATAAAGCATACTGTAAAGATGATGAATAATTTTATGAAGCTCCGTAATTTTCAAGTCAAGGTGGAGAGAAGTTCAATATTCAGTATATTCTAAACAAGGAGTGATATTAAGGTATGTCAAGAATCCTATTTATATTAGTTTTCCTAATTAGAATAAGAATTAAAAACTTCCTCTTCAAAGATTACTTTTAAGCCTATGTAACCAATGATTGTCTGCATATTTATTTATGCTGAGAGTTCTGGAGATTATGCTATGGGAATATGTATATATATGAATTGTGGTGTAACTAGATCTCATAGATTTAAGAATTAAGGACTTATATAAAGAATGTGATTTCATTACTATTAGACCAACTAGCCAATTACTAGTGAATTATATGCTCCTATATGCCCATGGATGCATGCAAAATTAGCCGAACCATATAAATATCTTATTATTGTGATTACATGTCTAATTTTATATTCCACGTATCACGCTTGTTACAATTAACAACTGACCCAATTCCTAACAGATTTTAGGTTGGAAACGATGATTCGTTTAATGGTTCAATAATGAATATGAGGCTACCATAAATTGTGTATGGCAACAACGGTTCATCTTTGGGCCCAAAATGGTTCATCTTCTGCCTAGTCTTTAGGACCTGTTCATAGAAATCTAGATTTGATCTCAAGTACGACAAATCAAATTATGAAGCATCTTTTATGTGATACGATTTTGTTTTGTTTCCATTATTATATTTTCTAGTTTCTTCCAGTGCTTATCAATGCCATAAATATAAATCTTTAGCCGCAATTTTTTTTTGCTACTTTGCCACCAAATCGAAAGTCAGATTTTTTTTTTTTTTACTTTATCGAGTGATCTCCTAATGAGCCAAGTCACATTGATTATAACTTCACTCTTGGTTGCATTATTATTCGATGTGGAGATATTGGGCTTTATTGCATAGGGAACCTTGATTTTTAGTGGGCGTTTTATGTAAAGCCTGATCTTTGCCCTTTTAGCATAAGCAAGACACATGATGCCAGTATCCTGATCTTTTTATCAAAACTGTAATTAACCCGCCGATCAAATTTTTGAACACATTGAGTATCTGATTTATTCGTTTTAATATTATTAACACCAAAATCAATTTTATTTTATATCTATGTAACAAAAACTATTAAGTGACATGACCAATAGTATTTTAATGCGTACCAAAATTTTAGAAAATTATCTGAATAAGAAAATAGATTTGCTGGAAGTGTCCATTTTACAGTTTCAAGCGATAAAATCATGTAATTTTTAAATTATTTAAAAATATTTGTTTCATAGTTCCGTCATAGAACGAAGCACGTTACACATACACAAAAGATAGGTCGAGTTTGGGGCTAATAATATTGAAATACAAAGATCAGGTATTCAATGTGTTCAAAAAATTGATCAGAAGCTCATTACAGTTTTGGTAAAAGATCCCCTTTAGATATAGATATATATATATATATTTCCATAACCCTATTATGGTAAAAGAAAATTTAATCAATATGATAATGTTCAATGCATTTTTTTTTAAATTTTATTTTCTCTTGTGAGAAAAATAATGAGTAAAAGGAGTATTTTCATTCCAAGGCAATAGAGACTACTAACTTTTATATTTTTTTTCTTGGACACTCTAATAGCGATAATGATATTCAAACCAAGGCAATATCATAGAAGTCATTTTCTTTACCGCTAATTAAATCTAACATTATAAGTTAAAAAAATAATATATCCTTAATGAGATTAGATATCATAATCATTTTAATTTGTGTCACATAAATATAATTTTGAGTTGCAAAAAGTCAATAACAAACAATGATAGAATTGTGAATACTAAGTTTTATCCACCAATATTTCTAGGGATATAAGCAAAGCGAAAGATTCATCGTTTCAGTCCAGAATTTGTCCTGACATGGATAGGGAATCTCTGATAAAATTTCTCGCGAAGCGAGAATGTAGACAATTTTATCCATAAAATAATATAGAAAGAATACCCTTTCCCGCCTGCTAGACCCCATCCCAAAATTCTCATTTAGTTTATTTAATTTATTCTTTATTTTTTAAATATTAATAAGTGATTTATACTTAATTAGTCTATTCATAATTCTGATTAAAAAATTAAACATTTTATTTATATTTAGTTGAAATACTGAAAGATTATAATCTTTTTCTTTAATTAGTTTGATATTTTTCTTTTATAAATTTAATTTTTAATTAATATTTTTAAAAAAATATAAAAATTCTTATAGAAGTTCCCTTTCCCGTAGGAATACCTGTGAGGCAGAAATTAAGATAATTTTTTTCTCGATTCATAAGTATGGTGATGAGGATGAAAATTCTCTTAAATTCTCGAAAAGTGGAAGGAAAATTCCCTAAATTTCTCGGGTAGGCCTATTTACATTCTTGTATATTCCATATCTTAACTAGATCATACAGGCCATTGGTCCACATTTTGAAAAATAGAGCTGTGACCTAAAAAGGTTGAATGGTCAAAATTCAACTTGTTTAAAATAATAAATTAATGTGCAGTTCGAATCTTCATTCCTGGATACATATAATATTATAAATTGTTTACTGAAAGATTAAATATATTTGCAGAATTTATGTGGAAAGGACACAGGCTTCGTTTATTTATATAATAGTATAAATAAAAACACCCTGAAAAATCACAGATTTTAATTAGTCACAAAAAAAATCACAGATTTTAACATATACATAAATATCCAGGAATGAAGGTTCGAAGGATCGAATATATATATATATCTTCATGCCCAACTACTAAAAAGGAAAAAGAAAAGTCTAAATAAAATTAATCTCATAATCATCAAGAAGTGCGAACAAGAACGCTCCGCATCATATCCTTGAATTCAAAGAAATCAACACGTCCATCATGATTCCGATCAACCGAACAAATCATCTGTTGAACTCTGTCTATCTCCGTCGCTTCAGGCATTCCCAATTTCCTCAATACAACCTGTAATTCATGTGCCGATATGAATCCATCTCCGTCCTCATCAAACACCTTGAACGCCTCCGTCAGATCCGATTCTTCCTGCTCCTTATTATTTCCGTCCTCCGTCTCGTCATTTTCGTACCCGAAGAACGCCGCGTCCAGCGATTGATGCAAAGCTACGAAATCTTCAAAATCTAATCCGTCTTCTCCGGCCCTAATGTGACCTCTGATTGTCGATTCCAGCTCCTTGAAGTCCGCATCCAGCCCCAATAGGCTAAGCGCTTGGCTCAGATCTTCGACGGTTATCGTTCCGTCGCCGTTTTTGTCGAACAGATCGAAAATGCGGCGGAGACGCAAGGAATTGAGGCTTGGACTGCGGAGGCGGAATGAAGAGGAGGAAGATGAAATTCTGTTAAGTACTGATGTCTTGATTGTAGAGGGGGCAGCTGCTGCTTCAACTGCCATGGCTGGCGTATTGCTTTTCCGATCAGTTGCAGCAGCTAGCCGGAGGGATTAGGACTCGAGGCGGATCGGAGAGGCACAACTATTGAATATGGATTATGAATAGAAGGGGCGGAGCTTTTTATACAGTTTCTAGTTTTAGTTCTGTTTCCATAATATATGACATGGAGCGTGCTTGGCGGCTTTGATAAAGTTTGACCTTTTCTCTTGACAATTTATTGCTTTTTCATCTACCCATGATTCCTTCAAAATTTGTGGGTTTGACTTTTGTTCAATTTTGGAACCATCTTGCCACGTCATTGTAATTAGAATTATATTTTTATTACAAATAAAAATTGATTACATATATCCATTTTGAGATAACGTGCTAAAATGTTGCTAAGGTTTGGAGAATCTACAATGTACTTGTCAAGTTTAAAAAGATTCTATTGAGCATTGTAACTTGTATTGAGCGGAGCAATTTTACACTACTGAATAAACAACCAAGTGCAACACCCTAATGCAACGGTTGGAGCTAATGCAACACCATAATACAACGGTTGACGATAATGCAGCATCCTAATGCAACGGTTGATGATAATACAATACTAAAATGCAACAGTTGAAGGTGATACAATACATGGAAGCAATAGTTACATCTATTGCAACAACTTTTGTTAGCTATTGCAACAATAAAAAAATTTCTGCTAAAATTTTATCAATTGCGCGCAGGATTTATCATTTGTCTTTAAATAATTAAAGATCTTTTTATTTTTATTTTATAAATTAAATATTTTTATATTTATAAACTAATGATAAAAATATTGATAGAATGATATCTAATTCAAGCTATAGCTTATATTTTTAAAATTTAAATATAAACTCGTAACAATTAAACCAAAATTTATTTTTTTTTTTAAATTTTGAATGAAAATCACATCAATGAATTTTAATAATATTAAAAACCTATATTATCCTAGATTAATAAAGTGTTATTTTTAATGTTGAAAAATTAACATTTTTAATTTATTTTCATGAAAATTTTAATTAATCTTTGACTTCATGCATAATAAGGCTAAAATGAATAGAGCAAAATAGAAGACAGAAAAAGAAAACGCACCACAAAATGAAACGAATACGCATTGGGCCTTTACCACTTACCAACCCGATTTTTGAACCATCTCTAATACCCATCATATAAATTTATCCTTACATACCCTAAAACTCTAACCCTCTCTGCCTTAGAGCCACCTCTCTCCCTCTCTTTGCTCTCTCTCTCTCTCTCTCTTGCCTAAGTTTTTTCTCTCTTCACTCTTTCCGGCGACGATCTCCCTCTCTTTGTCCTTCTCATCTGAAGCTTCTTTTTCTTGCCTCTAAAACTGACGTCGTCTCTCCTTGCACGGCACTGAACTCCAGTCACTTGAGCTTTGTCTCTTCATCCTCCTCGACATCTTAAACTCGAGCAACTCCATCTCCCACAGCTACTATCCTTTTGTTAGTCTTAGTTTGTTATTTCTGTTTTGGGCTTACTCTTTCTTTTTGGGTTGTTGCAATTGGGCCTATTCTTTAGGAAAGTTAGAACTGCTTCCAGCTTCCTATGTTTTAGGCTTGTAATCTCTTTTTATGTTTCTTTTCAGTTTGTGCAAAGGCTATAAATAGCCACTGCTTTGTTGAGTTCAAATAGACTTTTTAGTTCTCATCAATCAGTTCTAAGCTTTCAGAGTTCTGATTTCAACATGTGGTATCAGAGCTTTTGAATGGGGCCTGATTCAACTAGGAGTCTGAGAGTGAGTGAAGTATGGCAACCTCAGAAAAATTTGTTATTCCGAAAATTGACGGTCATTATGATCATTGGTCGATGTTAATGGACAATTTTTTGAGAAGCCTAGAAATATGGAGTCTGGTGGATGAAGGAATTCCAGCACCAGCAATTGGGACTTCAGCAGCAAGTGAGGCACAGAGGAAGAGCGTCGAAGTAGCTAAGCTTATGGATCTGAAGGTAAAGAATTTTTTGCTTCAAGCCATTGACAGAGAAATTGTCAAAACCATTCTTGAAAAGAAGACATCGAAGGCGATTTGGGATTCAATAAAGCAAAAATAACAAGGATCCACCAAGGTGAAAAGAGCACAGCTGCAAGCATTAAGAAAGGAATTTGAAATGCTGAATATGAAAGAGGAAGAAAAGATCAATAGCTACCTTGCATGAACTCTGATGGTGGTGAATAAGATGAAGATAAATGGTGAAGCTATTCAGCCAAGCACGGTGGTGAGTAAGGTATTGAGATCTTTGACTCCCAAATTCAATTATGTTGTTTGTGCAATTGAGGAGTCAAATGATCTAGATACCATGTCTATTGATGAACTTCATAGAAGTCTACTTGTACATGAGCAGAGAATGGTGGGCAGTCAGACAGAAGAACAAGCTTTAAAGGTCTCTTATGATGATAGACCCGGAAGAGGAAGAGGCAGAAGCTCATACCGAGGAGGTCGAGGCAGAGGAAGAGGGAGAATGTCTCAATACAAAGCCACCATAAAATGCTTCAAATGCCATCAATTCGTACACTATCAATATGAGTGTCCTGATTGGGAAAAGAAGGCTAACTATGCTGAACTAGGAGAGGAAGAAGAGGAGCTCTTATTGATGGTTTATGTTGAAAATCATCAAACCAAGAGAGAAGAAGCATGGTTTCTTGAATCAGGATGTTCCAATCACATGACGGGAAATAAAGAATGGTTCTTGGAGATGGTAGAAGAATTTCGACAAACAGTAAAGCTCGGCAATAACACCAGAATGGTTGTTGTGGCTAAAGGGAGTATGCGACTTTAAACAAATGGCATAATTCAGGTGATTTCTGATGTATATTAAATACCTAAATTGAAAAGCAATCTATTGAGTATTGGACAGCTCCAGGAGAAAGGGTTATCCATTTTGATTCAGCATGGGACTTGTAAAGTTTCCCATTCCAGAAGGGGGGTTAATAATGCAAACCAATATGAGCAGAAACAGAATGTTCTATCTACTAGCATCTATGGCACCAAGAAACTCTTTGTGTTTTCAAGTTGACACTCACACTGACAAAGAGACACACTTATGGCATCGACGCTTCGGGCATTTGAACTATCAAGGTTTAAGAACACTTGCAGCTATAAATATGGTAGATGGTGTGCCACTACTCAATATTCTAGAAAAATTATGTGAAGCTTGCATGGTTGGGAAATAACACAAACAGTCCGTACCAAAGCAGAGTTCATGGAGAGCTTCAAAACCACTATAATTGGTGCATTCTAATCTATGTGGACCTATCAAACCAGCTTCTAACAACAGTAAAAGGTATTTCATAAGTTTTATTGATGATTTTTTGCGTAAAACTTGGATTTATTTTTTAAATGAGAAATCAGATGCCTTTGGTGTATTTAAGAATTTTAAAGCATGTGTTGAAAAGGAAGCTAGTGCATATATTGCTTGCCTAAGAACAGATAGAGGTAGTGAATTCAATTCAAATAAATTTGGAGACTGCTGCAGTGCTCAAGGTATAAGGAGGCAGCTCACAACAGCGTACACTCTACAGCAAAACGGAGTTGCCAAGCGGAAGAACAGATCAATCATGAACATAATACAATCAATGTTAGCCGAGAAGAATGTTCCAAAAGTGTTCTGGCCTGAAGCTGTAAAATGGTGTGTGCACATTCAAAATAGAAGTATAACTGCAGCAGTAGAAGGGAAAACCCTTAAAGAAGCATGGAGCGGTGTGAAACCAACAGTGGATTATTTTTGAATTTTTGGGTGTATAGCTCATGTCCACATTCCATATCAAAAGAGGAGCAAGCTAGATTCCAGAAGCAGGAAGTATGTGCTTTTTGGGTGTGAGTGATGAATCCAAAGCATATAGATTATATGATCCCATCACCAAGCATATTGTTATTAGCAAAGATGTTGTGTTCGAAGAAGAAGAGAGTTGGGATTGGAGATGTACCGGAAAAGAATCAACTTTGGATCTGCTTGAAGTTGAAAAAAGCAACATTGAAGACTATACTAAAGCAGAGAACCTCTATAATATCTCAAGCAGTAGCAGCAGTAGTAGGTCTAGCAATTCCATTCATAACAGCAACTCTACTAACTCAGTAACAACCGAAGAAAATTCAAAAGTTGCTAAAATTGAATTTTGGGGAGCGAGAATTAGAAGAGAGCCAATTTGGATAGCAGATTATGAAGCAGGTGATGGGCTTTCTGAGGAGGAAGACATTTTTGCAATGATGATGATGACTAATCCCGTGACATTTGAAAAGGCTGCCAAAAGAAAGGAGTGGAGAGACGCAATGGCTATAAAAATTCAAGCTATAGAGAAGAATCAAACTTGGGAGTTGACAAATCTGCCCAAGGGTGCCAAGACTATTGGAGTTAAGTGGGTTTTCAAGACAAAACTTAATGAAAATGGTGACATTGAAAAACACAAGGAACAATTGGTAGCTAAGGGCTATGCACAACATTATGGTGTAGATTATACTAAAGTTTTCGCACCTATAGCAAGACTCGACACCATCCGTGTAATTCTTGCAGTAGCAGCTCAATATGGTTGGAAAGTCTTTCAACTTGATGTAAAAAGTGCGTTTCTTCATGGCGAGCTCAAGGAGAAAGTGTTCGTGCAGCAACTTGATGGATTTACTAAGAAATGAGAAGAAGAAAAGGTCTACAAATTAAAAAAGGCTTTATATGGCCTTAAGCAAGCTCTAAGAGCTTGGTACAGCAAAATTGAACTTATTTTCTGCATACAGGTTTCGAAAAATGTTCCAGTGAGCATACGTTATTCACCAAACAAGTTGGAGGTAAATTTTTGATCATAAGCCTATATGTAGATGATTTGATTTTTATTGGAAATGATGTTTGTATGTGTGATGAGTTCAAAAATTCTATGATGTTGGAGTTTGAAATGTCTGACTTGGGAAGAATGAAGCATTTTCTTGGAATAGAAGTGCTGCAGAAACCAAATGGCATTTTCATCTGTCAGAGGAGATATGCACGAGCAGTACTAGCAAAATTCAAAATGGTGAGCTGTAATGCATTGAAGAACCTAATTGTTACGGGTACAAAGCTGACTAAAGATGAAGAAGGAACTAAAGTTGATGCCACTTTGTTCAAACAAATGGTTGGAAGTCTCATTTACTTAACCGTGACTCACCCCAATATACAGTATGCTGTAAGTCTTATCAGTAGATACATGTCAAAACCAACAATGTCACATTGGTTGGCAGCCAAAAGAGTTCTTCAATACCTAAAAGGAACAACTGAACTAGGCATTTTCTACAAGAAGGAAGAAGGAGGTGTAAAGCTCTCAACATACATAGAAAGTGACAAGAAGGGAGAAGGAGATGTAAAGCTTTTACCATACATAGATAACGAATATACTGGAGATCTTGATGATAGGAGGAGCACCTCTGGTTATGTGTTCAAAATCGGACATGGAGCTGTGTCATGGTCTTCAAAGAAGCAACCAGTAGTGACTCTGTCTACAACTGAGGCCAAATATATAGCAGTAATTTTTTGTGCATGTCAGTGCATATGGCTGAAGGAAATTTTGAAAACCATTGGAGTTGAGGACAATGAAGGTACTAAAATTCAATGTGATAACAGCTCTGCCATTCAATTGGCTAAAAATCCATTTTTCCATGGAGCAAGCAAGCATATTGATGTAAGGTTCTACTTTTTGAGAGATTTGGTGAATGATGGTGTTGTGAAGTTGAGATATTGCAATTCTCAAGATCAAATTGCAAACTTAATGACAAAACCACTGAAGCTTGAGCAGTTTGAAAAATTTCTTAGTCTTCTTGGAATGGTGAATGCATCAGAAGTAAGCTAATTGCAGATGTTTAGCTTAAGGGAGGGATTGTTAGTTTTAGTTTGTTATTTCTAATTTGGGCTTACTCTTTCTTTTTGGTCGTTGCAATTAGGCCTATTCTTTAGGAAAGTTAGAACTGCTTCCAGCTTCCTACGTTTTAGGCTTGTAATCTCTTTTTCTGTTTCTTCCCAGTTTGTGTAAAGGCTATAAATAGCCATTGCTTTGTTGATTTCAAATAAACTTTGTAGTGCTCATCAATCAGTTCTAAGCTTTCAGAGTTCTGATTTCAACACCTTTTAGCGTCACCGCCCATTGTTCGCACCCGATCAGCACCATCCAACATCTATCATTGACTTGTCGTCGGCACTGTCTATCTCTGCTGGATCCAAAGTCACTACATATCGATATTTCCCACTCCCTCTCTCTCGGTTTCTTTATTCTATTTTGATCTTTTTACCAATCTCTCCTTGGTTTTGTTTTTAGAGATCAAGTCTCAAGATGACCTGACACCAGAGATTCACTGTAGTTCGATCGGTACCGGAATAGTGGTGGAGCTCTCTTGAAAGTACGTGGTGCCATTTTTATTTCGTCCTTTTATATGTTGTGGCTTGAATCTAATGCTAATGAGTTGGTTATTATTATTACTATTATTTATTATTATAATTTTGCAGATTTGGGAGGTTTACCCCTAAACAAATGTTGAGAACTTTTTTTGAACTTATTTATGTCCTTACTACAGGTGAAGTATCATGATTATTGCAAATGATAAATTGTGTAGTTTAGATTTGCTTTTCAAGTAGACATACAATTTCAATTGGAAATATGTTGATTATATGCTTAATGTTCTAACTAATATTACTAGTAAATTTGTGTATTTGATGCTTATAATTTATTTTTTAGTTTATTATATTTCACAGTAGCTCCCTTCAATCCAAATTATATATTTTGTAATATATTTTTTTTTTAATTAAAAGACTTGCAATAAACCTATTACAACGGTTGTAAAATTTGATAGCAGACCATTACGTTAGACATATTTAAGTGTTGCAATATGTCAAATTTAACGGTTAAAAAAAAATGATATCTCATTATTACATTAAATAGAAATAACTGTTGCATTAGACCTATAGCAACATGATTATTGGCAACACTTTAATATTAGGTACGCCATATCTTTCATGTGCCAAACTAATAAAATTATAACAAATCATATTTTAATCAATAGAAAAATAATAATATACAATTAATTAATTATTTAGTGGTTGATTATTTAAATAAAGTTTTAGATCCTAAAATAAAAATTTTAGACACTCAAATACAAGCATTGAAATTTAATTTATAAACTTTGAATTTTAAAATTGATTCTATTGGCTACTTGTTTAGATTACATGGGTGAGACGTAATCTAAAGTTTTTGCCATGTTGGATTATAAGTGGTTCCTGGTCCAATAAATGACAACACTTGACAGTAGGACCCACAAAAAACTAAACCTTTCACCCATTTTCGGTCTCCTTAATCCTTCCTCATGCACTGATTTTTTCTTCTGCATATCGAAATCGAAGTTGTTCTCTTCTTATTCTTATGAATTTGAAGCAAAGTGAAGGGTTTTCTTTAAGATCGCTAGTAAATAAAACTAGAATAGAAAACAAAAATAAAATACTAACCTAGAATATTGAATTGCTAAATGAAAAAGATAGGAATCGAACAAGTTTCAGAAAGGCTTGTGTAAGCAACGAAAGGAGCAAGGCACAATATGGAAAAGGAAAAAGATGCCGCTATTTTAGTCAACTTTATTACTATAGAATCTTCCTGCGAAGAAAAAAAAAAAATGTGGGCAAATCAACTGTATTTTGAGGTTGCTGGCCTGGCAAGTTACTGTCCAGCGCAAGATACAGAGTTGCTTTTCTTTTAAGACAAGAATGTTATTAATTATTAACTCTAATTAAGTTGTGTCGTCTTTATTTAACTTTAATCTTTATAAAAGAGAAATCAAAGTCATAGAAGTTTGGAGAGGAGAGCATCGATTTGAATATGCAATATAAAAAATTTCAGTGCATGAAGAACGATTAAGGAGAAAAAAAAGGGGTGAAAGATTTAGTTTTAGGGATTTTACAATAACATATACAAAAATAAGGTGTATTTCGAAAAATACCTTTCAAAGAGAATTTTACAAAAATGCTTTCAAAACTTTTTAAAATTATAAAAATAAGTGCAAAATTTTTTAACAATTTCTTCTCTATTTTATCCACTTTTCTCTCTTATCTTTTATAATTTTAATCTAATTTCGCATTTATTTCACAATCTGATTATTTTTTTATCATGCGACTTTACAAAGTTTTTTTCGTTTTTTTTTCTCTTCAAAACGAGATCCATTTGTATATATTTTTCCCTTTTTTTTTTGCACTTTCAGTTTTTGTATAAATAGTATATAAATAATGTATAAAAATAGTCTATAGTAGAAAAAAATGTATAAACAACGTATGTGACAATAAAAATATATATAACAACAATAGAAAAAACTGTTAGACCTTGTTTATACATTGATTATACCATCTGATACTTTGATTATACCTTTTGATACGTTGATTATACTTTAGTTATACTTTTTGATACACTGATTATACCTTAGTTATACTTACTAATACACTGATTTTACCTTAGTTATACCTTCTTATACACTAATTATACTTTAGTTACACCTTATGGTGCATTAATTATACCTTATTTTTTATACATTGTTTAAGCATTGTAGTGTATAAATAATGTATAAGTAGTGTCTAAGTAGTGTATAACAATGTATAAGTAATGTATAACAGTGTATTTATAACTTTTATAAATACTATATGTTAGTTATATCTTGTGATACATTAATTATACTTTAGTTATACATTATTTATACCTTTGTAAAACTATTAGATCTTATTTATGCATTGTTTGTACCTTATTTTATACATTGTTTAAGCATTATAGCGTTAGTGTGTTCCCTAGTCCCTTTGAAAATGTAATCGGATTTTGATAATTAATAATAGGTTTTAATCTATTTCATTAATTTCTTGTGCAATTAATAGTTATAGAGTATCCATTAGTTAAGTCATACTCTTGTTTGTTTTGAGCTTCTCCTAATAAGTAGGACTGAGAGTAGGGTTAACACTTAACTATAAATATCCTTAATATGTTATATCATGGGAATGATACTAACTAAAAACTAGCATGGTCTTTGATTGTATGGTGGTGTCCTACCGGCCATTGGACATGGATTGTAAATCAAAGAGATGGGTACATTTTAGGTTACATGGTACTGGATCGATTCACTTAGAGTATTTCACTTGACACTTATAAGACAAGTGAATCTCTGGTAGCACTTATATTGGATCGTTAGACCTGATGTTGCAATGAACTTACGGACGATCTCACATACTTTGATATACGCCTAACGGGCTCATAACAGAGTGTTAAGGATGGGTATGATTGGGTATGCCAGTGAATACCTAAGGATCATGCGTAAGGTGAAGCGAAATGTCAATCTCTTAAATGAGATCATGATATCACTGGCTAATTGATGAGTGAGACTGAGAAGTGCTTGGTCGAGCCCAATACTTAATCTCTAGGTGATTAAGTGATTGATGTTCTTCAGTCTACTCGGTATCAAGAAATGTACTTGCTGCCACAAGGGATGACTTAGTCATGGTTCTAACAGTATAGAGATATTTAAGAGGCATGGGAAGTATAAGAAAAAGGCTACAAGGTATATATATCCAAAAGATATATTCACCTTAATTGGGGACTATAATGGTTTGCTAGAATCCACCTATAGTCTGTGGCCCAAAGGTTTGGGCCTATGGCCAACGTAAAGATGAACCTACCGGATTGCACTCATAAGGTCAAGATTGGATGTTTAGGACCTAAATATATATTAGTTATATATTTAATTAAAAGGAGCTATTATCATATTTATATTGATTTAATTATTGCATGGTGCAATAAATAAATTAGATAAAAGATGTCTGGTCAAAATTAGTTTTTGACATTTATGGGATTGGAATTGTATTCATGTTAAATTAACTATTGTATGGTACAATAAATAATTTAATTAGAATATAATTTGTCAAAATTGGATTTTGATATTATAGGGAATTATATTATATTTAGATTAATTAGTTTTACTGCATGGTGTAATAAATAAATTAAGGCTAAAATATAATTATCTTAAGATTGGATTTTAACATAAGTAATTGATTGTATTTATATCATCAGGTTAATGGAAATTTAATTGAATTGAAACTTTAAGTCAAAGTTTAATTACTTAAAACCCCAATTGACCTAGGGTAAAAATAAAACATTAATTCCTTAATTCCTAACCTAATATAGACTGCATCATTTCCCAGACTAGAAATTTCGGCCAGCACTAGTTCTCCCTAGGGTTCGGCTTTTGTGGCTCCTGGTCTAGCGCTAGCACGCTCATCCCATCACTTGAGACCTGCGTGTGTGAAGGCAGAGATTTCCTGCTTCGAAATTTGGTAGTGAAAGCTTCAAAAATCAAGGTAAGATTTAATTGCTTTTTGGTTGATTTCGTTTCTTTCTGATTTGAATGGGTTCCTGGATTGGATTTGAGTGCAAAACGATAGCTTCCGTTGCTAAAAATTTTGTTTTGCACTAAGAAAATTCCAACATATAGTGTATAAGCAATTTATAACAGTGTATAACCAATGTATAATAGTATATAAGAAGTGTATTATCGGGATTCTCTTGATGCAAAACAAAACTTTAAAACCACAGCATAAGCGATTTCGGTTTGCACTCGAATCCGTTCCGCGAACGAATCATTCAGATTATGGAAAGAACAAAGAAATAACAAGAATGAAGTATCAATTCCATAACTATATCATCCTCGCACCAATGAAATAGATAGAAAAGCTTGCTAATCCATGAAGCCTCTCCACTATCGTGCACACGGATGCCTCTTCGATGGAACGGTGTGCTAGCACAAGACAAAATCAAAGCTTGCCCCTTTCCCCTTGGTTGGCCAAACCCCTCTCTCAATATCAAGGCGGTGGCCGAAATTCTCCTCTCTTAGAGTTAGGGTTGGGAAAATGGTCCTTATATACTCCTTGCATATAAGTGGTCCAAATTAACTTAGGGTTTATATTTTAATCTATTTAATTGGCTTTAATTCAAATTAATTTGATTTCATTATAACCATATAATAAAATCATAATTAACTAATTATAATCCAATCATAATTAAATTGAATAACTCTCAATTTATTTAGTCCATGTCTTATAATTAAAATATTCCATATTGAAATCTTAAGATAATTTTTCAATCTATTTAAATTACTCCAAGTAATTATGTAATAGATCGAAGAAGAATTTTCCCATGAGTATATTATATTAATTTGACATTACCAAAAATTCCTTAAATAAAATTAACATGAAGCTCTACATAATACATATAACCAATATATATTAAGTCCGTGACAATTTCGTTTAGACAACTTTGTTTGTGATCCTATGGGTTCATCTTATGTTGGTAGTGGACTTAAAACCTTAAGGCCCACAAACTTCTAGTGGGTTCTAGCAAACCATAGCAGTTGTGAGAACAGATTTTTGTCCAACCTCTATGATGAAGCTTTTCAGTTATCCTTCATTTTGAGTTCACCTTCATTTTGAGTTCACCGAAAACACCAGACTAAGAAATGAAGACTAGGTTCTAACTCCTCTTGAAACGAACGAAAAACAGTCAGAATCGAAGAAGAGAAATTTCACTTTGAGAGTTAGACCATATGGCCTAAGTAAAAAGGGTTAAGTCATCGAAGAGAGTTGCTTGAAGTGGATGCATCTAGATTTTAATTTCGAGAGCAGAAGGGCCTTATGGCCCATCTCTAAAAGCTGAAAATCACAGAACCAATTGTCCCACTAGAGCTACTTATTGATCTTATGAGCTTGTACATGAAATGTTTCTTGTAAGAAACTCATCTTTTCAATTTCTGGGCCACTGATTTAAACTCGCACTAAGTAAACCGGGCCGTAGAAAAGATTGTGTTATATGGACCTGTACAGAAAAACCACACCAATGGTTTTATATAGCCGGTTCATATTAAGTTCGATTTTTATTACTTGGGTCAAATAAAATGCTTTTAAAACCTAAGCTTTTAGACTCAAATATCTTTTGCATAAAGGCCGAATATTTGTTAAGCCTAATATTTTTTTCATTAGTTTAAATCAACGATTATATTCTTCACTAATGTTTTATAAAACTAACTTGGCTTTCTAAGAATTTTCTTATGCAGATTACAACTTCATTATTTTTATGAGAAATTAGAAATCAAGAAATATTTTTCATGATTCCTAAAATCCGTAAAAATAAAATGAGCACATTTTGAGGGGGAGCAAATTTTAAAGGAATCATATTTTCAGGGGGAGCCATATCGATCTATATTTTATGAATACCTAAAGAAAAGTTCTTATATTGTCAACTTGTGCATTCAAGGACTATCACATACAAAGGGTTGTCATCATCAAAAAGGGGAGAATGTTGAATCGTGTTTTGATGATAACAACAAAATGAAAAGTTGACATATATGGAAAATAATTTTTACTTGAATATTGTTACAAATTTTTTTGTAATTAATTATTAAGCAAATAATGAGAAAATGAAGCTACATCACAACGAGGATTTATCAAGCTTGAACATCAGGAGGTCAATAAGTTCATTACATGTCAAATCTATCAAATGTATAATCATTTCCTTAGAAGCTAAAGAAAGCTTGAATGAAGGAAATGCTTAAGAGCTCCAACGGCTACTTTACAATCAGAAGGTGAAAGGAATGCTTTAAGAGCTAAGTACAACTGCCTTTACTCCTTTAGAGGCTGTAAGCAATGGATGGTGATATCAAAGCAACAACTATGTCCTTGTTTACAAGCTCCAACCAACGGCCACCTGTAAGCGCCAGAATTTTTCGGACTTAAAAAAAAATTATTGTCATGCCACGACTGTAATTACAGCTATGGTGTTGTATTAAAGTCGTACGACTGTAATACCGGAGAAGGTATAGCAGCCCATACATTGTGACATAAAAAATGGGAGATGATTGGAGAGCAATTAATGCTCCGGTTTTAGCAGCAAGTAAGGCAGAAAATAAGAGAGGGAAGAGAGGAAAAAGGGGGATTTTTTTGTCTCTGAGTTTTAACAAATTTAGAGAGAGGAATTGATAGAGAAAAGAGAGAAAAAGGAGAGAAAAAGAAAACCCAAAAACTCAAGCCATCTTTTTCTCCTCTTTTTCTTTTAATTCTTAAGTGTTTAAGTTTAAAATCTATTAGAAATCATAGGTTAATAACTGAACACTTTAAACTCAATCAATTTCGGACTTTAAACTCTCTAAATCCTTGACATTTTAGAGATTTTTGGACTTGGTTTAAGGAACCTTAACACAAGGAAAAAGAAGCAATTTGGAGGTGATTGGGGCATTTCCAGCGGTCATTCCTATGGTGGATTAGCGCCTCAAAGGTAGACATACTTCAAACCTTCATTTTCTTGCTTTTTCTGGGTGATTTGGTGCATAAAAGCTCAATTTTCAGGCTTGCTATTTCTGGAAATCAAGAACAGCCGTACGACTGTTCTTGTGGTGAAGAACAGTCGTACAAGTGTTCTTGAATTCCCGCGGCCTTTAGTTTTATTTGAATAAAATTTTGGCGAATTCCTGCAATTGGGGGAATTACAGTCATACGACTGTAGTGACAGTCGCATGACTGTAATCCTCGTCCAGGGGTAGAATTTCTAGTTTAATCCATAAAAAATTCATAAAAATCATAAGAATTCAGAAAAATCAGGAAATCATCAAAAATGAATTTTGTTGTGTGCATTCACGACCCTAGATTTAATATTCAGTATAATTGCATTTAGAACAATATAACAATAGAGACCCGATTCTCCCGAAAACCAACCCACCTCACATGTTAAATTAAAGTAAACTAGAAAATAAAATGTTTTAAAAATGATTTTCTCACAAAACCAAAATACATGGACATTTCAAAATGTTTTCCAGGTTTAATTGGGCCGACTAGCCGAGTCGACCCAGTTATCCACCAATTGCATGCTCCTAATTTCCAATTTCCCAATTCTATCTTGTTTGAGTCCTATTTGTGGTGTGCCGTAAATTGTGCTAACCGTCTATTTTGCAGCTTTTAGTTAGTTTTTATTTTTCATTTTTAATGTAATTAATAGCTTAACTCATGTATTTTAGGCGGTTATAAATTTTTAGATTCTCGTGCATTTTAGGCGTTTGTAAAGTGAGGTTGAGAGCTTTTATTTTTATTCAATTGGGTTGTAATAATTTAATTATTTATTGTTTTACTTTGTTTTATCTGTGTGTACGGTGCATGCTTTTATTTAATAAAAATGAACTTTAGAATTATAAAATACGATCTATGAACATTGACCAAATTTTATTTTGATTAGACATGAAATAGGGGACTTGTCCGGACCTAGATTTCTGGAAGGTGTAGCGGCCTTCGTCTGTTTCAGCTACACTGTAATTTCCCGGTTGAGTTGAGTTGGGTGGCGACTCCTACACATTCTATCGAGACTTAGGTCTCGTTTCTTTAATGAAATAATCTAATTTTCCAAAAATGAATTTTATTATAAAAACCCCATGCGAGGGAGGGTTTCTCGATCTCGAGGCTCCCTTCTGAAAGAGTCCGCGTTCCATCGAAAACGTCGTCCGCTCACAGTGGTAACTCCGCTGGGGACTTCTTACAAAAAGTTTTCTTAAAACTTTAAAGAATTTGACAAGCCCTGAAAAGTGTCTAATTAAAATAAGGTGGATGATTCTTGTATGGTATTTTATTTTGCATTCTTTAGTTAGACATTTTTGCATGAGGTTAAGTATCCCGTTTTTATCCCGATGAATTATTGAAGTGTCACCTATGTTCCTCTTGGTCTTAGGGGCACGGATACGAAACACCACCCATAGCCTCGTACGAACCCCTTCGTTTAGACCCTTGAGTGGGGAGAAGTGAGGAGTATATTTTGCTATGAGAGCCTTGATTTTAACCCGACTTGGACCGAACTCATATAGGTAACCTTAGTTGGATCACCTTAGGATACCAAAATAAATTGTGTGAATGTTATAAATTGCGCCTTCATCATCCCCGGTTGGTGATCAAAGAGAACCCCACCTAGGACTCGGTTAAAATTTTCAAAGACCGACCATGTTTGGAGAAATAAGGTTGGAATAATACGCTTCGTGTGCTATGTGTTTCTCGCCATCATGTGACATACCATCATCGCCATTTTCATAAACATGACATGCCATACACAAAACATTTGTGTGATATTAATTCACATCTTAATGCAGCCACTTGCATTTTATTTTCGTGTGTGAAAAAACATTAAATCATCCGTGTGCCATTCATACTAACCATTATTTTTGTAGCCATAACATTATATTTGTGTGTTAGCATTTTTACAAGGCATACACAACATCATTATGTATGTCATGCACCCCAACCACATTTTTGTGCAGCCATTTGCATTTTATGTGCCATAAGCATCCATATCATTTCATCTCATTTAAATTAGGGACATTCCAAGGATGCCCATCATAATCATTTCATAACGTATCGGGAGTTCCAAAAACTACCCGTGTTCTACCAATGCACCAGATTGCATTCGGCCATTCCATCAAACCATCTCATTCAATAGAGACCACAATGGTCCTAGGTGTATTTCTGTGTGACGATTTACACGAGAAATTTCATGACACTATTCTCATTTATCATAAATATCATGTGACACCGTGGTCCGTATCGGATCACTTCATGACATTATCACATCATTCAAAGTGCTCCCCGAGTGCTGGGTTAGAACACATATAAATACATTTCATAACATTACTAAATCATGAAAGGTGTTCCCCGAATGCCGAGCATCTGTCCGTGTCCATCGTTACCCGTAACTTTATTACAACATCTTTTAATATCATATGCTTCAAAAGCATAAGAACTCTGTTCGTGGGGCTGCCCCTATGCGACCATTTCATGTCATCTCATAGACCTACAAAGCGTCGAAACTCTATTCGTGTGTCGGCACACACGTGACCATTTCATAAGATTCACTAGGTGTCCTAAAGGCACCGAACCCTTGTCCCTGTGACTGTTCATATGTGATCTTTTTGCATAGCATTGGGTGTTCTCGGAATGTCAAGAAAAGAAAATAGAATAATAAGTAGAAATCATTCTTGTCATCATTTGACACACGACATCATTTCATTCATTCATCATAAGCACTTTCAGTGTCTCACTCTTCATATCACCATCCCATTCATTCATTATCCCTGACATTTCCCACGTGATGTAAAGCAGAATAAACTGGAGCAACCTTGGACAAGATCTCAGGCTTTGAGGGCTGTTGCGGATCAAAGAACAGTAGAATCAGAAAGTGAATCTGACTCCGGGGAAGAATCTGAGATGGCCAATCAAACACCAAGTCTTGCTGATGCCCTAAAGGATTTCCTGAGATCACAGGATTTCCGTGACATGCTAAAGGAGGAAATGTGAGCTGTTGTGAGAGAAGTTAGGGAAACTGGCGCTAGTGGGGCCGGAAAGGAGAAAGAGGCTGAATCATCCAAGTAGGATGGTGATACCTCAGTTAGTTTAGAGAAGCTACAAGAAATTGAGGCAGCTATGGAAAGAAAAATGAAGGCGAAGTATTCTGATCTAGATTAAGTTGTGGCCTAGCTGAAGAAAGGGGCCAGTTTCAGTTCTGAATCCAAGAAGGAGGTTAATGTGGATACCATGATCAGCAAAGGTGTCGAGACTTTTCCTATTGGCTTTCAAGTGCCAAAGGTTCCTTCTTACAAGGGAATGGGTTCACCAGAGGCCCATGTGAATCTCTATGCCTGGGTCATGCTGACAGCAGGCACCACTAAGCAACAGCTGATTAATCTTTTCCCAACTACACTTGAGGGAGAAGCATTGGGCTGGTACAATTCTTTGTCAAAGGAAGAGCAATCAGACTAGGAGGCACTATTGGCGGCCTTTATAAAATATTACAGCTTCAACACCAAAATTCAGGTGAAGCTGTATGATCTGGAACGAATCAAACAAAAGCCTAATGAGCCATTTGATGAATATTATCAACGATGGATGAACAAGATGATCCTTCTGAAAAACCGTCTTGATGAAGATGAATTGATACAGAAGCTGATTGATGGTAGTAGGGACATCTTCAAGAATAATATGAAGTTCCATCCATTTAGTGAGCTTAGTGAAGTATACAGTATGGCCTTGAAAATTGAGCGAGATGAGGAAGAGAAAGCAGCAAGCCGTAAAGGTGGCAGAAGTTCAGGGTATGGTTTTGGATACAGATCAACAGCTACAGCTAGGTCTGGTGGGGGCTCTAGTTCAGGTTCTGCACATAAAGGGGGGCAGTCTTCAGAGGTGAAGCAGGTCGAGGTTGCCGCGGTAACCTAGCAGCCAAGCAATTAGAGCAGGAATCCAGGAGGACAGGGTATATCCCTTTGGACTCTCCCGTTAGTCAAAATCTTTACGAAGTGCAGAAACGGAGGATTGTTGCAGTCCCTGAGGCCATTTGAAAAACCCACTGATGCGGACAAAGATAATTTCTGCACGTATCATGTTGTGACTGGCCACAGAGCCAATAATTGCTACAAGCTGAGGGATGCTATTCAGAAGTTAAATGATGAAGGGACATTGCAGGAGCCTTCTAAGCCCAGCATGAAGACTAACCCGTTGCCAGCATTCGAGAAGTGGGTTAACATGGTACACTTAGGATTGCCAGCTAATTTCATTTTTGCTCAAGTCCTTCAGGCGAATCCTGCTATCTAGTTTGTAGCAATTGGCGATGCTGAAGTAGAGTCAGAATGTGTGGAGCAGATAGAACAGAAAGGAATCAAGCCGGTGAGCTTAAATGATCTCGACTTGGAGGACGAATACAAGGAGTTTGGAGGGGATGAGATAGTTAAGCCTCCAGTTATTGAAAAGCTAAAAATTCAAGAAGTTTAGAATGCGAACCGGAGTGGTAGGGTTTATCGACCAGCGGCCCAAGTGAAAGATAAGGCTTTGATGATTGGATCGGGCAGTACATCGACACAAGAGAGAGTTAAGGAAGAAGATATGGTTATCTCTCAGTTGAAGAAAACCCCTGCCCAAGCTAGTTTGTGGCATCTGCTTTTCACCTCTAAGGAGCATAGGGCAGCCTTAGTAAAGAAGCTGTCAGAAATTGAAGTGTCCCCCATTGCATCGCCGGAGGCCATGTGTTGTTTGTTAGATAAGATCCATTATAGGTCTCCTGACATTATTTTCTCTGAAAAAGATCTACCAAGCAAGGGGAAAGCTCACAATAAGGCCCTCTACATTAGGGTCCATGTGATGGACAAAGTAATGCCATGTGTGATGGTGGACAACGGGTCGGCGTTGAACATATGTCCGCTGAAGATGCTGCCATGTTTGGGCATGAATGAAGATGCTCTAAAGAAGTCCTCTACTGTGATCAGAGCCTATGATGATTCTAAGAGGACTGTGATTGGGAACTTTGAAGCTGAAGTGGAAGTAGGACCGGTCAAGTCAACGGTCAACTTTACTGTGATTGACATTCCAGTTACATACTCATTACTACTGGGGAGATCGTGGTTCCATCCATTAGGAGTCCCCTCTACTTTGCATCAGAAAATAAAGTTCCTGATAAATGGGGAGATTGTGACTGTTGAGGCGGATGCCCAATCCATGATTGCTGCGGTAAATGAAGGAGTTGTACCATTTGGTGGATTTCAAGTCACCATGGTCAGGGAAGAGGAAGCCACAGATGCTCCAATGGTCATTTATGAATATTATATGTCAAAGTGGCTGTCCAGGTATTTGCACAAGCAGAATTTTATTCCGGGTATGGGACTTGGAATCAACCTACAAGGGGTGCCTGAGTTTAACATTGACTCGGGAAAGCCAAAGCAGTTCAGGCTAGGGTATACAGAGGAAACATCTGACCAAAAGAACCCGAGAAGGGGCAAGAACGTCAAGCTTATGATGAAACCATTCCTAAAGGCAAGTGAAAAGCTTTATAGTGGCCAGGCTGAACCAGTAAGGGTCGGGAACATTGAATACCCTGACTTTGAAATATTTTCTGATGTTGTAGACTTTAAGAAAAGCCGGGAAGAACCAATAGCCCTCGTGGTGGTGGAAGAGGTAGCTGCTAAGTCTGTTGTTCTACAAAGTGAGCCACCCGAAGTGATAGTAAAAGCAGTGGAAGTGCCCAAAGAGAAAGCCTGTGATGAAACTGTAGAAGTAATTTTAGGTACGTTGTCTGCCACCTTAAGCAAGGCATTTGGGAAGGCCAAAGAAGGGTTCGGTGAGGAGCTAATGGCCAAAGTAAACTTGAATTCTGTGGTTGCTGAGATAACTAAGATCATGAAAAAGGCTAAGGCATAGATGGCTGAACGTGAGGAGACCATTATTAAAGCTGAGAAAGAAGTCAAAGCAGCTGTAGATCCAGATGATGCTCTGAAGATGAAAGTGGAAGCTCAAGAAGTGCAAGGCCCTCCACCTATGGAGGATGAAAATGATTTTGTTGTATCTATTTCTTCCATTTTCAATGTGAATGATGTACTTTATGACAAGTTTAATACAATGAAATCTTAGTTTGCTTACTTGTGTGATGTTTATCCTGATAATTTTGTGCATGCATTTGAATCACCATCAAGCATACTTAGCATTCATGACAGTGCATTGCATGAAATCAACATAAGTACAGATGAAAACCCCAAAATGGTATTCATTTCACATGAGCTAAAACCCGAGGAAGAGAGAGAATTGAAAAAAATATTGCAAAAACATGTTAAAGCTTTCGCGTGGTCATACGAGGACATGCCGGGTGTAGACACACAGATAGCATTGCACAAAATCCCAACGGACCCTAAGTTCAAGCCAGTGAAGCATAAACTAAGAAGACTGAGTCCAGAGTGGGCTACATTGGTGAAAGAAGAAGTGGGCGAAGCAAATAGATGCCAAGTTCCTCGAAGTAGTGGAGTTTACAGAATGGCTAGCCAATATCGTCCTAGTACCTAAAAAGGATGGAAGGGTCAGAGTATGCGTCGACTACAGGGACCTGAATAAGGTATGCCGAAAAGGTAATTTCCCATTGCCTCACATCAATGTCCTGGTGAATAATGCAGCAAAAGCAGCAATGTATTCCTTTATGGATGGGTTTTTAGGGTACAACCATATCCTGATGGACGCAATTGACTAAGTGAAGATGTCATTCGTCACAGAGTGGGGTGTTGGAAATGCCCTAGTCCCGAGGCATTGGTCCTTGTATTTGTACTATACATTTATTGGATTTATGTGTTGTACTCATTTGTGTTATTAATAAAGGCATCAATTCATTTATTATATCTATCTTGTGCAATATATTAAATGAAGTATCCAATGGACATATCTATATCCATGATGACAAGTGTCAGGCACTTAGCAGTAAGACCATGGATAGGGTAAACGATGTGACCATAAATACATCCGTAGTCTGTTCCAGTCATGGGAATGAATGGAACAACAGACTATCATTAACCTGGTTGTATGGCAGTGTCTTACCGGTCATTGGACATGGAATGTCAACCAAGTTAATGGGTACATGCCTGGAAGCATGGTACTAGATAGATCCACTAAACGAGTAATCCACATGGTATGGTATCACAATGGATTCTCGTGTAGTACTTGTATGGATCCTTTGACCTGACCATATGATGTTGTTACATATGAAGTCGCATACTTAGGGGTACGCCTAAAGGGCCTGTAATAGGGTGCCAAGTATGGGTGCTTTCGGGTATGTCACTGAACATGGTAATACTATGGATATGCAGAAGGGATTTGTCACTCAGTAACCAACTGAGAAGATATCACCAGCCACTTGATGAATGTGACTGATAAGAGTGTGGCCACACCCAAACGAGTTGGAACTTGTTTGTGAGTATCAGTACATTCGAGATCAAGTTAATGTCTGAACACAAAAGAGGGTGATCAATCCATGCCTCTGTGTTGGACACCGATGTCAATGACATGGGATGTACAAGTTTAAACTACAGGATTATGATATCAGTTAGACTGCCATCTCCATCTTAATTGGGGGCTGCAGTGGCTTGCTAGAGCCCAACTGCAGTCTGCGGGCCAAAGGCCCGCTGCCAACATAAAGATGGGCCCACAGGATCGTACACATAGGACGATAGAATGCAGACTTAAGGAATCATATGTATACTTGGAGTATACACTATGGAGGGAGAAGTGTGTATATATTAATTATATTATAAAGATCAATTGGATTGGTCATAATAATAAAATTAATATATTCAATTGGCTCTTCATAATTAATTGGATTAATTATGAAATTATTTCCTAGGTGGAAATATTCATATGTATGGGTTTACATATGATTTTATTTTGTGTAGATTTAATTTTAATTTGATGGATTAAATTAATTGTCAAACTAATTTTAATTTAGATGTAAATAATATATTACTTGGAGTAATATATTAAATACATGGGTATATTAAAATGGGGCTTGAAATTAATTTAAACCAGAATAATTAAAATTAGACTGGGCCTAAATTAAAAACATGGAAGCCCGCACAGAATAGACAGGAGCCAAGATGGGTATGAATTCCCCTAAGGAATTCGGCCAACCCTAGGTATAAATACCTAGGGTTAGAAATTTCGGCCAACATAAGTGTAGAGCCTCCTAGCCAAAATTTTCTAGCCCTCTCCTCTCTATTGTTTCGTTTTTCCGATGCTAGCACGGGTTGCATTCGTTAAGCATTCGTGTACGTGAGAGTGGAGGGATTCTACATTGAATTCTGCAGTCACCATCCATCTCTAGAAAGAGATTTTTCTGGTAAGAAATTTAATCCCTTTCTATTTAATTTTAAGTTTTTCAATTTCCACTTCAATTGCTTCTGGGACTGGATTTGAGGAAATCACCGCGTTCTTCCGCTTTTATCGGGTGATTTCTGGTGACAAATCCCAACAGTGGTATCAGAGCGGGCTTTTGATCCATGGAAATTGATAAATTTGGTTGAATCCCGTTTTTGAAATTGGAGGTTTTTTATTGGGATTCATGGTATGGGTTTTATGATTTTTCCCATATGTTTTATACAATGAAAATTAATATTGCATATTGGTTTATGTATTTTAGTTTTGTTGTATGTTATTGGAATTCTTGGTGAATTGCTTTGGATGATGGATGGATATTTTTTTTTTATTTTAATTCTGTTTAAAAAAAAAAAAAAAATCTGCTTCCCGGGGTGCGGGGTTGTCGGCGGCGGAATCGGTGCCGGCGGCCGCCGCACGCGGCGGGAGGCGCGGCGGCAGCAGGGGGCAGCCGCTAGGCGGCTGTGCCGCTTCTGCTGCTAGGGCAACTCCGTTGCCCTAGCTGCAGCGGGCCGGACCCAGTTTTTGGATTTTGCGGGTTTTTGAGTCCGGGGCCCAGTTTTGAAATTTTAATTGGTTTTAAAATTCGTGTGTTTAAATTTATGTAATTTAAATGCGTATGGTTTCTTGGATGATTTAATTTCGTTCATGTGATATTAATTTTGGAAATTAATATGGTTAATGGAAATTGGTTCGGGTAATTTTGGCACAATTACTCGGACGGCTAAATTGGACCCATGGTTTCCCAATTCCAGTGGGAGCAGTTGGACTGCCTGGGCTGGAGGCCCAAAGCCCGTTAAGGGTTAGAACCATGGTGGGCCAAAAATTGGCGATTTCCTAATAATGGCTTAGACATAATTTAAATGGGCTTAAATCATGCATTATGACATGCTTTTGAATTGTATGTATTGGATGCATATGAATGGTTGAATGAATGTATGATTGGATGCTATTGGGCCTTTTACGAGATGGGTTGTATTTTTCTTTTTGGGTAAATACGGCCTGCGTGTCTTTTTTTTCTTTTTAATGTAATTTTATTTTATTTAAATTAAATATTATAAATTTGTAAAAGAAGAAGTCCATGGAGTGGTGAGCCCATATGGAGGTGTAAGCCCAAATTGGAGGTGCAAGCCCAGAAGGAGAAGATGGAGGCCCGCCTAATATCTGTTTCTAGTATAGGTTTACTAGAATAATATTAGGATGTAACATAGGCCCATAGCAGTCCATTTTAATTTTATTTAATCATGTTTTATATTCATTTGCATGTATGAATGTATGTTCCAATAGCTCATTCACCCGCTTTATGTATGTAAGCCGTTATAATTGAATCTAATAACCAAACGGAATTACTAAGTCGCTTAAAAGTGCTTCCCTCATTCAAAACCGAATCGAAGTGGGAATAGGCCAGCTGTAGACCATGCCCTCGCAGGATGCACTAGAGTATTGTCATTTTGTATTGGGTTAGAGTATGGGATACTCTAACACTTGGATGGAGGTTTTGACTTAGCGTGGGTAGTAGGATTCTCCTGGCCCTAAGCACAGATGGGTAAGTGCCTATAAGCCCATCAAACCGAGAGTCCCTAGGTTGGGATTGGACGGCGTTCCTACCTAAATAGTTAAGGTGTAGTTATACCAAACCCTCGTTTGGCTATATCTTAATGAAATATGGATCTCGGCCCATGAGCCCAACAACTCGGTTTAAATTAATAACTTGATTCATTATTAATTTTATATGGGAACAACGAAGCAAAGCCCTTTATTAACACTCTCAATGTTTTTCTGTGTAGAAACACCCAAATGGCAAACACAAATACCTTATCACTGCGATCCATTCTTGAAAAGGACAAGCTTTCCGGTCCTAACTTTTTAGACTGGTCTAGGAACTTGAGGATAGTTCTAAGATAGGAGTCAAAAGAGTATGTGCTGGAAAGGCCTGTGCCGGCTGCGCCTCAAGGACATAATCCACCGGCTGCCCAGCTGGAGGAATACGAGGCGCACGTCAAGGACAACCGGGATGTGACATGCCTTATGTTGGCTTGCATGGTCCCTGAACTGCAAAAACAGTTTATGGACCACCAAGCCTATGCTATGATAACAACTCTTAATGAGATGTTTCAAGAGCAAGCTTGTCAGGAAAGGTACCTGACCAATAAGGCATTCCACTCTTGTAAGATGGGGGCCGGGACATCTGTGAGTGCACACGTGTTCAAGATGAAGGGCTATTTGGATACTTTGGCCCGTCTCAGATCGCATATCTCTAAAGAGTTGGCGGTGGACACAATCCTCGCGTCCTTGCCGGATTCTTATGATCAGTTCATCCTTAACTATAACATGCAAGGGATGAACCGCACTGTCAGTGAGCTGCATAGGATGCTTAAGCTTACTGAGCAGTCGATCAAAAAGACTCCGCCGGTGCTGCTGGTTAACAAGGGGAACCCTCCTCTTGCTAAGGGTAAGGCCAAGGAAAAGGCCAAGGCCAAGGCCAAGGCCCAACCCAAGGCCCAGTAGAAGGCAGGTCCTGATGATGTCTGTTTCGGGTGTAGACAGGCGGGTCATTGGAAGAGATCGTGTCCCAGGCTGATGGGAGAGCAAAGAAGGGGCCAAGGTGCATCCTCTTCAGGTATTTGTGTTATAGATATTAACCTTACTGTTTCAACATCCTGGGTATTGGATACTGGATGTGGTTCTCACATTTGTTGCAATGTGCAGGGACTTAAGAACAGAAGGTTGCTGGGGTCGGGAGAGGTGGACTTGTCGGTCGGGAATGGAGCAAGGGTTGCTGCCATAGAGATCGGCGAATACCACCTAATGATGCCCAGTGGATTGGTTTTAATTTTAGAACAATGTTACTTTGTACCTGCTATGTGCAGGAATATTATCTCTGTATCAATGTTGGATATTTCTGGATTTAATTTCACTATTTTAAATGGTCGAATTTCTATATCTAGAGAGGGATTATTTTATGGAGATGCTCTATTAAATAATGGCCTGTATATCCTGGACTCAAATGAAACCAATCATATCTATAACATAAACACGAAAAGGGTTAAGCCTAACGAACTTAATCCTGTCTACCTATGGCATTATCGTCTTGGCCATATAAACGAGAAGCGCATAGCTAGGCTTCACAAAGCTGGAGTCCTAGGGTCATTTGACTTGGAGTCAATTGATACATGCGAATCATGTTTAAGAGGCAAGATGACAAAGGCATCTTTTAACAAGAAGGCTGAAATGGCCACTGGCTTATTAGACCTAATACATTCAGATGTATGTGGGCCTATGAGCGTAGCGACCAGAGGTGGGCATCTGTACTTCGTCATGTTCACGGATGATTTCAGCAGATATGGCTATGTCTATCTGATGAAACACAAGTCTGAGACCCTTGATAGGTTCAAGGAATTTCAGAACGAAGTACAGAACCAGCTAGGCAGGAATATCAAAACCCTTCGGTCGGACCGAGGCGGTGAGTATATGAGCCTAGAGTTTGACTCATACTTGAGAGAGCATGGAATAGTTCCACAGCTCACTCCTCCCGGAACACCACAATGGAATGGGGTGTCCGAACGGAGGAATAGGACCTTGTTGGACATGGTCCTCTCAATGATAAGTCAAGTATCTCTCCCAATTAGTTTCTGGGGACACGCCCTTGAGACAGCAGCTCTAATCTTAAACAATACTCCGACAAAGGCTGTGGAAAAGACCCCATATCAGATATGGACGGGCAAGGAGCCCAATGTGTCTTTCCTAAGGATTTGGGGATGCGAAGCACATGTCAAGAAATTGACTGGTGGCAAGCTGGAGCCCAAAACCGATAAATGCCTATTTGTGGGCTACCCTAGGGAAACCAAAGGGTATTACTTCTACAATCCCACCAAGAACAAGGTGTTCGTGGCAAGGAAGGGGGTCTTTCTGGAAAAGGAGTTCCTTTCTAAGAAAGATAGTGGAAGCAATGTTGAACTCAGGGAAGTTCAAGGTCCACAAGCTCTTGAAGAGGATAACTCGGAGGCCCAGGTGGGGCTTCCACAAGTGGAAGCACCGACCCAGGCCACACAAGAACCTAGAAGGTCTGGTAGGGATCGTCGGGAACCGGAGAGGCATGGTTTCCTCATCACCGATGATCAAACTCTTCTCATCTGGGATGAAGAAGAACCAAAAAGCTACTAGGAGGCTATGGCTAGCCCACAGTCTGCAAATTGGCGTAAAGCCATGGAGGCAGAAATGCAATCTATGTACGATAATCAAGTTTGGAACTTGGTTGATCCACCTCCGGGTGCTAAGGTAATAGGTTGCAAGTGGTGCTATAAGCTGAAAGCCGATAATACCTTCAAGGGGCGTCTGGTTGCGAAAGGTTTCAGACAAGTCCATGGAATAGACTATGATGAAACTTTCTCACCAGTAGCCATGCTCAAGTCCATCAAGATACTGCTAGCCATAGCCGCATGGTATGACTATGAGGTATGGCAGATGGATGTCAAAACCGCTTTCCTTAATGGGAAGCTAATCGAGGATGTGTACATGACATAACCTGAGGGTTTTGTTGATCCTAAGTATCCGGGAAGGGTATGCAAATTTCAAAGGTCCATTTATGGACTGAAGCAAGCATCCCGTAGTTGGAATCTAAGATTCAATGAGGCTATAAAGGAATATGGCTTCATACAGAATCTGGATGAGCCTTGTGTGTATAAGAGGACTAGTGGGAGCACTGTCACATTTTTGGTACTTTATGTAGACGACATCCTACTCATTGGAAGCGACATACCTACACTGCAAGGGGTAAAGCAGTGGCTGAGTAAGTGCTTCGCAATGAAGGACTTGGGCGAAGCTGAGATGATCCTAGGGATCAGGATCTATAGGGATAGATCAAATCGGCTTCTGGGCCTAAGTCAGGCTTCGTACATTGACAAAGTTCTGAAAAGATTCAGCATGGACCGGGTTGCCAATGGGCCATGGGCTGAAACTTAGTAAGAAGAACTGTCCTAAAACAAGGGAGGACAGGGAGAACATGAAATTGGTTCCATATGCTTCGGTTATTGGATCAATCATGTACTCTATGTTATGTACGAGACCTGATGTCGCCTTTGCACTGAGTATGACGAGCCGATACCAGCAGGATCCCGGGGAGGATCACTGGAAAGCTGTCAAGGCAATCCTCAAGTACCTTAACCGGACTAAGGATAGCTTCTTGGTGTATGGTGGTCAGGAAGTGCTATCAGTTACTGGGTATACTGATGCGAGCTTCTAGACAGACCAGGATGAGTACCAATCACAGTCAGGGTATGTATTCTTGCTGAATAGTGGTGCTGTAAGCTGGAGGAGCTCAAAGCAGCCAACCATAGTGGACTCTACAACAGAAGCTAAGTACATCGCTGCGTGTGATGCAGCTAAGGAAGCTGTGTGGATGAAGAAGTTTATCACTGAGTTGGGAGTAGTGCCAACTATCTAAGACCCAGTCGATATCTTCTGTGACAACAATGGGGCCGTCGCACAAGCTAAGGAGCCCCGGTCACACAAGAACACAAAGCACGTGCTCAGAAAGTTTCACCTCATACGAGAAATCGCGGAGAGAGGTGACATTGCATTGCACAGAGTGGACACCGAGGATAATGTCGCAGATCCATTGACCAAGGCGCTGGCCCAGCCCAAGCACGAGGGTCATACTAGATCTATAGGGATTAGGCCCATGCCTAGTTGGAACTAGTGCAAGTGGGAGATTGTTGGAAATGCCCTAGTCCCGAGGCATTGGTCCTTGTATTTGTACTATACATTTATTGGATTTATGTGTTGTACTCATTTGTGTTATTAATAAAGGCATCAATTCATTTATTATATCTATCTTGTGCAATATATTAAATGAAGTATCCAATGGACATATCTATATCCATGACGACAAGTGTCATGCACTTAGCAGTAAGACCATGGATAGGGTAAACGATGTGACCATAAATACATCCGTAGTCTGTTCCAGTCATGGGAATGAATGGAACAACAGACTATCATTAACCTGGTTGTATGGCGGTGTCTTACCGGTCATTGGAAATGGAATGTCAACCAAGTTAATGGGTACATGCCTGGAAGCATGGTACTAGATAGATCCACTAAACGAGTAATCCACATGGTATGGTATCACAATGGATTCTCGTGTAGTACTTGTATGGATCCTTTGACCTGACCATATGATGGTGTTACATGTGAAGTCGCATACTTAGGGGTACGCCTAAAGGGCCTGTAATAGGGTGCCAAGTATGGGTGCTTTCGGGTATGTCACTGAACATGGTAATACTATGGATATGCAGAAGGGATTTGTCACTCAGTAACCAACTGAGAAGATATCATCGACCACTTGATGAATGTGACTGATAAGAGTGTGGCCACACCCAAACGAGTTGGAACTTGTTTGTGAGCATGAGTACATTCGGGATCAAGTTAATGTCTGGACACAAAAGAGGGTGATCAATCCATGCCTCTGTGTTGGACACCGATATCAATGACATGGGATGTACAAGTTTAAACTACAGGGTTATGATATCAGTTAGGCTGCCATTTCCATCTTAATTGGGGGCTGCAGTGGCTTGCTAGAGCCCAACTGTAGTCTGCGGGCCAAAGGCCCGCTGCCAACATAAAGATGGGCCCACGGGATCGTACACATAGAACGATAGAATGCAGACTTAAGGAATCACATGTATACTTGGAGTATACACTATGGAGGGAGAAGTGTGTATATATGAATTATATTATAAAGATCAATTGGATTGGTCATAATAATAAAATTAATATATTCAATTGGCTCTTCATAATTAATTGGATTAATTATGATATTATTTCCTAGGTGGAAATATTCATATGTATGGGTTTACATATGATTTTATTTTGTGTAGATTTAATTTTAATTTGATGGATTAAATTAATTGTCAAACTAATTTTAATTTAGATGTAAATAATATATTACTTGGAGTAATATATTAAATACATGGGTATATTAAAATTGGGTTTGAAATTAATTTAAACCAGAATAATTAAAATTAGACTGGGCCTAAATTAAAAACATGGAAGCCCGCACAGAATAGACAGGAGCCAAGATGGGCCTGAATTCCCCTAAGGAATTCGGCCAACCCTAGGTATAAATACCTAGGGTTAGAAATTTCGGCCAACATAAGTGTAGAGCCTCCTAGCCGAAATTTTCTAGCCCTCTCCTCTCTATTGTTTCGTTTTTCCGACGCTAGCACGGGTTGCATTCGTTAAGCGTTCGTGTACATGAGAGTGGAGGGATTCTACATTGAATTCTGCAGTCACCATCCATCTCTAGAAAGACATTTTTCTGGTAAGAAATTTAATCCCTTTCTATTTAATTTTAAGTTTTTCAATTTCCACTTCAATTGCTCCTGGGACTGGATTTGAGGAAATCACCGCGTTCTTCCGCTTTTATCGGGTGATTTCTGGTGACAAATCCCAACATGGGGAACCTTCTGCTACAGCGTAATGCCATTCAGATTGAAGAACGATGGAGCCACTTACCAAAGGTCTGTTACAACTTTGCTGCATGATATGATCCACAAAAAAGTCAAAGTGTATGTCGATGATATGCTTGTTAAATCAATGACCCGGGATGAGCACCCTGCTATCCTGGATAGATTTCTTACACGTATCAGAGAGTACAACTTGCGGCTTAACCCGAAGAAGTGCATATTCGGAGTCACATCAGGGAAGCTGCTGGGTCATGTAGTTAGCCAGAGGGGAATAGAAATGGATCCAGATAAAATCAAAGCTATTCAAGATATGCCAGATCCAAAAACAGAGAAGGAAGTCCACTCATTCTTAGGCTCCTTACAATACGTCAGTCGCTTCATAGCACGGTTGACTTCCACTTGTGAGCCGATTTTCAAGCTGTTAAAGAAAGATCAGCCGATTGTGTGGGATGATAGATGCCAACTGGCATTTGAGAAAGTTAAGGCTTATCTGGTAAATCCGCCATTTTTGAGTCCTCCAATTCCAGGGAAGTCTTTGATCTTGTACCTGGCTATTGAAGATTCCCTATAGGGGCAATGTTGGCGCAAAAACAAGATGACAGAAAGGAGTATCCCATTTACTACCTGACCAAGAAGCTGCTGGAGTACGAAACCAAGTATACATTGGTGGAGAAGACTTGTGTGGCAATGATCTGGTTATCCAAGAAGCTACGCCATTATTTTCAGTCATACAAAGTACAAGTTGTGGCCAAAGTAGACCCAATGAAGTATCTGTATGAAGCACCGGTGTTAGTTGGGAAATTACCTAGGTGGCTGTTACTCTTATCAGAATTCAACATTGAATACATCACTAAGAAGACCATTAAAGGGTGAGCCTGTTGGAGATTGTGCCCTAAGGCCAATATTGGATTATGTAATTTGACTTCTAAGATTAATCTAGTGTAGATTAATATTATCATTTATGTTTGTATGTTAGCATTTATGATAAGTATCCATGAATAAATCGTGTTATTCTAAATATCCCTAGTCGATTGTTATTATGGGAATAATAACAAACTAAGACTAGTGTGAGTGATAATGGATATTCATAAGATGAATATAGTGTATACAGATACAGATTATACTCACGGGTAATATGTTAGAGAACATGTTACTGGAGACCCACTATGAGATCAAGTTCATGGTCATGTGTCACAACTGATCTTGATTATAGTAGTGTCATTAGCTGATTCCTTTGACCTGAGGTCACCATTGATTCCGAGATGAACTCATGTTGTGCTTTGACGCAGTCAAACGCTGCTTGTAACAGAGTAGTTATAAAGGCTGTGATTGGGTACAATATGACTCATGCTTTGGGATGTGAGTGACAGATATGGGATTTTGTCCTTCTCTATCAAGAGAGCGATATCACTGGGCCCCTCGATAAGTAAGACTGTTAAATGCATGGCCGTGCTCAAATAATTGATAGAGTATCAATTGATTTGTCTAAACAGTTTACTTTGAGATCGAGAAAGCATATGATTAATTATATAAGATTGACAAGTATACCATGTCTTATGATTAATCATGATATCAAAGAGACAAAAGGGAATATGACATTCTATAAATAGGTATTGGATCATTCCAATCATATTAATTGGGTAGTCGTAAAGGCTTGCTAGAGTCCGCTTATGACTTATAAGGATATTATGGTAATTTCCTTATTGCCAATTGATATGAACCTATGGGGTCACACACAAAGAGCAAAATGAAGTTCATCTTTTCGGGTATAAATTATTATTGGATAATAATTTATGAATGAGAAAGAGAATGAATATATATATAATGATATATATATTTATATATGTGTATAAATATTAATATGATTAATATTGCATAAAGTATGCTACATATTATAATTCAGTTATATAGAGATATAATTAATTATAATATCAAATATACATATGTGTATGATGGAAAATGGAATTGATTTAATATTAATTGAGAATTAATATTAAATTGTGTGGGTTAATTTATAATTATAACTAATAAGGGTATTAAGTTATAATTATAATTAAGTTTAAAGGATATATAAAAGGAAGTTTTATAACCTAAAAACCCTAACCCTAGTCATTTTAACAAAAGATGCAGATTTTCTGCAGCCTCTAAGGGGGCCAGCCGAAATCTCCCCTTCTCCATCTCCCAAGGTTTTCGAAACTTTGGCCTTCTCTCGTTCGAAGAATCGTTCTTCAATCCCGGCGCTAGCACGCGGTGAATGAATTGCTCCGTGTGGATCAACCGTAGAGGGAAGCTACTTTGGTTCCTAATTGATTCAAAACCTACAAAGAATTAAGATAATTTTTTAACCCTCCTTCCAATTCAATGCAATGTATATGGGTCCTTGGTGGGGATTAATCCGTTTTTCTTTCCGCTGCGTATTTATTTTGGCGATTAATTACCTACAGAGCCGTAGCAGAATTTCTAGCAAATCAGCCGCTGGAATCAGATTACATAAAGAATTTGGAGTTCCCGGATGAACAGGTGGCCATGGTAGAAGTAAAGAGATGGGTTATGTGCTTCGATGGTGCTATGAATAGGAAAGGTGCTAGAATTGGAGTACACATAGCAACACCGGACGGTGAAGTCATTCCTGTATCGAAGAGATTGGATTTTCCTATTACCAACAACGGAGCAGAGTATGAAGCATGCTTGTTCGGGATGGAAGCTTTGTTGACACTGGGGGAAAATGACATCTTGATCATTGGAGATTCACTTTTAGTGATTAGGCAAGCTCAAGGTGAATGGGAGCTGAAAGAAGAAGCCTTACGGCCCTACTTGGAGCTGCTACAGTACAGAAAAGAGTTATTTGGCTAATGTGAATTCAGACGTGCCCCCAGGGATGAGAACAAGATGGCTGATGCGCTAGCAACACTGTCATCCATATGGGAAAATCCAGAAGAAACTCAAGTGCAACCACTGGTAATAGCAACTTCTAGACAACCCTACTTTGAAGTGCACGAAGTGATGGAGTTGACAACTAAAGAGAAGCCATGGTTCTTTGACATCTACCAGTATGTGAAGGAGGGAAAATACCCAGAGGGAGCTAGTACTGCTGATAAGATGTCATTAAGAAGATTGGCCAGTCAGGTTAGAATCTTTGAGGATCAACTGTATAAAAGAACAACAAATGGAGTTATTTTGAGATGCTTGATAGAACAGGAGGTAGAAACAGTGATGCAGCAGGTACATGCAGGCTCCTGCGGGCCACATACGAATGGGCTTGCCATGGCTAGGAAGATAACAAGACATGGGTATTTCTAGATGACTGTGCAGGCTGATTGTATAAGGAAAGTTAAAAGATGTCATAAGTGTCAGATCTATGCTGATATCAGTCATTTTCCGCCACTTGAATTACAGAATCTAGCATCCCCTTGGCCGTTTTCAGCATGAGGGATAGATATGATTGGTGAAATTCATCCTGCAGTATCCAATGGGCACAGATTCATAGTGGTTGCTGTTGACTACTTTTCAAAATAGGTGGAGGCAGAATCCTTCACTAGTGTAATAGCCAAGCAGATGGTTAAGTTCATCTAGAAGAACATCTTTGCCTGATACGGGATTCCCCATCATATAGTGACGGACAACGGTGTGTAATTCCAAGGGGCAATAGCTGAGCTGCTTACAGAACATGGCATTGAGCACTATAAGTCTTCTCCATATAGACCCCAAGCTAACGGTGCAGTGGAGGCAGTTAATAAGGCCATAAAGAAGATCTTATAAAAAATGGTAACCACCTATAGAGATTGGGCTGACAAACTGCCGTATGCTATTTGGGGTTACAGAACCAGTGTTAGAAGACCAATAGGGGAAACTCCATATACCTTGGTGTATGGTATGGAAGCAGTGCTACCAGTAGAAATCAAGCTCAAGTCACTCAGAGTCGCCTTGAAAACTCAGTAACTAGAGACTGAATGGGCTCAAGCTAGATACGAGTAGTTGGCAGCGCTAGATGAAAAACGGCTGAAAGCACTGGATCATTTGCAAATGTACCAACCCAGAATGGCTCGGGCTTATAACTGAAATGTCAAGTGCCCCAGGTGGCAGCTGAAAGCGGGGGACTTGGTTCTAAAACAATTAATGCCCTTAAATGTTGATGTTTGGAGGAAGTTCAGACCCAACTGGGAATGACTTTATGTTGTGAAGAAAGTATTATCGAAAGAGGGTATCAGCATCATGGACATGGATGGAAATGAGTTCACAAATCCTATCAATCAAGACCATTTAAAGCTTTATCATGTGTAAAAAAAAAGTCTGCTAGGCTGAAAACTCAAAAGAGCGGTCTAGGCAAAAGTTAAGACACGAGAGAAAATGATTAGTTGGAAAATCTAAAAGGACAACTGGTGGCGGATTCTAGCTCTGTGTGGAACGTATACCATTTTGGGAATTAATCCTTTCAGATGTACTCATTTTGATTTTATCAATAAAGTGAAATGTTTTTTTAAATATATTTGCATGGTTATGTCAAATACATAAACAAAGTTATCTTGTATAAACATCCATTTAAGGAAAGCGCTTTGCATTTAACTGGTAAAACATATCACGTTATTTAACAATGAAAATGTACTAAATACATATAGTCTGAAGTCCTTCATCATCCTCTAAATCTAATTCATCTTTCTGAAGAGCAATAGTGATTGTCTAAGAACTTGCCTTTTCAATCGGTCTTTGTTACAAAAAAAAAGCTCACTAGGGTGAAAACCGAAAAGGCACCTCAGGTAATAGTTAGAGCAGCTCGCTGGGCTGAAAACCCACATTGGGTAACCCAGGCAAAATTTAGAGCATTTCCAGATTCATAAATCACAGGGGCGAAAAGCAAAGTCTCTCCATCATCTCCCCAACAGGATTCTCCACATCACTCCCCAGTGGAACATTTACGAGGGACACTACGATCTTTTCCCCAGCAGTTGTCATGCATCCCCATCAGTCATCTTATTTCCCCAGCAGCCCTCATATATCTTCAACAAGGAGAAGCTTCGTGCAAAGAGCGTCTTCCACCAGCCAGGGACAAAACATACCTTCCCTAGCAGAAAGATGGAGCATTCATATTGAACAAACAATAAGAAATGCATCATTTAGGATCCATGTGCATATGCATCATCATGCATACATACACGACATACACAGAGCATTCATCCCCAGTTAGTCTTCGTTCTTGATCGAAGGGGCAAAAATTTTTGTTCAAAATCTCTCGATCAAGGAATGAAGACTCGCTACTTCAAATGTAGGAATTCGTCATTGCTATCTCAGACAAAGATTAATCCCCAGCAGATCTGCCTCGGGTAACATAGACCCGGTATCGGCCCAGATCGGCTTCATTCCACTTCCTCAGCAGATCCCCCTTGGGTAACATAGACCCGGTATCGGCCTAGATTGGCTTCATTTCACATCCCCATCAATCTTGCCTCGGGTAAACTAGACCCAGTATCGGCTTATTTCATCTCCAGGATTGCCTCGGCTAACTTAGACCCGGTATCGGCTTATTTCACCATCAACTTTGCCTTAGGTAACCTAGACCTGGTATCGGCTTATTCCATCAACTTCGCCTCGGGTAACCTAGACCCAGTATCGGCTTATTCCATCTCCAACCTCGCCTCAGGTAACCTAGACCTGGTATCGGCTTATTTCATCTTCAACCTCGCCTTGGGTAACCTAGACCCGGTTTTGGCTTATGTCAGGTTCATCATTTCAGCAGATCCACCTCGGATATATGTAGATTCGGTATCAGCCCAAATCAGCTGTGTTTTCTTTCCTGTATTTGCAGCGCTTTAATCCGCGTTCTTAAATTCATCATCTCAGGTATTTTAGACCTAGAGTCGGGTGTCGAATTTGATCACGCAAGGGGTAGCTGTAAGCGCCGGAATTTTTCGGACTTAAAGAAAAAAGAAAAAAATTAATTTTGTGCCATGACTGTAATTACAGTCGTGGTGTTGTATTACAGTCGTACGACTGTAATACCGGAGCAGGTACAGCAGCCCATATCTTGTGACATAAAGAATGGGGCTCTGGTTTTAGCAGCAAGTAAGGCAGAAAATAAGAGAGGGAAGAGAGGAAAAAGGGGGATTTTTTTTGGTCACTGAGTTTTAACAAATTTAGAGAGAGGAATTGATAGAGAAAAGAGAGAAAAAGGAGAGAAAAAGAAAAACCAAAAACTCAAGCCATCTTTTTCTCCTCTTTTTCTTTTAATTCTTAAGTGTTTAAGTTTAAAATCTATTAGAAATCACAGGTTAATAACTGAACACTTTAAACTCAATCAATTTTCGACTTTAAACTCTCTAAATCCTTAACATTTTGGAGATTTTTGGACTTGGTTTTGGGAACCTTAACACAAGGAAAAAGAAGCAATTTGTAGGTGATTGCAACGTTTCCAGCAGTCATTCCTACGTTGGATCAGCGCCACAAAGGTAGAAATACTTTAAACCTTCATTTTCTTACTTTTTCTGGGTGATTTGTTGTGTTTTGGTGCATAAAAACTCAATTTTCGGGCTTGCTGTTTCTGGAAATCAAGAACAGCCGTACGACTGTTCTTGTGGTGAAGAACAGTCGTACGACTGTAATTACGGTTGTACGAGTGTTCTTGAATTCCTGTGGCCTTTAGTTTTATTTGAATAAAATTTTGGCGAATTCCTGTAATTGGGGGAATTACAGTCGCACGACTGTAATCCTCGTCCAGGGGCAGAATTTCTAGTTTAATCCATAAAAAAATTCATAAAAATCATTAAAATTAAGAAAAATCAGGAAGTCATCAAAAATGAATTTTGTTGTGTGCGTTCACGACCCTAGATTTAATTTTCAGTATAATTGCATTTAGAACAACATAACAACGGAGACCCAATTCTCCCGAAAACCGACCCACCTCACATGCTAAATTAAAGTATACCGGTAAATAAAATGTTTTCAAAATGATTTTCTCACAAAACCAAAATACAGGGACGTTTCAAAATGTTTTTCCGGTCTAATCGGGCCGGCTAGCCTAGTCGACCCGGTTATCCCCAATTGCATGCTCCCAATTTCCAATTTCCCAATTCTGTCCTGTTTTAGTCCTATTTGTGGTGTGCCGTAAATTGTGCTAACCGTCTGTTTTGCAGCTTTTAGTTAGTTTTTATTTTTCATTTTTAATATAATTAATAGCTTAACTCGTGTATTTTAGGGGGTTGTAAGTTTTTAGATTCTCATGTATTTTAGGCGTTTGTAAAGTGAGGTTGAGAGCTTTTCTTTTTATTCAATTGGGTTGTAATAATTTAATTATTTATTGTGTTACTTTATTTTATCTGTTTGTACGCTACATGCTTTTATTTAATAAAAATGAACTTTAGAATTAAAAAATACCATCTATGAACATTGACCAAATTTTATTTTGATTAGACATAAAATAGGAGACTTGTCCGGACCTAGATTTCTGGAAGGTGTAGCGGCATTCGTTCGGTTCAGCTACATGGTAATTTCCCGGTTGAGCTGAGCCAGGTGGCAACTCCTACACATTCTATCGAGACTTAGGTCTCGGTTCTTTTATGAAATAATCTAATTTTCCAAAAATGAATTTTATTATAAAAACCCATGCGAGGGAGGGTTGCCCGATCTCGAGGCTCCCTTCTAAGAGAGTCCGCGTTCCCTCGAAAACATCGTTTGCTCACACTACCTTCTTCTGCAGAAGCTACAATGGCTAGTTTACCTTCAGGACCTCAAAGCAACTACCTGTTGGGATTCGTCATTGGAAAATAACGTGGCGCAGTGGAAAATACACCGTTTAAAATTTCCTAGAATCCACCTATCGTGTCCAATTACCATTGATTAGAATAAAACCAAATAAGAATCAAGAGAGATTAACTCACCGGATTCGTCTCCTCTAGAGACTGCTGCAGAATCGTTTCTTGAAACTGTGATCTCCAAAGTCCGATGCACGACCAACTATTGAGCAGGAACCGGTGCTAGCCGAAGACGCGAAGGAATGGAGGTTTAATGCTGGGATTTTCGGCTGTTTTGGAGCTGCAATTGGTGGCTGAAATTTTCAGCAATTAATTAGAGTTGAATTAGGTTTTTATTCCTTAAGTGTGCCCTTTTATAGACACCTTGTCTAATTGGGTTCTAATTAGGTTAATTAAACCCAAGCCCACTAGGATTATAATTACATAAATAAACTTTAATTAAAAAGTATATACTATGTAATTTAATTCCATTTGGCTAAATTTAATTACCCCTAAATAAAATTAAATCACACTTAAGTTAATACAATACATGTATTTAATTTTCCTACTTAGGAAAATTATTTAATTAATCGTTTACTTTATGTAATTCAATTAATTGATAAATTAATTAATTACATTATGTAAACTTATTAATTAAATTAAATTCAACCCAATGTCAATTAATTACCTTGACACCGAATGTCAACTAATTAATTAACGCATTCCTTCCAATGTACATTACATGTACAATTTCTATAAGTTCCAGCTCAGTTGATCTATGTGCACGATCCTATGGGTCTGTCTTTATGTTGGCAGTAGGCCCAAGGCCCACAGACTGTAAGTGGGTTCTAGCAAACCATTACAGCCCCCAATTAAGACAGAGATGCAGCAGTCGTTAGAAGACACTCACCCGGTAGTAATCTCATAGTGTCCTTTGCCTAACGATATCGATATGAATAAACAAGAGGCATGGTGTCTTTCATCCTTTTCTGTTGTTTATTATATTTCTTGATCTTGAGTTGACTGATTAATCAAATAAGCAACCAACTTATTTGGGTATGGCCATACACTTATCAGTCCCACTCATCAAGTGGCCAATGATATCATCTCGGTGTCACCCGAGTGGCAATTCCATCACTTCATCATCAATATCAACATGTTCACCGGTCCACCTAATCATACCCGTATTTAGCATCCTTTTACAGACCTGTTAGGCGTATGTCAAAGTGAACCGGATTCCACATTGATATTATAATGAAATCTGGTCTGAGGACAAAAGAGACCTACTCAAGAAAGACCTATGACGTAACAACCATGTGGCTTTCTTATACGGATCGATCCAGTCCCATGTCAACAACATGTACCTATATTCATGACTGACTGTACAAGTACTATGGCTAGTTAAGAACTACCATACAGTCATCGAATATACAAGTCTGTGGTTCTATTCGTTCCCACGATTAGAACAGACCTGGGATAGGTTTTATGATTATCAATTAATGGATACTCTACTCATATTATAGCACAAGATATAAATGAAATAGATTAATTGCCTTTATTAATGTGACACAAATAATGTATTTATACATGACTCTTAATGTATAATACAAAATACAAGAATCCAATGCCCTAAGAACTAGGGCACACCAACAATCTCCCACTTGCACTAGTTCCAAGTGGGCATTGCCCTAATTCCTATAGATCTGGTATGACCGTCGTGCTGTGTCTGCAACAGCACTTTGGTCAATGGATCAGCGACATTATTCTTGGTGTCAACCCTCTGCAATGATATGTCACCTATGTTCATGATCTCCCGAATGAGGTGAAACTTTCTGAGTACATGTTTGGATCTCTTGTGTGACTGGGGCACCTTAGCTTGTGCGATGGTCCCGTTGTTGTCACAAAAACATCAACTGGGTCTAGGATAGTGGGCACTACTCCCAACTCAGTTATGACTTTCTTGATCCAATTGGCTTTCTTTGAGCTTTGCACGCAGCTATGTACTCAGCTTCCATTGTAGAGTCAGCAATGGTGGCCTGCTTTGAGGACCTCCAACTAATGGCACCGCCATTCAGGAGAGAAACATAACCAGCCTGTGACTGGTTCTCATCCTCATCGGTCTCAAAGCTTGCATCAGTGTAACCTGACACTACCAGCTCATCTTGACCTCTATACACTAAGAAAGCATCCTTAGTACGGTTAAGGTACTTCAAGATTGCCTTGACTGCCTTCCAGTGTTCCTCACCACGGTCCGACTGGTACCGGCTAGCCATACTTAGTGCAAACACGACATTAGGCCTCGTACATAACTGGAGTACATGATAGATCCAATAGCAGATGCGTAAGGGATCTTTTCTATGTTCTCCCGGTACTTCTTTGTTTTAGGACCATCTTTCTTACTCAGCTTTAACCCATGGCGCATAGGCAAGAATCCTTTCTTTGCCTTGTCCATGCTGAATCCTTTTAGAACCTTGTCAATGTACGTGGCCTGACTTAGGCCTAGAAGCCGATTGGATCTATCTCTGTAGATCCTGATCCCTAAGATCGTCTCAGCTTCGCCTAAGTCCTTCATTGCGAAGCACCTACTCAACCACTGCTTAACCCCTTGCAGTGTTGATATGTCACTTCCAATGATAAGGATGTCATCAACATACAGCACTAGGATGGTGGAAACGCTCCCACTAACCATCTTATACACACAGTGCCTTTAACTTGAAACACCACTTGCAACCTATCACCTTAGCACCCAGAGGTGGATCCACCAAGTTCCATACTTGGTTATCGTGCATAGATTGCATCTCAGCCTCCATGGCTTTACGCCATTGATCTGAGTGTGGGCTTTCAACAGCCTCCTGATAGGTCTTGGGCTCCTCTTGGTCAACAACCATGAGGTCCCCATCATCAGTCACGAGAAAGCCGTACCTCTCTGGCTGATGACATGTCCTACCAGACCTTCTAAGGTCCTGTGCAACCGTTTCTGGTTTCTCAATTTCTTGAGTAGTCAGATTGGTTCCCAAAGCATCCTCAGCAGTAGCTGCAGGAGTTTGTGAGTCTTGAACTTCTGAAAGTTCAACATTACTCCCACTGTCTCTCTTGGAAAGGAATTCCTTCTCCAAGAAGACTGCATTTCTGGCTATGAAAACTTTGTTTTTGGCCGGATCGTAGAAGTAATAACCCTTAGTTTCCTTAGGGTAACCCACAAACTGGCACTTGACAGATTTGGACTCGAGTTTGCCACTTGTCAATTTCTTAACATGTGCATCACAACCCCAAATCTTCAAGAAGGAAACATTGGGCTTTCGGCCTTTCCATAGTTCATATGGTGTTCCCTCAACTGCCTTGCTTGGTGTATTATTAAGAATGTAAGCAGCTGTCTCTAAAGCATATCCCCAAAAGGAGACAGGGAGTATAGCATGACTCATCATCGAGCGGTCCATGTCAAGTAAGGTCCTATTCCTCCTTTCTGACACTCCATTCCACTGGGGTGTACCAGGAGGAGTGAGTTGGGATATGATCCCACACTCTCTTAAAAACGAGTCAAAATCTTGGCTCAAATATTCACCCCCTCGGTCAGACCGAAGTGCTTTTATTTTCTTGCCAAGTTGGTTTTCTACTTCATTCTTAAAGTCCTTGAACCTTTGGAGAGTCTCAGACTTATGCTTCATCAGATACACGTAACCGTATCTGCTGAAGTCATCCGTGAAGGTGACGAAGTACAGAAAACCAGATCTAGCACTAGTGCTCATTGGGCCACATACATCGGAATGTATTAGCACCAATAGCTCTGAGGCCCTTTCAGCAGTCTTGCTAAAAGGCGCCTTTGTCATCTTGCCTCTCAAACAAGATTCGCCTGTGTCATAAGGCTGGATGTCTAATGACCCTAGCACTCCACTAGAGTGAAGCCTAGCTATGCGCTTCTCATTTATATGGCCAAGTCGACAATGCCAGATGTAAGTAGGATTAATTTCATTTTGTTTAATCCTTTTAGTATTTATGTTATAGATTGAACTTTCACGTTTTAGATCAAGGATATATAAGCCATTTTCAAGAAATGCTGTTCCATAAATAATATTGCCACATTGCATAGAAATTCTACCATGTCCAATATTAAATACAAAACCAGAAATATCCAACAAAGAAACGGAAATAATATTCCTGCGCATCGCAGGTACAAAAATAACAGTTTCTTAGTTCCAAAACAAGTCCACTAGGCATCTCCAAGAAATAATCTCCGATCTCCATGGCCTGAACCCGAGCACCATTTCCGACTCGAAGATCTACTTCTCCAGATCCTAATAATCTCCTATTTCTTAGACCCTGCACATTTGAACAAATGTGAGATCCACATCCAGTGTCCAAGACCCAAGATGTAGAAATAGCCAGATTAATCTCAACAACATAAATACCTGAAGCAGCAGTTTTGCCCTTCAGTTGCTCCCTTAGCTTTAGACATGAGCTCTTCCAGTGCCCCTTCTCATGACACTCATGGCAAACATCGTCAGGAGAGGCAACCCTTGCTTTAGGTTGGGCCACCACCTTTTTGCCCTTAGCCTTGGCCTTTTGGGCCTTAGCCTTGGCCCTAGATTTGGCCTTTCCCTTAGCAATGGGCGTATTGCCCTTGTTCACCAGCAATACTTCAGGAGTCTTCTTAAGAGACTGCTCAGCAAGCTTGAGCATGCCATGCAGCTCAACAACCGATTTATCCAACCCTTGCATATGGTAATTCATGATAACCTGGTTGTAAGACTCAGGAAGTGACCCGAGAATAATGTCTGTTGCCAAGTCCTGCGGAACTGGCGAGCCGAGGCGGGCAAGTGTATCAATATACCCCTTCAACTTTAGCACATGAGTGCTAACAGAAGTCCCAGCTGCCATTGCAGTCGTGCAAAGTGCCTTAGTTGTCAGGTAACGTTCCTGACGAGCCTGATCTTGGAACATCTTTTTAAGCTGATCCATCATCTCATAAGCATGCTCGTCCATGAATTGCTTCTGAAGATCAGAAGCCATGGTACCCAGCATGAGGCATGAGACATCTCGGTCATCCCTCACATACCGATCGTACTGCTCCACCATCGCCGTGGTGATGCCTCGACCTGCAGGAGGGCCAGCTAGTAAAGGAGCATTCAGTACATACTCCTTAGACTCTTGTCTAAGAACTATTTGTAAGTTCCTAGCCCAGTCCAGGAAGTTAGTCCCCAAAAGCTTCTCTTCTCCAAGAGTGACCTAAGTGAGAGTGAGTTGTTGTTTGTTGCAGCCATTTAAATTGCTTAACTGAAATGGGATTATCTACATGGAAGAAATCATTGCTTGAGTTAGAAATAAAGGACTTTTAAGCCAATTCAAATTAATAATCCGATTTTAATTTGTTTGTTGGTGTTGTTTATTGGCTGACTTGACCAAGATCCACAACTTATCAATGACTGGCCGAACTAGGGCTCGCTAACCAACCATTGAGCCGTTTGGTAGGACAACCTATCCAATCCTTCCACGAAGGACTCTTGGTTTGATGGGCTTATTGACACTTTACCCATCTGTGCTTAGGGCCCGCTCTGAGCTAATGCTACCCATGTTAAGTCAAACCACCATTCACATGTTAACCATACCAAGTATCTTAACCCTCGACGGCCCACCAAATACTACAATATACACAGCTAGGGCATGGCGCACATTGCAGCATCAATGGGAGGAAGAGGTGTAAATGTGGGAAGCACTTTTAAGCGACTCAATATTTTAATTTCCGGATTATAATTAAGTGATACGGCTTAGCATGCATAAACGCGGGTAATAATTTGGTGATCCATACATCCATATTATATGACAAATGCAATAGCATACTTAATTTAAAATAAATGAGATCCTATGGGCCTTTAATTACAACCTAATGAAAAACTAGATATCCTATCTAATTCTTCATGGGCCGGACTGCAATCCTTCTTGGGCTCCCACCATGGGCTTGCTCCATTTGGGCCTTTCTCCATACTTGATGCAATTACAATAATTTTGTAAAATAAAATCTATTGTAAAATTACATCAAAATAAAAAATGGCACGCAGGCCATATTTCCCAAAATTAAATTACAACCGATAATAATTTAGGGCCCATAGAACTCAACATAACATTTCAAACAAAGTACCTGTCGTGCACATACATACCAATATGATGCATGATCATGGCATTCCAAATTATAAATATAAATGTTAAGCCGAGTTACTTAGGGTGAAATCGCCAATTTTAACAAATGTGACTAAGGCCCATAAAGGCCCAATGGATAACATCTATAAATGCAAAATTAACAATTTTTGCTCCCACTTGAATTTGGGTTGTCACAAATTTAATATTTAGCTCTCCCAATTTTAACCGGTGTCACGGTTTATTGGGCCAATTTCACAAAGTCCATATTCAATTTAATATGCAAACAATTAAATTAAATATGCATGCCAACAGAATAAATAATTTAAACACAAATTAATTTTAAAAAAATTTAATTTAATTTGTATTAGGGTCCGGGATAAAAAAAATACCCGCAAAATCCAAAACCGGACCCAAAACCCGCGCACGGCGCTGGTGTCCCGGCGGGGCAGCAGCAGGCTGCAGCAGCAGCCAGCTGCATGCTGCGGCAGCAGCAGCTGCTGCCGCTGGATGGAATCGCAATTTGCGATTCCATCCAACCCAAAACCCCTTTTTGTGTTTTTTTAAATCATAAAAAAAAATCCATCAAAAATTAAATAATCAATAAAACAATAATTTTTAAGATGGAAACCAATTGGGGAAAATAATCAAAAACCCCAATCCAAAAATTCTAGGGTTTATCAAAACCAAAACCAATTGAATAAAAACCCTAAAATAACAAACTTGAAACCCATTCTTTCTTCAAGAACGCTTTCAAGAACAAATTCCAATCAATCTAATGGACAAAACCTAGGCTCTGATACCACTGTTGGGATTCGTCATTGGAAAATAACGTGGCGCAGTGGAAAATACACCGTTTAAAATTTCCTAGAATCCACCTATCGTGTCCAATTACCATTGATTAGAATAAAACGAAATAAGAATCAAGAGAGATTAACTCACCGGATTCGTCTCCTCTAGAGACTGCTGCAAAATCGTTTCTTGAAACTGTGATCTCCAAAGTCCGGTGCACGACCAACTATTGAGCAGGAACCGGTGCTAGCCGAATACGCGAAGGAATGGAGGTTTAATGCTGGGATTTTCGGCTGTTTTGGGGCTGCAATTGGTGGCTAAAATTTCCAGCAATTAATTAGAGTTGAATTAGGTTTTTATTCCTTAAGTGTGCCCTTTTATAGACACCTTGTCTAATTGGGTTCTAATTAGGTTAATTAAACCCAAGCCCACTAGGATTATAATTACATAAATAAACTTTAATTAAAAAGTATATATTATGTAATTTAATTCCATTTGGCTAAATTTAATTACCCCTAAATAAAATTAAATCACACTTAAGTTAATACAATACATGTATTTAATTTTCCTACTTAGGAAAATTATTTAATTAATCGTTTACTTTATGTAATTCAATTAATTGATAAATTAATTAATTACATTATGTAAACTTATTAATTAAATTAAATTCAACCCAATGTCAATTAATTACCTTGACACCGAATGTCAACTAATTAATTAACGCATTCCTTCCAATGTACATTACATGTACAATTTCTATAAGTTCCAGCTCAGTTGATCTATGTGCACGATCCTATGGGTCTGTCTTTATGTTGGCAGTAGGCCTAAGGCCCACAGACTGTAAGTGGGTTCTAGCAAACCATTACAGCCCCCAATTAAGACAGAGATGCAGCAGTCTTTAGAAGACACTCACCCGGTAGTAATCTCATAGTGTCCTTTGCCTAACGATATCGATATGAATAAACAAGAGGCATGGTGTCTGTCATCCTCTTCTGTTGTTTATTATATTTCTTGATCTTGAGTTGACTGATTAATCAAATAAGCAACCAACTTATTTGGGTATGGCCATACACTTATCAGTCCCACTCATCAAGTGGCCAATGATATCATCTCGGTGTCACCCGAGTGGCAATTCCATCACTTCATCATCAATATCAACATGTTCACCGGTCCACCCAATCACACCCGTATTTAGCATCCTTTTATAGACCTGTTAGGCGTATGTCAAAGTGAACCGGATTCCACATTGATATTATAATGAAATCTGGTCTGAGGACAAAAGAGACCTACTCAAGAAAGACCTATGACGTAACAACCATGTGGCTTTCTTGTGCGGATCGATCCAGTCCCATGTCAACGACATGTACCTATATTCATGACTGACTATACAAGTACTATGGCTAGTTAAGAACTACCATACAGTCATCGAATATACAAGTCTGTGGTTCTATTCGTTCCCACGATTAGAACAGACCTGGGATAGGTTTTATGATTATCAATCAATGGATACTCTACTCATATTATAGCACAAGATATAAATGAAATAGATTAATTGCCTTTATTAATGTGACACAAATAATGTATTCATACATGACTCTTAATGTATAATACAAAATACAAGAATCCAATGCCCTAAGAACTAGGGCACACCAACACTACCATATTACCTTCAAGAGCTACATGCAACAACAACTATTTCTCTTAGGAGCTACAATGGTCATAATTTCTTTATGAGGTGCAATGGTCATACTTCCTTTGTGAGCTCAAGACAACAGGCATATCACCTTCTGATGGGTTTCTTCAAAGCCTATATAAAGAGAAGAATTGAAATTGTTGAAGTATGGAAGACTTAGCATATATTTCACACATTGGGAGCAATTTATTAAGTCTTCCTACAAAATCCTTCAAGCATTCAAAGAGAGAAAAGCTTCATTGTTGTTCATTCAAATATTCTACTACTTGGATTTTGTATTTCACACAAGGGATTTGTGTGAGGGGGTTTACTTTGTTGATAGTGTGATCAACAAAGATTGTATAAAGTTTGGTATTTGAGCTTTAAAAATACCGAGATAAGTTTGGTGCTTGAGCTTTGAAAAAGCATCGATATGAGTTTGGTATTTGAGCTTTGAAAAATACTGGGATAAGTTTTGTGCTTCAGCTTTAAAAAGCACTAGAAGAGTTTGTTCCCTGAGCTCGGAAAAGTAAAGGTAGAGGTTTGATACTGAGCCTGTAAAAGTATTGAGTGTGCTACTAGAACTCGTAAAAAGTAACATAGGCTTGTTTCTTGCTCGTAAAGGAAACATTAGCGGAAAATTTCAAGCGAATGGCTTGGAGACTGGACATATACTAGTTGGGTCGAACCAGGATAAATTTCAATGTCTTCATTGCTCTATCCCTACTCTCTTTATATTTACTGCTATTTAAGTTCTTGCAATTTAAGTTTATAGCTTTTTATTTGAAGACATTTTTATTTTTAGTCAAGCAAATTTATATTCACAAGTTTTACTTTTTTTTATTAATTCCTCATTTTTGTAAAACTTGTGTTTAGCAAAAGAAAATTGATTTTCTCCAAAAAGAATATTTAAAAGAGTTTACCAAATTTTTTATTATATAGTACTATTCATCCCCCCTCTAGTACTGTAGTTAGCCTATTTAGGACCGTCAATTGTTATCAGAGCTTGTCTCTAAATAGAAGGAGTAAAATCCTTAGAGTGATCCTATAATGTCTAGTACTTCGAACAGGCAAAATGTTTTTATGTCTAAGGGATGTTCCATCAACAAGCCTCCTTTATTCAATGGAGAAAATTATAGTTTTTGGAAAAATAGACTGAGAATATTTTTACAATCTTCGGATATATAGGTTTGGAGAATTGTCAATGAAGGACCTAGTATTCCTACAAAAATTGTTGATGGAAAATCAGTCCCTAAAGAAGAAAATGAATATGAAATTGCTGACTGGAATAAAGAAGCTTTAAACTCTAAAGATATTAATTTATTGCAATGTGTGGTGGAGCCCGCACGGACTCACAAACAAAGGCAGTGTACCTCGTCGTTCAAGTAATAAAATCTGGCCTAAAGTCCAGGTATCGATCCCACAAGGAATTTAAACCCCGATAATCACTAAATTACTAAGAGTCTTTACGTGTCTAAGCGGAACTAAATTTAAGTTTGATTTTATTAACAACTATATTGGTCTACTCCTAGTTGATCTATCCCAGCTTACTTTGCTCTTGAATTTGGAATATCAATTGGCGGTTTTACCGACCTATGAAGACTGATGGGGATGGCTTAATTAATCAACTACAAAAGACGAAGTTAACTCAACAATTAACCCTCAATTATATTCCTCCAATTAAATCAACCTAGCGTATCTAGATCTTTTAGGTCCTTAGCCGGTTTTCCTTGTTTAGAGGCGGTCTAATTCTTAAAGCTCAGAAAATAGGGACACGTATGTTCCACAGTGTCGTCAATACTAATGGTTGCCTAGGTGTCAATCTAGGTAATGCCACAAATATGAACTTAATAGATTAAGATCTTATGAGACTAGATTATCACTAAAGGGATTGCATAAAGAAAAGGAATAAAGATTGAAATTAACTTGCATTCAACTGTATTAATCAAGAAAGATGTAACAGATTCAATGTTTTCAACCAAACAAAATCGATTGCGGAATCAAAAGCTAGCTAAATCGAATTACAAAAGACAAAAAGAAAAACTTATGCCCTTCTTGATCCAATTAACCGGATGCCGACGGTGTGAAGATGCTTGGAGGTGTACCTCTATTAACGAACCCGAGCCGAAACTAAGAACGTTGCAAAAGGGGAAGGTTCAATGCAAAGCAATCTACCAATCGATGGTTCCAAGATTCAAAGAAAACAAAAAGGTCAAGCTAAACCCTAGCTACAAGTTTTTGCTCTACCTCTACAAGTTGGGAAAAAGATCCTCTCAAACAAAGAAAATAACCTATTTATCCGGCTAGGTTAAAACCACAGAAAAGAAAAGCTGAAATTAGGGCAACAGCAGATTTTCGGGCCTCGGCACGCCGTGCTGGTGGAGTTGGCACGCCGTGCTATGCAGAGTTGGGATCGGCACGCCACGCTGATTGGAATGGCACGCCGTCGTGCTGCTTCTCTGGAACTCTTGGCACGCTGGTTGGCTTGGCACGCCGTGCTGCCATTGTGGCACGCCGTGCCATTCTGATTTTCAGCACTTCAAGCCCTTCTTTGCCGCCGCTGCTCCAACTTCCGATCCGGGTCCTAATGCCTGTCCAAAACAAACACAAAGGGACATAACCGCACCACAACCACGGACCATAAAACACGAAAAAACACGAGGAATACTAAAAATATAAGAAATCAAACCAAAACATAAAAATCACAAAATACGAAAAAAAACAATCAAACATTCACATAAATGATTCTAAAAACTACCACTCAAACCACGAAATTGGCTAAAAGATAAGGTCGAAACCGACCTTATCAACCACCCCACACTTAAAGTCTTGCTTGTCCTCAAGCAAACAAAACATCTCCAACTCCCGAAAACAATGAAGCAAAATTAAAGATCAAATAATCGATATTTAAAAAATCACAAACCACAACCTCAATTTTATCCACAAATCAAGCATACTCAATCAATAAGGCTGTCACAAAGAATTTAACATTTAACCCCAATCTCATGCACACAAAGCAACTCAATTAACTATCAGAATATGATTTGCATCACTAAAATAGTACACTCCTAAGTCACTTCCCAATCAATCACATAGATAAAGATCAATAGGACTTTAGAATTCACACAATTTTCTTGGGGAGGAAAACAAAATTATCACGATGCATTGATCGATTCCATTTGATTGACTTTATAACTTTCGACCTTACTTGAGATGTCACTTAGCTTTTCCGAACAGATAACAAAGATGGAGCAAACACAATGCACCCGACTTACTCAACTAAGCACATTCAATCAAGTGGCTACTAGCACTATTCATAACTTCACCTTGTAAGTGAAGCCAGCGGAATAAATTTCCATTTTTCATTCTTGACTTTTTGTCAATGTTCATTAAGTACAGATAATTAGTTTCCCTTACCCCAAGGTTAATCAAAATAAAACACACAATTTGCCTATTTCATCTCTTTACTCATGCTCAATCAAAAAGAAGCTTCTTAGAGAGTATATGTCTAAAAGTGATGCATCTCAACCCCGAAGTCTATATTATTCCAAAGGTGACAATCAAATGGGGCCTCATGTTGCATTCAATGTAAACATCCCTATTAACAAGCATACTTAACCTAGAAAGATGCAAAATAAGAGGTTATGTGGTTATGGTTTTTTTTTTTTTTTTTTTTTTTTGAAAGTAAAACATTGCTTATGAGGAGTTGGATCATTAAGTTGCAAGTGACAAACAAAAAAAAACAAATATTATCAAACCAAAAACAACCAGAAATAACTCCACACAAAACATGCAAAAACTAAGATAAGCATACAAAACAAACAACAAATAGTGCAATGTAAAAAGAAATAAAAGAGGGAGAGAAAATCCCTTGACCCACCCCACACTTAAATTGCACTTACTTCCAAAAGTGCAAAGGAAGAAAGAGCAAAATAAAGCGGGAAAGGAAAAGGGTTACCTCACATATCGGGGCCGGGAGGAGGCGGCGGCGGATACGGCCAACCTTGATCAGCACAAAAACGAGTGGCAAACGCCTCGATATTGGCCATCCGCTGCCCAAGCATAACCTGATGGACGGTTAAGTTTTCCAGTTGTTCAACGATGCCATCTAACCGTCCTTCAACCCACGCCATAAAATCCACGCCGACCGAGACATTTTCCGCATCCTCCTCGGCGGCCTCTGCTTCCTCATAAGCTTCCTCCTCCTCGACCTCCATGGGAGCCTTTCCTTTACGCGAACCTCCTGCGCTTGAGGTACCTGCAGCCGTCACATTCGGGGCACAAGACAAAATGCCCTTCGAAAGCTTCTTGGGAAGAATGCTATCGAGGTGCCTATAACAAGTATTAGAATGAAAGAAACAGGCAATACAAGTGACGATGTGCCCTAACCCTAGTTCAGACTTGGACCTATTGTGGTGAAGGTAGAGGGCCTCCATGACAAAAAAACCCAAGTGCACCTTAACATTATTGTGCACATGCCACAAGAGTAACAGCTCAAAGGCATTGACCCGATTACTTTCAGTTTTCCCAGAAAAATTAAAGCATACAAACTTATGCAGCAGTTGCAAAATGGGGTCCTGGATTTGGGAAGTCTTGGCAAACCGGGGTTTGTATACCCCAGTGCCTATCAAACGCCAAAATTGCTTGGCATCCATATCTTCGGGCCATGTATAACTAGTTCCTTCTATGCCTATGCAATCCCGAAGACCATCAATGTCTAGGGAGTGTGCAACCCCAAAGAGTCGAAAGGTGATGCTCCTAAGGCCTGTATTAGGGTCAGTCTTGAAACTCAATGTGGAGTAGAACTCGAGGTTCAACTCCCTAAAAACAGGTACGCTAGTTTTTACAAACGAATACCAACCTATACTATGCAGTTTAGCACATAAAGCATCAGACCGGTATTGCACACTCAAAAATCCCCAATCGAAGATTCGGTAGGGGGTGCTTTCAAGAGGAAATAAAGTTTTATAACGCTTACCTTCCTCGTCCGAGAGCAGAGGAAAAGGACACTTATACTTAGTTGAAAGGCTCGTCAAAGGAGCCATTTGCGGCTCGGAAGGAAGGTTGGCGCGTGGCTCCGATTCCGGTGACGGATCCAAAGGCGGTCGGGAAGAACCATGTCTCTTAGCGGGAACAGATTTTCTCTTCATTCTACAATTGCACATCCAAAAAAAAAACAAAACTCAACAACAAAAGAAAGCAAACCCACAGACAACCTAAGTGCAGAAATTCAATTCACTAAAAGAAAACATAACAAAAGAAAGACCCTATTAAGCAAGTAACCAAGCAAAAATCAAAACTAGAAAAAGAAGAACAAAGTTTAGATTCATACCTTGGTGTAGGGAAAATGAAGCACAAACAGAAATCTAGGTCAAAAGGGGAGTGGAGGAGAAGGGGAAAGGAGAGAAAAATTGAGAAGGGAAGAGGAATAAGAGGGAGAGAGAGAAAGTGAGGGGGAGGTTTAGAGAGAGAAGTGATGAGAGAGAGAGAGAGAGAGAGAAAAATCAGAGAGAGAGAGATAGATGAAGAAGAGAAAGAGGATGAATAGGGGCGTGAAGAAGAGAAGGGGGAAAAAGGGGGTTTAAATAGAGTGGCGCAGTTTTCGACCTAGAAATTCAAATTTAAACGCTCGGCACGCCGTGCTAAGAATTCAGCACGGCGTGCTGAGCAGAGCAACGAAAACATACCTGGAAACAGAACGCCCGCACGCCGGCGTGCCGATTTGGCACGGCGTGCCGATGTGCTCTCCTTAATGCCTCTTTGAAACAGAATGTCGGCACGCCGGCGTGCCGATTTGGCACGGCGTGCAGATTTCGCTTGCACGCGATTTTGAAACAGAAGCGTGGCACGATGGCGTGCCGCTTTAGCACGCCACGTGCTGATCAGATTGCACATTGGCACGGCGTGCTGAATTGCGGCACGGCGTGCTGCACTGAATTCTGCCAATCCTTGCCTTGTTCCACACTTTGATCATGACTCTTGGCTAACTTGCTTAATACCCTATTCCTACACACAAAAACACACAAAAACATAATAATACAAACACAATTAATGTACAAGTGAGGCACACGTACCTCATTGCTATGTTTATAGTCGGAATAGCTCGACTTTCTCGCTTCTCTTGTGTTCATGGGTCTCTCAAGAGCATCACTTGCCTTTGCTCTTGTGCCCCTGTGAAATATTTCTTGAGGCGATGACCATTTACCTTTTGGATGCCCTCCGGAGTAAGTATCTCAATCATGCCCGAAGGGTAGACTTTGTGAATGGTAAACGGTCCTGTCCAACGACTCTTCAATTTTCCGGGAAAAAACCTCAACCTTGAGTTGTACAAGAGTACCACTTCTCCCTCCTCGAAGCTCTTTTCCTGGATCCTTTGATCGTGCCACCTCTTGGTCTTTTCTTTATAAATTTTGGCGTTCTCGTAGGCCGAGAGGCGTAATTCTTCAAGTTCGAAGAGTTGACGAAGCCGGAGCTCTCCCGCTGCTTTCATATCAAAGTTCAAGAATTTTAAGGCCCAAAACGCCTTGTGCTCTAGCTCAACGGGAAGATGGCATGCTTTTCCAAACACAAGACGGTATGGTGACATTCCTATTGGTGTTTTGAATGCCGTCCGGTAAGCCCAAAGTGCATCGTTAAGCTTTAAACTCCAATCTTTCCTCGACATGCTGACCGTCTTTTCAAGGATTCTTTTCAGTTCCCTATTCGACACTTCCACTTGTCCGCTCGTTTGAGGGTGGTAAGGTGTGGCTACTTTGTGGGTAACGCCATATTTCTGCAAAAGGGAATCAAACTGCTTGTTACAAAAATGGGAGCCCCCATCACTAATGATAGCTCTAGGGGTCCCGAAACGAGTCAATATATTGCTTTTTAAGAACTTGATTACCACTTTTGCATCGTTCGTAGGCAATGCTACTGCTTCTACCCATTTTGACACGTATTCGACCGCCACCAAAATGAACTGATTCCCATTAGAGTTTGGGAATGGTCCCATGAAATCGATCCCCCATACGTCGAAGAGCTCACACACTAGAATTCCTTGTTGGAGCATCTCATTTTTTTGTGAAATATTTCCGGTCCTTTGGCACGCATCACAAGCTCGAACATAAGCCTCCACATCACTTCTCATTGTTGGCCAAAAGAATCCACAAGACAGAATTTTCCCCATGGTTCTATCCGGTCCAAAATGTCCTCCCGCCTCTCTATCATGGCACATTCAGATGATTGAGGTAACTTCCTCAAAAGGTACACATCTTCGAATAATACCATCTGCACACGACTTAAACAAGAAAGGATCATCCCAAAAGTAGTTTTTAGCATCATGAAAAAATTTTACCTTTTGGTTTCGTGTGAGATCAGGTGGAATGATGTTACCAACTTTATAGTTTGCAATATCGGCAAACCATGGTATGGAAGTAACCGCAAGGAGTTGTTCATCCGGGAATGCATCTTGGATCTCCGGTTCTTGCTTACTTTCACCTTCTTGCGGCAGCCTTGACAAGTGATCAGCTACCACATTTTCTACTCCCTTCTTATCTCGGATTTCGATATCGAACTCTTGCAGCAGTAAGATCCATCTTATAAGATGAGGTTTTGCATCCTGTTTAGACATTAAATACTTGAGTGCAGCATGGTCAGTAAACACGATTACTTTTGACAAAACCAAATAGGACCGGAATTTATCAAAGGCAAACACAATAGCTAGTAATTCCTTCTCCGTTACAGAATAGTTCATTTGAGCATCATTCAACGTTCTACTAGCATAATAAATTGGGCGGAGGATTTTATCCACCCGCTGACCTAAGCATGCACCTACTGCACCATCGGATGCATCACACATAAGTTCGAAGGGAAGAGTCCAATTAGGGCCGATCATTATAGGTGCTTCAATCAATTTCTGTTTTAACAATTCAAAAGCATGCAAACATTTATCAGAGAATTCAAAAGAAACATCTTTTTGGAGTAACTCGGTTAGTGGTTTGGAGATTTTAGAAAAATCTTTTATAAATCTCCTATAAAATCCGGCATGGCCGAGAAAACTCCTCACAAGCTTAATTGAACTAGGGGGAGGTAACTTTGCAATAACCTCAATTTTGGCCGGGTCGACCTTAATCCCTTCCCCCGAGATCTTGTGTCCAAGCACAATACATTCCCTTACCATAAATTGGCACTTTTCCCAACTAAGGGCCAAGTTCGTGTCCTCGCACCGCTGCAATACCTTATCCAAATTTCCAAGACAAGTAGAGAAATTAGATCCATACACAGAGAAATCATCCATAAATACCTCCATGAAATCCTCAACCATGTCGGTAAATATGGCCAGCATACACCTTTGGAACGTGGCTGGTGCATTACATAAGCCAAATGGCATCCGTCTATATGCAAATGTCCCGAATGGGCATGTAAATGTGGTTTTCTCTTGGTCAAGAGGATCCACAGGGATTTGCATATACCCGGTCAAGCCATCTAGCGTACAAAAGAAATCGTGACCCGCCATACGTTCCAAAATTTGGTCCAAAAACGGTAAAGGAAAATGGTCTTTCCGGGTGGTGTTGTTTAGTTTCCTATAATCAATGCACATACGCCAACCGGTGACCGTTCTAGATGGAATTAAATTACCTTTTTCATTCTCAATTACCGTCATACCGCCTTTCTTAGGCACACATTGGACTGGACTTACCCATTGACTGTCCGAGATTGGGAAAATTATGCCCGCATCGAGGAGTTTGATCACTTCTGCTTTAACAACCTCTTTCATGTTTGGGTTCAAGCGTCTTTGAGGTTGTACGCAGGGTTTTACCGCCTCTTCAAGGAATATCCGGTTGGTGCAAAATGCTGGGTTAATTCCTTTAATGTCATGGATCGTCCATCCAAAAGCTCCCTTATGCTTCCGTAACACCTCGATAAGTTTTTCTTCTTGCTCAACTGTCAATGAAGAAGAAATAACAACCGGTAAGTCATTGGGAGGATGTAAGAAAGCATATTTTAAATTCATGGGTAGAGTTTTGAGTTCCAAAGTAGGAGGCTTTTCTAGTGATGACTTTGGTGCTGGTTTGATCTCTCTTTCTAGCCTCTCAAACCTTTGTACCCATGCACAATGTTCTTCTTCTTCTGAGGCAGACGCCTCATCTTGTTCTGCCTCCAAGTTCAGACCTTCATCTAAAGGGTTCTCTAATTCACTGTAGAAAGTCTCACTCACACATTCATCAACCGGAGAGATAGAGGAAATAGCATAACAATTTTCATTATTCAGCGGATATTTCATTGAATTATAAACATTAAAGGTTACCTCCTCATCTTGCAACCGTAGAATAAGTTTACCTTCTTGCACATCGATCAAGGTCCTACCGGTTGCAAGGAATGGTCTCCCGAGCAAGATTGGGACTACCGTGTCCTCCTCCATGTCTAGTACCACAAAATCCACTGGAAAAATGAACTTGTCCACCTTGACTAACACGTCCTCTATTACACCTTGTGGCCTTGCTATAGATCGATCCGCTAATTGGAGTGTCATGTTTGTAGGTTTTGGATCCCCCAAACCAAGCTTCCTAAACATTGAAAGTGGCATCAAGTTGATGCTTGCTCCCAGATCACATAAGGCATTTGCAATTTTAAGATTCCCAATTTGACATGGAATCGTGAAGCTGCCTCGATCCTTTAGTTTAGGTGGAAGTCTGTTGCTTACAATCGCGGAACACTCTTCTGTTAGGGCCACTACTTCGTCATTCCCTAATCTCCTTTTTCCTGCAATTAGCTCCTTGAAAAATTTAGCATAGGTGGGCATCTCTTGAAGAGCTTCCACCAAAGGGATATTAAGTTCAAGCTTTTTAAAGATGTCAAGGAACTTAGAGTATTTCTGGTCCAATTTGTCCTTTCTCTCCTTCCTTGGGTAAGGAAGTTTAGGAATGTAAGGACTAATAGGAACAGAAATATCTTCCTTTTGAGCATTAGAAGAAGTAGAGATGTTTTCGGGTTTAGAATGATTTACTTCTTCCGATTGATTACTTACTCTCATGGGTTGATCAACCCTTGGTTCTTCCGTTTGCCTCCCACTCCTTAGAGTAATTGCTTGGGCCGTCTCCCTTGGGTTTTGTCTTGGGTTCGGTTCCGTTGTACTAGGAAGGCTTCCTTGAGGCCGTTCTTGCAAGCTTCTAGCTATTTGAGCCAACTGGTTGGTGAGGTCCCTGTTCAAAGCTTCACTATTGGCCAAACGAGCTTCGTTAGTAGCCAGACGAGTTGATATGTCCTTAAGAAGGCTTAATACCGACTCATCTTGTTTAACATTATGAGCATTACTATTTTGACCAAATTGAGATTGAGGAGCCCTACCAAGCTCTTGATTACGAAAGTCTTACAAAAAGTCATTAGAAGGTTTCAACACATTTTGATTGTTACCATAGGATAGATTCGGATGTTGAAATCTTCTTTGAAAGTTGTTATTATTTTGGAAAGCATTTTGAAGGGGTGGTTGATTATACCTTTGGTTACCTCCAACATAGCTTACCTCTTGGGCTGATGGATTGCCCATTCCACATTCTTGACCGGGATGGTCCCCTCCACAAGACACACATAGCACAGGTTGGTGTGTTGGGTTCAAACTCAGATGTGCCATCATAAGATCAACCTTCTTATTCAATTCTTCCACTGCTGTATCACGGCGTCCCATTTCTACAGCATGGACATCTCTTCGCGTTGGCACTTCTTGTTGCCACAAGGGGCTTTTCCTAGCTAGTTCCTCAATAAGTTCTTCCGCTTGCGTTGCGGTTTTATTGAAAATATCCCCACCTGCAGATGAGTCAATGATATCACGGTGAGAAGGCGAAATCCCATGATAAAAAATACTTACTTGAGTGCACTTAGGAAGGTCATGGTGTGGGCAGTTTCTGAGTAGCCTTTGAAAGCGCCTCCATGCCTCCATCATGGATTCTGAACCAAATTGCCGGAAGGCTGTGATCTCATTCTTCAATTGGACTGTTTTAGACGGAGGAAAGTAATAAGCCAAAAATTCTTCCTCAAGCTGGTCCCATGACGTTACGGATCCCGCTCGAAGGGACTTGTACCATTCAACAGCTCCTCCGATTAAAGAAAATGGAAATAACTTCAATCGGATCACGTCTTGGGGAACTCCATTGAGTCTTACAGTATCAGCCACCATTAGGAATCGATCAAGATGATCGTTCGGGTTTTCATTGCTAGCTCCACTAAATTGGCCGTTACTTTGCACCATTTGGATCATGTTCGTCTTGAGCTCGAAGTTGTTAGCAGTGATTGGTGGTAGAATAACACCAGCCCGGTTTCTAGGACGATGGGGTGCCATCATATCTGCCATGATTCTATCATCTCCCGCACCTGCCAACTGACGTTCTTGGCGGAGACGTTCTTGCTCCCGAACTTCAGCCTCAATCCTCGCCCTCATCTCGGCTTCGATTTCATTCCTCATTTGTCGCCTTTGTTCCTCGTCCATGGCTGCGGTTACTACTCTTTGGGATCTTCGAATATTCCTACACGTACGGTCAATTTCAGTATCCAAAGGTGATAATTCAGAACTTTGAGAACGAGTTTGCATAAGCTAGGAAACACTCACACAAAAAGAAAATAAATTTTATACACAAATAATAAAACCAAAAACAGAATATGAACAGTATTAACAATGCTTAGATCAGAAAATAATCCTTTTATCTAATGTTATCGAAACAAGTTAAAATTCCCCGGCAACGGCACCAAAAACTTGGTGGAGCCCGCACGGACTCACAAACAAAGGCAGTGTACCTCGTCGTTCAAGTAATAAAATCTGGCCTAAAGTCCAGGTATCGATCCCACAAGGAATTTAAACCCCGATAATCACTAAATTACTAAGAGTCTTTACGTGTCTAAGCGGAACTAAATTTAAGTTTGATTATATTAACAACTATATTGGTCTACTCCTAGTTGATCTATCCCAGCTTACTTTGCTCTTGAATTTGGAATATCAATTGGCGGTTTTACCGACCGATGAAGACTGATGGGGATGGCTTAATTAATCAACTACAAAAGACGAAGTTAACTCAACAATTAACCCTCAATTATATTCCTCCAATTAAATCAACCTAGCGTATCTAGATCTTTTAGGTCCTTAGCCGGTTTTCCTTGTTTAGAGGCGGTCTAATTCTTAAAGCTCAGAAAATAGGGACACGTATGTTCCACAGTGTCGTCAATACTAATGGTTGCCTAGGTGTCAATCTAGGTAATGCCACAAATATGAACTTAATAGATTAAGATCTTATGAGACTAGATTATCACTAAAGGGATTGCATAAAGAAAAGGAATAAAGATTGAAATTAACTTGCATTCAACTGTATTAATCAAGAAAGATGTAACAGATTCAATGTTTTCAACCAAACAAAATCGATTGCGGAATCAAAAGCTAGCTAAATCGAATTACAAAAGACAAAAAGAAAAACTTATGCCCTTCTTGATCCAATTAACCGGATGCCGACGGTGTGAAGATGCTTGGAGGTGTACCTCTATTAACGAACCCGAGCCGAAACTAAGAACGTTGCAAAAGGGGAAGGTTCAATGCAAAGCAATCTACCAATCGATGGTTCCAAGATTCAAAGAAAACAAAAAGGTCAAGCTAAACCCTAGCTACAAGTTTTTGCTCTACCTCTACAAGTTGGGAAAAAGATCCTCTCAAACAAAGAAAATAACCTATTTATCCAGCTAGGTTAAAACCACAGAAAAGAAAAGCTGAAATTAGGGCAACAGCAGATTTTCGGGCCTCGGCACGCCGTGCTGGTGGAGTTGGCACGCCGTGCTATGTAGAGTTGGGATCGGCACGCCACGCTGATTGGAATGGCACGCCGTCGTGCTGCTTCTCTGGAACTCTTGGCACGCTGGTTGGCTTGGCACGCCGTGCTGCCATTGTGGCACGCCGTGCCATTCTGATTTTCAGCACTTCAAGCCCTTCTTTGCCGCCGCTGCTCCAACTTCCGATCCGGGTCCTAATGCCTGTCCAAAACAAACACAAAGGGACATAACCGCACCACAACCACGGACCATAAAACACGAAAAAACACGAGGAATACTAAAAATATAAGAAATCAAACCAAAACATAAAAATCACAAAATACGAAAAAAAACAATCAAACATTCACATAAATGATTCTAAAAACTACCACTCAAACCACGAAATTGGCTAAAAGATAAGGTCGAAACCGACCTTATCAATGTGCTTTAGATATTAATGAGTTTAATCATGTTTCAGGTTGCACTACAGCTAAGCAAATATGGGACAAACTTGAAACGACTCACGAAGGAACTAAACAAGTCAAAGATGGAGTACGAGTTCAAGGTGGATGCAAAAGAGTCAGTTTCAGAAATTAATACAAGGTTCACACTCATTATGAACAAGTTGAAGAATCTTGACAAAAGCTTCACAGATAAAGAATTGATTAGAAAATTAATCAGAACAATGCCAACTTCATGGGATACAAAGCTCATAGCTATAAAAGAATAGAAATATTTAACTACATACTCATATGATGAATTCATTGGTTCAATACTAACAAATGAGATGAAAGTTAAGTCTACTACTGACCGTGAGCAAACTGGCAAGAAGAGGTCCATCACACTAAAAGCTGCTAGTTCAACTCTTGAAGAATCTACTTCTGAATTAGATAGTGATGATGAAGAAGTTGAAGATGAAGCTATGTTAGTACGAAAAATTCAGAAAGTTTCTGAAAAGCAAAAACAGAAGGAAATTATCATACAAGAGGCAATTCAACAACAACAAAGTTGACAAATCCAAGAAAGATTCAAAACAAGAAATTACAAGTTTTGAATGCAAAAAACCAGGCCATTTCAAAGTTGATTGTCCAAAGTTTAAAAACAAATACAAGAATAAAGAAAAGAAAGCAATGGTGGCAACATGGAGTGATAGTGATGAATCAAGTTCTGAAGATGATGATGAGAAGCAAGAAAAAGAGCAAATATGCTTCATGGCAAATGATAAAGTAGAAATTTCAGCACAACAACACGAAAATGAGGAAGATGAGGTAATTCTACAAACTTTATCTCATAATGATCTTATTTAAGAATTCTTTAAGATGCATGATACTAAGCTAGATATGATTGCTAAGTGTAAAGAATATGAAAACAAGCTTTTAGAAAAAGAGTCAGAAAAGCTTGAACTACAAAGCAAAGTGATTTTTAAGAAAACATAAATCTAGAATCAATTAGCAAAGTATCACATGTTGAGAAGAAATTGTGAAAAGCTAGATTCTACTAGCAAATTCACTAATGGAGAGAATATGCTAAATATGCTTTTAGACTCCCAAAGTAATCTAAATGATAGAATAGGAATTGGTTATCCTTGTATTGATGAAATACCTTCTCAAGTTCCCCCAAAGCCAATTAGATTCTATTCTTCTCGCTTCTACTATGCAAGCCACACCTCCTGAACCTATATGTCAAAAGCATAGTAAAAGTCAGAAACTGCTTACTGAACCAAATTGCAAACAAAAAACCATCCATGGTCAGTCTACTCACCAAAAAGCCATAAAAATATATCCCTCAAAAGCAAGGAGTGTAAAATCTTCTAAACCAAACTAAAATTCTTGGTCACAAAAGAAGATTGTCCACAAAAATACCTTTAGACCTATACACTTTAAAAAAGCCTTATTTTTATAGGTTAACAGAAAGATATAGTTACAAACCCAAACACTCACAGCAAATTAACTATGTCCCTTATCACCAACATTTCACCTCAAAACCTTATTAATCTCATCAATATAAGAAAAGAAGGAATATGTTATTACTGTAACCATACAGGACATGTAATTGGTGAGTGCATGTTTCAAAATGGGTATTTCAAAGGAAAAGCTGTTTGGATTCCCCAAAAGAAAAATATTCATTCTAACCCTAAAGGACCCGATACTGTTTGGGTACCTAAGTCTACTTGATTTATTTTTTAGGTATGTATAAAAAACACCCTTAAAAATTCAAAGTGGTATAGTGATAGTGGATGTTCTAGACATATAACTGGAGATGGAGGATACTTCGCTTCCATAAAGCAAGTAAAAGTAGGATCTATATAATTTAGAGAAAATCTAGTAGGACAAATAATTGGAAAAGGAAAGATCAGAGACAATCCATGCATTGATGAAGTATCTGTTGGGATTTTTCACCGGAAATCACCCGATAAAAGTGGAAGAACGCGATGATTTCCTCAAATCCAGTCCCAGGAGCACTTGAAGTGAAAATTGTAAAACTTAAAATTATAATAAAAAGAGATTAAATTCTTACCAGGAATATCTCTTTCAAGAGATGGATGAAGACTGCAGAAATCAAATTAGATTCCCTCCTCATTTTTGTACACGAACGCCTAACGAACACGACCCGTGCTAGAGTTGGAAAAACAAAAACTATGGTGAAAGGGGTTAGGGGAATTCGGCTATCTCTTAGTGTAGTAGTGGTGGCCGAAATTTCTAACCACAGGTATTTATACCTAGGGTGGCCGAATTCCCTTAGGGGAATTCAGGCCCAGTTTGGCTCCTTTCATTCCGTGCGGGCTTCCATCTTTTAATTTAGGCCCAATCTAATTTTAATCTTTCTGGTTTAAATTAATTTCAAGCCCAATTTTAATATACCCATGTATTTAATAAATTACACCAAGTAATATATTATTTACATTTAAATTAAAATTAGTTTGACCAATTAATTTAATCCATCAAATTAAAATTAAATCTTCACAAAATAAAATCATATGTAAACCCATACATATGAATATTTCCACCTAGGAAATAATCTCATAATTAATCTAATTAATTATGAAGAGCCAATTGAATACATTAATTTTATTATTAGGATCAATCCAATTGATCTTTATAATATAATTAACATATATATACACCTCTCTCTCCATAGTGTATACTCCAAGTATACACGTGATTCCTTAAGTCTGTGTTCAGTCGTTCTATGTGTGCGATCCCGTGGGCCCACCTTTATGTTGGTAGCGGGCCTTTGGCCCACAGACTGCAGTTGGGCTGTAGCAAGCCACTGCAGCCCCCAATTAAGATGGAGATGGCAGTCTAACTATTATCATAACCCTGTAGTTCAAACTTGTAAATCCTATGTCATTGATATCAGTGTCTAACACAGAGGCATGGATTGATCACCCTCTTTTGTGTCGGACATTAACTTGATCCCGAATGCACTGAAGCTCACAAACAAGTTCCCACCTGTTTGGGTGTGGCCACACTCTTATCAGTTACATTCATTAAGAGGCCGGTGATATCTTCCCAGTGGACTACTGAGTGACAAATCCCTTCTGCATATCCATAGTATTACCATGCTAAGTGACATACCCGAAAGTACCCATACTTGGCACCCTATCACAGGCCCTTTAGGCGTACCCCTAAGCATGCGACCTCACATGTAACACCATCATATGGTCAGGTCAAAGGATCCATACAAGTGCTACACGAGAATCACTTGTGATACTATACCATGTGGATTACTCGTTTAGTGGATCTATCCAGTACCATGCCCCCATGCATGTACCCATTAACTTGGTTGACATTCCATGTCCAATGACCGGTAAGATACCACCATACAACTAGGTTAATGATAGTCTCTTGTTCCATTCATTCCCACGACTGGAACAGACTACGGATCTATTTATGGTCCTATCATTTACCCTATCCATGGTCTAACTGCCAAGTGCATGACACTTGTCATCATGGATGTATATATGTCCATTGGATACTTTATTTAATATATTGCACAAGATAAATATAATAAATGAATTGATGCCTTTATTAATAACACAAATGAGTATAATACATAAATCCAATAAATGTATAATACAAATGCAAGGACCAATGCCTCGGGACTAGGGCATTTCCAACAATCTCCCACTTGCACTAGTTCCAACTAGGCATGGGCCTAATCCTTATAGACCTAGTATGACCCTCGTGCTTGGGCTGAGCCAGCGCCTTGGTCAACGGATCTGCGACATTATCCTCGGTGTCCACTCTGTGCAATGCAATGTCACCTCTCTCCGTGATTTCTCGTATGAGGTGAAACTTTCTGAGCACGTGCTTTGTGTTCTTGTGTGACCAGGGCTCCTTAGCTTGTGCAACAGCCCCATTGTTGTCACAGAAGATATCGACTGGGTCCTGGATAGTTGGCACTACTCCCAACTCAGTGATAAACTTCTTCATCCACACAGCTTCCTTAACCGCATCACACGCAACGATGTACTCAGCTTCTATTGTAGAGTCCGCTATGGTTTGCTACTTTGAGCTCCTCTAGCTTACAGCACCACCATTCAGCAAAAATACATACCCAGATTGCAACTGGTATTCATCCTGGTCGGTCTGGAAGCTCGCATCAGTATACCCAGTAACTGACAGCACTTCCTGACCACCATACACTAAGAAGCTATGCTTAGTCCGGTTAAGGTACTTGAGGATCACCTTGACAGTTTTCCAGTGATCCTCCCCGGGATCCTTCTGGTATCGGCTCGTCATACTCAGTGCAAGGCGACATCAGGTCTCGTACATAACATAGAGTACATAATTGATCCAATAGCCGAAGCATATGGAACCAATTTCATGTTCTCCCTGTCCTCCCTTGTTCTAGGACAGTGTTTCTTACTAAGTTTCAGCCCATGGCCCATTGGCAAGAAACCTTTCTTAGCCCGGTCCATGCTGAACCTTTTCAGAAATTTGTCAATGTACGAAGCCTGACTTAGGCCCAGAAGCCGATTTGATCTATCCCTGTAGATCCTGATCCCTAGGATCATCTCAGCCTTGCCCAAGTCCTTAATTGCGAAGCACTTACTCAGCCACTGCTTTACCCCTTGCAGTGTAGGTATGTCGCTTCCAATGAGCAGGATGTCATCTACATAAAGTACCAGGAATGTGACAATGCTCCCACTAGTCCTCTTATACACACAAGGCTCATCTTGATTCTGTATGAAGCCATATTCCTTTATGGCCTCATTGAATCTTAGATTCCAACTTTGGGATGCTTGCTTCAGTCCATAAATGGACCTTTGAAGTTTGCATACCCTTCCCGGATACTTTGGATCAATAAAACCCTCAGGTTATGTCATTTACACATCCTCGAGTAGCTTTCCATTTAGGAAAGCGGTTTTGACATCCATCTGCCATACCTCATAGTCATACCATGCAGCTATCGCCAGTAGTATCTTGATGGATTTGAGCAAGGCTACTGGTGAAAAAGTTTCATCATAGTCTATTCCATGGACTTGTCTGAAACCTTTTGTAACCAGATGCCCCTTGAAGGTATTATCAGGCTTTAGATTGTGGCACCACTTGCAGCCTATTACCTTAGCACCCGTAGGTGGATCAACCAAGTTCCAAACTTGGTTATCGTACGTAGATTGCATTTTTGCCTCCACGGCTTTACGCCAATTCGTAGACTGTGGGCTAGCCATAGCCTCCTGGTAGGTTTTCGGTTCTTCCTCATCCCAGATGAGAAGAGTTTGATCATCGGTGACGAGGAAACCATACCTCTCAGGTTCCTGACGATCCCTACCAGACCTTCTAGGTTCTTATGTGGCCTGGGTCGGTGCTTCCACTTGTGGAAGCTCCACTTGGGCCTCCGAGCCATCCTCTTCAGGAGCTTGTGGACCTTGAACTTCCCAAAGTTCAACATTGCTCCCACTATCTTTCTTGGAAAGGAACTCCTTTTCTAGAAAGACCCCCTTCCTTGCCACGAACACCTTGTTCTCGGCGGGGTTGTAGAAGTAATACCCTTTGGTTTCCCTAGGGTAGCCCACAAACAGGCATTTATCGGTTTTGGGCTCCAGCTTGCCACTGGTCAATTTCTTGACATGTGCTTCGCATCCCCAAATCCTTAGGAAAGACACATTGGGCTCCTTGCCCGTCCATATCTAATATGGGGTCTTTTCCACTGCCTTAGTCGGAGTATTATTTAAGATAAGAGCTGCTATCTCCAGAAACTAATTGGGAGAGATGCTTGACTCATCATTGAGCGGACCATGTCCAACAAGGTCCTATTCCTCCGTTCAGACACCCCATTCCATTGTGGTGTTCCGGGAGGAGTGAGCTGTGGAACTATTCCATGCTCTCTCAAGTATGAGTCAAACTCTAGGCTCATATATTCGCCGCCTCGGTCCGATCGAAGTGTTTTGATATTCCTACCTAGCTGGTTCTATACCTCGTTCCTAAATTCCTTGAACCTATCAAGGGTCTCGGACTTGTGTTTCATCAGATAGACATAGCCATATCTGATGAAATCATCCGTGAACGTGACAAAGTACAGATGCCCACCTCTGGTCACTGCGCTCATAGGTCCACATACATCTGAATGTATTAGGTCCAATAAGCCAGTGACCCTTTCAGCCTTCTTGCTAAAAGGTGCCTTTTTCATCTTGCCTCGTAAACATGATTCACATGTATCAATTGACTCCAAGTCAAATGACCCTAGGACTCCAGCTTTGTGAAGTCTAGCAATGCGCTTCTCGTTTATATGGCCGAGACGACAATGCCATAGGTAGACAGGATTAAGTTCGTAAGGCTTAACCCTTTTAGTGTTTATGTGATAGATATGATTGATCTCATTTAAGTCTAGGATATATAGGCCATTATGTGAACACGAAATTTTTACGTTAAAAAAAAAAATCCGTCGTTGACCGTTGACCCACGACTGTAAATACAGTTGTGGGATTTTGGTTACACTCGTATGACTGTAACGTAAATTACAGTCGTACGACTGTATTATCGGGGCAGGTGAGCCAACCCATACCTTAAAAGCTGAAAGGCAGAGAAAAAAAAAAGAGGAGGAGAAAAAAAAAGGACGGACAGAAAGAAAAGAGAAAAAAAAAAGAGAAGGGAGGAAGAAGAGAAAATCAAAAAGAAAAGGAAGAACTCCTCAAAATCTCTCAGCACTTGGAAATCTCTAGACCCAAATCTCAAACCCTAACTCAAGGAGAAAAGTCCGAATTTTAGTGGATTGGAGCGACGCCAGGGGTCAATCCTACGGTGGACGCACGCCACGGAGGTAAATACCCCTTTTCCCTTCTCTTTTACAAGCTTTCTGGGTGATTGGTGTGCTTTTTCTGCATTTTTATCCATTTTTCTGTGTTTCTGTTCTGGAAATCAAGAACAGTCGTACGACTGTAGTTACAGTCGTACGACTGTAGTTACAGTCGTACGACTGTAGTTGATTTCCAGGTGAATTTCTTTCCAGCTTGTTTTAAATAAGATTTTGTTGAAATCTTGTATTTTCAGCATTTACAGTCGTACGACTGTAGTTGAGTTTGCACGACTGTAATTTACAGTCGTACCACTGTCGTTTTCTAAATCAAAATTTCACCTTTAAGCCCAAATTTCTTAAAAAATCCATAAAAAATCACAAAAAATCCCCAAAAATTCCCAAAAAATCCCAAAAAATTAGAAAACCCCAAAAATCATCAAAATGAATTTTGTTGTGCACATCACGACCATAGATTCAATTTTCTGGTAAATTTGTATTTAGAACAATTCAACGACGGAGACCCGGTTCTCCCGAAAACCTACCCACTCTGCATGCTAAGTTAAAATAAACTGGAAAAATGTTTTCAAAATGATTTTCTCACAAAAACCAAAAATACAGGGACGTTTCAAAATGGTTTTCCAGGTCTAACCGGATCGGCCAACCGGGCCAACCCGGTTACCCCCAATTGCATGACCCCGAATACTTAATTTCCCAATTCTGTCTGTTTGAGTCCTACTTATGGTGTGCCGTATAAATTGTGCTAATCTCTATTTTGCAGCTTTCATTTTATTTTAATTTTCTTTTTATTTGTATTTAATAGAATTAATCGTGTATTTAGGCGATTGTAATTTTTTAGATTATCGTGTATTCTAGGCGGTTGTATCAGTGAGGCGAGAGTTTTATTTTTCTTTCAATTGGGTTGTAAGCTCTTAAATATTTATTCTTTTTTTACTTTATATGTTGTATTATTATCCTGTATGCGCGCTGCGTGCATTATTCAATAAAAATTGACTTTTAGTAATTTAAAGTGTTATAAATAGAACATTGGCAATAATATTTAAATTAGACACGAAATAAGGGACTTGTCCGAACCTAGATCTCTGAGAAGTGTGGCAGTTCCCACTTTGGTTCAGCTACACTGTAATTTCCCGGTTGAGCTGAGCCGGGTGGCGACTCCTATACTTTTTATCGAGATTTAGGTCTCGATTCTTTTTCGAAATAATCCGCTTTTCCAAAAAAACGAATTTCCAAATCAAAAACCCCACGCGAGGGAGGGCACCGCCCGAGATCGAGGCGCCCCTTCCGAAAGGGAGTCCCGCGTCCCGTCGAAAACGCGTCGTCTGCTCACAGTGGAGACTCCGCTGGGGATTTCTCAAAAGTTTTTCAAAAACTTAAAAGAATTGGACAAGCCTTGAAAAGTGTATAATTTAAATTAAGCGGATGATTCTTATATAGCACTTTATGCATTTTTGTAGTTAGACATTTTTTTGCATTAGGTTAGGTATCCATTATTCAGCCCGGTGAATCGTTGAAGTGTCGCCTAGGCTCCTCTAGGTCTTGGGGGCACGAATATGAAACACCACCCATAGCCTCGTATGAAGCCCTTCGTTCGGACCCTTGAGTGGGGAGAAGTAAGGAGTATATTTTGCTATGGGAGCCTTGATGTTATCCCGACTTTGGACCGAACTCATTTAGGCAACCTTAGTTGGATTCCCTTAGGATACCAAAATAAATTGTGTGAATAAGATAAAATACGCCTTCATCATCCCCGATTGGTGATCGAAGAGAACCCCTCCTAGGACTCGGTTAGAATTTTATCGGCTTGACCACGTTTGGAGGAATAAGGTTGGAAGATTATGATCTGTGTGCTAATTGCTACGTGTCTTCTTGTCCCTCCATAACATATCATCATCCGCATTTTTCACGAACATAATATACCGCATATAAAGCATCTGTGTGATTCTAACTCACATCTTTTGTACAGCCATGTCCATCAATTTTCGTGTGTAAATACATTGATCACCCACGTGACATTTACACTAACCACATTTTTGTAGCCATGCATCCTTTCATTGTGTGAAAAAATTAATTAATTCACATACATCATTTGAATGCCATAAGCATTAACCGATTAATTAATTCACATACATCACATAAAATATTCACATGGACCTTGGGCAATTCAATAAAGCTCACACACATCACACCGCCTACCAAGTAGCAAATCATTTTAGGCGCCCCATGAGCGCCGACAAAATTCATCATATTTCATTAAATCACTTTCGGTGCTCCACGAGTACCGATAAAATTCATCACATTTCATTAAATTACTTTCGGTGCTCCACGGGTACCGACAAAATTCATCACCTTTCATTAAATCACTTTTGGGGCTCCACGAGTACCGACAAAATTCATCACATTTCATTAAATCATTTTAGGTGCTCCACGAGCGCCGACAAAATTCATCACATTTCATCAAATCATTTTAGGCACTCCACGAGTGCCGAAAAATTCATTTTACACATCAAACCATTTAGGTGCTCCCTGAGCGCCGGAACTCTGCCCGTTCACCAAGAAAGCATTCATTTCACGTTGCGGCACGGAAAACCGAGATACTCCCCGAGTATTGAAATTCCGCTCGTACACCAAGCACGAGTTCATTTCACATCATCAAAAATTCTAGGTGTCCCCCGGACACCGAAACCCCGACCATGTGCCATGCACATGTCGATCTCACATCACAAAAAATCCGAGGCACTCCATGAGTGCTGAAACTCTGTCCGTTCGCTAAGAACAATCACCTCATTTCACAAAACCCGAGGTACTTCCCGAGCGCCAAAGGTCTCATTCATGCATCAAAGTACTTAGGTGCTCCACGAGTGCCGAGAAATTACATTTCATGCGTTAAATCACTTAGGTGCTCCACGAGCGCCGAAAAATTACATTTCATTCATTAAATCATATAGGCGCTCCACGGGTGCCGAAAATTCCTTCGCATGCATTAAATCATTTAGGTGCTCCCCCAGCACCGAAAATCCCGACCATATGCCACGCGCATGTTCGTCTCATTTCATATCACAAAAACCCAAGGTGCTCCAAAAGCACGGAAAAATTCATTTCATTCCATTTAGGTGCTACACGAACGCCTAAAACTTTTCATTTCACACATTAAGTCATTTAGGTGCTCCACGAGTGCCAAAAAACCCATTCCATTTCACTAAATCATAGGTGGTCCACGAGCGCCGAAAAAATTCCATTTCATGCATTCAATCATTTAGGTGCCCCACAAGCATCCAAAAATTTCATTTCATGCATTCAATTTTTTTAGGCGCTCCACTAGCGCCGAAAAATTTCATCGCATCCATCACATCATTTAGTTCCTCCACGAGCGCCGAGAACCCATTTTATTAAATCATTTAGGTGCTCCACGAGCACCGAAAAATTTCACTTCATGCCATCAAATCATTTAGGTGCTCCACGAGCGCCGTAAAATTTCCTCGCATACATCAAGTGAAGTGCCGAAAAATTACATTTCAAGTATTCCATCATTTAGGTGCTCCATGAGCACCGAAAAATTCATTTCATTCCATGAAATCATTTAGGTGCTCCACGAGTACCGAAAAATTCATTCCATTCCACTAAATCAGAGGTGCTCCGCGAGCGCCGAAAAATTCATTTCATTCCACCAAATCATTTAGGTGCTCCACGAGCATCGAAAAGTTTATTTCATTTTATCGAATCATTTAGGTGCTCCATGGGAGCCGAAAAATTACATTCCATACATTTAGGTGCTCCACGAGTGTCAAAAAATTCCATCGCATACATCAAGTGACTTAGGCACTCCACGAGTGCTGAAAATTTACATTTTATGCATCAAATCATTTAGGTGCTCCACGAGCACTGAAAAGTTCATTTCACTTCATCGAATCATTTAGGTGCTCCACGAGCGCTGAAAAAAATTACATTTCATCCATTAAATCATGTAGGCGCTTCGCGGGTGCCGAAAATTCCATCGTATGCATTAAATCATTTAGGTGCTCCCCGAGCACCGAAAATCCCGACCATGTGCCACGCGCATGTTCATCTCATTTCATATCGCAAAAACCCAAAATGCTCCCCGAGCACCGAAAATCCCTACCATGTGCCACGCACATGTTCATCTCATTTCATATCACAAAAAGCCCAAAATGCTCCCTGGGGCGCCGAAACCCTACCTGTTCATTAAGAACTTATTCATTTCATATCATGATTTGGAAGTTAAGATGCTCCCCGAGCATCGAAATTCCATTCGTGCACCAAGTGCATGAGTTCATTTCATATCACGACATTAAAACTCAAGGTATTCCCTGAGCGCCAAAAATCCCGATCATGTGCCACGCGCATGTTCATCTCATATCATATCATGAAATCCCAAGGTGCTCCTCGAGCGCCGAAACTTAGCTTATGTGTCATTCTAACCATGTTCTCGTGCAGCCATTTTCAAGACATCTACATAAGCATGACATTTAGTCTAACCTCATTTTCATGCAGCCACGACATTTTATTTGTGTGCTATGCATATTTATGTCCTGCATATTATTATCTTCACGAAGAAAACACGACATCATCATGTATGTCATGCATCCTAACCACATTTTCATGCAGCCACGACATTTTATTTGTGTGCTATGCATATTTATGTCCTGCATATTATTATCTTCACGAAGCAAACACGACATCATCATGTATGTCATGCATCCTAACCACGTTTTTGTGCAGCCACTTGCATTTTGTGTGACACAAGCATTCACATTATCTCATATCATTTAAATTAAGGACATTCTGAGGATACCCTTCACGGTCACTTCATTTCATAACATATCGGGAGTCCTAAAACTACCCGTGTTCTGCCCATGTACCGGAATACACTCGGCCATTTCACTAGACCATTTCATTCAATAGGAGACCATAATGGTCTTAGGTCTATTTTCGTGTAGTAGGTCACACGATATCATTGCATGACTTCACGTCATTTATCATTGGCATCATGGGGATGCCGAAGTTCTGTTGGTGCATCGCGATCCATTTCGGATTGTTGCATGACATTGACATTATCGTATCATTTGAGGTGCTTCACGAGTACCAGATTATTACACATATAGGGGCATTTCATAGCATTACTGAATCATGAAAGGCGTTCCATGAACGTTGAATTTCCGTCCGTGTCCTTGCCTACACGTGACTTGTCTATAAACATCATCTCATATCACATGCTTCAAAAGCATCAGAACTCTGTCCGTGGGCCGGCCCCTGCGTGACCATTTCACTTCATCTCATAGACCTACAAGGTGTTGAAACCCTATCCGTGTGTTGATACACACGCGATCATTTCATGACATTCACTAGGTGCTCCAAAAGCACCGAACCCCTGTTTGTGTGGCGGCCCACACGTGGTCTTTTGCATGGCATCAGGTGTTCTCAGAACGTCCCAAAAAAAAAAATTCAAATCATCCTCATCATTATCTCCCTCATGACATCATATATGCAACTCATTCATGCATATCCCATCATGCATTCATGAATAAACCGTCTGTGATTTGGTGTTCTTCACGAGTATGTGCCCGCCAATACTAATAAGTGCTCTTATCAGAAGGAAAAAGGAAAAAATCTCGGAGATGGCCAATCCTATGAACTTCAACTCCATAACGGATATCATAGAGGATCATATCGCCTCATCACGATTCCGGAAGGCAGTCAGGAAGGAAGCGGCAGCAATGCTGAGAGAAGTGCTGGGAGATGACCTTGACAAGGTAGAAAGGCTGACAGCGAAGTGCACTGAATTGGAAGCACGAGTGGTAGAACTCGAGGGGAGAATGAAAAATGCAGCATTCTTAGGCTCCAATACTGATGCTAGCAAGGGACAGAATGCCCAGTTTGCTAACACTCCCTCTCGACACCTTGGAAGACCCTCTCTCCGGGATTCAGGTTTGCCAAGGCTAATTGATGAGGTAGAACCGAAGAGGCCCCTCAAGACGAATGTTGGTGCCGCCTCCGTTCCGCGGCATACCAAAAACTCGCTTATCGGGAGTAGCGGGAAAGGCATTTCTCCATGGGCTGACTCATTAGGTGCGCTATTCCTCAGGTGCAGAAATATGGGCTTATTACAGAGTGTCAGACCTTATGTGCCGCCGACGCCAGAGCAAAGGAGTAATTTCTATAGCTATCACGTGATCACAGGCCATCGGACCAATGAATGTCATGCTTTAAGAAAGGAGATCCAGAAGCTGGTCGATGATGGAAAATTGGAAATCTCGGCTTTCTCTGATGAACAACCAGGGGCAATCAGGGAGACCACCAAAGAAATTTCTCAAACCTCCCGAGGAGAGGAATATGATGAAGAAATTCTGAGTCTGCTCTGATAAGAGTGGGTCGAGGATGCTGAAGCTGAAATGGTGACCAATCGGAGAATAACAGATTCTGTGAGATCAACACCTCTTGGAGATTCCTTCTTACAAGGGACTCATTTTGTTTATGGGATGTATTGAATTCATTATGGATGCAATGAAAGCTATCTTCGTCCTACTTTTGTGATGATTGCTTGTACATGGCATTATGCATGCATTTGACCATCTGAAATGACATGTCCAACATACATAATATCAAAATGCATGACATCATTATGAGTATTGTGGGGAACCTAACAGTGAACCTGGCCCAGAACGAACTCTCTCTTGAAAGGTGAGCTTGTGAGATAAATAAAATAATATAATGGTACCATTTCGGTCGAGGCATCTACTAATTCAAGTCAGCAATCCTTGAAAGACATTACCAATCCTGCCCCAAAGCTTCAATTTAAAAAGAGCGTATGATACCCAAATCACCCTAAACCGAAAAGCCTTTCTTAAGGCAAAACAAAACCAAAAAGTCCTCCTTGAGGTACCCTAAACCGAAAAGCCCTTCTTAAGGCAAAACAAAAAGGCAAAACAAAACCAAAAAGCCCTCCTTGAGGCACCCAAACTCAGAAGCCTTCTTAAGGCAAAACAAAACCAAAAAGCCCTCCTTGAGGCACCCAAACCGAAAAGCCCTTCTTAAGGCAAAACAAAACCAAAAAGCCCTCCTTGAGGCACCCAAACCCAGAAAGCCTTTCTTAAGGCAAAACAAAACCAAAAAGCCCTCCTTGAGGCACCCAAACCCAGAAAGCCCGTCTTAAGGCAAAACAAAACCAAAAAGCCCTCCTTGAGGCACCCAAACCCAGAAAGCCCTTCTTAAGGCAAAACAAAACCAAAAAGCCCTCCTTGAGCCACCCAAACCCAGAAAGCCTTTCTTAAGGCAAAACAAAACCAAAAAGCCCTCCTTGAGGCACTCAAACCCAGAAAGCCTTTCTTAAGGCAAAACAAAACTAAAAAGCCCTCCTTGAGGCACCCAAACCCAGAAACCCTTTCTTAAGGCAAAACAAAACTAAAAAGCCCTCCTTGAGGCACCCAAACCTAGAAAGCCCTTCTTAATGCAAAACAAAACCAAAAAGCCCTCCTTGAGGCACCCAAGCTCAGAAAGCCTTCTTAAGGCAAAACAAAACCAAAAAGCCCTCCTTGAGGCACCCTAAGCTGAAAAGCCCTTCTTAAGGCAAAACAAAACCAAAAAGCCCTCCCTGAGGCGCCCTAAACCGAAAAGCCCTTCTTAAGAAAAAGAAAACCAAAAAGCCCTCCTTGAGGCACCCTAAACCGAAAAGCCCTTCTTAAGGCAAAACAAAACCAAAAAGCCCTCCTTGAGGCACCCTAAATCCAGAAGCCCTTCTTAAGGCAAAACAAAACCAAAAAGCCCTCCTTGAGGTGAAACCAAGCTTATCCAAACTTATCCAAAGCACCAACCACCAAGAAATTCAAATGACCTTCACTACCCATCTTATTGTAAAACTCTGAATCATTCCTTGGTTGTAGTGCATGTATAATCTTGTTTGCATGACATTCCTGTGCACATGACATTACGCATGCATTGTTCATCCAAAAAGGCATATCAAGCACACATGACATGCACGAATTTAAATGTAGCAGGAAAACCAAAAGGTGGCTGTGGCTTTGATTTAGTTCCTTCAAAAAAAAAAAAAAAAACCTCAATGCTGCTCTATATTGTATTTTTCCGCATCATGTCATCATCAGAAGGGCATCGAAACAGGTGGTTATGGCATCGTTTCAATCCATCTTCGTTTATCATCAACCCGTACCAAATTGGGGATACCCTTTTTATCCCATGCCATTTCTCTTCAATCCAAACTCCTAGACTAATTATTGGGTGTCTCAGATAGTGGGAAGGGTTTTGATTTGATGATAGATAGAGGATTTGGATATGAATATGCTTCAAATGGATTCAACAATATTGGAAAAGAGGGAAAATGAAGTATATAGTTCCGAGATTCCAGAGTAAGAAGAAAATAATTTCTGTAGGTGGAAAGGAACAATAGCGGTCGCCCAAGAAATTGACTGTTGAAGAGACCAAGGAAAAACAAGCCTGATGATCAGAAACCTACCAAATCAGTTTCAAAGACATAATCTGCTACAAATTCTGGGCAAGCGTTGTCTGGAGGAAAACAAGAATAAGTCCAAAGGGAAGCCTGCTTATGATTTCCTCTATTTGCCTATGGATTTCAAGACTGGAGGAAATTTTGGTTATGCATTTGTGAACTTCACCAACTGTGTTAGGGCAACTTGACTTTACAAAGCTTTCAACAACCATGAAGGGGACGATACCATCAACGGGAAAGCTCACAAAGTCTGTTGTACTCATATTCAAAGGGAAAGTTGCATTTGCCAACCATTTCAAGAATTCAGCATTCGGGAGCCATGCTTAAATTGAAATCTGGGGTGAATTAGAAACATGAATACGGAATCAGACCACAGGAGAATCTGTAAGCGCCGGAATTTTCTATACTTAAAAAAAAAAAAAAAAAACTATAGTCGTACGACTATTGTTACAGTCGTACGACTGTAATATCAGAAAATCTGCAGAGGCCCATACCTCTGCAGCAGAAATGGAAGAAAGAGAGGATGAGCATTAATTGCTCGGGTTTGGCAGCAAGCAAGCAGAAAAAGGAGGGTAGAAAAGAAGGAAAAAGGAAGAGAAAAAGGGGGAGGAGATTTCTGGTGAAAGAAAACTTAGAGAGAGAAAGAGAAGAGAGAGAAAAAGAAAATCCCAAAAAACTCATTTTTCTTCCTCTTTAATTTTCTTTAATTCTCGAAATTAAACCTAAAACTTGTTAGAAACCCCTAGGACAATCAATTAACTACATAACCAAATCAAGAATTCGGACTAAAACGATCAGAATCCTTTGCAATTCGGAATTTGGACAAAAAGCTCTCAACTTCCATTCCAAAGGAGAAAGTGCGAATTTGTTGGGATCAGAGCGACGCCAGGGGTCAAAACGACTTGGAATAGCTTCTAAAAAGGTAGTCAACTCTTTTCCTTACACTTTTCCTCGCTTTCTAGGTGTTTGAAGTGCGTTTTGTGCGTTTTTACTGCATTTTTTGTATTTCTGTTCCTGGAAATTAAGAACAGTCGTACGACTGTTCTTGGTTTTCATGAACAGTCGTACGACTGTATATACAGTCGTACGACTGTTCTTAATTTCCAGATTTATTTTCTTCAGACTTTGATTTTCAATGATTTTTTGGCGAAATTCTGGTCTTGGACTGATTACAGTCGCACGACTGTAAACTACAGTCGTACGACTGTAATCCCTATTCCAGAATCAGAATTTCACTTTCATCCCTAAAAATTCCCAAAAAATCCCAAAAAAATTAGAAAACCCCCAAAAATCATCAAAATTGATTTTGTTGTGTGCATCACGACCATAGATTCAATTTTTAGTGAAATTGCATTTAGAACAATTCCACGACGGAGACCCAGTTCTCCTGAAAACCGACCCACTTAAATATATAAAAATGCATGTAAACCGGAAAAATTGTTTTCACAATGATTTTCCCACAAAACCAAAAATACAGGGACGTTTCAAAATGTTTTCCAAGTCTAACCGGGCCGGCTAGCCGAGCCGACCCGGTTACCCCCTAAATGCATGCCCCCAATTCCTGATTTCCCATTCTGTCTATTTGAGTCCTAATTGTGGCGTGCTGTATATATTGTGCTAACCCTCTGTTTTGCAGGTTTTAATTTCTTTTTATTTTTATTTTGGATGTAATTTAATAGATTAAATCGTGTATTTAGGCGGTTGTATTTTTCTAGATTCTCGTGTATTCTAGGCGATTGTACAAGTGAGGCGAGAGTTTTTATTTTTCCATTCGATTTGGTTGTAAGCCAATTAATATTTATTTCTTTTCCTTATTTTTGTATTAAATGTTTTGTGTGCGCGCTGTATGCTTTTTTTTATATTCAATAAAATGGACTTTAGATTTTGAAATACCATTTGAGAACATTGACAATACTTATTTTAATTAGACACGAAATAAGGGACTTGTCCGGACCCGAATCTCTGGATAGTGTAGCGACCATTCGTCCGGTTCAGCTACATAAGAATTTCCCGGTTGAGCTGAGCCGGGTGGCGACTCTACAATATTCATTGAGACTTAGGTCTCGGTTCTTTTATTTATTAATTCTATTTATTTTTTCCAAAACGCGGATTTCCTTTATAAAACCCCACGCGAGGGAGGGATGCGCCCGAGATCGTGGCGCTCCATCCCGAGAGGGAGTCCCGCGTCCGGTCGAAAACGCGTCGTCCGCTCACAGTGGCGACTCTGCTGGGGAATTCTCAAAAAGTTTTCTCAAAAAAACTTAAAAGAATTTTGACAAGCCCTGAAAAGTGTCTAATTAAAATAACGTGGATGATTCTCTTTTGGTATTTTATTTGCATTTTTAGTTAGCCATTTCTTGCATTAGGTTAGGTATCCTTTATAGCCCGGTGGATTGTTGAAGTGTCGCCTAAGTTCCTCCTGGTCTTAGGGGCACGAATACGAAACACCACTCATAGCCTCGTACGAACCCCTTCTCTAGGACCCTTGAGTGGGGAGAAGTGAGGAGTATATCTTGCTATGAGAGCCTTGATGTTATCCCGACTTTGACCGAACCCATATAGACAGCCCTAGTTGGATTCCCTTAGGATACCAAAATAATTGTGTGAATAATAATAAAATCGCGCCTTCATCACCCCCGGTTGGTGATTGAAGTGAACCCCGCCTAGGACTCGGTTAGAAATTTTTGAGACCGACCACGTTGGAGGAATAAGGTTGGAAGAATTCGCTCTTGCTTGCTACGTGTTCTTCACCGTTTCGTGACACATCGTCGACACATGTATAACATACCATAATCACCATTTTCCATACATATGACATACCATACACAAACATTTTTGTGTGATACTAACCCACGTTTTTATGCAGCCATTTTGCATTTTATTTTGTGTGTAAAACATTAATTCATTCGCTTGTCATCCATACTAACGGTTTCTTTTTCAGCCATAACATTAAACTTGTGTGATTAGCATTTTATTTTTTACATAGTATTCATAGCATCATTATGTATGTCATGCATCCTAACCCACGTTTTTATGCAGCCATTTACATATTGTGTGACATGTTCATTCACTACATTTCACTTAAATTAAATTAATGGGCATTTCAAGGATGCCTATCATGACCATCCCATCCCATTTCATAACATATCGGGTACCCAAAATTACCCGTGTTTTGCCAATGCACCGAATTGTATTCGGCCATTCCACCAATATTATTTCATTTAATAAAAGCCACAACGGCCTTAGGCCCATTTTCGTGTAATAATTTACACGATGCATTTCATGACATCACACCCATCTATCATAGACATCATATAACACTGTGGTCCACATCTGACCACTTCATAACATTAATTCACCATTTAAGGTACTCCCCGAGTGCCCGATTAGTATACATACAGGCCCATAACATCACCAAATCATGAAAGGCATTCCTCGAATGCCGAATCCTTGTCCGTGTTCCTGTTACACGTGACTTTCTCATAACATCATTCCATATCATATGCTCAAAAGCATCAAGACCTTGTCTATGGGCCCGGCCCATGCGACCATTTCATATCATCCCATAGACCTATAAAGAGTCAAAACTATGTCCGTGTACTGGTATACACGCGACCATTTCATGAATTCATTAGGTGCCCCAAAGGCGCCGAAGTTCTGTCCGTGTGATGGCCCACACGTGACATTTTTGCATAAACATTGGGCGTTCTTGGAATGCCTTGAAAAAAAAAAAGAAAAAGAAAAAAAAATATAATAATAAAAGGGAACCATTCATATCATCATTCCATACATAATTCCACTTCATGCATCTCAAGCATATTCAATGCCTTGATTTTCATGTCATATCACGTCATTCATTCACGACCCTAATATCTCCTACCTACTCCCAAGCAGAATACACTGGAGCGACCTTGGACAAGATCCCAAGCTTCAAGGGCGGCTAGGAGACAGAGGGTGGTCGAGAGTGATAGTGATTCTGAGACTGGGGAAGGCGTGAATATGGCAGAGCAGACACCGAGTATGGCTGATGTTTTGAGGGATTTCTTCAGGTCGCAGGATTTTCACGACATGTTAAAGGAGGAAATGAGGGCAGTGGTTAGAGAAGCTGGTGAGACCGGTGGTAGTGGAGCCGGGAAGGAAAAAGAAGCTGAGTCATCCCAACACGGTGGTGACGCTTCGGCTAGCCTTGAAAAGCTGCAGGAGATAGAGGCAGCTATGGAGCAGAGAATGAAAGACAAGTGTTCCGAATTAGACGAGGTCATGGCCCAGTTGAAGAAGGGGGTCGGGATCAGTGCTGAATCCAAGAAGGGGGTGAACATTGACGCCATGATCAGTAGGGGCATCGAGACATTTCCTATTGGCTTCCAAGTGCCGAAAGTCCCCACTTACAAAGGAATGGGCTCGCCGGAGGCCCATGTGAATTTATATGCCCGGGTTATGCTGACAGCAGGCGCTACAAAGCAACAATTGATTAATCTGTTCCCCACCACATTGGAGGGAGGTGCTTTAGGATGGTATAACTCATTGTCAGAGGAGGAGCAGTCTGACTGGGAAGTACTGTCAGCAGCCTTCATCAAATACTACAGCTTCAACACCAAAATCCAGGTGAAGCTGTATGATTTGGAGAGGGTGAAACAGAAATTCAATGAACCCTTTGATGAATACTACCAGAGGTGGATGAACAAGATGATCCTCCTAAAGAACCGCCATGATGAAGACGAGCTTATACAGAAGCTCATTGATGGCAGCAAAGATATCTTCAAGAACAACATGAAATTCCATTCCTTTAAGGAGCTTAGTGAGGTCTATAGCATGGCCATGAAGATAGAAAGGGATGAAGAGGAGAAGCCAGCCGGTCAGAAAGGGGGAAGAAGTACAGCATATAGTTCAGGGTATAGATCAACCACAGCAGCTGGGTCTGGCAGTGGGTCTGGTTCAGGTGCCAGTGGCAAGCAGGGGCAGTCATCAGAAGTGAAGCGGGTTGAGGTGGCTACTGTAAATCAGCAGCAAGGCAACCAGAACAGGGGTCCTGGAGGACAAGGCATAACACCCTGGACTCTTACTTTGGCAAAGATATTCGCCAAGTGTAGGAATGGTGGCTTACTACAGTCCTTGAGGCCGTTCGAGTTCCCACCTGAAGCTGACAAGGATAACTTCTGCACTTATCATGTGGTGACAGGCCACCGGACCAATAACTGCTATAAGCTAAGGGATGCTATACAGAAGCTTATTGACGAGGGAAAGCTGCAAGAACCACCTAAGCCTAGCACTAAAACTAACCCACTACCGGCATTCGAGAAGCGGGTTAACATGGTCCAGTCGGGGTTGCCGGCTAACTTTATATTTGCTCAAGTTCTGCAAGCGAACCCTACGATTCAGGCAGTGGCGGTAGGGGAACCCGAAGTGGAACCCGAAGTGGAACCCGAGTGTGAGAAGAAGGGGGGATGTAAGGAGATCAAGCCTATAAGTCTGGATGATCTTGACTCCGAAGATGAGTACGAAGAATTTGACAGAAGAGAGGCTGTTAAACTCCCAGCTGTTGAGAAGCTGAAGATTTCAGAAGTGCAGCACGTGACCCGAAGTGGAAGGGTATATCAGCCGGCGGATCAGACAAAAGATAAAGCACCGATGAATGGGTCGGGCAGTACTTCGGCACCGGAAAGAGTCGAGAAAGAAGATTTGGTCATTTCCCAACTGAAGAAGACCCCTACACAAGCTAGTTTGTGGCACTTGCTTATGACCTCCAAAGAGCATAGGGAGGCTTTAGTGAAGAAGCTATCAGAAATCGAAGTCTCCCCTATAGCTTCACCAGAGGCTATGTGCTGCTTGCTAGACAAAGTCCATGCTGGAGCTCCAATATTGTTTTCTCTGAGAAAGACCTACCAACAAAAGGAAGGGCTCACAACAAGGCTCTTTACATTAGGGCCAACATCATGGATAAGGTGATGCCGTGTGTTATGGTGGATGACGGCTCGGCTCTGAACATTTGCCCACTGAAAATGCTACCATTTCTAGGTATGAATGAAGAAGTGTTGAAGAGGTCTTCGACAGTCATTCGGCGTATGATGATTCTAAAAGAACAGTGATAGGGACCTTCGAAACAGAAGTGGAGGTTGGGCCCATCAAGTCCATGGTTGTCTTCACAGTGATCGATATCCCGGTCACATTCTCCCTATTGCTTGGAAGGCCCTGGTTCCATCCTTTGGGAGGTGTTCCTTCCACTTTGCACCAGAAGATTAAATTCTCTATGAATGACAGGATTGTGACTGTTGAGGCGGACGCCCAGTCGATGGTAGCTGCAGTGGATGAAGGAGTGGTTCCTTTTGGTGGATTCCAAATTGCTGTCATTAAGGAGGAGGAAACCACAGATGCCCCTATGGTCCTTTATGAGAACTACATGCCAGAGTGGCTATCCCGATATCTGTACAAGCTGAACTTTGTCCCGGGAATGGGACTCGGGATTAATTTGCAAGGCGTGCCAGAATTCAAGATCGACTCGGGAAAGTCAAAGCAGTACGGCCTTGGTTATGTAGAGGGGTCATCTGAGCAGAAGAACTTGAAAAAGGGTAAGAATGGCAGGGCCATGATGAAGCCATTTCTCAAGGCGGGAGAAAGCCTTTACAAGGGCCAAGCTGAACCGGTGCTGGTTGGAAATGTCGAGCACCCTGGCTTTGAGATCTTTGCAGATGTTGTGGATTTTGAGAAAAGCCAGGAAGAGCCAGTAGCCCCTGTAATGGAAGAAAAAGCAACTGCTGAATCTGAAATTCTGAAAGGAGAATCATCTGAGGTGATAGCAGAAACCATAGAGGTGGCCGAGGAAGAAGATGAAAAGAAGACCTCTGCTGAAGCTACAGAAGTGATCTCGGGAGCTTTGACTGCTGCATTAACTAAAGCTTTCGGGAAATCCAAGGAAGGATTTGGCGAAGAACTGATGGCCAAAGTGAACTTAGACTCTGTGGTTGCTGAAATCACCAAGATTATGGAGAAAGCTAAGGCACAGGCAGCCGAGAAAGCTGCAGTCCCAGATGATGCTCTTGAAGGGAAGATGGAAGCTGATGAAGAACAAGGCCCTCCGCCTGTGGAGGATGAAAATGATTTTGTTGTATCTATTTCTTCCATTTTCAATGTAACTAATGTACTCTATGATAAGTTCAATGCAATGAAATCCCAGTTTGCTTACTTGTGTGATGTTTATCCTGACAATTCTGTGCATGCATTTGAATCACCATCAAGCATATTTAGCATACATGACACTGCATTGCATGAAATCAATATAAGTACAGATGAAAACCCTAAAATGGTACTCATTTCACACGAGCTTAAATCCGAGGAAGAAAGAGAATTAATAAGAATACTCCAAAAACATGTTAAAGCTTTCGCCTGGTCGTATGAAGACATGCCGGGTGTAGATACAGAAATAGCAGTGCACAAAATCCCAACGGACCCCAAGTTCAGACCGGTAAAGCAGAAGTTGAGAAGACTAAGGCCGGAATGGGCTACACTGGTGAAGGAAGAAGTGGCCAAACAGATAGATGCCAGGTTTCTCGAAGTGGTGGAGTATACGGAATGGCTAGCCAACATTGTCCCCGTGCCTAAAAAGGATGGAAGGGTCAGAGTATGCGTTGACTACAGGGACTTGAATAAAGCATGCCCAAAAGATAACTTTCCACTGCCACATATTGACGTCCTAGTTGATAGCGCAGCAAAAGCGGCAATGTACTCCTTCATGGATGGCTTTTCAGGGTACAACCAGATCCTGATGGATGTGATCGACAAGGTGAAAACATCATTCATCACAGAGTGGGGTACTTTTTGCTACAAAGTGATGCCTTTTGGATTGAAGAACGCTGGTGCCACTTATCAGAGGGCTGTCGCAACTCTGTTGCACGATATGATCCATAAAGAAGTCGAAGTGTATGTCGATGATATGCTTGTTAAATCAACCACCCGGGAGGAACACCCTGTTATCCTGGATAGATTTTTAACACGCATTGGAGAATACAACTTGCGGCTTAATCCCAAGAAGTGCATATTCGGGGTCACATCAGGGAAGTTGTTGGGCCATGTAGTTAGCCAAAGGGGGATAGAAATGGACCCAGATAAAATCAAAGCCATCCAAGATATGCCAGCTCCGAAGACTGAAAAGGAGGTCAGATCATTCCTGGGTTCCTTGCAGTATGTCAGCCGCTTCATAGCCAAGCTAACTTCTACTTGTGAGCCAATCTTCAAGCTATTAAAGAAAGATCAGCCGGTTGTGTGGGATGATAAGTGTCAGCTGGCCTTCGAGAAGATCAAGGCTTACCTAGTAAAGCCACCAGTGTTGAGTCCTCCAATTCCAGGGAAACCTCTGATTTTGTATTTGGCAGTTGAAGAATCCTCTATAGGGGCAATGCTAGCACAGGAACAAGATGGCAAGAAGGAATATCCCATCTATTACCTTAGCAAGAAATTGCTGGAGTACGAAACCAAGTATACACTGGTGGAAAAGACATGTGTGTTGGTTGACCAAGAAGCTGCGCCACTATTTCCAATCCTACAAGATGCAGGCTGTGGCTAAAGTGGATCCAATGAAATATCTCTATGAAGCACCGGCATTGGTTGGGAAGCTGTCCAGGTGGTTGTACTTTTGTCTGAATTCGACATCGAGTACATCACGAAGAAAACCATTAAAGGGCGAGCCGTGGCAGAGTTTCTGGCGAACCAACCCCTAGAATCAGATTACACAGAGAACCTGGAATTCCCTGATGAGCAGTTAGCCATGGTGGAAGTGAAAAGGTGGGTCATGTGTTTCGATGGGGCAGTGAATAAAAAGGGCGCTGGGATCGGAGTACTTATAGCAACGCCAGATGGTGAAGTCATTCCCTTATCCAAGAGGTTGAATTTTCCCATAACCAATAACGGGGCAGAGTATGAAGCATGCCTATTTGGGATGGAAGCTTTGCTAACACTAGGGGCAAATGACGTCCTGATTGTTGGAGACTCACTTCTAGTGATCAGACAAGCTCAGGGTGAATGGGAGCTGAAAGAAGAAGCCTTGAGGCCTTACTTGGAGCTGCTGCAATTTAGAAAAGGTTTATTCGGCCAGTGTGAATTCAGACATATCCCCAGGGATGAGAATAAGATGGCTGATGCATTAGCTACTTTGTCCTCCATGTGGGAAAATCCAGAAGAGACACAAGCTCAACCACTGGTTATAGCCACTTCCAGACATCCTTGCTTCGAAGTGCATGAAGTAATGGAATTATCGGCCGAAGAAAAGCCATGGTTCTTTGACATTTACCGTTATTTTAAGGATGGAAAGTACCCAGAAGAGGCCAGTGCTGCTGATAAGTTGACATTAAGAAAGCTGGCCAGTCAATTCAGAATCTTTGAGGACAAGTTGTATAAAAGAACAGCATATGGAGTCCTTTTGAGGTGTCTAACTGAGCAAGAAGCAGAAGAAGTGATGCAGCAAGTACATGCAGGGTCCTGTGGGCCACATATGAATGGACTTGCCATGGCTAGGAAGATCATGAGGCAAGGCTACTTCTGGATGACGATGCAAGCGGATTGTATAAGAAAAGTGAAGAGATGCCATGAATGCTATATCTATGCAGACGTTAGTCATCTTCCTCCACTCGAACTTCAGAATCTAGCGTCTCCTTGGCCGTTTTCAGCATGGGGGATAGACATGATTGGTGAAATTCATCCAGCTGCATCTAATGGGCATAGGTTCATAGTTGTGGCAGTTGACTATTTCTCCAAATGGGTCGAAGCGGAATCCTTCACTAATGTTACAGCCAAGCACATGGTCAAGTTCATCCAGAGAAATATCTTCACTCGGTATGGGATTCCTCATCACATAGTAACTGATAATGGAGTACAGTTTCAAGGGGCAACAGCTGAGCTATTTGCAGAGCATGGAATTGAACATCATAAGTCTTCTCCATATAGACCACAGGCCAATGGTGCAGTAGAAGCAGCTAACAAGGCGGTAAAGAAGATCTTATCAAAAATGGTAATCACTTACAGGGATTGGGCTGATAAACTGCCTTATGCTCTTTGGGGTTACAGGACCAGTGTCAGAACACCGACAGGAGAAACTCCTTATGCCTTGGTGTATGGAATGGAAGCAGTGTTACCAGTGGAGATAGAACTCAAGTCACTCAGAGTTGCCCTGGAAGCTCAATTGCCAGAGACTGAATGGGTTCAAGCTAGATATGAGCAGCTGGCTGCACTAGATGAAAGGCGGCTAAGGGCACTGGATCACCTGCAAATGTATCAGCGCAGAATGGCTAGAGCCTATAATCGAAATGTGAAATACTCCAAGTGGCAGTTGAAAGCAGGAGATTTGGTTTTAAAACAACTAAGGCCTTCAAATGTTGATGTTAGGGGCAAGTTCAGACCTAACTGGGAAGGACCCTATGTGGTGAAGAAGGTGTTATCAAAAGGCACTGTCAGCATTATGGACATGGATGGAAACGAATTCACCAACCCGATCAACCAAGACAGGCTAAAGCTTTATCATGTATAAAAAAAAAAGAGAGAGAGGTCTGCTAGGCTGAAAACTCGAAAAGAGCGGTCTAGGCAAAAGTTAAGACACGAGAGAAAATAATCAGTCGGAAAACCTGAAAAGGACGACTGGTGACGGATTTGGGCTTAATGTGAAATCTGTACCATTTAGGAACCAACTTGTTTCAAATGTACTCATTTTGACTTCATCAATAAAGTGAAGTGTTTGTTTAAATATATTTGCATGGTTATGACAAATGCACAAACAAAATCGTCTTGCATAAACACACATTCAAAGAAAGCACTTTGCATTCAACTAATCAATATCATCACATTATTAGGCAAATGAAAATGCATTAAATACGTGCAATTCAAAATCTTTTATCGTCCTCTAAAGTCTAGTTCATCTTCCCAGACGAGCAATAAAGGGTCACAACGCCATTTTAATATAAAAAAAAAAAAAGAAGAGAAAAAAAATGCTCGCTGAGGTGAAAACCGAAAAGGCGCCTCAGGCAAAAATTAGAGCGGCCCGCTAAGCTGAAAACCCATATCGGGCAGTTTAGGCAAAAGGTAGGGCATATGAAAAGCTCGCTGAGGTGAAAACCGAAAAGGCGCCTCAGGCAAAAATTAGAGCGGCTCGCTGGGTTGAAAACCTGATTTGGGCTACCCAGGCAAAAATTAGAGCTCATAAAAAAAAAAAAAAAAACATCCTACGGAACAAGAAAAACAGAACATCCTCAGTATCCCCCGCAGAATTCGTCACATCACTCCCCAGCAGAGTTTCCTATACTATTCCTCAGCAGGGTCTACATAAAGAACATCATCAATTACTTCCCCGCAAAGTCGCCATGTTACTCCTCAGTGTAGTCTACACAAAGAACACCATAATTGTTTCCCCAGTCAAACTGTCACATTCTTCCCCAGCGGAATCTCTACAAGGAATACTATGATCATTTCCCCAGCTATCACCTCACTCCATCGATAATCATCAAACGATGCCCCAAGAAAAGCAAAATCGACCAGGGATACAACATATCTCCCCAGCGGAGGACAGAAACGTCCAATAACAGAAAATACATACATGTACATATACATCATCATGCATCCATACATTGCATATATCAATTGCTTATCCCCGGCTAGTCTTCATTCTTAATCGAAGGGGCAAAAATTTTTGTTTAAAAATCTCTCGATCAAGGAATGAAGACTTGCCATTTTAAGTGCAGGAATTCATCCCCAGCTTAATATCCTCAGCAAGTCAGCAGATCCGCCTCGAGTAATATAAACTCGGTATCAGCCCAGGTCTGCTCCATTATCTCAACTTTCTCCAGTGAGTCCGCCTCGAGTAATGTAAGCTCGGTATCGGCCCAGATCCACTCCATCATCCAAGTCCCCTAGCAGATTCGCCTCGAGTAATGTAGACTCGGCATCGACCCAGATCAGCTTCACCTATCTCCCCAGTAAAGTTCGCCTCGGGTAACATAGACCTGGTATCGGCTAATCTTATCTCCAGCATCGCCTCGGGTAACATAGACCTGATATCGGCTAATCTCTTCATCAATTTTGCCTCGGGTAACCTAGACCCGGTATTGGCCAATTTCTTCATCAATTTCGCCTCGGGTAACATAGACCTGATATCGGCTAATCTCTTCATCAATTTCGCCTCGGGTAACCTAGACCCGGTATCGGCCAATTTCTTCATCAATTTCGCTTCGGGTAACATAAACCTGATATCGGATAATCTCTTCATCAACTCGCCTCGGGTAACATAGACCTGATATCGGCTTATCTCATCCCCAGTATCGCCTCGGGTAACCTAAACCCGGTATCGGCTTATCTCATCAGGAGATTCATTCCAGCGTTCGCGGCGCTTTGATTCACGCTCTCAAATTCATCATCACAGGTATTATGGACCTGGAGCTAGATGTCGAATTTGATCACGCGAGGGGCAGCTGTAAGCGCCGGAATTTTCTATACTTAAAAAAAAAAAAAAAAAAAACTATAGTCGTACGACTATTGTTACAGTCGTACGACTGTAACTTAAAAATTACAGTCGTACGACTGTAATATCGGAAAATCTGCAGAGGCCCATACCTCTGCAGCAGAAATGGAAGAAAGAGAGGATGAGCATTAATTGCTCGGGTTTGGCAGCAAGCAAGCAGAAAAAGGAGGGTAGAAAAGAAGGAAAAAGGAAGAGAAAAAGGGGGAGGAGATTTCTGGTGAAAGAAAACTTAGAGAGAGAAAGAGAAGAGAGAGAAAAAGAAAATCCCAAAAAACTCATTTTTCTTCCTCTTTAATTTTCTTTAATTCTCGAAATTAAACCTAAAACTTGTTAGAAACCCCTAGGATAATCAATTAACTACATAACCAAATCAAGAATTCGGACTAAAACGATCAGAATCCTTTACAATTCGGATTTTGGACAAAAAGCTCTCAACTTCCATTCCAAAGGAGAAAGTGCGAATTTGTTGGGATCGAAGCGACGCCAGGGGTCAAAACGACTTGGAATAGCTTCTAAAAAGGTAGTCAATTCTTTTCCTTACACTTTTCCTCGCTTTTTGGGTGTTTGAAGTGAGTTTTGTGCGTTTTTACTGCATTTTTTGTATTTCTGTTCCTGGAAATTAAGAACAGTCGTACGACTGTTCTTGGTTTTCATGAACAGTCGTACGACTGTATATACAGTCATACGACTGTTCTTAATTTCCAGATTTATTTTCTTCAGACTTTGATTTTCAATGATTTTTTGGCGAAATTCTGGTTTTGGACTGATTACAGTCGCACGACTGTAAACTACAGTCGTACGACTGTAATCCCCATTCCAGAATCAGAATTTCACTTTTATCCCTAAAAATTCCCAAAAAATCCCAAAAAAATTAGAAAACCCCCAAAAATCATCAAAATGGATTTTGTTGTGTGCATCACGACCATAGATTCAATTTTTAGTGAAATTGCATTCAGAACAATTCCACGACGGAGACCCAGTTCTCCTAAAAACCGACCCACTTAAATATATAAAAATGCATGTAAACCGGAAAAATTGTTTTCACAATGAATTTCCCACAAAACCAAAAATACAGGGACGTTTCAAAATGTTTTCCAGGTCTAACCGGGCCGGCTAGCCGAGCCGACCCGGTTACCCCCTAAATGCATGCCCCCAGTTCCTGATTTCCCATTCTGTCTATTTGAGTCCTAATTGTGGCGTGCTGTATATATTGTGCTAACCCTCTGTTTTGCAGGTTTTAATTTCTTTTTATTTTTATTTTGGATGTAATTTAATAGATTAAATCGTGTATTTAGGCGGTTGTATTTTTCTAGATTCTCGTGTATTCTAGGCGATTGTACAAGTGAGGCGAGAGTTTTTATTTTTCCATTCGATTTGGTTGTAAGCCAATTAATATTTATTTCTTTTCCTTATTTTTGTATTAAATGTTTTGTGTGCGCGCTGTATGCTTTTTTTTATATTCAATAAAATGGACTTTAGATTTTGAAATACCATTTGAGAACATTGACAATACTTATTTTAATTAGACACGAAATAATGGACTTGTCCGGACTCGAATCTCTGGATAGTGTAGCGACCGTTCGTCCGGTTCAGCTACATAAGAATTTCCCGGTTGAGCTGAGCCGGGTGGCGACTCTACAACATTCATTGAGACTTAGGTCTCGGTTCTTTTATTTATTAATTCTATTTATTTTTTCCAAAACGCGGATTTCCTTTATAAAACCCCACGCGAGGGAGGGATGCGCCCGAGATCGTGGCGCTCCATCCCGAGAGGGAGTCCCGCGTCCCGTCGAAAACGCGTCGTCCGCTCACAGAATCCAATGGTTACTTGAATTCATCTCAGGTTGTCTATCCATAATGGCAACTCTATCCAGTGACCGGGCATTCATTCATTCAAAAAAAAAAAAAAAAACTCCAATGTGGAAAATCGAAAGGACATATTGGTAGTTTGAAGGGGCGTCAATCAAAACCAGAGCCACACTTTGGATTTTCCTAATACATCCACGTTCATTATGTCATAGATGTTTTATATTCAATTTTGATGTTCAATATGCATTCGTCATGTCATTGCATGTCAATGTCTACATACGGGTGACAGCATGTAGCGAACCACGTCCGAATCGGTGTTTTATACCCCAAACGCAAACCCTTAATGCTAGGGGCAGGTAAAAGCCAAACCACCGGGTGTCATCAGCAGCAAGGTCCTCACAACTTCTGATAAGCATTGTCAAGGTGTACTTTCCAATCTTGAAACAGATCAATACAAAGAGATCAATTCTGTTGGGATGCTCGTGCAAAACTCTTGGACCATTCAAAAAAAAAAAATCAAAAATCACAAAGAGAAAATTTCTGACACGGAAAACCGAGAGGACGTGTTGGTAACAAGAAGAGGGTGATGTCTAAAGCCGAAGTCACTGTTGATTTCCCTATTATACTCATTATGATGTCGTTGCAATGATATTATGCACATTTGACATTCTGCTTAGATGTTCATATCGCATACATTGTGCCATTACACATAAACATCCATTAATAGGTCATTGCAGCCAATTCCCATAATAATAAAAATGAAGTCCATGTTGCGTACAAAAAAAAAAAAAAAGAAAAAAGAAAAAGAGTTGTAGTACAGAGCACTCTATCTAGCTCTCATCTTGTCCCTCACCCACCTCCTGCTCCTCAGACTCACTCTGATGCGAAGCTCTATAGGTGTCAAAGTCCTCCTGCACAAGAGTCAAATCAGCCTGCATCCGGGCTATGTCAACTCGTGCCTGGGGTCAACTCCTGGGTCGCAGCCAAAGCCCGAGCCTCAGAAGCAGCTGCCTGTCTAGCTTGATCCTAGAGTATCTGCACTCGAATATGCAAAATAACAACATAAGTTAACATGCATACATACACGCATATTCATCCATGCATTGCATAAATCATGTAGTGATACAGGGATTGTAGAATGCTTACCGCCCAGTTGGCGTTCTCCTGGACTAGATGAGCCTTCAAGCCCAAAGCGACCTGAGAAGTAGATGGCGCAACACTGGCAGAACGTACGGGATGATTCCTATCCTGAAGAAGGCCATGCCCACCAGCAATGGCAATCTCAGCACTTTCATATGTTGGGCTAGTCCGCTGAGTAGAATTAGATCCCCTACGTCTCTTGACCTGCAAGCGGAAGAGCGTTTAAAAAAAAAAGGAAAAGGGAAAAGACAATATTAGAAGGCCGAACCAGAAATCAAGGATCTCCTGCTCCCCCTGGCGTACAAGTTCAAGTCCATGGTACAGCTGCCCCAACGCAGCTCGAGCCCAATTCCAAAAAAACAAAAAAAAAAAGAGAAAGAAAAGCATCCAGGTCCGCTAGAGTGGGGAACAAAATCAGATTACAAGTGCTCTGCCTGGTGGGAAAAAGTGTGCATGATAACAAGACAAACACATAAGCCCGAGCACACCGCTCCAAGTCCTCCTCGGATAGGTCTGGGCGAGCAGCACAATAAGCCTCCACCCTGGAGCATAAGATCTTCCCCTTCTCAAGGGTGCAGCCGATCAACCTGCCTATATAATCATCCTCCGACTGATGGCGAGTGAAATAGCAGTTGAAGCTGATCGGGGGTCCGCCGAACCAGAACCCAATGATAACAACGAAATCTGAAGGAGTAACGGCGAACTCCCCGATGGGCAAATGAAATGTATGGGTGATGCAAGCCCACCTCTCACACAAAGCTGTCAATACAGCATGGGTAGTAGGCGGCGTGCCCGTCGACAATGACATAATAAAGGTCTCTGGACCCTGAATCCTAACCCGATCTCTCATAGACTCGGGAAGGCGGCCTCGCCAGACCCCGGGTGGAAAGAGATTTCTGCTGCCGGAAATTCCCCGGTCCTACACATTGAGGAAAGCCAACAAACCAGCGGTTAATCTTTCTAACAATGGTCCGCTTCATCCAAGGGGCATGAAATCCGAGAAACCTCAAAAAACTCACTGTAAGTACAATTTCACCAAGTTTCATTTTCGACATATCCTGTATGCCAGGTCGCACATGGCTGTCACACACTCACATTCACACATTTCACAAACCTCAGTCCCGCATGACTATAAAAGGTGACCCGAAACGCATCTTCTCGTATTCATTCTTGATCTAAGGGGCAAAAATTTTTGTTTCAAAATTATCGATCAAGGAATAAATATGTTCACTAAGCACACATTGCATGCTTTCTTTTGGCTCTGTATGGCAAATCATACACGACCATTTGACTCCAAAAGTCATTTTATCTTGGCTTCATCCTTACGCGAAAATCATCGTAAGGAACCGCCCGACTCCAAAAGTCGCATTCTTCTTTGTATCATCTCGGTGTCATCCTTACGCGAAAACCATCGTAAAGAACCGCCCGACTCCAAAAGTTGCATTCTTCTCTATATCATCTTCGTGCGTCATCCTTACGCGAAAATCGTCGTAAGGAACCGCCCGACTGCAAAAGTCGCATTCTTCTCCGTATCATCTTGGCGTCATCCTTACACGAAAATCGTCGTAAGGAACCGCCCGACTACAAAAGTCACATTCCACTCTTCATTATCTTGGTGCCATCCTTACATGAAAATCGTCGTAAGGAACCGCCCGACTACAAAAGTCGCATTCCACTCTTCATTATCCTGGCGTCATCCTTATACAAAAATCGTCGTAAGGAACCGCCTGACTACAAAAGTCGCATTCCACTCTTCATTATCTTGGCGTCATCCTTACACGAAAATCATCATAAGGAACCGCCCGACTACAAAATTCGCATCCCACTCTTCATTATCTTGGCGTCATCCTTATGCGAAAATCATCATGAGGAACCGCTCGACTCCAGAAGTCGCATTCTTCTCTGTGTCATCTTCTTGGGGTCATCCTTACGCGAAAATCGTCGTAAGAAACCGCCCGACTTCAAAAGTCGTATTTTTCTCCACACACGAGTCACACGCTTGCATATCATCTTGAATTTCGTGTTCTTTGTCGTGTACCTAAATCCGTTTCAAAAATCAGACTTTAGCTACATGAGGGGCAGCCTGTGAACATGAAATTTTTACGTTAAAAAAAAATCCGTCATTGACCGTTGACCCACGACTGTAAATACAGTCGTGGGATTTTGGTTACAGTCATACGACTGTAATGTAAATTACAGTCGTACGACTGTATTATCGGGGCAGGTGAGCCAACCCATACCTCAAAAGCTGAAAGGCAGAGAAAAAAAAAGAGGAGGAGAAAAAAAAAGGACGGACAGAAAGAAAAGAGAAAAAAAAAAGAGAAGGGAGGAAGGAGAGAAAATCAAAAAGAAAAGGAAGAACTCCTCAAAATCTCTCTACACTTGGAAATCTCTGGACCCAAATCTCAAACCCTAACTCAAGGAGAAAAGTCCGAATTTTAGTGGATTGGAGCGACGCCAGGGGTCAATCCTACGGTGGACGCACGCCACGGAGGTAAACACCCCTTTTCCCTTCTCTTTTACAAGCTTTCTGGGTGATTGGTGTGCTTTTTCTGCATTTTTCTGCGTTTCTGTTATGGAAATCAAGAACAGTCGTATGACTGTTCTTGAGTTCGATGAACAGTCGTACGACTGTAGTTACAGTCGTACGACTGTAGTTGATTTCCAGGTGAATTTCTTTCCAGCTTGTTTTAAATAAGATTTTGGTGAAATCTTGTATTTTCAGCATTTACAGTCATACGACTGTAGTTGAGTTTGCACGACTGTAATTTACAGTCGTACCACTGTCGTTTTCAGAACCAAAATTTCACCTTTAAGCCCAAATTTCTTAAAAAATCCACAAAAAAATCACAAAAAATCCCCAAAAATTCCCAAAAAATTAGAAAACCCCAAAAATCATCAAAATGAATTTTGTTGTGCGCATCACGACCATAGATTCAATTTTCTGGTAAATTTGCATTTAGAACAATTCAACGACGGAGACCTGGTTCTCCCGAAAACCGACCCACTCTGCATGCTAAGTTAAAATAAACCGGAAAAATGTTTTCAAAATGATTTTCTCACAAAAACCAAAAATACAGGGACGTTTCAAAATGGTTTTCCAGGTCTAATCGGGCCGACCGACCGACCGGGCCAACCCAGTTACCCCCAATTGCATGACCCCGAATACTTAATTTCCCAATTCTGTCTGTTTGAGTCCTACTTATGGTGTGCCGTATAAATTGTGCTAATCTTTGTTTTGCAGCTTTCATTTTATTTTAATTTTCTTTTTATTTGTATTTAATAGAATTAATCGTGTATTTAGGCGATTGTAATTTTTTAGATTATCGTGTATTCTAGGCGGTTGTATTAGTGAGGCGAGAGTTTTATTTTTCTTTCAATTGGGTTGTAAGCTCTTAAATATTTATTCTTTTTTTACTTTATATATTGTATTATTATCCTGTATGTGCGCTGCGTGCATTATTCAATAAAAATTGACTTTTAGTAATTTAAAGTGTTATAAATAGAACATTGGCAATAATATTTAAATTAGACACGAAGTAAGGGACTTGTCCGGACCTAGATCTCTGAGATGTGTGGCAGTTCCCACTTTGGTTCAGCTACACTGTAATTTGCCGGTTGAGCTGAGCCGGGTGGCGACTCCTATACTTTTTATCGAGATTTAGGTCTCGATTCTTTTTCGAAATGATCCACTTTTCCAAATCAAAAACCCCACGCGAGGGAGGGCACCGCCAGAGATCGAGGCGCCCCTTCCGAAAGGGAGTCCCACGTCCCGTCGAAAACGCGTCGTCCGCTCACACATTATTTAATAGAGCATCTCTATAAAATAATCCCTCTCTAGATATTGAAATTCTACCATTAGAAATAGTGAAATTAAATCCAGAAATATCCAACATTGATACAGAAATAATATTCCTGCACATAGCAGGTACAAAGTAACAATGTTCCAAAATCAAAATCAATCCACTGGGCATCATAAGGTGGTATTCGCCGATCTCTATGGCAGCAACCCTTGCTCCATTCCCGACCCGCAAGTCCACCTCTCCCGACCCCAGTGACCTTCTGTTCTTAAGTCCCTGCGCATTGCAACAAATCCAGTATCCAATACCCAGGATGCTAAAACAGTAAGGTTAATATCTATAACATAAATACCTGAAGAGGACGCACCTTGGCCCCTTCTTTGCTCTCCCATCAGCCTGGGACACGATCTCTTCCAATGGCCCGCCTGTCTGCACCTGAAACAGACATCTTTAGGACCTGCTTTCTGCCGGGCCTTGGGTTGGGCCTTGGCCTTCTTAGCCTTGGCTTTCTTGGCCTTGGCCTTGGCCTTTTCCTTGGCCTTACCCTTGGCAATAGGGGGGTTCCCCTTGTTGACCAGCAGCACCGATGGAGTCTTTTTGATTGACTGTTCGGTGAGCTTAAGCATCCCATGCAGCTCACTAATAGTACGGTTCATCCTTTGCATGTTGTAGTTCAGGATGAATTGATCATAAGAATCCGGCAAGGACGCGAGGATTGTGTCCACCGCTAACTCTTGAGAAATAGGCGATCTGAGACGGGCCAAAGTGTCCAAATAGCCCTTCATCTTTAGCACGTGTGCGCTCACAGATGTCCCAGCCCCCATCTTACAAGAGTGGAATGCCTTATTGGTCAGGTACCTTTCCTGACGAGCTTGCTCCTGAAACATCTCATTTAGAGTTGTTATCATAGCATAGGCTTGGTGGTCCATAAACTGTTTTTGCAGTTCGGGGACCATGCAGGCCAACATAAGGCATGTCACATCCCTATTGTCCTTGACATGCACCTCGTATTCCTCCAGCTGGGCAGCCGGTGGATTACGTCCTTGAGGCGCAGCCGGCACAAGCCTTTCCAGTACATACTCTTTTGAATCTTGTCTTAGAACAATCCTTAAGTTCCTAGACCAGTCTAAAAAGTTAGGACCGAAAAGCTTGTCCTTTTCAAGAATAGATAGCAGTGATAAGGTATTGTTGTTTGCCATTTAAGAGTTTCTACACAGAAAAACATTGAGAGTGTTAATAAAGGACTTTGATTTATTATTCCCATATGAAATTGATAATGAATCATGTTATTAATTTAAACCGAGTTGTTGGGCTCATGGGCCGAGATCCATATTTCATCAAGATATAGCCAAACGAGGGTTTGGTACAACAGTACCTTAATTATTTAGGTAGGAACGCCGTTCAATCCCAACCTAGGGACTCTCGGTTTGATGGGCTTGTTGGCACTTACCCATCTGTGCTTAGGGCCAGGAGAATCCTACTACCCACGCTAAGTCAAAACCTCCATTCAAGTGTTAGAGTATCCCATACTCTAACCCAATACAAAGTGGCAATACTCCAGTGTATCCTGCGAGGGCATGGTCTACAACTGGCCTATTCCCACCTCGAGTCGGCTTTTAATGAGGGAAGCACTTTTAAGCGACTTAGTAATTCCGTTTGGTTATTAGATTCAATTCATAACAGCTTACATACATAAGGCGGGTGAAATTGCTATTGGATCATACATTCATATATGCGAATAAACATAAAACATAATTAAATAAAAGTAATGGATTGCTATGAGCCTATATTACATCCTAATATTATTCTAGTAAACCTATACTAGAAATGAATATCAGGTGGGCCTCCATCTTTTTCTTCTGGGCTTACACCTCCACTTGGGCTTGCATCTCCACTTGGGCTCACCACTCCATGGGCTTCTTCTTTTACAAATTTTAAAATATTTGAATAAAACAAAATTATATTAAAAAAAAGAAAAACGACACGTAGGCCGTATTTATCCAAAAAGAAAAATACAACCCATCTTGTACAAGGCCTAATAGCATCCAACCATACAAGCATTTAATCAAACATATGCATCTAATACATATAATTCATAAGCATGTTATAATGCATGATTTAAGCCCATTTCAATTATGTCCAAGCCATTATTAAGAAATCGCCAATTTTGGCCCACCATGGTTCTAACCCTTAACGGGCTTTGGGCCTCCAGCCCAGGCAGTCCAACTGCTCCCACTGGAATTAGGAAACCATAGGTCCAATTCAGCCGTCCAAGTAATTGTGCCAAAATTACCCGAACCAATTTCAATTAACCATATTAATTTTCCAAAATTAATATCACATGAATAAAATAAAATTTAATTCAAGAAACCACACGCATTTAAATTGCATAAATCTAAACACACGAATTTTAAAACCAATTAAAATTTCAAAACTAGGCCCCGGGCCCGAGACCCGCCAAATCCAAAATACTGGGCCCAGCCTGCTGCAGCCGCCTAGCGGCTACCTGTTGCTGCCGTGCGGCAGCCACTGCCTAGCAATGGTTGCCACTGGAACCAGTGGCAGCAGCAGGCAGTGGCTGCCGCCGCCGCTCCTGCCGCGTGCGGCGGTCGGAGCGGCGGCAATTCTGCCGCCTGCAGCCCCGCACCACGGGAGCTAGATTTTTTTTTTAAAACAGAATAAAAAAAATCAGCCACATATTCCATCCATCAACAAAAAGAAATTCACTAAGAATTCCAAAACATACAATTTAATTAAACTAACACAAACCTATATGCAAATTTAATTTCAATTGTACAAAATAAATTGGAAAAATCTTAAACCCAAACCAAGTGTCCCAATAAAAAAATCTCTAATTTTAAAACATGGGATTCAACCACTTAAACAATTTCCACGGATCAAAAGCCCGCTCTGATACCACTGTTGGGATTTTTCACCAGAAATCACCCGATAAAAGCAGAAGAACGCGATGATTTCCTCAAATCCATTCCAGGAGCAATTGAAGTGAAAATTGTAAAACTTAAAATTATAATAGAAAGAGATTAAATTCTTACCAGGAATATCTCTTTCAAGAGATGGATGAAGACTGCAGAAATCAAATTAGATTCCCTCCTCGTTTTTGTACATGAATGCTTAACGAACACGACCTGTGCTAGCGTTGGAAAAACAAAATCTATAGTGAAAAGGGTTAGGAGAATTCGGCTATCTCTTAGTGTAGTAGTGGTGGCCGAAATTTCTAACCCTAGGTATTTATACCTAGGGTGGCCGAATTCCCTTAGGGGAATTCAGGCCCAGTTTGGCTCCTTTCATTCTGTGCGGGCTTCCATCTTTTAATTTAGGCCCAATCTAATTTTAATCATTCTGGTTTAAATTAATTTGAAGCCCAATTTTAATATACCCATGTATTTAATATATTACACCAAGTAATATATTATTTACATTTAAATTAAAATTAGTTTGACCAATTAATTTAATCCATCAAATTAAAATTAAATCTTCACAAAATAAAATCATATGTAAACCCATACATATGAATATTTCCACCTAAGAAATAATCTCATAATTAATCTAATTAATTATGAAGAGCCAATTGAATATATTAATTTTATTATTAGGATCAATCCAATTGATCTTTATAATATAATTAACATATATATACACCTCTCTCTCCATAGTGTATACTCCAAGTATACATGTGATTCCCTAAGTCTGTGTTCAGTCGTTCTATGTGTACGATCCCGTGGGCCCACCTTTATGTTGGCAGCGGGCCTTTGGCCTGCAGACTGCAGTTAGGCTCTAGTAAGCCACTGTAGCCCCCAATTAAGATGGAGATGGCAGTCTAACTGTTATCATAACCTTGTAGTTCAAACTTGTACATCCCATGTCATTGATATCAGTGTCTAACACAGAGGCATGGATTGATCACCCTCTTTTGTGTCGGACATTAACTTGATCCCGAATGCACTGAAGCTCACAAACAAGTTCCCACCTGTTTGGGTGTGGCCACACTCTTATCAGTTACATTCATCAAGAGGCCGATGATATCTTCCCAGTGGACTACTGAGTGACAAATCCCTTCTGCATATCCATAGTATTACCATGCTAAGTGACATACCTGAAAGTACCCATACTTGGCACCCTATTACAGGCCCTTTAGGCGTACCCCTAAGCATGCGACCTCACATGTAACACCGTCATATGGTCAAGTCAAAGGATCCATACAAGTACTACACGAGAATCACTTGTGATACTATACCATATGGATTACTCGTTTAGTGGATCTATCCAGTACCATGCTCCCATGCATGTACCCATTAACTTGGTTGACATTCCATGTCCAATGACCGGTAAGACACCGCCATACAACCAGGTTAATGATAGTCCATTGTTCCATTTATTCCCATGACTGGAACAGACTACGGATCTATTTATGGTCATATCGTTTACCCTATCCATGGTCTTACTGCCAAGTGCATGACACTTGTCATCATGGATATAGATATGTCCATTGGATACTTCATTTTATATATTGCACAAGATGAATATAATAAATGAATTGATGCCTTTATTAATAACACAAATGAGTATAATACATAAATCCGATAAATGTATAATACAAATACAAGGACCAATGCCTCGGGACTAGGGCATTTCCAACAGTATCCTTAGTAGATGGATTGAAATACAATCTTCTCAGTGTCAGTCAACTCTGTGACAAAGATAGCAAGGTAATCTTCAATTAAAAGAAATGTGAAATTATGGAAACCAAAATTGGTAAGACTTTATTTGAAGTACCTGGAGTTGTAAATATTTATCTTTTAAATTCAAGTACTTTTACTAATGATTAATGCTTAATTTCACAAGGAGAAGAGAGTTGGTTATGACATCGTAGATTAGGTCATGCAAGTATGCATTTGATTTCAAAGTTTCAAAGAAAGATCTTGTGAAAGGTTCACCAAAAATTAGATTTGATAAAACTCATATTTGTGATGCATGTCAAAGAGGAAAGCAAACTAGAAGCTCTTTTAATCTTAAAGGAGTTGTTTATACCTCTAGACCATTAGAGTTGTTGCATTTAGACTTGCTTGGTCCAATTCAACCAAAAAGTTTAGGAGGCATGAGATATACATTTGTCATCATAGATGACTACTCATGTTTTACATTGACATTATTTTTGAGTCAAAAAGATAAGGCTTTTGAACAATTTTCTTCCTTGTGTAAAAAGCTTTAGAATTTGAGAAACACTTCTATTATTGCTATTAGAAGTGATCATGGAAAAGAATTTGAAAATCATCTTTTTTGAAATGTTTTGCAATAAGCATGGTATCTCACATAATTTCTCTGCTCTTAGAACTTCTCAACAAAATGGTATTATTGAAAGGAAAAAAAGGACTTGTGAGCACGGGTTTTCTCGACCTCTGTGATGAAAATCCTATATTACCTGTTAGACAGACAAACGTGAGTCAGATTTGAAAATGAGCAGAATGATGCCCAAAATATTCTCAAACACTCCGAAAAATAGAACAGTCCTCGATTTGAAACCTCGAGAAAGGTCCTTCGATTATTGGAGAGCTTAGATGCAAGTGCAGGATTTAGGAAAAGCCTTGACGACTCTGGTTAAAGCTGCACGGCTATAGTTTCACAATTGCAGCCGCGCAGCTATGACTTCAGAGTCGTGCGGGTATAACATTAGAGCCGCGCAGCTCAACGGTTGACTGGGTTATTTCCTAATTGTTTTTTGATCAAGTTGTTTAACTCCTTAATTAAAGGAATTAGACCGGGATATGGTGGGAGAGGTAGCAAAAACATAAGGGAGAGGGAGAAATCATTTGGAGAGTGAGGGGAAGAACTCTAGAGAGAAAGAGAGAGGTTTTAGAGAGAGAAAGGGAGAAAAAGTGTGAAAAACAAAGGAAAAGTATAAGGAACAGAGAGAAAACACTTGGGAAACATGTAGGGTGAGAGTTTCTGGTCGTACTATTTCAGTTCATTCTCGAGTTTGTTCGGATTGGTTCGAGGTTCGTGTTCGATGTTTCGGGACATTCGTGGGATTCTAAGCACATTCTGACATTCAAATCCACTTCCAGTCATCAACTACGCTGGAACACAAAAAGGGTAAACTCTGAGAGACCTTAAACTCATAATTTGATTGCTTTGTGCTTTGCCTTTTTTTTGTTTTGTGAAAATTTAGAAACTGTCTGTATGATTATAGCCGTGTGACTCTAACTAGAGCCGAGCGGCTATAATCCCTTAGAAAAGAGCCGTGCAGCTATAATTTTATAGCCGCATAGCTGTGTTCTTTTGGACAGAAACCCGAAATGTCCTAAAACGATCAAATACAGTCAGTTTCCCATTTTAGTTTGTTATGAATGATTTCAGTCAAATCACATCCATTATATTCAAAATTATGGTTTTCGGATTTCTGATAACGTTGATGTGAGATTTACGTTTTGTTGATTTTGATTTTTGGAATCTGGGGTTGTTCAATCCAAATTGGATCCTTGGTTCAGTTTTAGCGGACCCCCAGATTCCCTAAAGTCTTTAGAAACCATCGAAACGAGTCAAAACAGTGATTTACGAAAACAAAGAAAACCGAATTCGGGGTCTGTACACTACAACCGCACGGCTGTAGTGGCTATAGCCACGTGACTCTAACTAGAGCCGTATGGCTATAGTTCTTAAGGCAGAATCATGGGAAAATTCTTACAGATTTCATTGTGTGGTGCTGTCTCTAGTTTCAAATTCAAAACTGTTTTTGACGTGTTTACAGCTTTATACCTTAGATGGATGTTGAAATTAGGAACCCTCACGACTGACTCATTAAAAGAGAGTGCTTTGCATGTCACTGGGCCAAATTGTTTTCCAAAATTGTTTTTCAAGCATAAAAAACCTATAAGGCATTTCTAAAATGGTTTTCTAGGTCTAATCGAGTAAGTCGCTCAGACTTCTCAGTTACCCCCCTAAATGTATGCTCCCATTTCCTGAAATTCCCCATTCTATCCTGTTATGAGTCCTACATATGTTTGTGATATAACTGTGCTAACCATCTGTTTTGTAGCTTTTATTTTTCTTTTTATTATTTTGGATGCATTTAATAGATCAAATCATGTATTCTAGGCGATTGTATTTTTTGTAGATCTTTGTGTATCTAGGCGGTTTTAAGGTGAGGATGAGAGTTTTTATCTTTTTAGGTTGTAATAAGTGGCCTCTATCCTTTTGTTTGGTTTCGATGTATGGTTTACTTTTCTGTAGTTTAATTTTATGCTATTTGTTTATGTCATTTGAATGAGCATCGACTAATATTAAAAGATAAAATGGGTAGAGAATAAGTGAGCATAATATGGTGGCCTGAACTGTTAAATGAAAGCAAACTTGAGGTTGAATAGGTAAGTTGCTCGAACCCTAAATCTCTGGATCAAGTATGGCTATTTGTACTTGGTAGGGAGCTATACCAGAATTTCCTAGATGAGCTGATCCAGGTGGTGACTCCATCTTTGATCTCGAAATTTGGGTTTCGAGGTCTTTAAGCTAATAAAATGAGATTTTATAAAAGAGTAGGACTAGTTTTCCCAAAACACACATTCTAAACGATGTTTCCTATAAAAGGGATTTTCAATCATATCAACTAATTTTCTTAAGCAAGATCATTAAACCCGTTTTTCAAAACAAACTCAACACTTACATCAAAACCTCCCCGGTTCGCTTCGCCGCGTTTCAACTTTAAGGTCGTCCACTCATGGTGGCTACTTTATTGGGGAGGAAATGTTTCTTAAAATGTTTTTTTTATAAAAACTTAAGGAACTTAGGCAACTACTAAAATATAACCTCGCTTGCAGTCATTCATTAGTTCATAGTACCATATTTTACTCACAACCGCATGGCATGACATTTTCTTCTTCTTAACCCCTCAAACTCACTGATTACCCCGATTTATTCTGGAAGGTCACCTAACTCTTCCTCTAGGATTGGAGGCACCCGAAAGGGTATACCACTCATAGCACCATATGAACCTCATTTGTTCTATGTTGAGGAGTGTATATTCGCTATGGTGTGACTTTGGCCCACATGTAATGACCTAGTAATTTCTCCTTAGGATTACCAAAACATAAAAATGAAATTGGACATTGAGAGTAAACCTTTGGTATCGCCGGTTTGTACCAAAGACACCCAATACCTAGGAAGAATGCATGCCAATCGAAAGGAAGAATAAGGTTGGAAGGGTGAGCATGTTGTTGCGTATGCTAATGTTTGTTCTATGATGATTTTTGACCTTTTCACTTTCGCATAGAACATCAAGTATGCATGATCATTCATGTGCCATTCTAACCATATTTTCATGCAGCCTTTTTAAAGGCATAAGCATATGTATGACATTGATGCTAACCACATCTTTGTGTAGCCACGACGTTTTATTTGTGTGCCATATACATTTACATCTTGTGTGTTGACATTTACACGAAACATACATGACATCATCCCGTGTGACATCTATACTAACCACAACTTTGTGCAGCCATTTGCATTTCGTGTGACATGGACATTCATACCATTTCATGTGACATGCATACCATTTCACTACACTTAATATAAGACGTTCTAAGAATGCCAAAAATGCCCATCACGATCATTTCATTTCATATCGGGTGTCCCAAAGCTACCCTTGTGCATCAGATTGCACTTGGTCATTTCATTAGACCATTTCATTCACTAGAGGACCACAGTGGTCTTAGGTCTATATTCATGTGGCGGGTCACATGGTAACAGTACATGACATCATGCCCATTCATCATTAATCTTATGATGATACCGGGGTCATGTTTATGTGTCGCAATCCACATAGGATTGTTCTATGACATTATTGAATCATTTGAGGTACTCCACAAGTACCAGATTACTACACGTATAGGGACATTTCATGACATCACTAAATCATACAAGGTGTTCTACGAACCCCAAACCTTTGTCTGCATCTCAACTCATATTTAACTTATTTGTAACATCATTTCACATTGGATGCCTTAAAAGCGTCGAAACTTTGTCCATGGGATGGCCCCATATGACCATTTCATATCACTTCATTGACCTAAAAAGCATCGAAACTCTGTTTGTGTGTCAGTACGCACGTGACCATTCCATGACATTCACTGGGTGCCCCAAAAGCACCAAAACTCTGTTCTTGTGAGGGTCACACACGACCATCTCGTATTTTCTTTCACATGGCATTGAGTATTCTTAGAACGTCTAAAGAAAAAGAAACATAATCATGGGAAAAGATCATCCTTATTACCATTTTCATCCATGAGACATCATTCAACCATTATCATTTCACGACCATAGCATACATGTCACTTAGTGCTTCGTGTCTAGAATCATGACATTCATCCATGATGCTAACCTTATGCTAAATGTGCAGTTCAGAATAGACCTTTGAAATTGTTGGTACGTGTTGAACCAGAGTCCAGTCAGCCAATTCAGTCAGTTCAACCAGAATCAGTCACCGTGGAAGAGATCAGGGATAGTTCAGGGTCAGAATCAGAGCATGAATTTGGGGATCAGTTACCTTCTTTGCCAGTTAACAGTTAGTTGCTGTAAGAAGAAGTGAACGGAACAGACATGGCTCAAGACATACATGTGGAAGTGTCTGCTTTTGATATGAATGACTTTGTAGATGCCCTATTGAACTCAGATCGGTTTAAGGCTAGTCTAAGAGAACAGATGCAAGCTGTAATGGCCACTAATACGAGTCAGACTATTCAACCAACCTAGGCTCTGGTCAAGAATGAGGGAAATGCTGCTTAGGTGATTCCAAGCTTGGGAAGAAGTGTTCCAGGAAGTAGTAGAAGAGTTATTCCTTACAGAGAAGTCAATCATCATTCTGAGCAGGATGAAGCTTTTGAGAGGGCCAAGGAAGCTTTGATGGAGACGGCCGTAGAAAAGCATCTCAAGGAGAAATTCTCTAACTTGGAGGCTTTGTTGCTAGAATTGAAGGAGATGGTGCATTACAATCCCATTAAGAATGCTGACCCAACCACTCTGTTGGTTAAAGGAGGGGATCGGTTACCTGTGGGTTTCCAAATGCCTTATTTGCCCCTGTACATCGGGGACGGCCTCCCAAACGCTCATTTGGATAGCTATGTCAGGTTAATTTCTAGTTTGGGGATTGGAAAGAATCACTTGATGAGCCTATTCCAGAATACATTGAGAGATGCTACTACGAAATGGTACCTAAAAACCCCATTCACACTCGTTCCACATGGGAAGATTTGACTGAGTCATTCATGAAACAATGTGCTTATAATACTAAAGTGGAAACCACTTTGGAGGATTTGGAGAGGATCTTCCAGAAGCCTAATGAGTCTTTCTCGGCTTATTATAAGAGATGGATGGACATTCATGTGTTGGTAGATGGAGCTCTAAAGTTAGAGGCTCTTATCATGAACCTAGTTAATAGCAATTTGCCTTTGTATAAGGAGAAAATGAAGCTAAAAAGGTTCCATGCCTTCAAAGATGTTGTTGAATATGCCAAGCGTATCGAAAGGTAAAAAGAGGAAGATTAGAGGAACAAACAGAGCTCAGGTACTTACCGAGGCAGTCAGGGGTACACACAAGGTTATAAAATTGGTAGCTCCACGACTACATCTGCTTGGTCTGGCTCGAAAACAGCCTAAATTGCAACCCTTGAACAGGTGCAGAAAGCAAGTGTGGCTGCCATAGCTTAAGGTAGACAAGCGAGGACTCCTCAAAGGATCACCAACCCGTGGGCAGAATCTTTGGCTCGGCGGGACTGTTGCAGAATTTGAAGCCGTATTCCACTCCGGCTGAGGCAAACAAGGATAACTTCTGTGCCTATCATGTGATGGCAGGTTATCATACAAATGATTACACTTAATTAATAAGGGCTATCTGATAGTTAATTGCTGATAAGAAAATTGTTGAGCCACCTTTGAAACCAAGTGTTCAGATGAACCCCTTGCCTAATTTTGGGAGCCAAGTCAATATGGTTCAGTTTAGGATGCCAACCAATTGTGTATTCACTCAGATTATCAAGGCTAATTTGAGCATGTAAGCTATCATAATTGAGGAAGAGGAAAAGGTAGAGGAAGCCGGAGGGTAAGCATCTATAGTAGGAAAGGAACAAGGCTCGATTAACCTGGCCAATATTGATTTAGATGAAGATGAAGATGACTTTGAAATGGAAGATCCTAAACAAGTATAACCAGTTGAAACCAAGAGGGGAATTGTGATTAAGAAAGATGGTCCTGTGATGCACATTACCTGAAGTGGTAGGGTTTATCAGCCCGCTAATGTGGTTCTCTAAGCGCCATCTCTTAGAAGAAATAACCCAATCATAAGGATAGATACTGCTGTTCCCCTCCCAAGAAACAAAGAAGAGGATGTTGTGGTTGAACAGTTGAAGAGAACACCAGCTCGAGCTAGTATTTGGCACCTCCTTATGGAGTCTAAGAAGCACTGACAAGCGGTAGTGAAGCAGCTTATGGAGATGGAAGCCGCTCCCACAATGCCCCTTAATGAAGTTTGTGCTATGATTAAAGGGGTTGACCTGAAAGCTAACTGGTCCCCGAATATCAGTTTTGGGGCTTCTGGCCTTCCACCAGAAGAACCATAACAGGGCTTTGTATCTGAAAATAGATATCATGGATCGAGTGATGCCCTGTGTGATGGTCGATGATGGCTCGGCCCTAAACATTTGCCCTTCTAAAATTTTCCCATACTTAGGAATTAGCACAGCAGCACTCTGTCAGTCGAGTACAGTGATTAAAGCTTATGATGACAGTAAGAGGTCTGTAATCGGCACATTCGAAGCTGAAGTGAGTGTCGGGGAGATCAAGTCCAAAGTGTTATTCATAGTTATTGACATTCTTGTAACATTTTCTTTACTTCTCGGGAGGCCGTGGTTCCATGCCTTAGGAGGGGTACCATCAACCCTGCACCAGAAGGTGAAATTCTTGATTGGGGGGAAATTTGTGACCATGGAAGCTAATGAGCTATCAGTTGTAGCTGCTTTAAATGCTGTGGAGTAGCCAATGACTGGGTTTCAGATAGTAATGATTTCAGAAGAAGGCAAGGGTAAGCCGAAATTCCCAGAATGGATTCACCAATACTTCGCCAAGCAGAAGTTTAAGCCTGGGAAAGGATTACGGGCAAAGCAGCAAGGTTTCCCTGAATTCAACATTGATGTTGGGAAGTTCCATCATCATGGGCTCAGTTATCGTGAGAAAAAGAATAAGCCAAATAAGAAGTATGTGAATCTGGTTGACACTTTTATCTAGGCAACCGAAGAAGTATACCGTGGAACCCTTGAACTGGTGGTATGTGAGGGAGGTCAGCCCCTAGGGTTTGAGATCTTTATGGAAGTTGTTAATTTTGGCAAATATAGTGTTGACCTTGTTGTGAATATGCTACGTACTGGGATTGAAGACCAAGGGCAGATGGTTCTAAAAGATTAGAAGGGTGCAGTTGGCCAGGTCAGGGTTGAGTTGGAAATAAAGGAGAATCATTTGATAAAGCCGACCTAGAAAAAGGAGAAGTTGAGGTAGCTATTAAAGCTCTCACTAAGGCACTGTCTATTCTAATGAAGTCGAATAGGGGTTCTGGAAAGAAGAAGGCACCTGTTGAGAAGACTCAAGATGAATTGGTGAGTGAAGCTGTTGCAGAGCTGACTAAACTGATGATAGGGAAGGCACAGGCAACTAAAGAAGAGCTATCTGTTGGCTAGAAAGAAGCCCTTGAGAGTGATATGAGAGACCTGTGTGAAGAGGTTGATAATGCTGCAGCAGGAGAAGATCCTTCGCATGTGGAGGATGACAATTAGTTTGATGTATCTGTCTCTTCTATTTATGATGTGAACAATTCAGCCGATAAGGCATTTAATGCAATGAAATATGATTTCACTTACTTGTGGATTTTTTTGTTTAGATGGAACTATGCATACATACAAATATTCATTTAATGTTTTTAGCATACATGATGCATCATTGCATGAAATCAATCTGGGGACAGATGATGATCCAAAAATGGTATCCGTCTCGAAAGATCTCACGTATGATGAGAGCAAAGAAATTGTAAAAGTACTACAAAAGCATGTGAAAGCCTTCTCTGGGTCCTATGACGATATGCCTGGGGTTGACAGGGAGATTGCAGAACACAGAATTCCAACGGATCTAAAAATGAAACCTGTCAAACAGAAGCCTAGAAGGCTTAGACAAGAATAGGCAGAAAAGGTTACGGAAGAGGTAGCCAAACAGATAAAAGCTAAGTTCTTGCAAGTAGTAAAGTACCCAGAATGGTTAGCCAACATCATACCGGTTGCAAAGAAAGACGGTTGAGTCAAGGTTTTTATGGATTACAGGGATCTAAACAAGGCGTCTGTGAGCATGGGTTTTCCCGACCTCCGTGATGAGAGTTCATATGTCACCTATGGAGCAGACGGACTTGTATTGCGCTCGAAAGTGACCAGATTATTACCTGGAATGTCTCAAACGTCCTGAAAACCAAGCAATCCACGATCTGAAACCCCTAGATAGGTCTCCCGAGTGATTTCCAAGGTTTAGGGTGTGTGTCCAACTTTTCGATTTTTGCTCCGGCTTTCGCTAGAACCGGCTGGCTCTGGTTTCTTGGACCAGAGCCGTACGCCTCTAGTGCACACTAGAGCATGGCGGCTCTAGTGGGCAAGACAAGTTGCCTTACAAAATAAAGCAACTTTTCTTGCCAGAAGAAAGATTAAGACAAAGAAAATCATCTGGAGAGAAAAAAAAAGGAAAGCAGAAGAGAGAAGAGAGGAAAAGAGACTGAGGGAGAGGAAAGGAAGAGTGAACCGAATGTCAAGATTAAAACCATATGTCATTCTAAACATATTGAGATAAAGTTTTAAGACCTTTGCTGATCAATCTGGATGCATTCGGGTTGGTTTCGGTTTGCTTTGGATTGTTACGGTTTTCGACCAGTTGAGCTTCCAACATCAATTTCAAGCTTTTTAATCTATTCTTACATATCCAGTACACTGGAACAACACCAAGGTAAACTCTGAGAGGCCCTAAAACCTATTTGCATTGTGTTTTCTGCATGTTTTTCTCTGTTTTACATTTTCCGGAAAGCAGACCCAACCCATCATAACTGTACAGCTGTGATTGTGATGAACAGAGCCGGTCGGCTCTGACCCCAGAGCCGCCCGGCTCTATTCCTCAGGGACAGATTCCCGATCTGTCCCGATCTACCGAAAAGAGTTCATTTTTCTTTTTATGCCTTCAGCTTTGATTTTTTCAGCCCAAGAATATTTGTACATTGTTTTAGCTCCGGTTTTCAGATTTCTGGACGTATGAATTTTGGTTTTTTGGTTTTTTTTTCAATTTTTATATTTTAGTTTCGGGGTTGTTCGATCCATTACGGATCCGTAGTTCAGCATCATCGGATCCCCGAACATTATAAAATCTTAGGAAAACATTGAAAACGGGCAAAAATAGCAATTTTTCGAAAAAACGAGAAAACCGATTTCGAGTCTGGATATGACAGCCGCCCAGCATGGGTTAGAGCCGCCCGACTCTATTTTCAGCCGCGTGGTTGTGATTCCTGGAAAAGATAGAATCACGGAACGGCCCGTACGGATGTTGTTGCATGATGCTGTTTTCGGATTCAAACTATTTTCGATGTGTTTACTGCTTGTTGGGCCTTAGATGTTTGTGAAATTAGGAAAACCCACACGAACGGAACCCCGAGTTCCAGTATAATAGACCCACAAAAGTTGAAATTTACATGTAACCGAGCCAAATGGTTTTCTAAAACCGATTTTCCATCACAAAAATCCACAGGGCGTTTCAAAACCGTTTTCCAGGTCTAGCTGGTCCTACCGGTTGGGGTGACCAGGTTACCCCCTAAATGTATGCCCCCGTTTCCCAAATCCCAATTCTGTCCTGATTTGAGTCCTATTTGCATTTAGAATATAAACTGCACTAACCAGTCTGTTTTGCAGCATTTATTTTTATTTTTACAGTATTTAATAGATTAATTCGTGTACTTAGGCGGTTGTATTTTTAGATCCTTGTGTACTTAGGTGATTGTAAATGTGAGGATGAGAGTTTTTATATTTTATTCGATCGGGTTGTATAAGCGGCTTTTACTATTCTTTTGTATAATTTGTGTGGATGATTTAATTTTCCGCAATTTATTTTATGCATTCTGCTTTAGCACGAGCTAATAAAATAAACAAATTGGGGTTAGAAAAGATAATAAATTGAATAAATATGGTTTTATAAATAATAATCAAATACAAGCTTGAGGTTAAGTAGGTAAGTTGCCCGAACACTAAATCTCTGGATTAGGTACAGTAGTCTGCGCTCGGCAGGGAGCTGTACTGGAATTTCCCGGATGAGCTGATCTGGGTGGTGACTCTGTCACTGATCTTGAAATTAAGGTTTCGAGGTCTTTAAGTAATATAACGGGAAAACGGTTTTCTACAAAACGGAATTTTCAAACAAACGAAGGATTTTCCCTAAAGCAAGATAAACAAAACCTGCTTTTCCCAAAACATCACCGAAAAACCAATCTTCTTTCTTTTTCCCCGGTTCGCTTCGCCGCATCCTGTTGAAAAAGGTCATCCGCTCACAGTAGTGACTCTGCTGGGGATAATTACGTTTCTTTAAAGGTTTTTTTTTTTATAAAAACTTAAGGAACTTAGGCAACTATTGAAATATAACCTCGCTTATATTCGCTTATCAATTTATAAAAGCTATATTTATTCAAGCTTTGCATATCATGACATTTTCTTCTTCTCAACCCCTCAAATACACTGATTAGCCCCGGTTTACCCAAGAAGGTGGATTGCCTCTACCGCCAGGATTGGAGACACCCGACGGGGTAAACCAATCATAGCCCCGCATGACCTTACATCGTGTTCTACTGTGGGGAAGTGTTTATTCGCTATGGGAGCCTGTATGACCTTTAGTTTGACTTTGGCCCACATGTAATGGCTTAGTAATTTCCCCTAGGGTTACCAAAACTTAAATCTAAAATTGAGCATTGAGCGTGCACCATTGGTATCCCCTGTTGATACCAAAGAGACCCAACACCTAGGAAGAATGCGAGACCAATTGAAAGGAGAAATAAGGTTGGAAGGGGGTGCATATTTCTTTGTGTGCTAACGTTTGTTCTATTTTGTTTTTCCTTTTCATAGAGAATCCAAAATGCATAATCATTCGCGTGCCATTTCTAATCAAGTTTTTGTGTAGCCATCTCCTACATATGCATATGCGTGGCATTTATGCTAACCACATCTTCGTGTAGCCACGATGTTTTATTCGCATGCCATACATATATATATCTTGTGTGCCAACATCTTTATAGAACATACACGACATCATCTTGTGTGACATTTCTAACCACATTTTCTGTAGCCACCTGCATTTTGCATGACATACACATCCATGCCATTTCATTCCATTCCATCTGTAAGCGCCGTAATTTTCTATACTTAAAAAAAAAAAAAAAGGTCGTCACGACTATCATTACAGTCGTACGACTGTAATGTCGGGAAATCTGCAGAGGCCCATACCTCTATAGCAAAAATGAAGGAGAGAGAAAGGGAGCATTAATTGCTCCCTTGTTGCAGCAAGCAAGGAGAGGGGGGGGGGAGATAAAAAAAGAGAAAAAGAAGGAGAAAGAGGGGGGTTTTCTGGTAAAAAAGAAATCTAGAGAGAGAAAGAGAAACAAAAAAAAACCACAAAAAGAAAACTCATTTCTTCTCCTTTGATTTTCTTTAATCTCTCGAAATCAAGGTTAAAATTTGTTAGAAATCTCTAGGTTAATCAATTAACTTCACAACTAAATCAAGAATTCGAACTTAAACCATCAGAATCCCTTGCAATTTGGATTTTGGACAAAAAAAAACTCTCAACTCCCATTCCAAAGGAAAAAGTGCGAATTTCTTGGGATCGGAGCGAAGCCAGGGGTCAAAACGACTTGGAATAACTTCTAAAAAGGTAGACACTTCTTTTCCTTACACTTTTCCTCGCTTTCTGGGTGTTTGAAGTGAGTTTTGTGCGTTTTTGCTGCATTTTCGTATTTCTGTTCCTGGAAATTAAGAACAGTCATACGACTGTTCTTGGTTTTCATGAACAGTCGTACGACTGTTCTTAATTTCCAGTCGATTTTTCTTCAATTTTTTGATCCAAAATGAATTTTTGGCGAAATTCTGATCCTGGATTGATTACAGTCGCACGACTGTAAATGATAACGTCGGTTTTTGACCTTATCTTTTAGGCAATTTCTTGGTTTGAACGGCAATTTTGAGCGTCTTTTACGTGAATGTTTGTGTGGTTTTTGAATATTTTGTGATTTTTATGTTTTGGATAGTTTTTATAACTTTTAGTATTTTTCGTGTTTTCTAGGGTTGTTTTTGTAATTTTTGTTAATTTGTGTTTTTTTTGTCCATGGCATTGGTGCCGTTATGTTTTTTTGTGCTTGTTTTGGACAGGTATTATGACCCGGACTGGAAGTGGAGCGTCGGCGGCGAAGAAGAGTTCAAAGTGCTGAAAATCAAGGTGGCACGGCGTGCCACAATTAGGGCACGGCGTGCCAACCCGGCGTGCCTGGTTAAGCAGTTCAGTGGAGTGGCATGAAAACGTGCCACTCAGATCAGCGTGGCGTGCCAACCCTAAAATCAAACGGCACGGCGTGCCAACTCCAGCAGCACGGCGTGCCGCCTTCAGTTCTGCACAGTACGGCGTGCCAACTCTACTAGCACGGCGTGCCGAGCTCCGAAACCTGCTGTTGCCCTACTTTCATCTCTTCTTTTTCCTGGTTTTAACCTAGCCGTATAAATAGGTTATTTTCTATGTTTTAGAGCATCTTTTTCCAGTCTTTTTGAGTGAGAGCAAAAACTTGTAGTGAGGTTTTGAGCTTGAACTATTTGTTTTCTTTGAGTTTGAACCATCGTTTGGTTGTAGTTTTACTTAGAATCTTCCCCTTTTGCGACGTTCCTAGTTCCGACTCGAGTTCGTCTATAGAGGTACACCCCAAGCATCTTCACACCGTCGGAATCCGGTTAATCGGACCAAAAGGGCATAAGTTTTTCTTCTTCTCTTTTGTAATTTGATTAAGTTAGTTTTGATTCCGCAAATCGATTATGTTTGGTTGTAAACACTGAATTCATTCATCTTTCTTAATTAATACAATTGATTGCAAGTTAATTTCAATTTTTATTCCTTCTTCTTTATGCAATTCCTTTAATGAATGTCTAGTCTCATAAGATCTTAATTTATTAAAGTTCATATTTGTGGCATTACCTAGATTGACACCTAGGAAACCATTAGTATTGACGACACTGTGGAACTTACGTGCCCCTATTTTCTGAGCTTTAGAATTAGACCGCCTCTAAACAAGGGAAACCGGCTAAGGACCTAAAAGATCTAGATACGCTAGGTTGTATTATCGAAAAAAGCATAATTAAGGGTTAATTGTTGAGTTAAATTCATCTTTTGTAGTTAATTGATAAAGCCATCCCCATTAGCATTCATAGGTCGGTAAACCGCCAATTGATAACACAAAACTCAACTGCAAAGTAAGCTGGAATAGATCAACTAGGAGTAGGATAGTTTAGTTGTTAACATAATCAACCCAAACTACGTTCCGCCTAGGACACGCAAGGAACCCGGGTAGTTTAGTGTTTGCAGATTTTCTTTTCTCTGTGGGATCGATACCTGGACCAACCAGAATTATTACTTGTCAACGATAGGTACACTGCCTTAGTTGTGCGTTTCTAGGTTTAGTTTTACTACTACGCCTAGGACCCATCAAGTTTTTGGCACCGTTGCCGGGGAAAATTTATATTTCTGCATCATTTAGCAAAAGGTCTATTTGCTGATCTAGGCAACATTTCTGTGCATATAGTTAAATAAGTTTTCTTTTCTGTGAATATTTATTACAATTTAGTTTTCTTTAATTTCTGTGTGTGTGTGTGTTCTAGCTTATGCGAACTCGCTCTCAGCATCCTAAGCTTTTCCCTTATAACCCTGAAATTGAACGTTTGTGTAGCAGGAACCGTAGAGTACGCCAAGAGCAGATTGTTCAAATGGAGCATCTGCAGCATGATGACGAGGAGAGACAACTCCGGGAAAGAGTTGAGCAAGAGCAACTCCGGCGAGAGCGGGAGGAGTTTGACAGAACAAGGGGTGGTGATAGAGATAATATGGTCATGACAGACCTAATGGCTCCACATCGGCCCCGGAACAGATCCGGAGTGGTTATCCCAGCCATCACTGCCAATCAATTCGAGCTGAAGTCCAGTATGATCCATTTGATCCAAGGGAACGGTCTATTCAGTGGCGGAATAAGTGACAACCCCAATGATCACTTAGACCGGTTCCTCATGGTGGCCGATACAGTCCGAATCGGTGGGGTGCCCTAAGATGCTGTGCGGTTGAAGCTGTTCCCTTTTTCACTATGCGGGGGAGCAATGGAATGGTACAAATCCTTGAGGCCCGGATCAGTGACATCATGGGACCAATTGGAGGAGCAATTCTTAGCATACTACTTCCCACCATCAAAGACGGTTCAACTAAGGAACGAGATCATGGGATTCCGGCAATTTGGGACGGAGACTCTTAATGAAGCATGGCAGAGATTCCAACGGTTATTACGGAACTGCCCCCATCACGACATGCCGCGTTTCACTCAAGTAAGCACGTTTTATCATGGTTTAACACCAGCTAACCGTGCCATTATTGATTCTTCTGCAGGTGGGGACATTTTTAAGAAGACGGCTACACAAGCCGAGGAGTTGATTGCGGAGCTGGCTAGAAAGAGTACCTTGTGGCAGTCGGACACACCAACAAGGAATGAGGTTCGAGCTGCAGATTTGGGACGCCAAGATGCAGCTATGGACCATGTAAACAAGAAGTTGGACCTGTTGATGTCCCGCCTGAACTTAAATGGACCACAATACCAACCGGTGTTGTGTGTATCATGCGGAGCGGAGCATCCCGGGCAAGATTGTGAACTGGGCAACCCATTCGCCCAATCATCCGAAAACGTAAGTTTTGTGGGAGGAAACCAAAGGTACAATAACTCTAACTCTTATTCATAAAACTTCAATAATAATAACAATTACGGAAGAAGGTATCAACACCCGAATATGTCCTATAGTAACAACCAAAATGTGTTGAGACCTCCTTCTGGATTCCATTATGAGCACCGTGAGCAGGGGTTAGGTAAGGCCCCATTTATTCCTAATGATCAATCTCCACAGCAGCCTCAACAGTCTATGCAAGATGAGACGGTTTTGTCGTTACTAAAAGACATCTCGTCTCGGCTTGCTGATAATGAAGCGTACTGTAGGGATTTGGGTAAGCAGGTGGCTCAATTGAGTAGGGAGAGGCAGGAAAGACCTCAAGGAGCACTTCCGAGTAGAACTGAACAGAACCCTAAGGGTAATCAACGGGAGACAGCTCAAGCTATAACCCTACGAAGCGGTAGGCAAGTGGAGGACCGGGTGCACGACGCTGATATCCCATCTCAACCTACCGAGGTAAGTGAAGAGTCGGGAGAGGTAAGCAACCCTGATTCGATTTCTGAACCCGAACCTAGCATAAACGAAAAAGGGAAAATTCCTGAACCAGTGAGAGCCTATGTGCCTAAACTTCCTTATCCTCAAAGGGAGAAGAAAGATAAAATGGAGCAGAAATATTCTAAATTCCTTGAGATTTTTAAGAAGTTAGAGTTTAACATGCCGTTAATTGAGGCTCTCCAAGAGATGCCCTCTTATGCTAAATTTTTTAAAGAACTTCTTGCAGGGAAAAGAAAGCTAGGCGAGGATGAAGTGGTGGCTTTGACAGAGGAGTGTTCAACAATTATAACTAACAAACTCCCACCTAAGCTCAAAGATAGGGGCAGTTTCACTATTCCATGCTGGATAAGAAACTTGGAGATTGCCAATGCCCTGTGTGACTTAGGTGCGAGTATAAATTTGATGCCTTTGTCGTTTTTCAGGAGACTCGGATTGGGAAACCCAAAGCCAACCAATATGATCCTCCAATTGGTGGATAGATCCCTCACGAGACCAAAGGGGGTGGTCGAAGATGTGTTAGTAAAGGTGGACAAGTTTATCTTCCCTGCGGATTTTGTGGTAATGGATATAGAGGAAGATAGCTCGGTGCCCCTTCTACTTGGGAGACCTTTTCTTGCGACCGGTAGGACTTTGATAGATGTCCAGGAAGGTAAGATCATTCTTAGGTTGCATAACGAGGAGGTAAATTTCAATGTCTATAACTCAATGAATTATCCATTAGATGTTGAAAGTTGTAATTTTGTAGACCCTTTTTGCCCTATTGATGCTTATGTGATAGAAAAGAGTTTTAACCAAGGGGAATTGGAGCTCTTGTCGGATTTCCGATTGAAACTCTTTCCGGGCAAACTGCGGAGTCGATGGACGGGACCGTTTACCGTGCATAAGGTTTACCCCTCCGGGATGGTGGAAATTGAAACCCCGGAGGGAATTCAACAAGTGAATGGGCACCGGTTGAAGCCCTATGTCAGCGGAGGAATAAAGGAGGAGAAGCAAGTCTTGCTCCTTCGTGATGTGTAATGCTAAACCGCGGGCGTAGAAGTCGAGCTATTCCGACTATAAACATAGCACTGAGGTACGTATACCTCCCGTGTACATTAGTTTTTACGTTAATATGTTTTTTGTGTGTTTTTGTGTGTAGGATTAGGTACTTAAGCAAGTAATCGGAAATCATGTTCAAAATGTGAAAAAAGGCAATAGTTGGCAGAATTCATGGTGGCCCGCCGTGTCACCACTCAGCACGCCGTGCCAAGGTGCAGTTGGGTGTGGCACGTGGCGTGCCAAGGTGGCACGAAATCGTGCCAGGCTGCTATTCCGGTGTTGGGAATTAATCGCATAAAAGAAACATAAAACGCAGCGGAAAAAGATTAATCCCCACCAAGGACCCATGTACATTACATTGAATCGGAAGGAGGGTTAAAGAATTACCTTAATTCTTTGAAGTTTGAATCACTTACGAACCAAAATAGCTTCCCTCTATGGTTGATCCACACGGAGCAATACGTCCACCGCGTGCTAGCGCCGAGATTGAAGAACCGATTCTTCGAACCGAGAGAAGAGCAAGGTTTCGAAAAACTCTTGGAAGGAGAAGAAGAGGAGGTCGGCTGGCTCTTAGGGGATGGGGTGGCCGAAATTTTCTTCTCACTTTGTATTATTGGGTTGATTAGGTTTAGGTTAATAGTTTCCTTAAATAATTAACCTAATTAGTTAATTATAATTATGACCTAATACACCTATTAGTCATAATTATATATTAACCCACACAATTTAATATTAATTCTCAATTAACATTAAATCAAATCAATTCTCCATAATACTCATATGTATAAGTAATGTTATAATTAATTATATCTCTATATAATTTAATTATGACATGTAGCATACTTTATGCAATATTAATCACATTAATATTTACATATACATACATAAATATATATCACTATATATATTTATTCTCTTCCTCATTCATAAATTATTATCCCATAATAATTTATACCTGTTAAGATGAACTTCATTTTGCTCTTGTGTGTGTGACCCCATAGGATCATATTAATTGGCAATAAGGAAATTACCATAATGTCCTTATAGGTCACAAGCGGACTCTAGCAAGCCATTACGACTACCCAATTAATATGATTGGAATGATCCAATACCTATTTATAGAATGTCATATTCCCTTTTGTCTCTTTGATATCATGATTAATCATAAGACATGGTACACTTGTCAATCTTATATAATTAATCATATGCTTTCTCGATCTCAAAGTAAACTGTTCAGACAAATCAATTGATACTTTTATCAATTATTTGAGCACGGCCATGCATTTAACAGTCTTACTTATCGAGGGGCCCAGTGATACCGCTCTATTGTTAGAGAGGGACAAAATCCCATATCTGTCACTCACATCCCTAAGCATGAGTCATATTGTACCCAACCACAGCCTTTATAACTACTCTGTTACAAGCAGCGTTTGACTGCGTCAAAGCACAACATAAATTCATCCCGGAATCCATGGTGACCTCAGGTCAAAGGAATCAGCTGATGACACTACTATAATCAAGATCAGTTGTGACACGTGACCATGAACTTGATCTTATAGTGGGTCTCCAGCAACATGTTCTCTAACACATTGCCCATGAGTATAATCTGTATCTGTATACACTATATTCATCTTATGAATATCCATTATCACTCACACTAGTCTTAGTTTGTTATTATTCCCATAATAACAACCGACTAGGGAAATTTAGAATTACACAATTAATCCATGGATACATTATCATAAATACTAACATACAAATATATATGATAAAATAAGTCTTTATTAATGACTTAAGAAGATTGTTTACATAATCCAACATTGGCTTAGGGCACAATCTCTAACAATCTCCCACTTGCCCTAAGTCCAATCTTCAAATGTATCTAATACCCATGGACCTAGCATGACCATCATGTACAGCTTGTGAAAGAGCTTTTGTTAGTGGATCGGCAACATTGTCTTCAGACGCAACTTTGCATATCTTCACATCTCCTCTTAAGATGACTTCTCTTATGTAGTGAAAACGCCGAAGTATATGTTTGGATTTCTGTGACACACTAGGTTCCTTAGCAAGTGATATTGCCCCATTGTTGTCACACAAGAGGCTCACAGGATTCACTATGCTAGGAACGACACCAACTTCTTCGATGAACTTCTTGATCCAAACAACCTCTTGGGCTGCATCTGATGCAGCAATATACTCGGCTTCTGTTGTAGATGCAGCTATCGTGCTTTGCTTAGAACTCTTCCAACTTATCGCACCTCCATTCAGAATGAACACATACCCAGACTGTGACTGCATCTGATCTTGATCAGTTTGGAAACTTGCATCCGTGTAACCATTTACAACAAGATCTTCGTCCGAGCCTCCATATATCAAGAATGTATCTTTAGTTCTTCTCAAGTACTTAAGAATACTCTTGACAGCAGTCCAGTGACTATCACCTGGATCAGACTGATATCTACTTGTCATGCTCAAAGCAAAAGAGACATCTGGCCGAGTACATACCATGGCATACATGATAGATCCTATAGCTGACGCATAAGGAATCTTATCCATGCGTTGACGTTCTTCAACTGTCACAGGACATTGCTTACGACTAAGCTTTATCCCTTGCCCAATAAGAACATTTCCTTTCTTTGATTGATCCATACTGAACCTTTTCAGTATTTTGTCAATGTATGTACTCTGGCTCAAACCTATCAATCTCTTAGATCTATCTCTATAGATCTTTATTCCAAGAATGTAGGCTGCTTCACCCAAGTCTTTCATAGAAAAACACTTTCCTAGCCAAGATTTTACTTCTTGCAAGGTAGGAATGTGATTTCCTATTAACAATATGTCATCGATATATAGAACTAGGAAAACTATATTACTCCCACTGAACTTCTTGTACACACAAGGCTCATCTTCGTTTTTGATGAAGCCAAACTTTTTGACTGATTCATCAAAACAATGATTCCAACTTCTTGATGCTTGCTTCAAACCATAAATGGCCTTTTGAAGCTTGCATACTTTATCAGGATTCTTTGGATCGACAAAACCTTCAGGCTGTGTCATGTACACATCCTCAACAAGGTTTCCATTTAGGAAAGCTGTTTTGACATCCATTTGCCATATTTCATAGTCATAATATGCTGCTATGGCAACAAGAATTCTGATGGACTTGATCATAGCTACTGGCGAAAAGGTTTCGTCATAGTCTATACCATGAACTTGTCGGTAACCCTTTGCCACTAACCTTGCTTTATAAGTCTGAATATTCCCATCCATGTCTGTTTTCAACTTGAAAACCCATTTGTGCCCTATTGCTTTAGCACCCTTTGGGAGATCAACCAAAGACCATACTTTGTTGTCGTCCATGGATTGAATCTCTGACTTCATAGCATCAAGCCATTTTTCAGATTCTGAATTAGAGACAGCTTCCATGTACGTGGAAGGTTCATTCTCTTCTAACAGAATCAGATCATTTTCGTTCGTGACGAGAAATCCATATCTCTCGGGCTTATGACGAACTCTACTTGATCTACGTTGGACTTGTGTTGCTGGTTCTGACTCAACAACTTCTTGTGAATCAGGTTGTTGTTCCATTTGAAAACCATTTTCATTTTGGTTATCCAGATTTTCTTGCAGGTGTACTTTACTCCCACTGATTCCTTTGGAAATAAACTCTTTTTCCAGGAATATACTATTCCTAGCAACAAACACTTTGTTTTCACTAGGACTGTAAAAGAAATAACCTTTAGTTTCTTTTGGATAACCTACAAAGTTGCACTTCACAGATTTTGGTGTTAACTTATCTGAAATCAAGTATTTCACATAAGCTTCGCATCCCCAAATCTTGAGAAAAGACAAATTTGGTCTCTTACCAACCCATATCTCATATGGTGTCTTTTCAACTGCCTTTGATGGAACTCGGTTCAGTGTGAATGCCGCTGTTTCAAGTGCATATCCCCAAAAGGATAGAGGAAGACTTGTTTGACTCATCATCGACCGAACCATATCCAATAAGGTACGGTTCCTCCTCTCAGACACACCATTCCACTGTGGTGTACCAGGAGGAGTTAGTTGTGAGACAATCCCACAATTTCTAAGATGATCGCCAAAGTCTTGGCTCAAATATTCACCACCTCGATCAGATCTAAGTGCTTTAATTGTCTTGCCAAGTTGGTTTTGTACTTCATTTTGGAAGGCTTTGAACATTTCAAAGGATTCCGACTTATGCTTCATTAGATATAGATAACCATATCTACTGAAATCATCAGTGAACGTAATGAAGTATTGAAAACCACCTCTAGCAGTTGTGCTCATAGGCCCACATACATCTGTATGTATGAGTTCTAATAAGTCACTAGCCCTTTCACTGTGACCAGTAAAGGGACTCTTGGTCATCTTACCCATTAAACAAGACTCGCAAGTGTCATATGTTTCAAAAACATCTAGACCCAAAATTCCATCTTTATGGAGTTTTGAAATGCGTTTCTCATTAATGTGTCCTAGACGACAGTGCCAGAGATAAGTAGGATTCACAACATTTGTTCTTATCCTTTTGGTATTTATGTTATATACATGCTCATTATAACCTTCACTAAGGTTCAACAAATAAAGACCATCATGTAAATCCGCATTTGCATAAAACAAGTCTTTATTGAAAAGCAATAAGTGATTATTCTCAATAACACATTTAAATCCTTCCTTGTCCAAACATGAAATAGAAATGATGTTCCTAGACAAATTAGGAACAAAATAACAATTATTCAAAGAAAGAACAAGTCCACTTGGCAACTTGAGCTCGTAGCGACCGACTTCATAAGCAGCAACTCTAGCTCCATTCGCCACATGGAATTCTACCTCGCCCTTCTTGAGCTTTCTACTTCCTTTAAGCCCCTGCACATTCATACAAATGTGAGAACCACAACCGGTATCTAATACCCACGAAGTAGAAACAGAAGTAGAATGAAATATTTCAATAACATAAATACCTTGATTAGCGGTCTCACCGCCTCTCTTCTTCCTCAAGTCCTCCAAATAAAGCTTGCAATTTCTGCGCCAATGACCAGGCTGATTGCAGAAATGGCATGTGCCTTCCTTTGGAGGCTTTGCCTTGGTAACAGCTTTGGGCTTCTTTGCATCCTTCCCAAACTCTTTGGGTTTGTTTGCTTTACCCTTCTTCTTCTGGATCCTACCCTTTTGCACCATATGGATCCCTTTGGAGCTTGGCTTCTCTTTTATCGTTACTTCAGCGTTTTTCAGCATCCCATGCAGTTCGCTGACCGTTTTGTCCATATCATTCATGTGATAATTCATGACAAAATGGGAGTAACTCTCGGGAAGAGAATTAAGGATCAAATCCGTTGCCAACTCAGGTCTGAGTGGCGAACCAAGCCTCTCCAACTGATCAATGTACCCTTTCATCTTCAGAACATGGGCACTAACCGAACTCCCTTCGGTCATCTTGCACCCAACCAAAGATCTCAAGGTCTCATACCTTTCCCTTCTCGCTTGCTTTTGGAACATTTCCTTAAGCTCTTGAGACATCTCATATGCCTCAAATGTTTCCAGATCCTTCTGAAGTTCCGGAATCATTGATGCGAGCATCAGGCATTGTACATCAATCTGATCATTTTGATGCTTGTGAAAAGCATCCCTTTCAGCTCTTGAAGCTGTGGTGGGTGGAGGGTTAGCGGGCAAAGGCCCATCCAGAACATACAGCTTTCGCTCTTGCTTGAGAACAATTCTCAAGTTGCGATACCAATCTAGGTAATTGGTTCCGTTCAGTTTATCCTTCTCAAGGATAGATCGAATAGAACCGGGATTGCTTGTGTTGGCCATTTATCTACAACAGAAAATATATGCAAAGTTAATTACATAAGAGAATTAAACTCCCACTAAAATTATAAAACCCTTTAAAATATTTAAGTGGGTAAAAGACCCAAAATCCATACTTAACCATAGCACTGCTTTGGCATGTCCCTATGATTAAATATAATTTCGGTAGACATCACCATGTCAATTATATCATTATGTAACTCTTTTAATTTATGAGATGCATGATATCATATATCATATTTAATTTGCATGTTACTCATCTCATCTTTGCCTCGGGTTCAAAACACCATTTTGATTAACCCTTTGTTAAACCAATTACAACACAATGAGAATCACCATTTCTCATATTATGGCTTCGCTAAGGTCACAACATGCGTACCCGCTTTGGCGTGGCTACCATGATGCGAACATAGTACTTGACTAGTGTTATACGTAATTGGGTGGCAAAAATATAAACTTCATAAGTTTATTTAGGGTTTATTAATTCCTGTGATTAAAATGTATCTCATACAATACATGGCATTAACATTAATCTTTCTAAGTTAATATTAATTCTAGCATGGCATCCAATGTCATACATTCATCTAGCATGCATATATCATACTTAGCATGGCATCACATGGCATCAAAATATAAAACATGCAATAGACTCGAAAGACCGTGTTATGGTATGGTTTTATCTACATTGATTTTCACAGGCCAATATGAAAATCAACAGGTCATTTCCTAGGTGGTTGTAACCATCGCATGGTCGCAGCACAGCCGCATCCCTTGGATCCGTCTTCACGTCTTTGTTCCTTGGCACCATCTCATGGATTTACATACTTTACAAAATTGTATCCTATACAATTTTCTAGTAAATAAAATTTACAAACAATAAATTGCATCCTATACAATTTATCTAGAAAAATAAGATTACATAAATACAAACGACTCGCAGGTCGTATTTATATAAAACCACAATAATTAAAATAAAGCATCCATGGGGTCCAAAACCATACCATAACACCATGCATAAAATTATCAATAATAATTTTATATCTAAAATATTTAGGGTTCAAAATGGTAAAATACAATCATATTGTATTTCAAGTATTTTATCATATAAAATACAAATACTTAAATAAACAATTTATTTTAATTGATTTGAAATAAGTCAAGGGGTACACAGACGGATAGCACAGCCCTACAACCAGGACAGCACAGCAACAATTGCTGTCTGCAGCCCGATGGGCCGCATACTGCGCAGCCTGCAGTGCTGCGAACGCAGCAAAGCTGCGCAGCATGTTGTGCGCAGTTCTCGCAACTACGCACAACACATAATCTGGGCACTGTTCAGTGCCCAGATTTCGAACAGTGCCATTTATTTATTTATTTATTTTTATTTATTTATATAATTAAACAATTTTAATTGAATTCTCATGAATCAAATTCATAATACCCCTTTTAATTTCAAATCAAAACCACCAAAATCATTTACAATGATAAACATTAAAATCAAATTTCAATATGTTATTCAAAATAACAAAGAACCCTAAATCAAGAACAAACAAACCCTAACATGGCAATTTTGATCCTATCAAAACAACAAATCCAATTCAACCAATGCACAAGTGGCTCTGATACCACTGTTGGGAATTAATCGCATAAAACAAACATAAAACGCAGCGGAAAAAGATTAATCCCCACCAAGGACCCATGTACATTACATTGAATCGGAAGGACGGTTAAAGAATTACCTTAATTCTTTGAAGTTTGAATCACTTAGGAACCAAAATAGCTTCCCTCTATGGTTGATCCACACGGAGCAATACGTCCACCGCGTGTTAGCGCCGAGATTGAAGAACCGATTCTTCGAACCGAGAGAAGAGCAAGGTTTCGAAAAACTCTTGGAAGGAGAAGAAGAGGAGGTCGGCTGGCTCTTAGGGGATGGGGTGGCCGAAATTTTCTTCTCACTTTGTATTATTGGGTTGATTAGGTTTAGGTTAATAGTTTCCTTAAATAATTAACCTAATTAGTTAATTATAATTATGACCTAATACACCTATTAGTCATAATTATATATTAACCCACACAATTTAATATTAATTCTCAATTAACATTAAATCAAATCAATTCTCCATAATACTCATATGTATAAGTAATGTTATAATTAATTATATCTCTATATAATTTAATTATGACATGTAGCATACTTTACGCAATATTAATCACATTAATATTTACATATACATACATAAATATATATCACTATATATATTTATTCTCTTCCTCATTCATAAATTATTATCCCATAATAATTTATACCCGTTAAGATGAACTTCATTTTGCTCTTGTGTGTGTGACCCCATAGGATCATATTAATTGGCAATAAGGAAATTACCATAATGTCCTTATAGGTCACAAGCGGACTCTAGCAAGCCATTACGACTACCCAATTAATATGATTGGAATGATCCAATACCTATTTATAGAATGTCATATTCCCTTTTGTCTCTTTGATATCATGATTAATCATAAGACATGGTACACTTGTCAATCTTATATAATTAATCATATGCTTTCTCGATCTCAAAGTAAACTGTTCAGACAAATCAATTGATACTCTTATCAATTATTTGAGCACGGCCATGCATTTAACAGTCTTACTTATCGAGGGGCCCACTGATATCGCTCTCTTGTTAGAGAGGGACAAAATCCCATATCTGTCACTCACATCCCTAAGCATGAGTCATATTGTACCCAACCACAGCCTTTATAACTACTCTGTTACAAGCAGCGTTTGACTGCGTCAAAGCACAACATAAATTCATCCCGGAATCCATGGTGACCTCAGGTCAAAGGAATCAGCTGATGACACTACTATAATCAAGATCAGTTGTGACACGTGACCATGAACTTGATCTTATAGTGGGTCTCCAGCAACATGTTCTCTAACACATTGCCCATGAGTATAATCTGTATCTGTATACACTATATTCATCTTATGAATATCCATTATCACTCACACTAGTCTTAGTTTGTTATTATTCCCATAATAACAACCGACTAGGGAAATTTAGAATTACACAATTAATCCATGGATACATTATCATAAATACTAACATACAAATATATATGATAAAATAAGTCTTTATTAATGACTTAAGAAGATTGTTTACATAATCCAACATTGGCTTAGGGCACAATCTCTAACATCCGGAAGAAAAGTGTGCATAGGTAAACAGCACGCCGTGCCACATTCAGCACGCCGTGCCAAAGTAATGGTATGCAAGGCGGCACGTCGTGTCACTTCAGCATGCCCGCGTGCCGCTGTTCTGTCCCGTGAGAGATTTGTGAGAAAAAGGGCAGCACGCCGTGTCAAAAAAAAAATCTGCACGCCGTGCCTATCAATGTTCTGAAGAACAGCACGCCGTGCCAAGTTGTCACGCCAACGTGCCGGCTTTCTGTTCCAAAAAGTGAGTTGCGAGAAAAAGGATCAGCATGCTGTGTCAAGACTTCAGCACGCCATGCCATATGTTCAAATTTCAAGGCAGCACGCCGTGCCAAGGCAGCACGCCGGCGTGCCAGCAGTCTGTTTCTAGGTAAGTATTTTTAACCCGCTCAGCACGCCGTGCTGAGTGTTTGGCACTGCGTGCCGAGCGTTCAAATTTTGAATCCCAAGGGAATTCCACCGCCTATTTAATGCTTCTTTCCCCTTCCCCCCCTTCTCATAACCGCCCACTTCTTCTTCTTCTCCTTCCTCTCTCTCACTTTCTCTCACCTTCTCACTTTCTCTCTCCCCTTTTCACTCTCTCTCTCTAGAACCCATTCTCTCCTTCTCCTTCTCCATTCTTCTTCTTCTTCCTTCCTTTCTCCCCTTCTCCCTATCTTCTCTTACTTTCTTCTTCTTCTTCATCTTCTTTTTCTTTTTCTTCTTCTTCTCCATCTCATCCCTTTTTCCTCCATTCTTTTGCCCTAGGGTTTTATTTTGCTTCAATTTCCTTGAATCAGGATGAAGAGGAAAACCATCGCCGATCGGAGACACGGTTCGTCTCGCCAACCCCTGGAACCGACACCGGAGCCGGTGCCACGTGACGCGCCGCCCACCGACCCATTGATGGCCCCGCTGACAAATCTATCAAGGAAATACAAATGTCACTTTCCCTTACTTTCGGACGATGAAGGTAACAAGTACAAAACTTTATTTCCTTTAGAAAGCACTCCTTTTCGCACTTTCGATTGGCAATTTCTTTTTGTGCAAGAGAGGTCGGAAGGAGTGAAAGCTAAGTTGACTAGTCTAGGGTGGTACGAATTTGTGAAATCTAACCCTCCGATCTTTAGGGAGCTAAACCTAGAATTTTACTCTACCTTGAGTTTTAAAACCAAACCGGATACGGGCCTTAGAAGCATGACCTTCCGCCTCTTTGGCACTAAGCGAACTTTGGACATTGATGGCCTTAGGGCTTGTATAGGGATTGACGGGAATGGTTACAAGTGGCCCGAAAATCTGGATGCCAAGAAATTTTGGCGATTGATAGGGCAAGGGGTTTACCAACCCCGGTTCGCCAAAACCTCCTAAATCCAAGACCCTGTTTTGCAATTAGTTCATAAATTTGTATGCTTTAATTTTTCGGGAAAGACTGAGAGCAACCGGGTTAATGCATTTGAATTGTTGATCCTGTGGCATGTGCATAGTGAAATTAAGGTGCATTTGGGCTTCTTTGTCATGGAAGCTTTATACAATCATCACAACCGAGCTAAGTCCGAACTAGGACTAGGGCATATTGTGACTTGTATTGCATGTTTTTTTCACAGTAATACTTGTTATAGGAACCTCGAGAGCATTCTTCCCAAGAAGCTTTCGAAGGGAATCTTGTCTTGTTCCTATGTTGGTGCAGCTGCAGGTCCTTCAAGTGCAGGAGGTTCAAGTCGGGGAAAGGCCCCCATGGAAGTAGATGAGGAGGAAGAGAGTGAGGAAGGAGAGGATGGTGAGGAGGACGCGGAGAATGTATCAGTGGGGGTAGATTTTATGGGGCGGATTGAAGGACGGTTGGATGGCATTATTGAGCAATTGGAAGGCTTAACTGTCCATCAGGTTCTGCTGGAGCAGCGGCTGAATGCGCGCCTTGATCGGTAAGCGGCTCAGCTCACCAACGTCGAGGCATTCGCCTCCCGCTACTGTGCCGCCCAAGGGTGGCCGTACCCGCCGCCACCACCACCAGCTCCCGATATGTGAGGTAACCCTTCTCCTTCCCCATTTAGTTTGCTTCTTCTTCCATTGCACTTTTGGAAGTAAGTGCAATCTAAGTGTGGGGTGGGTAAAGGGACTTCTCCTTTTCTTTTTCTTTTTCTTATATTGCACTTTTTGATTGTTTGTTTAGCATGTTTGTTGGTGTTTGTTGGTGTTTTTGCATGATTGGATGTTTTGTGTTGGTTTTTGGTTAGATCTGGGCTTTACTTTTCAATGCATGTGAGGTTGGTTTTGGTTGTTTTGGTTTGTTAGTATTTTTAGGTTGCTTATGTATCAATTGCCGTTTGAATAACATTGCTTAATCCACCCTCGAACCTAAGTCTTTGTGCTTGGATTAATAGCAATTGGCTAGGGATATTAGGAGTTGTTTGCAAGTCATTAGCTTGTTTGTGCGTGGTTTGTGATTCTTGATTGTAACCATTGGTTAGATTTGTCATTTAGGTTGCATTAGGGAATTAGTCCTCTACCCCGACTTGCATGATTGAGCTAGGATTACGCCTTGGAACATTGGTTGAGTCACACGACCTAGCATACAAACCCTAATACACTTGTGCGAATTTGAGCCTTTAGAACCATTTTACATCGGTTCTATTTCTTTGTGAGGGTAAAAACAATCATGGCACACTAGATCGTAGAACCCGGTGTTGTTTTGCACTTGGCATCGAGAGCTTAATATGTGGAGACCCTTAGGATTAACCCATTGACTTAAATAACCCTAACCCTAACTACTAATTCATCCCTTAGATCACCCATAGCCACCAAATTAACCTTTTTGACTTAAAAAACCTTCACCAAGCCAACTCTATAATCCTAACTTTTTCCCATTTCACTTTGATTTTCCTTTCTCACCCTCCTCTCCTAAATCAAGTAATTGGCTAAGTTGTTCATTCATTTTGGGGTCAATCACCATTTGCATTTCAACTCTTTCATATCTAGTCCTGTGGAAAAATTGTGTTTAAAAAAAAAAAAAAAAAAATCCAAATAGAGTCAATGTGTTTGTTCGGTTTTTTTTTTGTAAAACTCGGAGTTTGTAAACGCCTGTCTTGGTTATCCGGTTTGCATCTTTAAGCCGGTATTTGTGTTCCATGTTTTGTAATTTTTCATTGGTTGAATAAAGGATTAGGGCGATCATCTAATTGCCTTGATCCATGTCTTGTAATTTTTGTTTTCGTTTTCTCATTAAGTTGTGTTTCGGCCATTGGGTGTGGATAAGGCCTTCTTTTTGTCAAGTTAATTTCAAAAAAAAAAAAAAAAAAAAAAAAGCAAACACTCTTAGGACTAGTTCTGAGTTGAAAGTTGCATGACCCATCTTTAGTACTTAGTCAATTTGTATATTTTACTTGATTCGTAGGAGTTGTACACCTAAATTTTCCCTTATCAAACCTACCCTAAGCCATAACATTACAAGCCCCAGGTTCTCTGATTTTGCTCCTTGACCAATGACTTCACCGGGATTGCCATTAGTTCGCTTTGTGATGTGTGCCATTGTTTGTTTTTGTGTGCTCATCCGCCTTGCCTTGAACTTGAGCGTTGGAGTGACATCTTGTGAGGTGCTTTGTGGTCGTATAAACTCTGTTTGTTCCTCGCCCTTTGACTAGCTAAATTGTGTTGGGTTTGGGTATTGAGTGGTTTTGAACCTTGTGCACCTAATGTCATTTCAAAGCTGATGCTTTACTTTCTTGAGTTTATGAATCTCGTACGGTTAAACCCTTAGTTGGATTTGCAAGTGAAAGCGAGCAAGTTTACTCCTTTATCTTTAGTTGATTCGCTTGAGGACAACCAAGACTTTAAGTGTGGGGTGGTTGATAAGGTCGGTTTTTGACCTTATCTTTTAGGCAATTTCGTGGTTTGAACGGCAATTTTGAGCGTCTTTTGCGTGAATGTTTGTGTGGTTTTTGAATATTTTGTGATTTTTATGTTTTGGATAGTTTTTATAACTTTTAGTATTTTTCGTGTTTTCTAGGGTTGTTTTTGTAATTTTTGTTAATTTGTGTTTTTTTGGTCCGTGGCATTGGTGCCGTTATGTTTCTTTGTGCTTGTTTTGGACAGGTATTATGACCCGGACCGGAAGTGGAGCGTCGGCGGCGAAGAAGAGTTCAAAGTGCTGAAAATCAAGGTGGCACGGCATGCCAACCCAGCGTGCCTGGTTAAGCAGTTCAGTGGAGTGGCACGAAAACGTGCCACTCAGATCAGCGTGGCGTGCCAACCCTAAAATCACACGGCACGGTGTGCCAACTCCAGCAGCACGGCGTGCCGCCTTCAGTTCTGCACAGCACGGCGTGCCAACTCTACCAGCACGGCGTGCCGAGCTCCGAAACGTGCTGTTGCCCTACTTTCATCTCTTCTTTTTCCTGGTTTTAACCTAGCCGTATAAATAGGTTATTTTCTATGTTTTAGAGCATCTTTTTCCAGTCTTTTTGAGTGAGAGCAAAAACTTGTAGTGAGGTTTTGAGCTTGAACTATTTGTTTTCTTTGAGTTTGAACCATCGTTTGGTTGTAGTTTTACTTAGAATCTTCCCCTTTTGCGACGTTCCTAGTTCCGACTCGAGTTCGTCTATAGAGGTACACCCCAAGCATCTTCACACCGTCGGAATCCAGTTAATCGGACCAAAAGGGCATAAGTTTTTCTTCTTCTCTTTTGTAATTTGATTAAGTTAGTTTTGATTCCGCAAATCGATTATTTTTGGTTGTAAACACTGAATTCATTCATCTTTCTTAATTAATACAATTGATTGCAAGTTAATTTCAATTTTTATTCCTTCTTCTTTATGCAATTCCTTTAATGAATGTCTAGTCTCATAAGATCTTAATTTATTAAAGTTCATATTTGTGGCATTACCTAGATTGACACCTAGGAAACCATTAGTATTGACGACACTGTGGAACTTACGTGCCCCTATTTTCTGAGCTTTAGAATTAGACCGCCTCTAAACAAGGGAAACCGGCTAAGGACCTAAAAGATCTAGATACGCTAGGTTGTATTATCGAAAAAAGCATAATTAAGGGTTAATTGTTGAGTTAAATTCATCTTTTGTAGTTAATTGATAAAGCCATCCCCATTAGCATTCATAGGTCGGTAAACCGCCAATTGATAACACAAAACTCAAGTGCAAAGTAAGCTAGAATAGATCAACTAGGAGTAGGATAGTTTAGTTGTTAACATAATCAACCCAAACTACGTTCCGCCTAGGACACGCAAGGAACCCGGGTAGTTTAGTGTTTGCAGATTTTCTTTTCTCTGTGGGATCGATACCTGGACCAACCAGAATTATTACTTGTCAACGATAGGAACACTGCCTTAGTTGTGCGTTTCTAGGTTTAGTTTTACTACTACGCCTAGGACCCATCAGTAAACTACAGTCGTACGACTGTAATCCCTGTTCCAGAATCAGAATTTCAGCCTCATCCCTAAAAATTCCCAAAAAATCCCAAAAAAATTAGAAAATCCCCAAAATCATCAAAATGAATTTTGCTGTGTGCATCACGACCATAGATTCAATTTTCTGGTAAATTCGCATTTAGAACAATTCAACGACGGAGACCCAGTTCTCCTGAAAACAGGCCCATTTAACACACAAAAATGCATGTAAATCGGTAAAATTGTTTTCAAAAATGATTTTCCCACAAAACCAAAAATACAGGGACGTTTCAAAAATATTTTCCAGGTCTAACCGGGCCGGCTAGCCGAGCCAACCCGGTTATCCCCTAAATGCATGCCCCCAATTCTTGATTTCCCATTTCTGTCTATTTGAGTCCTAATTGTGGCGTGCCGTATAAATTGTGCTAACCTTCTATTTTGCAGGTTTTAATTTCTTTTATTTTTATTTTTGATGTATTTTAATAGATTAAATCGTGTATTTAGGCGGTTGTAATTATTTTTAGATTTTCGTGTATTCTAGGCGATTGTATAAGTGAGGTGAGTGTTTTTATTTTCCTATTCGATTTGGTTGTAAGCCGATTAATATTTATTTCTTTTCTTTATTTTTGTATTAAATATTTTGTATGCGCGCTGTATGCCTTTTATATTCAATAAAATGGACTTTAGATTTTGAAATACCATTCGAGAACACTGGCAGTATTTATTTTAATTAGACACGAAATAAGGGACTTGTCCGGACCCGAATCTCTGGATAGTGTAGCGGCCGTTCGTCCGGTTCAGCTACATAAGAATTTCCCGGTTGAGTTGAGCCGGGTGGCGACTATACAATGTCCATCGAGACTTAGGTCTCGGTTCTTTTATGCATTAATTCTATTTATTTTCCAAAACACGGATTTCCATTATAAAACCCCACGCAAGGGAAGGGCCTGCCCGAGATCGTGGCGCCCCATTCCGAAAGGGAGTCCCGCGTCCCGTCGAAAACGCGTCGTCCGCTCACAGTGGCGACTCTGCTGGGGACATTCTTCAAAAAGTTTTCTTAAAAACTTAAAAGAATTTGACAAGCCCTGAAAAGTGTCTAATTAAAATAAGGTGGATGATTCTCTTTTGGTATTTTATTTGCATCTTAGTTAGCCATTTTTGCATTAGATTTGGTATCCTTTTATAGCCCAGTGGATTGTTGAAGTGTCGCCTAAGTTCCTCCTGGTCTTAGCGGCACGAACGAACCCCTTCGCTAGGACCCTTGAGTAGGGAGAAGTGAGGGGTATATCTTTCTATGAGAGCCTTGATGTTATCCCGACTTTGACCAAACCCATATAGGCAGCTCTAGTTGGATTCCCTCAGGATACCAAAATAATTGTGTGAATAATAATAAAATTGCGCCTTCATCACCCCCGGTTGGTGATTGAAGTGAACCCCGCCTAGGACTCGGTTAGAAATTTTCGAGACCGACCACGTTGGAGGAATAAGGTTGGAAGAATTCGTTTTGCTTGCTATGTGTTCTTCACCATTTCGTGACACATCGCTGACGCATGCATAACATACCATAATCACCATTTTCCATACACATGACATACCATACACAAACATCTTTGTGTGATACTAACCCACATTTTTTATGCAGCCATTTTGCATTTTATTTCGTGTGTAAAACATTAATTCATTCGCTTGTCATCCATACTAACGATTTCTTTTTCAGCCATAACATTAAACTTGTGTGATTAGCATTTTGTTTTTGACATAGCATACATAACATCATTATGTATGTCATGCATCCTAACCCACGTTTTTATGCAGCCATTTACATATTGTGTGACATGTTCATTCACTACATTTCACTTAAATTAAATTAATGGGCATTTCAAGGACGCCTATCATGACCATCCCATCCCATTTCATAACATATCGGGTATCCAAAATTCCCCGTGTTTTGCCAATGCACCGGATAGCATTCGGTCATTCCACCAATATCATTTCATTTAATAAAAGCCATAACGGTCTTCGGCCCATTTTCGTGTAATAATTTACACGATGCATTTCATGACATCACATCCATCTATCATAGACATCATATAACACTGTGGTCCATATCCGATCACTTCATGACATTAATTCACCATTTAAGGTACTCCCCGAGTGCCCGATTAGTATGCATATAGGCCCATAACATCACCAAATCATGAAAGGCGTTCCTCGAATGCCGAATCCTTGTCCGTGTTCCTGTTACACGTGACTTTCTCATAACATCAATCCATATCATATGCTCAAAAGCATCAAGACCTTGTCTGTGGGCCCGGCCCATGCGACCATTTCATATCATCTCATATACCTATAAAGTGTCAAAACTACGTCTGTGTGCCGGTACACACGCGACCATTTCAGGAATTCATTAGGTGCCCCAAAGGCACCGAAGTTCTGTCCGTGTGACGGCCCACACGTGACGTTTTTTGCATTAACATTGGGTGTTCTTGGGATGCCTCGGAAAAAAAATAATAATAATAAAAGGAAACCATTCATATCATTATTCCATACATAATTCCACTCCATGCATCTCAAGCATACTCAATGCCTTAATTTTCATGTCATATCACGTCATTCATTCACGACCCTAATACCTCCTGTCTACCCCCTAGCAAAATATACTGGAGCGACCTTGGACAAGATCCCAAGCTTGAAGGGCGGCTAGGAGACAGAGGGTAGTCGAGAGTGATAGTGATTCTGAGCCTGGGGAAGGCGTGAATATGGCAGAGCAGACACTGAGTATGGCTGATGTTCTGAGAGATTTCTTCAGGTCGCAGGATTTCGGCGACATGTTAAAGGAAGAGATGAGGGCAGTGGTTAGAGAAGCTGGTGAGACCAGTGGTAGTGGAGCCGGGAAGGAAAAAGAAGCTGAGTCATCCTAACATGGCGGTGACGCTTCGGCTAGTCTTGAAAAGCTGCAGGAGATAGAGGCAGCTATGGAACAGAGGATGAAAGCCAAGTGCTCTGAACTAGACGAGGTCATGGCCCAGCTAAAGAAGGGGGTCGGGATCAGTGCTGAATCCAAGAAGGGGGTGAACGTTGATGCCATGATCAGTAGGGGCATCGAGACATTTCCTATTGGCTTCCAAGTGCCGAAAGTCCCCACTTACAAAGGAATGGGCGCCAGAGGCCCATGTGAATTTATATGCCCGAGTTATGCTGACAGCAGGCGCTACAAAGCAACAATTGATTAATCTGTTCCCCACCACACCGGAGGGAGGTGCTTTGGGATGGTATAACTCACTGTCAGAGGACGAGCAGTCTGACTGGGAAGTATTGTTAGCAGCCTTCATCAAATACTACAGCTTTAACACCAAAATCCAGGTGAAGCTGTATGATTTGGAGAGGGTGAAACAGAAATTCAATGAGCCCTTTGACGAATACTACCAGAGGTGGATGAACAAGATGATCCTCCTAAAGAACCGCCCTGATGAAGACGAGCTCATACAGAAGCTCATTGATGGTAGCAAAGATATATTCAAGAATAACATGAAATTCCATCCCTTCAAGGAGCTTAGTGAGGTTTACAGTATGGCTATGAAGATAGAAAGGGATGAAGAGGAGAAGCCAACTGGTCAGAAAGGGGGAAGAAGTACGGGGTATAGTTCAGGGTATAGATCAACTGTGGTAGCTGGGTCTGGTAGTGGTTCTGGTTCAGGTTCTAGTGGCAAACAGGGGCAGTCATCAGAGGTGAAGCAGGTTGAAGTGGCTAATGTTAATCAGCAACAAGGAAACCAGAATAAGGGCCCCGGAGGACAAGGCATAACGCCCTGGACTCTTACTTTGGCAAAGATATTCGCCAAGTGTAGGAATGGCAGCCTACTACAGTCCTTGAGGCCATTTGAGATCCCACCTGAAGCTGACAAGGATAACTTCTGCACTTATCATGTGGTGACAGGCCACCGAACCAACAACTGCTAGAAGCTAAGGGATGCTATCCAGAAGCTTATCGACGAGGGAAAGCTGCAAGAACCACCTAAACCTAGCACTAAAACTAACCCACTATCGACATTTGAGAAGCGGGTTAACATGGTTCAGTCGGGATTGCCGGCTAACTTTATATTTGCCCAAGTTCTACAAGCGAACCCTACGATTCAGGCAGTGGCGGTAGGGGAACCTGAAGTGAAACCCGAGTGTGAGAAGGAAGAGGGATGTAAGGAGATCAAGCCCATAAGTCTAGATGATCTCGACTCCGAAGATGAGTACGAAGAATTTGACAGAAGAGAGGCTGTTAAACTCCCAGCTGTTGAGAAGCTGAAAGTTTCAGAAGTGCAGCACGTGACCCGAAGTGGAAGGGTATATCAGCCGGCAGATCAGACGAAAGATAAAGCACCGATGAATGGGTCGGGTAGCATCTCGGCACCAGAAAGAGTAGAGAAAGAAGACTTGGTCATTTCCCAATTGAAGAAGACCCCTGCATAAGCCAGTTTGTGGCATCTACTCATGACCTCCAAAGAGCATAGGGAGGCTTTAGTGAAAAAGCTATCAGAAATTGAAGTCTCCCCTATAGCTTCACCAGAGGCTATGTGCTACTTGCTAGACAAAGTCCATGCTGGAGCTCATAATATTGTTTTCTCTGAGAAAGACCTAACAGCAGAAGGAAAGGCCCACAACAAGGCTCTTTACATTAGAGCCTATATCATGGGTAAGGTGATGCCGTGCGTTATGGTGGATGACGGCTCGGCTCTGAACATATGCCCGCTGAAAATGCTACCGTTTCTAAGCATGAATGAAGAAGTGCTGAAGAGGTCCTCGACAGTCATTCGGGCGTATGATGATTCTAAAAGAACAGTGATAGGGACCTTTGAAACAGAAGTGGAAGTTGGGCCCATCAAGTCCATGGTTATTTTCACAGTGATCGATATCCCGGTCACTTTCTCCTTATTGCTTGGAAGGCCCTGGTTCCATCCTTTGGGAGGTGTTCCTTCCACATTGCATCAGAAGATTAAATTCTCTATGAATGACAGAATTGTGACTGTTGAGGCAGACGCCCAGTCGATGGTAGCTGCAGTGGATGAAGGAGTGGTTCCTTTTGGTGGATTCCAAATTGCTGTCATTAAGGAGGAGGAAACCACAGATGCCCCTATGGTCCTTTATGAGAACTACATGCTGGAGTGGCTATCCCGATATCTGTACAAGCTGAACTTTGTCCCGGGAATGGGACTCGGGATTAATTTGCAAGGTGTGCCGGAATTCAAGATCGACTCGGGAAAGTCGAAGAAGTGCGGCCTTGGTTATGTAGAGGGGTCACCCGAGCAGAAGAATCTAAAAAAAGGCAAGAATGGCAAGGTCATGATGAAGCCATTTCTGAAGGCGGGAGAAAGCCTTTACAAGGGCCAAGCTGAACCGGTGCTGGTTGGAAATGTCGAGCACCCTGGCTTTGAGATCTTTGCAGATGTTGTGGATTTTGAGAAAAGCCAGGAAGAGCCAGTAGCCCCTGTAATGATGGAGGAAGCTATTGCTGAATCTGAAATTTTGAAAGGAGAATCATCTGAGGTGACAGCAGAAACCATAGAGGTGGCCGAGGAAGAAGATGAAAAGAAGACCTGTGCCAAAGCTACAGAAGTGATCTCGGGAGCTTTGACTGCTGCATTAACCAAAGCTTTTGGGAAATCCAAGGAAGGATTTGGTGAAGAACTGATGGCCAAAGTGAACTTAGACTCTGTGGTTGCTGAAATCGCCAAGATTATGGAAAAAGCTAAGGCACAGGTGGCCGAGAAAGCTGCAGTCCCAGATGATGCTCTGGAAGGGAAGATGGAAGCTGATGAAGAACAAGGCCCTCCGCCTGTGGAGGATGAAAATGATTTTGTTGTATCTATTTCTTCCATTTTCAATGTAACTGATGTACTCTATGATAAGTTCAATGTAATGAAATCCCAATTTGCTTACTTGTGTGATGTTTATCCTGATAATTCTGTGCATGCATTTAAATCACCATCAAGCATATTTAGCATACATGACACTGCATTGCATGAAATCAATATAAGTACAGATGAAAACCCTAAAATGGTACTCATTTCACACGAGCTTAAATCCGAGGAAGAAAGAGAATTAATAAGAATACTCCAAAAACATGTTAAAGCTTTCGCCTGGTCGTATGAAGACATGCCGGGTGTAGACACAGAAATAGCAGTGCACAAAATCCCAACGGACCCCAAGTTCAGACCGGTAAAGTAGAAGTTGAGAAGACTAAGGCCGGAATGGGCTACACTGGTGAAGGAAGAAGTGGCCAAACAGATAGATGCCAGGTTCCTCGGAGTGGTGGAGTATACGGAATGGCTAGCCAACATTGTCCCCGTGCCCAAAAAGGATGGAAGGGTCAGAGTATGTGTCGACTACAGGGACTTGAACAAGGCCTGCCCTAAGGACAATTTCCCACTGCCACATATTGACGTCCTAGTTGATAACGTAGCAAAAGCGGCCATGTACTCCTTCATGGATGGCTTTTCAGGGTACAACCAGATCCTGATGGATGTAATTGACAAGGTGAAGACGTCATTCATCACCGAATGGGGTACTTTCTGCTACAGAGTGATGCCTTTTGGATTAAAGAACGCCGGTGCCACTTATCAGAGGGCTGTCACAACCCTGTTGCACGATATGATCCATAAAGAAGTTGAAGTGTATGTCGATGATATGCTTGTTAAATCAACAACCCGGGAGGAACACCCTGTTATCCTGGATAGATTTCTAACACGCATTGAAGAGTACAACTTGCGGCTTAACCCCAAGAAATGCATATTCGGGGTCATATCAGGGAAGCTGTTGTGCCATGTAGTCAACCAGAGGGGTATAGAAATGGACCCAGATAAGATCAAAGCCATCCAAGATATGCCAGCTCCAAAGACTGAAAAGGAGGTCAGATCATTCCTGGGTTCCTTACAGTATGTCAGCCGCTTCATAGCCAAGCTAACTTCCACTTGTGAGCCAATCTTCAAGCTATTAAAGAAAGATCAGCCGGTTGTGTGGGATGACAAGTGTCAGCTGGCCTTCGAGAAGATCAAGGCCTACCTGGTAAAGCCACCAGTGTTGAGTCCTCCAACTCCAGGGAAGCCCCTGATTTTGTACTTGGCAGTTGAAGAATCCTCTATAGGGGCAATGCTAGCACAGGAACAAGATGGCAAGAAGGAGTATCCCATCTACTACCTCAGCAAAAAGCTGTCGGAGTATGAAACCAAGCACACACTGGTGGAAAAGACATGTGTGGCGATGATTTGGTTAACCAAGAAGCTGCGCCACTATTTCCAATCCTACAAGATACAAGCCGTGGCTAAGGTGGATCCAATGAAGTACATCTATGAAGCACCAGCATTGGTTGGGAAGTTGTCCAGGTGGTTGTTACTTTTGTCTGAATTCGACATCGAGTACGTTACGAAGAAGACCATTAAAGGGCGAGCCGTGGCAGAGTTTCTGGCAAGCCAACCCCTAGAATCAGCTTACACAGATAATCTAGAATTCCCTGATGAGCAACTAGCCATGGTGGAAGTGAAAAGGTGGGTCATGTGTTTCGATAGGGCAGTGAATAGAAAAGGCGCTGGGATCGGGGTACTTATAGCAACACCGGATAGTGAGGTCATTCCTTTATCCAAAAGGCTGATCTTTCCTGTAACCAACAATGGGGCAGAATATGAAGCATGCTTGTTTGGAATGGAAACTTTGTTAACCTTAGGAGCAAATGATGTCTTAATTGTCGGTGATTCACTTCTAGTGATCAGGCAAGCTCAGGGTGAGTGGGAACTAAAAGAAGAAGCCTTACGGCCTTATTTGGAGCTGCTACAGTTCAGAAAGGGTTTATTCGGCCAGTGTGAATTCAGACATGTCCCCAGGGATGAGAATAAGATGGCTGATGCATTAGCAACTTTGTCCTCCATGTGGGAAAATCCAGAAGAGACACAAGCTCAACCACTGGTTATAGCCACTTCCAGGCATCCTTGCTTCGAAGTGCATGAAGTAATGGAATTATCAGCCGAAGAAAAGCCATGGTTCTTTGACATTTACCGGTATGTTAAGGAGGGAAAGTACCCAGAAGAGGCTAGCGCTGCTGATAAGTTGACACTACGAAAACTGGCTAGTCAATTTAGAATCTTCGAGGACAAGTTGTATAAAAGAACAGCACATGGAGTTCTTTTAAGGTGTCTAACAGAACAAGAAGCAGAAGATGTGATGCAGCAGGCACATGCAGGATCCTGTGGGCCACATATTAATGGACTTGCCATGGCTAGGAAGGTCATGAGACAAGGCTACTTCTGGATGACAATGCAAGCAGATTGTATAAGAAAAGTGAAGAGATGTCATGAATGTCAGATCTATGCAGACATTAGTCATCTTCCTCCACTTGAACTTCAGAATCTAGCGTCTCCTTGGCCGTTTTCAGCATGGGGGATAGACATGATTGGTGAAATTCATCCAGCTGCATCTAATGGGCATAGATTCATAGTTGTGGCAGTTGATTATTTCTCCAAATGGGTTGAAGCGGAATCCTTCACTAATGTTACTGCCAAGCACATGGTCAAGTTCATCCAGAAAAATATCTTCACTCGGTATGGGATCCCTCATCACATAGTAACAGACAATGGAGTACAGTTTCAAGGGGCAACGGCTGAGCTACTTGCAGAACATGGTATTGAACATCATAAGTCTTCCCCATACAGGCCTCAGGCTAATGGTGCAGTAGAAGCAGCTAACAAGGCATTAAAGAAGATCTTATCAAAGATGGTAACCACTTACAGGGATTGGGCTGATAAACTGCCTTATGCTCTTTGGGGTTACAGGACCAGTGTCAGAACACCGACAGGGGAAACTCCTTATGCCTTGGTATATGGAATGGAAGCAGTGTTACTAGTAGAGATAGAACTCAAGTCACTCAGAGTTGCCCTGGAAGCTCAATTACCAGAGACTGAATGGGTTCAAGCCAGGTATGAACAGTTGGCAGCATTAGATGAGGCGACTAAAAGCACTGGATCACCTGCAGATGTATCAGCGTAGAATGGCTAGAGCCTATAACCGAAATGTGAAGTACTCTAAGAGGCAGTTGAAAGCAGGAGACTTGGTTCTAAAGCAACTAAGGCCCTCAAATGTTGATGTTAGGGGCAAGTTTAGACCTAACTGGGAAGGACCCTATGTGGTGAAGAAGGTGTTATCAAAAGGCACTGTCAGCATCATGGACATGGATGGAAACGAGTTCACCAACCCGATCAACCAAGACAGGCTAAAGCTTTATCATGTATAAAAAAAAAAAGAAAGAAAGAAAGAAAGAAGGAGAGGTCTGCTAGGCTGAAAACTCGAAAAGAGCGGTCTAGGCAAAAGTTAAGACACGAGAGAAAATAATCAGTCGGAAAACCTAAAAAGGACGACTGGTGACGGATTCTGGCACATGTGAAAAGTGTACCATTTAGGAACCAACTTGTTTCAAATGTACTCATTTTGACTTCATCAATAAAGTGAAGTGTTTGTTTAAATATATTTGCATGGTAATGATAAATACACAAACAAAGTTGTCTTGCATAAACACACATTCAAAGAAAGCACTTTGCATTCAACTGATCAATATCATCGCATTATTTGACAAATGAAAATGTATCAAATACATACAATTTAAAATCTCTTATCGTCCTCTAAAGTCCAGTTCATCTTCCCAGACGAGTAATAAAGGGTCACAACACCATTTTAGTCAAATCTAAAAAAAAAAAATGCTCGCTGAGGTGAAAACCGAAAAGGCACCTCAGGCAAAAATTAGAGCGGCCCGCTAAGCTGAAAACCCATATCGGGCAGTTTAGGCAAAAGTTAGGGCATATGAAAAGCTTGCTAAGGTGAAAACTGAAAAGGCACCTTAGGCAAAAGTTAGAGCGGCTCGCTGGGCTAAAAACCTGATTTGGGCTACCCAGGCAAAAATTAGAGCGGCCCGCTAAGCTGAAAACCCATATCGGGCAGTTTAGGCAAAAGTTAGGGCATATGAAAAGCTTGCTAAGGTGAAAACCGAAAAGGCACCTTAGGCAAAAGTTAGAGCGGCTCGCTGGGCTAAAAACCTGATTTGGGCTACCCAGGCAAAAATTAGAGCGGCCCGCTAAGCTGAAAACCCATATCGGGCAGTTTAGGCAAAAGTTAGGGCACATGAAAAGCTCGCTAAGGTGAAAATCGGAAAGGAGCCTTAGGCAAAAGTTAGGGTGGCTCGCTGGGCTGAAAACCTGATTTGGGCTACCCAGGCAAAAATTAGAGCACTCAAAAAAAAAATATGTATATATATATAAATAATAAAAAAAAAGAAAAAAAACTCAAAAAACTCATAACTTCCCACGGAGCGGGGAAAAAACAGAACATCCTCAGTATTCCCCACAGAATTCGTCGCATCACTCTCCAGCAGAGTTTCCCCCACTAATCCCCAACGGAATCTACACAAAGAACACCATCAATTACTTCCCCGTAAAGTCGCCATGTTACTCCTCAGTGTAGTTTACACAAAGAACACCACAATTGTTTCCCCAGTCAAGCTGTCACACTCTTCCCCAGCGGAATATCTACAAGGAATACTACGATCATTTCCCCAACAGTTACCTTGCTTCTTCGATAATCATCAAACAATTCCCCAAGAAAAGCAAAATCAACCAGGGGCACAACATATCTCCCCAGCGGAAGACAGAAACGTCCAATAACAAAAAATACATACATGTACATATACATCATCATGCATCCATACATTGCATATATCAATTACTTATCCCCGGCTAGTCTTCATTCTTGATCGAAGGGGCAAAAATTTTTCTTTAAAAATCTCTCGATCAAGGAACGAAGACTTGCCATGTTAAGTGCAGGAATTCATCCCCAGCTCAATATCCTCAGCAAGTCAGCAGATCCGCCTCGAGTAATGTAAACTCGGTATCGGCCCAGGTCCGCTCTATTATCTCAACCTTCTCCAGCGAGTCCACCTCGAGTAATGTAGGCTCGGCATCGGCCCAGATCCGCTCCATCATCCAAGCTCCCCAGTAGATCCGCCTCGAGTAATGTAAACTCGGTATCGGCCCAGATCAGCTTCGTTTATTTCCCCAGTAAAGTTCGCCTCGGGTAACATAGACCCGGTATCGGCTAATTTCTTCATCAACTCGCCTCGGGTAACATAGACCCGGTATCGGCCAATTTCTTCATCAAGTTCGCCTCGGGTAACATAGACTCGGTATTGGCTAATTTCTTCATCAACTCGCTTCGGGTAACATAGACCCGGTATCGGCCAATTTCTTCATCAAGTTCGCCTCGGGTAACCTAGACCCGGTATCGGCTAATCTCTTCATCAACTCGCCTCGGGTAACATAGACCCGGTATCGGCTAATCTCTTCATCAAGTTCGCCTCGGGTAACATAGACCCGGTATCGGCTAATGAATTCGCCTCGGGTAACATAGACCTGGTATCAGCTAATTTCTTCATCAACTCGCCTCGGGTAACATAGACCCGGTATCGGCCAATTTCTTCATCAAGTTCACCTCGGGTAACCTAGACCCGGTATCGGCTAATCTCTTCATCAACTCGCCTCGGGTAACCTAGACCTGATATCGGCTTATTTCATCCCTAGTATCGCCTCGGGTAACCTAGACCCGGTATCAGCCTATCTCATCAGAAGGTTCATTCTAGTGTTCACGGCGCTTTAAGTCACGCTCTCAAATTCATCATCACGGGTATTATAGACCCGGAGCTGGATGTCGAATTTGATCCCGCGAGGGGCAGCTGTAAGCGCCGGAATTTTCTATACTAAAAAAAAAAAAAAAACGGTCGTCACGACTATCATTACAGTCGTGCGACTGTAATTTAAAAATTACAGTCGTACGACTGTAATGTAGGGAAATCTGCAGAGGCCCATACCTCTGCAGCAAAAATGAAGGAGAGAGAAAGGGAGCATTAATTGCTCCCTTGTTGCAGCAAGCAAGGAGAGGGGGGGGAGATAAAAAAAGAGAAAAAGAAGGAGAAAGAGGGGGGGTTTTCTGGTAGAAAAGAAATCTAGAGAGAGAAAGAGAAAAAAAAAACCACAAAAAGAAAACTCATTTCTTCCCCTTTGATTTTCTTTAATCTTATGAAATCAAGGTTAAAATTTGTTAGAAATCCCTAGGTTAATCAATTAACTTCACAACTAAATCAAGAATTCGAACTTAAACCATCAGAATCCCTTGCAATTTGGATTTTGGACAAAAAAAACTCTCAACTCCCATTCCAAAGGAAAAAATGCAAATTTGTTGGGATCGAAGCGACGCCAGGGGTCAAAACGACTTGGAATAGCTTCTAAAAAGGTAGACACTTCTTTTCCTTACACTTTTCCTCGCATTCTGGGTGTTTGAAGTGAGTTTTGTGCGTTTTTACTGCATTTTCGTATTTCTGTTCCTGGAAATTAAGAACAGTCGTACGACTGTTCTTGGTTTTCATGAACAGTCGTACGACTGTATATACAGTCGTACGACTGTTCTTAATTTCCAGTCGATTTTTCTTCAATTTTTTGATCCAAAATGAATTTTTGACGAAATTCTGATCCTGGATTGATTACAGTCACACGACTGTAAACTACAGTCGTACGACTGTAATCCCTGTTCCAGAATCAGAATTTCAGCCTCATCCCTAAAAATTCCCAAAAAAATTAGAAAATCCCCAAAATCATCAAAATGAATTTTGTTGTGTGCATCACGACCATAGATTCAATTTTCTGGTAAATTCGCATTTAGAACAATTCAACGACGGAGACCCAGTTCTCCTGAAAACAGGCCCATTTAACACACAAAAATGCATGTAAATCGGTAAAATTGTTTTCAAAAATGATTTTCCCACAAAACCAAAAATACAGGGACGTTTCAAAATATTTTCCAGGTCTAACCGGGCCGGCTAGCCGAGCCAACCCGGTTATCCCCTAAATGCATGCCCCCAATTCTTGATTTCCCATTTCTGTCCATTTGAGTCCTAATTGTGGCGTGCCGTATAAATTGTGCTAACCTTCTATTTTGCAGGTTTTAATTTCTTTTATTTTTATTTTTGATGTATTTTAATAGATTAAATCGTGTATTTAGGCGGTTGTAATTATTTTTAGATTTTCGTGTATTCTAGGCGATTGTATAAGTGAGGCGAGTGTTTTTATTTTCCTATTCGATTTGGTTGTAAGCCGATTAATACTTATTTCTTTTCTTTATTTTTGTATTAAATATTTTGTATGCGCGCTGTATGCCTTTTATATTCAATAAAATGGACTTTAGATTTTGAAATACCATTCGAGAACATTGGCAATATTTATTTTAATTAGACACGAAATAAGGGACTTGTCCGGACCCGAATCTCTGGATAGTGTAACGGCCGTTCGTCCGGTTCAGCTACATAAGAATTTCCCGGTTGAGCTGAGCCGGGTGGCGACTCTACAATGTCCATCGAGACTTAGGTCTCGGTTCTTTTATGCATTAATTCTATTTATTTTCCAAAATGCGGATTTCCATTATAAAAACCCCACACGAGGGAAGGGCCTGCCGGAGATCATGGCGCCCCATTCCGAAAGGGAGTCCCGCGTCCCGTTGAAAACGTGTCGTCCGCTCACACCATCTAATAGAGGACGTTCTAAGAATGCCCATCACCACCATTTGATTTCATGACATATCGGATATCCCAACAACTACCAGTAGTCCGCCAGTGCACCAGTTTGCACTTGGCCATTCCATTATTTCATGCACTCATTAGAAAATCACAAAGATCTTAAGCCTCGATGTGTGGCAGGTCACACAACATAATAACACTATGTCATCTCCATCACATCTCTATTCGTTCTTGGTGTAACGGTGATGCTGGAGTTCTGCTTGTGTGTCACAATCCACATCAGATTTGTGCCATGACATTAATAACTCATTTGAGGTACTCCATGAGTACCGGATTTTTATGCACATAAGAACATTTCATAGCGTTAGTAATCCATGCAAGACGTTCCACGAACGTTGAACTTCTGTCCATGTCCCTATTTGCACGCGACTTGTTTGCAACATCACTTCATATTTGATGCACTAAAAGCATTAGAGCTCTGTCTAGGGAATGGTTTTCATGTGATCATCTCACGCCATTCCATTTCGACCTACAAAGTGTCGAACCTCTGTCCATGTGTCGGTACATACATGACCATTTCATAACATCCGTTAGGTGCCCCAAAGGTGCCAAAGCTCTGTCCTTGTGATGGCTTACACGTGACATTTGTTTGCACTATCCCCTGCATAGTTTTGGGACATTCTGGGGATGTTTAAAATAAAAACGAAGAAAATCACATTCATTGTCATTCTCTCTCATGAATTATCATTTAGTGATGATCATTCAATGATCATACCATCCATATCATCTAGTACTTTGTATCTAGGGTCACAACCTTCATCTGTAATGCTAACCTTATGCCGAATGTGCAGTTTAGTGACGAACCTCAAAATGACTTGACGAGTCAGCTCAGAGTCTAGACAATCTATTCAGTCAGTTCAGATCGAACCAGCCATAGTCGAAGGGGTTAGAGTCAGTTCAGATTCAGACTCGGAACAAGAGTTTGTGGGATAGTTGCCTGCATTACCTATTGACTGTCCGTTTGTTTTAGAGGAAGTTAACAGGATTGAAATGGCCAAGGGAAGAAATGGTGGGAGTCCTCCATTTGATATGAACACATTCATGATGGCTTTTCTGAATTCTGAGCGGTTTAAGGCTACTATTAGAGAACAGGTGCAGACCGCAATGACTACTGCAGGGGGTACAACTAGCCAGTGAGCCTAGGTTCCAGTTGAGAATGAGAGGAATGTGATTCAAGGAGCCCCAAATTCAGGAAGGAATGTGCCAGGTAGTAATAGAGTGGTCATCCCACCTCGAGAGGTCAACCATCACTCTGAAGAAGATGAAGCCTTCGAGAGGGCGAGGGAGGCCTTAATTGAGATGGCTGCTGAGAAGCGTCTCGAGGAAAAATTTTCTGATTTTGAAGAGCTATTGCCAAAGTTGAAAGAGATGGTGCACTACCAGCCCATTAAATGTGCAGATCCATCCACTTTGTTTACAGAGGGGGGAGAGCCGCTCCCGGTTGGATTCTAGATGCCTTACTTGCCCCCATATACTGGGGAAGGTCCTCCAGAAGCTCATATGGACAGCTACGTCAGGATTATGTCTAGCCTGGTGATCGGGAAGGTCCATCTCCTGAATCTGTTCCTGACTACGCTGCGGGGTGCAGCTGCCAAGTGATATCTAAAGACGCTGATCCATACCCATTCTACTTGGGAGGATCTGTCGGAGACATTTGTGAAGCAGTATGCTTACAACACTCAGGTTGAGACCACATTGGAAGACCTAGAAAGAATTCGCCAAAGGCCCAATGAATCCTTTTCGGCTTATTACAAGAGGTGGATGGATGTTCAGGTGTTGGTGGATGGAGCCCCTAAATTGGAATCCCTTATCGTGAAGCTTGTGGATAGTAGCTTGCCAACCTATAAGGAGAAAATGAAGTTGAAGAGATTTCATTCCTTTAATGATGTGGTGGATTTCGCAAAGTAGGTTGAGAGGTACGATAAAGAAGAATAGCAAAGTAAGCAGAGTTTGAGTACCTACCAAGGAAGCCTGGGATACACTCAGGGGTACAAAGCCAGCGGTTCTACATCATCTTCAACAAGGTCTACCTCTAAACCCGCCCACACTGCATCGACAGTTGACCAAGCGAAAGAGGCTGATGTGGCAGCTGCGGCCCAAGGGGGCCAAGCAATAACGCCCCAGAGACTCACTAATCCATTGGTAGAGTCCTTGGGTCGTATCTTCGCCAAATGTAGGAAAGCTGGCCTGTTGTAGAGCTTAAAGCCTTATGTTCCCCCTGTGGAAGTTGATAAGGAGAATTTTTATGACGGTAGGTCATCGTACCAATGATTGCACCGACCTGATAAGGGCCATTCAGAGGCTAGTCACTGAAGGGAAGATTGTGGAGCCTGAATTGAAGCGGAATGTGCAGAGGAACCCCTTGCCCAATTTTGGGAGCCAGGTTAATATGTTTCAATCAGGTATCCGAGCCAATAGCGTCTTGCACAGATAATTGAGGCCAATCTAAGTGTTCAAGTGGTTGCAGCCAAGGTAGAAGAGGAAGAACCAGAGGAGACTGAGCTCCAAACTTCAAAGGTACAGAAGGGATAGGTTCCCATTGATTTGAATGATATTGAACTGGAAGATGATGATGAAGATTTTGGGTTTGAAGAGCTCAAATTGGTGTACCCAGTAGAAATGAGACGGGGACAATGGTCACAAAAGACGGTCCTGTCATGCATATCACCAGAATTGGTAGGGTTTATCAACCAATCAATATGGCTCCCCCAACATTATCTAGAAGGAATCATTCTACTGTAGAATCAAGCACAGAAGCCCAGGGGTCAAAGATTAAGGAGGATGACTTGTTAGTCGAAAAACTGAAAAGGACGCTTGCCTGAGCTAGCATTTGGCACCTCCTCATGGAGTCGAAAAGACACCATGAGGCGGTAGTGAAGCAGTTGATAGAAATGGAGGTAACTCCCATGATGTTGCCAGAAGAAGTTTGTGCTGTAATAAGAGGAATTCATCTAAAGGCCAACAGGGCCCAAGAAATTAGCTTTAGGATGTTTGACCTACCACTAGAAGGGGTGAATCATAACAGGGCTCTGTATATGAGAGTGCAGATCATGGATAATACCACACCGTGTGTGATGGTCGATAACGGCTCATCCCTCAACATTTGCCCTGTAAAAGTTTTTCCCTACCTAGGTGTTGAAGTGGAAGCCCTTGATAATTTTGGCATGGTGATTAGGGCATACGATGATAGTAGAAGATTGGTGATTGGCACCTTTGAAGCTGAGGTTAGTGTAGGGGAGGTCAAGTCAAATGTGCTGTTCACAGTCATCAACATCCCTGTCACATTTTCTCTCCTCCTAGGGAGGCCATGGTTCCATGCCCTAGGAGGTGTGCCTTCCACCTTAAATCAGAAAGTTAAGTTCTTGATAGGTGGGAAAGTGGAGACCGTAAATTCGGATGAGTTGTCAGTGGTGGCTGCCTTAAGGGCTGAGGAGCAGCCAATGACAGGATTTCAAATGGCTGTTGTGATGAAAGAAAGTTGTGATAGGCCGAAGTTCCCAGAATGGATATACAAATACTTTGCCAAGCAAAAGTTTCAGCCTGGCAAGGGCTTGGGGGTGAGGCTACAGGGTGTCCCCAAGTTTGATATAGAGCTAGGAAAGTATCATCAATTTGGGCTTGGTTATCGTGAGAAAGGAGGTGAGCCGAGCAAGAGGTCCGTGAATCTGGTAGACACTTTTGTCCATCCATCTGAAAAGGCATATGACAGGGCCTCGAAGTCAGTGGAAATTGAAGGAGAGCAGTTCCTCAGATTTGAAATTTTTTCGGATGTTGTTGATTTTAGAAATTACGGGGTTGAACCAGTTGTTTGCATGCTCCGCACTAAGGCCAAAAATAATAAGGGGAAAGCTTTGAAAGTAGAGGAGACCACAGTCAGTCGAGCCAAAATAGAATTCAAGGACAGGGGAGAGTCCTCTTAAAAAGTGGGCCCCAAGAATAAGGAGTTTGAGGAGGCTATCGTGGCCATCACTAGAGCACTGGCCACTCTCATGAAAGGTAACATAGGATCTGAACCAGAACAAGCAGCTATACCAAAAACTCAGGAGGAGTTGGTAAATCAGGCTATGAAAGAATTGGCCAAGCTGATGATGGCCGGAAAAGCAAAGATGATCAAGGAAGACCCGACTGCTGACCAGGAACAGTCCCTGGTGGGTGACCTGGGAGATCTGTTCGAGGAAGTGGAAGGAGCTGTAGCAGGAGAAGACCCTCCACATGATGGGGGTGAAAATAATTTTCATGTATCTTCATTTTCTATTTTTGATGTAAATAACTCAGCCTATAAGGCCTTCAATGCAATGAAATCTGACTTTGCTTACTTGTGTGATGTTTTTCTCGATCGAACAGTGCACACATACAAACATTCATTTAACTTTTTTAGCATACACTATGCATCATTACATGAAATGAATTTAGGAACAGATAATAATCCAAAATGGTATCCATCTCAAAAGACCTCACACCTGGATAGAGAAGAGAAATTATGAATGTGCTCCTGAAACATGTAAAGGCCTTTGCCTGGTCTTACGATGATATGCCTGGGGTTGACAGGGAGATTGCAGAGCACTGAATCCCAACAAATCCGAAAATGAAGCTTGTTAAGCAGAAGCTAAGAAGACTCTGGCCGGAATGGGCAGAAAAGGTCAAAGAGTGGCCAAACAAATAAAAGCAAAGTTTTTATAAGTTGTAGAATGTCCAGAATGGTTGGCTAACATAGTGCCGGTTGCTAAAAAGGATGGCAGAGTCAGAGTCTGTGTCAATTATAGAGATCTGAACAAGGCATCTCCTAAGGATGACTTTTCGCTGCTGCATATTGATGTGTTGGTCGATAGTGCTGCCGGAGCCACAATGTATTCATTCATGGATGGCTTTTTAGGGTATAATCAGATCCTCATGAACATAGTTGACAGGGTGAAGACAGCCTTCATTACGGAGTGGGGAGTCTACTGTTACAGAGTTATGCCGTTTGGACTAAAGAACACCGGAGCCACCTATTAGAGAGCCGTCACAACACTGTTGCATGACATGATTCATAAAGAGGTTGAAGTTTATGTGGATGACATGCTAGTCAAATCAATGACCCGAGAAGAGCACCCTGCTATCTTGGATAGATTTTTGACTAGGGTTGAAAAGTAAAACCTCCGCCTTAACCCAAAGAAGTGTGTGTTTGGGGTGACTTCAGGGAAGCTTCTCAGCCATGTAGTGAGCCAGAGGGGAATCGAAATGGATCCGGATAAAATCAAGGCGATTAGTGCTGCATGTCTACACCAAAGACAGAGAAAGAAGTCAGATCATTTCTAGGGTTGCTCCAATATGTCAGCAGGTTCATTGCAAGGTTGACTACAATCTGTGAGCCCATCTTCAAGCTCCTAAAGAAAAATCAACCGACAGAGTGGAATGATCAATGCCAGTTAGCCTTCGACAAAATTAAGAGTTACTGGGTGAATCCATAAGTCCTGAAGCCTTCGATGCCGAATAAGCCTTTGGTTCTGTATTTGGCCGTTGAGGATGCTTTAGTAGGGGCAATGCTGGTTTAAGAATAAGTACATAGGAGAGAACATGCAATCTATAATTTGAGTAAGAAGCTACTTGACTACGAAGCCAAATATACTATAGTGGAAAAGACCTATACCACTATGGTATGGCTAACCAAGAAGTTGAGGCATTACTTCCAGTCGTACAAAATTCAGGCAGTGGCGAAGGTTGATCCAATGAAGCATTTATGTCAAACCCTGCACTGATCGAGAAATTATCAAGATGGCTACTCCTATTGTCCGAATTCGACATTGAAGGGAAGGGCTGTGGCGGAATTTCTAGCCAACCAACCCCTGGAGTCAGACTATGTTGAGAATTTGGAATTCCCTGATGAGCAATTGGCCATAATAGAAACAGAACCAAGCAGATGGATAATGTACTTTGACTGAGCTTTGAACAAGCACGGAGCAGGATTAGGAGTAATCATTGGCACGTCTGACGGAGAAATCTAGGTGACAAACAATGGGGCAGAGTACAAAGCTTGCCTATTCGGGATTGATTCTCTCATTACACTAGGGGCACTGGAAGCACTGATAATTGGAGATTCGGCATTGGTAATTCATCAGATCGCCAGTGAATAGGAAGTAAAGGAAGAGTTGCTCCAACCATATCTCCAGTTGGTTTGGGACAAGGTGGAAGCTTCCAGGCTATGCGAATTTAGGCACGTGCCGAGAGAAGATAATCAGATGGCGGACTCTCTAGCCACACTCTCGTTAATGTGGGAGGAACCTAGGAAGCATCCCATGTAGCCAGTGGTAGTGGAAGTCGCACAGAATCCCTATTACATGTCGGTCAACGTTATAGCAACAGCTGAAGAGCGCCTATGGTATCATGATATTTTACAGGTTATTCAGAGTGGGCAATCTTGATGGTGACAGCGATTCAGAAAAGATCTCCCTCAGGAGGTTGGCAGCGCAGTTTGGATTTTTTGAGGGTTAGATCATCAAGAGAACCGCCGACAGCTTGTTATTGAAATGCCTGATGGAAAAATAGGCTAAAAAGGTTATGAGGCAAATCCATACGGGAACCTGCGGACCACACATGAATGGGTTAGCTTTGGCTAAGAAAGTACTGTTGGTGTGCCCTAGTTCTTAGGGCATTGAATTCTTGTATTTTGTATTATACATTAAGCGTCATGTATGAATACATTATTTGTGTCACATTAATAAAGGCAATTAATCTATTTCATTTATATCTTGTGCTATAATATGAGTAGAGTATCCATTGATTGATAATCAAAAAACCTATCCCAGGTCTGTTCTAATCGTGGGAATGAATAGAACCACAGACTTGTATATTCTATGACTGTATGGTAGTTCTTAACTAGCCATAGTACTTGTATAGTCAGTCATGAATATAGGTACATGCCATTGACATGGGACTAGATCAATCCGCTCAAGAAAGCCCCATGGTTGTCATGTCATAGGTCTTTCTTGAGTAGGTCTCTTCTGTCCTCATACCAGATTTATTATAATATCAATATGGAATCCAGTTCACTTTGACATATGCCTAACAGGTTTGTAAAATGATGCTAAATACGGGTATGATTGGGTGGACCGGTGAACATGTTGATATTGATGATGAAGTGATGGAATTGCCACTCGGGTAACACCGAGATGATATCATTGGCCACATGATGAGTGTGACTGATAAGTGTATGGCCATACCCAAATAAGTTGGTTGCTTATTTGATTAATCAGTCAACTTAAGATCAAGAAATATAATGAACACCAGAAGAGGATGACGGACACCATGCCTCTTGTTTATTCATATCGATATCGTTAGGCAAAGGACACTATGAGATTACTATCGGGTGAGTTTCTTCTAAAGACTGCTGCATCTTTGTCTTAATTGGGAGTTGTAATGGTTTGCTAGAACCCCCTTACAGTCTGTGGGCCTTAGGCCTACTGCCAACATACAGACAGACCCATAAGATCGTGCACATAGATCAACCGAGCTGGAACTTATAGATATTGTACATGTAATGTACATTGGAAGGAATGCGTTAATTAATTAGTTGACATTCGGTGTCAAGGTAATTAATCGACATTGGGTTGAATTTAATTTAATTAATAAGTTTACATAATGTAATTAATTAATTTATCAATTAATTGAATTACATAAAGTAAACAATTAATTAAATAATTTTCCTAAGTAGGAAAATTAAATACATGTATTGTATTTGCTTAAGTGTGATTTAATTTTATTTAGGGGTAATTAAATTTAGCCAAATGGAGTTAAATTACATAGTATATACTTTTTAATTAAAGTTTATTTATGTAATTGCAATCCTAGTGGGCTTGGGTTTAATCTAATTAAAACCCAATTAGACAAGGTGTCTATATAAGGGCACACTTAAGGAGGAAAAACCTAATTCAACTTTAATTAACTACAAGAAATTTCAGCCACCAAGAGCAGCTCCAAAAAAGCCGAAAATCCCAGCATTAAACCTCCATTCCTTTGTGTCTTTGGCTAGCACCGGTTCCCGCTCAATAGTTGGTTGTGCACCGGGCTTTGGAGATCGCAGTTTCAAGAAACGATTCTGCAGCAGTCTCTAGAAGAGACGAATCCGGTGAGTTAATCTCGCTTGATTCAATTTGATTTTATTCTAATCAATGGTAATTGGACATGATAGGTGGATTATAGGAAATTTTAAACAGTGTATTTTCCGCTGCGCCACATTATTTTTCCAATGACGAATCCCAACAGTGGTATCAGAGCCTAGATTTTGTCCATTATATTGATTTGCTTAATTGGTTTTGTTTTTGGATAAACCCTAGAATTGTTGGATTGGGGTTTTTGATTTTTTTTCTCCAATTGTTTTCCATCTAAAATTGTTTTGTATATTAATTATATATATATATCTTTTTGCTGGAAACAGTTTTTTGTTTAGGATTGAAAAAAAAATTTGTTTGGGGAAAAGATGGAATCGCAGAATTGCGATTCCATCTGCTGCCTTGGCAGCGGCACTGCTGCCCCTCCGGGACTGCGGCGCCGCATGCGGGTTTTGGGTTTGGTTTTGGATTTTGCGGGTATTTTTTAATCCCGGACCCTAATGCAAATTAAATTAATTTTTTTTAAAATTAATTTGTATTTAAATTATTTTATTTTATTGGCATACATATTTAATTTAATTGTTTGCATATTAAATTGAATATGGACTTTGTGAAATTGGCCCAATAAACCGTAAAAATTGGGAGAGCTAAATTTTAAATTTGTGACAACCCAAATTCAAGTGGGAGCAAAATTGTTAATTTTGCATTTATGGATTTTATCCATTGGGCCTTTATGGGCCTTAGTCACATTTGTTAAAATTGGCGATTTCACCCTAAGTAACTCGGCTTAACATTTACATTTATAATTTGGAATGCCATGATCATGCATCATATTGGTATGTATGTGCACGACAGGTACTTTGTTTGAAATGTTATGTTGAGCTCTATAGGCCCTAAATTATTATCGGTTGTAATTTAATTTTAGGAAATATGGCCTGCGTGCCATTTTTTATTTTGATGTAATTTTAGAATAGGTTTTATTTTACAAAATTATTGTAATTGCATCAAGTATGGAGGAAGGCCCAAATGGAGCAAGGCCATGGTGGGAGCCCAAGAAGGATTGCAGTCCGACCCATGAAGAATTAGATAGGATATAATTAAAGGCCCATAGGATCTCATTTATTTTAAATTAAGTATGCTATTGCATTTTTCATATGATATGGATGTATGGATCACCAAATTATTACCCGCGTTTATGCATGCTAAGCCGTATCACTTAATTATAATCCAGAAATTAAAATATTGAGTCGCTTAAAAGTACTTCCCACATTCACACCTCTTCCTCCCATTGATGCTGCAATGTCCGCCATGCCCTAGCTGGGTATATTGTAGTATTCGGTGGGCCGTCGAGGGTTAAGATGCTTCGTATGGTTAACATGTGAATGGTGGTTTGACTCAACATGGATAGCATTAGCTCAGAGCGGGCACTAAGCACAGATGGGTAAAGTGTCAATAAGCCCATTAAACCAAGAGTCCTTCGTGGAAGGATTGGATAGGTTGTCCTACCAAACGAATCAATGGTTGGCTAGCTAGCCCTGGTTCGGCCAGTTATTGATAAGTTGTGGATCTTGGTCAAGCCAGCCAATTAACAAAACCAACAAACAAATTAAAATCGATTATTAATTTGAATTGGCTTAAAAGTCCTTTATTTCTAACTCAAGCAATGATTTCTTCCATGTAGATAATCCCATTTCAGTTAAGCAATTTAAATGGCTGCAACAAACAACAACTCACTCTCACTTAGGTCACTCTTGGAGAAGGAGAAGCTTTCGGGGACTAACTTCCTGGACTGGGCTAGGAATTTACAAATAGTTCTTAGACAAGAGTCTAAGGAGTATGTTCTGGATGCTCCTTTACCAGCTGGGCCTCCCACAGGTCGAGGCATCACCACAGTGATGGTGGAGCAGTATGACCGGAACGTGAGGGATGACCGAGATGTCTGGTGCCCATGCTGGGTACCTTGGCTTCTGATCTTCAGAAGCAGTTCATGGATGAGCATGCTTATGAGATGATGGATCATCTTAAAAGATGTTCCAAGATCAGGCTCGTCAGGGACGTTACCTGACAACTAAGGCATTTTGCACAACTGTGATGGCAGCTGGGACTTCTGTTAGCACTCATGTGCTAATGTTGAATGGGTACATTGGTACACTTGCCCACCTCGGCTCACCAGTTTCTCAGGACTTGGCAACAGACATTATTCTTCGGTCACTTCCTGAGTCTTACAACCAGTTTATCATGAATTACCATATGCAAGGGTTCGATAAATCGGTTGTTAAGCTGTATGGCATGCTCAAGGTTGCTGAGTAGTCTCTTAAGAAGACTCCTGAAGTATTGCGGGTGAACAAGGGCAATAAGCCCATTGCTAAGGGAAAGGCCAAATCTAAGGCCAAGGCTAAGGCCCAAAAGGCCAAGGCTAAGGGCAAAAAGGTGGTGGCCCAACCTAAAGCAAGGGTTGCTTCTCCTAACGATGTTTGCCATGAGTGTCATGAGAAGGGGCACTGGAAGAGCTCATGTCCAAAGCTAAGGGAGCAACTGAAGGGCAAAACTACTGCTTCAGGTATTTATGTTGTTGAGATTAATCTGGCTATTTCTACATCTTGGGTCTTGGACACTGGATGTGGATCTCACATTTGTTCAAATGTGTAGGGTCTAAGAAATAGGAGATTATTAGGATCTAGAGAAGTAGATCTTCGAGTCAGAAATGGTGCTCGGGTTGAGGCCATGGAGATCGGAGATTATTTCTTGGAGATGCCTAGTGGACTTGTTTTGGAACTAAGAAACTGTTATTTTGTACCTGCGATGAGCAGGAATATTATTTCCGTTTCTTTGTTAGATATTTCTGGTTTTGTATTTAACATTGGAAATGGTAGAATTTCTATGCAATGTGGCAATATTATTTATGGAATAGCATTTCTTGAAAATGGCTTATATAGCCTTGATATAAAACGTGAAAGTTCAATCTATAACATAAATACTAAAAGGATTAAACAAAATGAAATTAATCCTACTTACATCTGGCATTGTCAACTTGGCCATATAAATGAGAAGCGCATAGCTAGGCTTCACTCTAGTGGAGTGCTAGGGTCATTTGACATCCAGCCTTATGACACATGCGAATCTTGTTTGAGAGGCAAGATGACAAAGGCGCCTTTTAGTAAGACTATTGAAAGGGCCTCAGAGCTATTGGAGCTAATACATTCCTATGTATGTGGCCCAATGAGCACTAGTGCTAGATCTGGTTTTCTATACTTCGTCACCTTCACGAATGACTTTAGCAGATACGGTTATATGTATCTAATGAAGCATAAGTCTGAGACTCTCCAAAGTTTCAAGGACTTTAAGAATGAAGTAGAAAACCAACTTGGCATGAAAATAAAAGCACTTCGATCTGACCAAGGGGGTGAATATTTGAGCCAAGAGTTTGACTCGATTTTAAGAGAGTGTGGGATTATATCCCAACTCACTCCTCCTGGTACACCCCAGTGGAATGGAGTGTCAGAAAGGAGGAATAGGACCTTACTTGACATGGTCCACTTGATGATGAGTCATGCTACACTCCCTGTCTCCTTTTGGGAATATGCTTTAGAGACAGCTGCTTACATTCTTAATAATACACCAAGCAAGGCAGTTGAGGGAACACCATATGAACTATGGAAAGGCTGAAAGCCCAATGTTTCCTTCTTGAAGATTTGGGGCTGTGATGCACATGTTAAGAAATTGACAAGTGGCAAACTCGAGTCCAAATCTGTCAAGTGCCAGTTTGTGGGTTACCCTAAGGAAACTAAGGGTTATTACTTCTACGATCCGGCCGAAAACAAAGTTTTCATAGCTAGAAATGCAGTCTTCTTGGAGAAGGAATTCCTTCCAAGAGAGACAGTGGGAGTAATGTTGAACCTTCAGAAGTTCAAGACTCGCAAACTCCTGTAGCTACTGCTAAGGATGCTTCGGGAACCTATTTGACTACTCAAGAAATTGAGGAACCAGAACCGGTTGCACAGGACCTTAAAAGGACTGGTAAGACATGTCATCAGCCAGAGAGGTACAGCTTTCTTGTGACTGATGATGGGGACCTTATGATCGTTGACCAAGAAGAGCCCAAGACCTATCAGGAGGCTGTTGGAAGCCCACACTCAGATCAATGGCATAAAGCCATAGAGGCTGAGATGCAATCTATGCACGATAACCAAGTATGGAACTTGGTGGATCCACCTTAGGGTGCTAAGGTGATAAGTTGCAAGTGGTGTTTCAAGTTAAAGGCCCTGTGTTTATAAGATGGTTAGTGGGAGCGTTTCCACCGTGCTAGTGCTATATGTTGACGACATCCTTATCATTGGAGGCGACATACCAACACTGCAAGGAGTCAAGCAGTGGTTGAGTAGGTGCTTTGCAATAAAGGACTTAGGCGAAGTTGAGACGATCTTAGGGATCAGGATCTACAGAGATAGATCCAATCGGCTTCTAGGCCTAAGTCAGGCCACATACATTGACAACGTTCTAAAAGGATTCAGCATGGACAAGGCAAAGAAAGGATTCTTGCCTATGTGCCATGGGTTGAAGCTGAGTAAGAAAGATGGTCCTAAAACAAAGAAGGACCGGGAGAACATGGAAAACATCCCTTATGCATCTGCTATTGGATCTATCATGTACTCCATGTTATGTATGAGGCCTGATGTCGTGTTTGCACTAAGTATGACTAGCCGGTACCAGTCGGACCCCGGTGAGGAACACTGGAAGGCAGTCAAGGCAATCTTGAAGTAACTTAACCGGACTAAGGATGCTTTCTTAGTGTATAGAGGTCAAGATGAGCTGGTAGTGTCAGGTTATATTGATGCAAGCTTTGAGACCAATGAGGATGAGAACCAGTCACAATGTGGTTATGTTTTTCTCCTGAATTGCGGTGCCATTAGTTGGAGGTCCTCAAAGCAGGCCACCATTGCTAACTCTACAATGGAAGCTGAGTACATAGCTGCTTGCAAAGCTCAAAGGAAGCCATTTGGATCATGAAAGTCATAACTGAGTTGGGCGTAGTGCCCACTATCCTAGACCCATTTGATGTTTTCTGTGAACAACGGGGCCATGGCATAAGCTAAGGTGCCCCGGTTACACAAGAGATCCAAACATGTACTCAGAAAGTTTCACCTCATTCGGGAGATCGTGAACATAGGTGACATATCATTGCTGAGGGTTGACACCGAGAATAATGTCACTGATCGATTGACCAAAGCGCTGTTGCAGACACAGCACGACGTTCATACCAGATCTATAAGAATTAGGGCAATGCCCACTTAGAACTAGTGCAAGTGGGAGATTATTGGTGTGCCCTAGTTCTTAGGGCATTGGATTCTTGTATTTTGTATTATACATTAAGAGTCATGTATGAATACATTATTTGTGTCACATTAATAAAGGCAATTAATCTATTTCATTTATATCTTGTGCTATAATATGAGTAGAGTATCCATTGATTTATAATCATAAAACCTATCCCAAGTTTGTTCTAATCATGGGAACGAATAGAACCACAGACTTGTATATTCGATGACTGTATGGTAGTTCTTAACTAGCCATAGTACCTGTATAGTCAGTCATGAATATAGGTACATGTCATTGACATGGGACTGGATCGATCTGCACAAGAAAGCCACATGGTTGTCATGTCAGAGGTCTTTCTTGAGTAGGTCTCTTCTGTCCTCAGACCAGATTTTATTACAATATCAATATGGAATCCGGTTCACTTTGATATATGCCTAACAGGTCAGTAAAAGGATGCTAAATACGGGTATGATTGGGTGGACCAGTGAACATGTTGATATTGATGATGAAGTGATGGAATTGCCACTCGGGTAACATCGAGATGATATCATTGGCCACTTGATGAGTGGGACTGATAAGTGTTTGGCCATACCCAAATAAGTTGGTTGCTTATTTGATTAATCAGTCAACTCAAGATCAAGAAATATAATAAACAATAGAAGAGGATTACGGACACCATGCCTCTTGTTTATTCATATCGATATTGTTAGGCAAAGGACACTATGAGATTACTACTAGGTGAGTGTCTTCTAAAGACTGCTACATCTCTGTCTTAATTGGGGGCTGTAATGGTTTGCTAGAACCCCCTTACAGTTTATGGGCCTTGGGCTTACTGCCAACATACAGACAGACCCATAGGATCGTGCACATAGATCAACTGAGCTGGAACTTATAGATATTGTACATGTAATATACATTGGAAGGAATGCATTAATTAATTAGTTGACATTCGGTGTCAAGGTAATTAATTGACATTGGGTTGAATTTAATTTAATTAATAAGTTTACATAATGTAATTAATTGATTTATCAATTAATTGAATTACATAAAGTAAACAATTAATTAAATAATTTTTCTAAGTAGGAAAATTAAATACATGTATTGTATTTACTTAAGTGTGATTTAATTTTATTTAGGGGTAATTAAATTTAGCCAAATGGAATTAAATTACATAGTATATACTTTTTAATTAAAGTTTATTTATGTAATTGCAATCCTAGTGGGCTTGGGTTTAATTAACCTAATTAAAACCCAATTAGACAAGGTGTCTATATAAGGGCACACTTAAGGAGGAAAAACCTAATTCAACTCTAATTAATTGCTGGAAATTTCAGCCACCAAGTGCAGCCCCAAAACAACCAAAAATCCCAGCATTAAACCTCCATTCCTTCGCGTCTTCGGCTAGCACCAGTTCCCGCTAAATAGTTGGTCATGCACCGGACTTTGGGGATCGCAGTTTCAAGAAACGATTCTGCAGCAGTCTCTAGAAGAGACAAATCCGGTGAGTTAATCTCTCTTGATTCAATTTGGTTTTATTCTAATCAATGGTAATTGGACACGATAGGTGGATTCTAGGAAATTTTACACAGTGTATTTTCCGCTGCGCCACCTTGTTTTTCCAATGACGTATCCCAACAAGTACTACGACAAGGCTATTTTTGGCCTATGCTGCAAGCGGATTGTATTGAAGTGGTAAAAAGATGTCACGAATGTCAAGTGCATGGAGACCTCAATCATCTCCCACCGCTTGAACTTTAGATATCAGCAACTCTGTGGCTGTTTGTTGTTTAGGGGATAGACCTCATTAGGGAAATAAGACCACTTGCATCCAATGGACACCGATTTATTATTGTGGCTATAGACTACTTCTCAAAATGGGTGCAAGCCGAGTCATTTGTGTATGTCACGGCCAAGAAAATGGCCAAGTTCATCGAGAAAATTATCTTCACAATATATGGGATCCAGCATCAATACAGACAATGGGGTGCAGTTTCAAGGGGTTACGACACAGTTGTTTCAAGATAAGAGGATTGAGCACCACAAGTCTTCTCCGTACCGACCACAAGCTAATGGAGCGGTGGAAGCAGACAATAAATCCATCAAGAAGATTCTGTCGAAAATGGTGGTCACCTACAGGGATTAGGCCGATATGTTGCCATTTGCTTTGTGGGGTTATAGAACCAGTGTCAGAACCCCCACCGACGAAACACCTTACTCCTTAGTCTACGGAATGGAAGCTATGATGCCGGTGGAAATAGAGATTAAGTCGCTGAGGGTGGTTATGGAAGCACAGTTGCCAGAATCAGAATGGATTCGATCAAAGTATGAACAGTTGGTGCTGATTGATGAGAAGCGTCTCCAAGCGCTGGATCACTTATAGATGTATCAACAGAGAATGGCTAGGGCTTACAACAACAAAGTCCATCACCAGAAACACATACTCAAGGCCAGGGACTTGGTTCTAAAGCAGATAAGACATGTCAACACGGATGTGAGAGGGAAATTTAGGCCTAACTGGGAAGGTCCATATTCGGTGAAGAAAGTACTCTCCAAAGGCGTTATAAAGATCATGGATATGGATGGAAATGAGTTTGTCAACCCCATCAATCAGGACAAGCTAGATGGTACTACATGTAAAAAAAAAAAAGAGAGATAGCTTGATGGACCGAAAACCGAAAAGGCGATCCATGCGAAAGTCAGGACAGAAAGGTGGACACTGTCGACGGGAGAAGTTACGACAACCAGTTGGTAGCAGCTCCGAGTTCAGTTGAGACGGATACCATTTTTAACTCTGTTCCTAACTTTATTTCATTATTGATACACATTGTCCTAAAACGTTATTAATGGATGAATGAATGAATGCTTTTTCTGTCCGCTTAAACGTTTTGAGTTCGCCCGATATCAAATTTTTGTTATATATTTATGATTGTGCATTTTCCATGTTTTGCATGCATCGTATTGTTGGTGTGCCCTAGTCTTAGGGCATTGGATTCTTGTATTTTGTATTATACATTAAGAGTCATGTATGAATACATTATTTGTGTCACATTAATAAAGGCAATTAATCTATTTCATTTATATCTTGTGCTGTAATATGAGTAGAGTATCCATTGATTGATAATCATAAAACCTATCCCAGGTCTGTTCTAATCGTGGGAACGAATAGAACCACAGACTTGTATATTCGATGATTGTATGGTAGTTCTTAACTAGCCATAGTACTTGTATAGTCAGTCATGAATATAGGTACATGTCATTGACATGGGACTGGATCGATCCGCACAAGAAAGCCACATGGTTGTCATGTCATAGGTCTTTCTTGAGTAGGTCTCTTTTGTCCTCAGACCAGATTTCATTATAATATCGATATGGAATCCGGTTCACTTTGACATAAGCCTAACAGTCTGTAAAAGGATGCCAAATACGGGTATGATTGGGTGGACCGGTGAACATGTTGATATTGATGATGAAGTGATGGAATTGCCACTCGGGTAACACTGAGATGATATCATTGGCCACTTGATGAGTGGGACTGATAAGTGTATGGCCATACCCAAATAAGTTGGTTGCTTATTTGATTAATCAGTCAACTCAAGATCAAGAAATATAATAAACAACAGAAGAGGATGACAGACACCATGCCTCTTGTTTATTCATATCGATATCGTTAGGCAAAGGACACTATGAGATTACTACCGGGTGAGTGTCTTCTAAAGACTGCTGCATCTCTATATTAATTGGGGGCTGTAATGGTTTGCTAGAACCCACTTACAGTCTGTGGGCCTTGGGCCTACTGCCAACATAAAGACAGACCCATAGGATCGTGCACATAGATCAACTGAGCTGGAACTTATAGAAATTGTACTTGTAATGTACATTGGAAGGAATGCGTTAATTAATTAGTTGACATTCGGTGTCAAGGTAATTAATTGACATTGGGTTGAATTTAATTTAATTAATAAGTTTACATAATGTAATTAATTAATTTATCAATTAATTGAATTACATATAGTAAACAATTAATTAAATAATTTTCCTAAGTAGGAAAATTAAATACATATATTGTATTAACTTAAGTGTGATTTAATTTTATTTAGGGGCAATTAAATTTAGCCAAATGGAATTAAATTACATAGTATATACTTTTTAATTAAAGTTTATTTATGTAATTATAATCCTAGTGGGCTTGGGTTTAATTAGCCTAATTAGAACCCAATTAGACAAGGTGTCTATAAAAGGGCACACTTAAAGAATAAAAACCTAATTCAACTCTAATTAATTGCTGGAAATTTCAGCCACCAATTGCAGCCCCAAAACAGCCGAAAATCCCAGCATTAAACCTCCATTCCTTCGTGTCTTCGGCTAGCACCGGTTCCCGCTCAATAGTTGGTCGTGCACCGGACTTTGGAGATCGCAGTTTCAAGAAACGATTCTGCAGCAGTCTCTAGAGGAGACGAATCCGGTGAGTTAATCTCTCTTGATTCTTATTTGATTTTATTCTAATCAATGGTAATTGGACACGATAGGTGGATTCTAGGAAATATTAAACGGTGTATTTTCCGCTGCGCCACGTTATTTTTCCAATGACGAATCCCAACAGTGGTATCAGAGCCTAGGTTTTGTCCATTAGATTGATTGGAATTGGTTCTTGAAAGCATTCTTGAAGAAAGAATGGGTTTCAAGTTTGTGATTTTAGGGTTTTTATTCAATTGGTTTTTGTTTTGATAAACCCTAGAATTTTGTTTGGGGTTTTATTTTTTTCCCCAATTGGTTTCTATAAAGAATTGTATTTTCTTTATTGATAGTTTGATGTTGATGGCTGGAATTTTTTTGGTGATTTAATAATTAAAAAAAAAGGTTAAATTTGGGTGAGGGAATCGCAATTTTGCGATTCCCCCACTGCGGCAGCAGGCTGCTGCGTGAGCGGCAGCTGCGGCATGGCATGCAGCAGCATGCCATGCGGCGGCATGGCATGTAGCCCCGTCGGGACAGCAGCATCGCGCGCGGGTTTCGGGTCCGGTTTTGGATTTTGCGGGTATTTTTTTATCCCGGACCCTAATGCAAATTAAATTAAATTTTTTTAAATTAATTTGTGTTTAAATTATTTATTTTGTTGGCATGCATATTTAATTTAATTGTTTGCATATTAAATTGAATATGGACTTTATGAAATTGGCCCAATAAACCGTGACACCGGTTAAAATTGGAAGAGCTAAATTTTAAATTTGTGACAACCCAAATTCAAGTGGGAGCAAAATTGTTAATTTTACATTTATGGATATTATCCATTGGGCCTTTATGGGCCTTAGTCACATTTGTTAAAATTGGCGATTTCACCCTAAGTTACTCGGCATAACATTTATATTTATAATTTGGAATGCCATGATCATGCATCATATTTGTATGTATGTGCACGACAGGTACTTTGTTTGAAATGTTATGTTGAGTTCTATGGGCCCTAAATTATTATCGGTTGTAATTTAATTTTAGGAAATATGGCCTGCGTGCCATTTTTTTATTTTGATGTAATTTTAGAATAGATTTTATTTTACAAAATTATTGTAATTGCATCAAGTATGGAGGAAGGCCCAAATGGAGCAAGCCCATGGTGGGAGCCCAAGAAGGATTGCAGTCCGACCCATGAAGAATTAGATAGGATATCTAGTTTTTCATTAGGTTGTAATTAAAGGCCCATAGGATCTCATTTATTTTAAATTAAGTATGCTATTGCATTTTTCATATGATATGGATGTATGGATCACCAAATTATTACCCGCGTTTATGCATGCTAAGCCGTATCACTTAATTATAATCCGGAAATTAAAATATTGAGTCGCTTAAAAGTGCTTCCCACATTCACACCTCTTCCTCCCATTGATGCTGCAATGTGCGCCATGCCCTAGCCGGGTATATTGTTGTATTCGGCGGGCCGTCGAGGGTTAAGATACTTGGTATGGTTAACATGTGATTGGTGGTTTGACTTAACATGGGTAGCATTAGCTCAGAGCGGGCCTTAAGCACAGATGGGTAAAGTGTCAATAAGCCCATCAAACCAAGAGTCCTTCGTGGAAGGATTGGATAGGTTGTCCTACCAAACGAATTAATGGTTGGTTAGCGAGCCCTAGTTCGGCCAGTCATTGATAAGTTGTGGATCTTGGTCAAGTCAGCCAATTAACAACACCAACAAACAAATTAAAATCGGATTATTAATTTGAATTGGCTTAAAAGTCCTTTATTTCTAACTTAAGCAATGATTTCTTCCATGTAGATAATCCGATTTCAGTTAAGCAATTTAAATGGCTGCAACAAACAACAACTCACTCTCACTTAGGTCACTCTTGGAGAAGGAGAAGCTTTCGGGGACTAACTTCCTGGACTGGGCTAGGAACTTACAAATGGTTCTTAGACAAGAGTCTAAGGAGTATGTACTGAATGCTCCTTCACCAGCTGGCCCTCCTGCAGGTTGAGGCATCACCACGGCGATGGTGGAGCAGTACGATCGGCATGTGAGGGATGACCGAGATGTCTCGTGCCTCATGCTGGGTACCATGGCTTCTGATCTTCAGAAGCAGTTCATGGACGAGCATGCTTATGAGATGATGGATCAGATTAAAAAGATGTTCCAAGATCAGGCTCGTCAGGAACGTTACCTGACAACTAAGGCACTTTGCACGACTGTGATGGCAGCTGGGATTTCTGTTAGCACTCATGTGCTAAAGTTGAAGGGGTATATTGATACACTTGCCTGCCTCAGCTCGCCAGTACCGCAGGACTTGGCAACAGACATTATTCTCGGGTCACTTCCTGAGTCTTACAACCAGTTTATCATGAATTACCATATGCAAGGGTTGGATAAATCGGTTGTTGAGCTGCATGGCATGCTCAAGCTTGCTGAGCAGTCTCTTAAGAAGACTCCTGAAGTATTGCTGGTGAACAAGGGAAATCCGCCCATTGCTAAGGGAAAGGCCAAATCTAAGGCCAAGGCTAAGGCCGAAAAGTCCAAGGCTAAGGGCAAAAGGGTTGTGGCCCAACCTAAAGCAAGGGTTGCCTCTCCTGACGATGTTTGCCATGAGTGTCATGAGAAGGGGCACTAGAAGAGCTCATGTCCAAAGCTAAGGGAGCAACTGAAGGGCAAAACTACTGCTTCAGGTATTTATGTTGTTGAGATTAATCTGGCTATTTCTACATCTTGGGTCTTGGACACTGGATGTGGATCTCACATTTGTTCAAATGTGCAGGGTCTAAGAAATAGGAGATTATTAGGATCTGGAGAAGTAGATCTTCGAGTCGGAAATGGTGCTCGGGTTCAGGCCATGGAGATCGGAGATTATTTCTTGGAGATGCCTAGTGGACTTGTTTTGGAACTAAGAAACTGTTATTTTGTACCTGCGATGCGCAGGAATATTATTTCCGTTTCTTTGTTGGATATTTCTGGTTTTGTATTTAATGTTGGACATGGTAGAATTTCTATGCAATGTGGCAATATTATTTATGGAACAACATTTCTTGAAAATGGCTTATATATCCTTGATCTAAAACGTGAAAGCTCAATCTATAACATAAATACTAAAAGGATTAAACAAAATTAAATTAATCCTACTTACATCTGGCATTGTCGACTTGGCCATATAAATGAGAAGCGCATAGCTAGGCTTCACTCTAGTGGAGTGCTAGGGTCATTTGACATCCAGTCTTATGACACATGCGAATCTTGTTTGAGAGGCAAGATGACAAAGGCGCCTTTTAGCAAGACTGCTGAAAGGGCCTCAGAGCTATTGGAGCTAATACATTCCGATGTATGTGGCCCAATGAGCACTAGTGCTAGATCTGGTTTTCTGTACTTCGTCACCTTCACGGATGACTTCAGCATATACGGTTACGTGTATCTGATGAAGCATAAGTCTGAGACTCTCCAAAGGTTCAAGGACTTTAAGAATGAAGTAGAAAACCAACTTGGCAAGAAAATAAAAGCACTTCGGTCTGACCGAGGGGGTGAATATTTGAGCCAAGATTTTCACTCGTTTTTGAGAGAGTGTGGGATCATATCCCAACTCACTCCTCCTGGTACACCCCAGTGGAATGGAGTGTCAGAAAGCAGGAATAGGACCTTACTTGACATGGTCAGCTCGATGATGAGCCATGCTACACTCCCTGTCTCCTTTTGGGGATATGCTTTAGAGACAGCTGCTTACATTCTTAATAATACACCAAGCAAGGCAGTTGAGGGAACACCATATGAACTATGGAAAGGCCGAAAGCCCAATGTTTCCTTCTTGAAGATTTGGGGCTGTGATGCACATGTTAAGAAATTGACAAGTGGCAAACTCGAGTCCAAATCTGTCAAGTGCCAGTTTGTGGGTTACCCTAAGGAAACTAAGGGTTATTTCTTCTACGATCCGGCCGAAAACAATGTTTTCATAGCCAGAAATACAGTCTTCTTGGAGAAGGAATTCCTTTCCAAGAGAGACAGTGGGAGTAATGTTGAACTTTCAGAAGTTCAAGACTCACAAACTCCTGCAGCTACTGCTTAGGATGCTTTGGGAACCAATCTGACTACTCAAGAAATTGAGAAACCAGAAATGGTTGCACAGGACCTTAGAAGGTCTGGTAGGACATGTCATCAGCCAGAGAGTTACGGCTTTCTCGTGACTGATGATCGGGACCTTATGGTCGTTGACCAAGAAGAGCCCAAGACCTATCAGGAGGCTGTTGAAAGCCCACACTCAGATCAATGGCACAAAGCCATGGAGGCTGAGATGCAATCTATGCATGATAACCAAGTATGGAACTTGGTGGATCCACGTCCGGGTGCTAAGGTGATAGGTTGCAAGTGGTGTTTCAAGTTAAAGGCCCTGTGTGTATAAGATGGTTAGTGGGAGCGTTTCCACCGTCCTAGTGCTGTATGTTGACGACATCCTTATCATTGGAAGTGACATACCAACACCGCAAGGGGTTAAGCAGTGGTTGAGTAGGTGCTTCGCAATGAAGGACTTAGGCGAAGCTGAGACGATCTTAGGGATCAGGATCTACAGAGATAAATCCAATTGGCTTCTAGGCCTAAGTCAAGCCACGTACATTGACAAGGTTCTAAAAGGATTCAGCATGGACAAGGCAAAGAAAGGATTCTTGCCTATGCGCCATGGGTTGAAGCTGAGTAAGAAAGATGGTCCTAAAACAAAGAAGGACCGGGAGAACATGGAAAAGATCCCTTACGCATCTACTATTGGATCTATCATGTACTCCATGTTATGTACGAGGCCTGATGTCGTGTTTGCACTAAGTAAGGCTAGCCGGTACCAGTCGGACCGCGGTGAGGAACACTGGAAGGCAGTCAAGGCAATCTTGAAGTACCTTAACCGTACTAAGGATGCTTTCATAGTGGAAAGAGGTCAAGATGAGCTGGTAGTGTCAGGTTACACTAATGCAAGCTTTGAGACCGATGAGGATGAGAACCAGTCACAGTCTGGTTATGCTTCTCTCCTGAATGGCAGTGCCATTAGTTGGAGGTCCTCAAAGCAGGCCACCATTGCTGACTCTACAATGGAAGCTGAGTACATAGCTGCGTGCGAAGCTCAAAGAAAGCCGTTTGGATCAAGAAAGTCATAACTGAGTTGGGAGTAGTGCCCACTATCCTAGACCCAGTTGATGTTTTTGTGACAACAACGGTACCATCGCACAAGCTAAGGTGCCCCGGTCACACAAGAGATCCAAACATGTACTCAGAAAGTTTCACCTCATTCGGGAGATCATGAACATAGGTGACATATCATTACAGAGGGTTGACACCAAGAATAATGTCGCTGATCCATTGACCTAAGCGCTGTTGTAGACACAGCACGACGGTCATACCAGATCTATGGGAATTAGGGCAATGCCCACTTGGAACTAGTGCAAGTGGGAGATTGTTGGTGTGCCCTAGTTCTTAGGGCATTGGATTCTTGTATTTTGTATTATACATTAAGAATCATGTATAAATACATTATTTGTGTCACATTAATAAAGGCAATTAATCTATTTCATTTACATCTTGTGCTATAATATGAGTAGAGTATCCATTGATTGATAGTCATAAAACCTATCCCAGGTCTGTTCTAATCGTGGGAACGAATAGAACCACAGACTTGTATATTCGATGATTGTATGGTAGTTCTTAACTAGCCATAGTACTTGTATAGTCAGTCATGAATATAGGTACATGTCATTGACATGGGACTGGATCGATCCGCACAAGAAAGCCATATGGTTGTCATGTCATAGGTCTTTCTTGAGTAGGTCTCTTTTGTCCTCAGACCAGATTTCATTATAATATCGATATGGAATCCGGTTCACTTTGACATACGCCTAACAGGTCTGTAAAAGGATGCTAAATACGGGTATGATTGGGTGGACCGGTGAACATGTTGATATTGATGATGAAGTGATGGAATTGCCACTCGGGTAACATTGAGATGATATCATTGGCCACTTGATGAGTGGGACTGATAAGTGTATGGCCATACCCAAATAAGTTGGTTACTTATTTGATTAATCAGTCAACTCAAGATCAAGAAATATAATAAACAACAGAAGAGGATGACAGACACCATGCCTCTTGTTTATTCATATCGATATCGTTAGGCAAAGGACACTATGAGATTACTACCGGGTGAGTGTCTTCTAAAGACTGTTGCATCTCTGTATTAATTGGGGGCTGTAATGGTTTGCTAGAACCCGCTTACAGTCTGTGGGCCTTGGGCCTACTGCCAACATAAAGACAGACCCATAGGATCGTGCACATAGATCAACTGAGCTGGAACTTATAGAAATTGTACATATAATGTACATTGGAAGGAATGCGTTAATTAATTAGTTGACATTCGGTGTCAAGGTAATTAATTGACATTGGGTTGAATTTAATTTAATTAATAAGTTTACATAATGTAATTAATTAATTTATCAATTAATTGAATTACATATAGTAAACAATTAATTAAATAATTTTCCTAAGTAGGAAAATTAAATACATATATTGTATTAACTTAAGTGTGATTTAATTTTATTTAGGGGTAATTAAATTTAGCCAAATGGAATTAAATTACATAGTATATACTTTTTAATTAAAGTTTATTTATGTAATTATAATCCTAGTGGGCTTGGGTTTAATTAACCTAATTAGAACCCAATTAGACAAGGTGTCTATAAAAGGGCACACTTAAAGAATAAAAACCTGATTCAACTCTAATTAATTGCTGGAAATTTCAGCCACCAATTGCAGCCCCAAAACAGCCGAAAATCCCAGCATTAAACCTCCATTCCTTCGCGTCTTCGGCTAGCACCGGTTCCCGCTCAATAGTTGGTCATGCACCGGACTTTGGAGATCGCAGTTTCAAGAAACGATTCTGCAGCAGTCTCTAGAGGAGACGAATCCGGTGAGTTAATCTCTCTTGATTCTTATTTGATTTTATTCTAATCAATGGTAATTGGACACGATAGGTGGATTCTAGGAAATATTAAACGGTGTATTTTCCGCTGCGCCACGTTATTTTTCCAATGACGAATCCCAACACATATGTGCAAAAAAAATCTGATGGATTAAAAACCAAAAGGCGGTCCATGCAAAATTTTAAAAGTCTGCTGGGTTGAAAACCCGAAAGGGTGGTCTAGCCAAAAGTTAAGACAGTCCGATAGATTGAAAACCCATAAGGGCATTGTATGCAAAAGTAAGGACATAAAATAAAACATCAAAATAAATGTTGTCCAATGACAACTTCGTACAACATAGATAAGACCTACAGGTCGAGATACCTTAGGGTCAGGATCTCACGCTCATGTCTTATAGGGCAGGACACTAGCTCAGCCAACCAGTCTCTATAATGACCATCTGACTCCGTCGAAGCTACATTGTAATATCTTAAAACCTCAAAGCGGAGAGGATTCATCCACTGCTGCTGCACATCCCAGGGCCACCATCCTATGAATCCCCCGCGCTTGGTCATGCATAAAGAACGAGGCACTCCCTGTGCTTGCCTGTATTGTCTACATAATCGTACAGGATAATATGTTGGTGTGCCCTAGTTCTAGGGCATTGGATTCTTGTATTTTGTATTATACATTAAGAGTCATGTATGAATACATTATTTGCGTCATATTAATAAAGGCAATTAATCTATTTCATTTATATCTTGTGCTATAATATGAGTAGAGTATCCATTGATTGATAATCATAAAACCTCTCCCAGGTCTGTTCTAATCGTGGGAACGAATAGAACCACAGACTTGTATATTCGATGACTGTATGGTAGTTCTTAACTAGACATAGTACTTGTATAGTCAGTCATGAATATAGGTACATGTCATTGACATGGGACTGGATCGATACGCACAAGAAAGCCACATGGTTGTCATGTCATAGGTCTTTCTTGATCAGACCAGATTTTATTATAATATCAATATGGAATCCGGTTCACTTTGGCATACGCCTAACAGGTCTATAAAAGGATGCTAAATACGAGTATGATTGGGTGGACCAGTGAACATGTTGATATTGATGATGAAGTGATGGAATTTCCACTCGGGGTAACACCGGGATGATATCATTGGCCACTTGATGAGTGGGACTGATAAGTGTATGGCCATACCCAAATAAGTTGGTTGCTTATTTGATTAATCAGTCAACTCAAGATTAAGAAATATAATAAACAACAGAAGAAGATGACGGACACCATGACTCTTGTTTATTCATATCGATATCGTTAGGCAAAGGACACTATGAGATTTTTATCGGGTGAGTGTCTTCTAAAGACTACTGCATCTCTATCTTAATTAGGGGTTGTAAAGGTTTGCTAGAACCCCCTTACAGTCTGTGGGTCTTGGGCCTACTGCCAACATACAGACAGACCCATAGGATCGTGCACATAGATCAACTGAGCTGGAACTTATAGATATTGTACATGTAATGTACATTGGAAGGAATGCGTTAATTAATTAGTTGATATTCGGTGTCAAGGTAATTAATCGACATTGGGTTGAAATTAATTTAATTAATAAGTTTACATAATGTAATTAATTAATTTATCAATTAATTGAATTACATAAAGTAAACAATTAATTAAATAATTTTCCTAAGTAGGAAAATTAAATACATGTATTGTATTTACTTAAGCGTGATTTAATTTTATTTAGGGGTAATTAAATTTAGCCAAATGGAATTAAATTACATAGTATATGCTTTTTAATTAAAGTTTTTTTATGTAATTATAATCCTAGTGGGCTTGGGTTTAATTAACCTAATTAAAACCCAATTAGACAAGGTGTCTATATAAGGGCACACTTAAGGAGGAAAAACCTAATTCAACTCTAATTAATTGCTGGACATTTTAGCCACCAAGTGCAGCCCCAAAACAGCCGAAAATCCCAGCATTAAATCTCCATTCCTTCGCGTCTTCGGCTAGCACCAGTTCTCGCTCAATAGGTGGTCGTGCACCGGACTTTGGAGATCGCAGTTTCAAGAAACGTTTCTCCAGCAGTCTCTAGAAGAGACGAATCCTGTGAGTTAATCTCTCTTGATTTAAATTGATTTTATTCTAATCAATGGTAATTGGACACGATAGGTGGATTCTAGGAAATTTTAAACGGTGTATTTTCTGCTACGCCACGCTATTTTTCCAATGACGAATCCCAACAGTTATATCAGAGCCTAGGTTTTGTCCATTAGATTGATTGGAATTGGTTCTTGAAAGCATTCTTGAAAAAAGAATGGGTTTCTAACTTGTGATTTTAGGGTTTTTACTTAATCGGTTTTGTTTTTGGATAAACCCTAGAATTGTTGGATTGGGGTTTTTGATTATTTTTCCCCAATTATTTTCCATCTAAAATTGTTTTGTATATTAATTATATATATATATATATTTTTGCTGGAAACATATTTTTCGTTAGGATTAAAATATTGTTTGGGAAAAGTTGGAATCACAGAATTACGATTCCATCAGCTGCCTTGGCAGTAGCTGCTGCAGCGGCGCAGCGTCACTACTGCCCCGCCGGGACAGCGGCGTCGCGCACGGGTTTTGGGTCCGGTTTTGGAATTTGCGGGTATTTTTTTATCCCAGACCCTTATGCAAATTAAATTAACTTTTTTTTAATTAATTTGTATTTAAATTAATTTATTTTGTCGGCATGCATATTTAATTTAATTGTTTGCATATTAAATTGAATATGGAATTTGTGAAATTGGTCTAATAAACAGTGACACCGGTTAAAATTGGGAGAGCTAAATTTTAAATTTGTGACAACCCAAATTCAATTGGGAGCAAAATTGTTAATTTTGCATTTATGGATGTTATTCATTGGGCCTTTATGGGCCTTAGTCACATTTGTTAAAATTGGCGATTTCACCGTAAGTAACTCGGCTTAACATTTATATTTATAATTTGGAATGCCATGATCATGCATCATATTGGTATGTATGCGCACGACAGGTACTTTGTTTGAAATGTTATGTTGAGTTCTATGGGCCCTAAATTATTATCGGTTGTAATTTAATTTTAGGAAATATGGCCTGCGTGCCATTTTTTTATTTTGATGTAATTTTAGTATAGATTTTATTTTACAAAATTATTGTAATTGCATCAAGTATGGAGGAAGGCCCAAATGGGGCATGCCCATGGTGGGAGCCCAAGTAGGATTGCATCCGGGCCATGAAGAATTAGATAGGACATCTAGTTTTTCATTGGGTTGTAATTAAAGGCCCATAGGATCTCATTTATTTTAAATTAAGTATGCTATTGCATTTGTCATATAATATGGATGTATGGATGACCAAATTATTACCCGCGTTTATACATGCTAAGCCGTATCACTTAATTATAATCCGGAAATTAAAATATTGAGTCGCTTAAAAGTGCTTCCCACATTCACACCTCTTCCTCCCATTGATGCTGCAATGTGCGCCATGCCTTAGCTGGGTATATTGTAGTATTCGGTGAGCCGTCGAGGGTTAAGATACTTGGTATGGTTTACATATGAATGGTGGTTTGACTCAACATTGGTAGCATTAGCTCAGAGCGGGCCCTAAGCACAGATGGGTAAAGCTTCAATAAGCCCATCAAACCAAGAGTCCTTCGTGGAAGGATTGGATAGGTTATCCTACCAAACGAATCAATGGTTCGTTAGCGAGCCCTAGTTCGGCCAGTCATTGATAAGTTGTGGATCTTGATCAAGTCAGCCAATTAACAACACCAACAAACAAATTAAAATCAGATTATTAATTTGAATTGGCTTAAAAGTCCTTTATTTCTAACTCAAGCAATGATTTCTTCCATGTAGATAATCCCATTTCAGTTAAGCAATTTAAATGGCTGCAACAAACAACAACTCACTCTCACTTAGGTCACTCTTGGAGAAGGATAAGCTTTCGAGGACTAACTTCCTAGACTGGGCTAGGAACTTACAAATAGTTCTTATACAAGAGTCTAAGGAGTATGTACTGAATGCTCCTTTACCAGCTGGCCCTCCCGCAGGTCGGAGCATCACCACAGTGATGGTGGAGCAGTATGACCGGCACGTGAGGGATGACCGAGATGTCTGGTGCCTCATGCTGGGTACCATGGCTTCTGATCTTCAGAAGCAGTTCATGGATGAGCATGCTTATGAGATGATGGATCAGCTTAAAAAGATGTTCCAATATCAGGCTCGTCAGGAACGTTACCTGACAACTAATGCACTTTGCACAACTGTGATGGCAGCTGGGACTTCTGTTAGCACTCATGTGCTAAAGTTGAAGGGGTATATTGATACACTTGCCCGCCTCGGCTCGCCGGTTCCACAGGACTTGGCAACATACATTATTCTCGGGTCACTTCCTGAGTCTTGCAACCAGTTTATCATGAATTACCATATGCAAGGGTTGGATAAATCGGTTGTTGAGCTGCATGGCATGCTCAAGCTTGTTGAGTAGTCTCTTAAGAAGACTCCTGAAGTATTGCTGGTGAACAAAGGCAATACGCCCATTGCCAAGGGAAAGGCCAAATCTAAGGCCAAGGCTAAGGCCCAAAAGGCCAAGGCTAAGGGCAAAAAGGTGGTGGCCCAACCTAAAGTAAGGGTTGCTTCTCCTGACGATGTTTGCCATGAGTGTCATAAGAAGGGGCACTGGAAGTGTGTTGGGATTCGTCATTGGAAAAGTAACGTGGTGCAGTGGAAAATACACCGTTTAAAATTTCCTAAAATCCACCTATCAAGTCTAATTACCATTGATTAGAATAAAAACAATTTGAATCAAGAGAGATTAACTCAACGTATTCGTCTCCTTTAGAGACTACTGCAGAATCGTTTCTTGAAACTACGATCTCCAAAGTCCGGTGCACGACCAACTATTGAGTGGGAACCGGTGCTAGCCGAAGACGCGAAGGAATGGAGGATTAATGCTGGGATTTTCGGCTATTTGGGGCTGCTACTGGTGCCTGAAATTTCCAGTAATTAATTAGAGTTGAATTTGGTTTTTCTTCCTTAAGTATGCCCTTATATAGACACCTTGTCTAATTGGGTTTTAATTAGGTTAATTAAACCAAAGCCCTCTTGGATTATAATTACATAAATAAACTTTAATTAAAAGTATATACTATGTAATTTAATTCCATTTGGCTAAATTTAATTACCCCTAAATAAAATTACATCACACTTAAGTAAATACAATACATGTACTTAATTTTCCTACTTAGGAAAATTATTTAATTAATTGTTTACTTTATGTAATTCAATTAATTAATAAATTAATTAATTACATTATGTATACTTATTAATTAAATTAAATTCAACCCAATGTTAATTAATTACCTTGACACCGAATGTCAACTAATTAATTAACGCATTCCTTCCAATGTACAATTTCTACAAGTTCCGGCTCAGTTGATCTATGTGCACAGACTGTAAGTGGGTTCTGCAAACCATTACAGCCCCCAATTAAGACAAAGATGCAGCAGTCTTTAGAAGACACTCACCCAGTATTAATCTCATAGTGTCCTTTGCCTAACGATATCGATATGAATAAACAAGAGGCATGGTGTCCGTCATCCTCTTCTGTTGTTTATTATATTTCTTGATCTTGAGTTGACTGATTAATCAAATAAGCAACCAACTTATTTGGGTATGGCCATACACTTATCAGTCCCACTCATCAAGTGGCCAATGATATCATCTCGGTGTTACCCGAGTGGCAATTCCATCACTTCATCATCGATATCAACATGTTCACCGGTCCACCCAATCATACCTGTATTTAGCATCCTTTTACAGACTTGTTAGGCATACGTCAAAGTGAACCAGATTCCATATTGATATTATAATGAAATCTGGTCTGAGGACAAAAGAGACCTACTCAAGAAAGACCTATAACGCGACAACCATGTGGCTTTCTTGTGCGGATCGTTCCAGTCCCATGTCAACGACATGTACCTATATTCATGACTGACTATACAAGTACTATGGCTAGTGAAGAACTGCCATACAGTCATCGAATATACAAGTCTGTGGTTCTATTCATTCCCATGATTAGAACAGACCTAGGATGGGTTTTATGATATCAATCAATGGATACTCTACTCATATTATAGCACAAGATATAAATGAAATAGATTAATTGCCTTTATTAATGTGACACAAATAATGTATTCATACATGACTCTTAATGTATAATACAAAATACAAGAATCCAATGCCCTAAGAACTAGGGTACACCAACAAAGAGCTCATGTCCACAGCTAAGGGAGCAACTGAAGGGCAAAACTGCTGCTTCAGGTATTTATGTTGTTGAGATTAATCTGGCTATTTCTACATCTTAGGACTTGGACACTGGATGTGGATCTCACATTTGTTCAAATGTGTAGGGTCTAAGAAATAAGAGATTATTAGGATCTGGAGAAGTACATCTTCGAGTCAGAAATGGTGCTCGGGTTGTGGCCATGGAGATCGGAGATTATTCCTTGGAGATGCCTAGTGGACTTTTTTTGGAACTAAGAAACTGTTATTTTGTACCTGCGATACGCAGGAATATTATTTCCATTTCTTTGTTGGATATTTCTGGTTTTGATTTAATATTGGACATGGTAGAATTTCTATGCAATGTGGCAATATTATTTATGGAACAGCATTTCTTGAAAATGGCTTATATATCCTTGATCTAAAACATGAAAGTTTAATCTATAACATAAATACTAAAAGGATTAAACAAAATGAAATTAATCCTACTTCCATCTGGCATTGTCGACTTGGCCATATAAATGAGAAGCGCATAGCTAGGCTTCACTCTAGTGGAGTGCTAGGGTCATTTGACATCCAGTCTTATGACACATGCGAATCTTGTTTGAGAGGCAAGATGACAAAGGTGCCTTTTAGCAAGACGGCTGAAAGGGCCTCAGAGCTATTAGAGCTAATACATTCCGATGTATGTGGCCCAATGAGCACTAGTGCTAGATCTGGTTTTCTGTACTTCGTCACCTTCACAAATGACTTCAGCAGATACGGTTATGTGTATCTGATGAAGCATAAGTCTGAGACTCTCCAAAGGTTCAAGGACTTTAAGAATGAAGTAGAAAACCAACTTGGCAAGAAAATAAAAGCATTTCGGTCTAACTGATGGGGTAAATATTTGAGCCAAGAGTTTGACTCGTTTTTGAAAGAGTGTGGGATCGTATCCTAACTCACTCCTCCCGATACACCCCATTGGAACGGAGTGTCAGAAAGGAGGAATAGGACCTTGCTTGACGTGGTCCGCTAGATGATGAGTCATGCTACACTCCCTGTCTCCTTTTAGGGATATGCTTTAGGGACAGCTGCTTACATTCTTTATAATAAACCAATCAAGGCAGTTGAGGGAACACCATATGAACTATGGAAGGGCCGAAAGCCCAATGTTTCCTTCTTGAAGATTTGGGACTGTGATGCATATGTTAAGAAATTGATAAGTGGCAAACTTGATGGCTACTAGGCGTAGTAGTAAAACTAAACCTAGAAACGCACAACTAAGGCAGTGTACCTATCGTTGACAAGTAATAATTCTGGTTGGTCCAGGTATCGATCCCACAGAGAAAAGAATAATCTGCAAACACTAAACTACTCAGGTACCTTACGTGTCCTAGGCGGAACGTAGTTTGGGTTGATTATGTTAACAACTAAACTATCCTACTCCTAGTTGATCTATTCCAGCTTACTTTGCACTTGAGTTTTGTGTTATCAATTGGCGGTTTACCGACCTATGAATGCTAATGGGGATGGCTTTATCAATTAACTACAAAAGATGAATTTAACTCAACAATTAATCCTTAATTATGCTCTTTCGATAATACAACCTAGCGTATCTAGATCTTTTAGGTCCTTAGCCGGTTTTCCTTGTTTAGAGGCGGTCTAATTCTAAAGCTCAGAAAATAAGGGCACGTAAGTTCCACAGTGTCGTCAATACTAATGGTTTCCTAGGTGTCAATCTAGGTAATGCCACAGATATGAACTTAATAAATTAAGATCTTATGAGACCAGATATTCATTAAAGGAATTGCATAAAGAAGAAGGAATAAAAATTGAAATTAACTTGCAATCAATTGTATTAATTAAGAAAGATGAATGAATTCAGTGTTTACAACCAAACATAATCGATTTGCGGAATCAAAACTAACTTAATCAAATTACAAAAGAGAAGAAGAAAAACTTATGCCCTTTTGGTCCGATTAACCGGATTCCGACGGTGTGAAGATGCTTGGGGTGTACCTCTATAGACGAACTCGAGCCGGAACTAGGAACGTCGCAAAAGGGGAAGATTCTAAGTAAAACTACAACCAAACGATGGTTCAAACTCAAAGAAAGCAAATAGTTCAAGCTCCAAAACCTCACTACAAGTTTTTGCTATCACTCAAAAAGATTGGAAAGAGATCCCTTGAAACATAGAAAATAACCTATTTATATGGCTAGGTTAAAACCAGGAAAAAGAAGAGATGAAAGTAGGGCAACAACAGGTTTCGAGGCTCGGCACGCCGTGCTGGTGGAGTTTGCACGCCGTGCTGTGCAGAACTGAAGGCGGCACGCCGTGCTGCTGGAGTTGGCACGCCGTGCCGTGTGATTTTAGGGTTGGCACGCCACGCTGATCTGAGTAGCACTTTTTCGTGCCACTCCACTGGACTGCTTAACCAGGCACGCCGGGTTGGCATGCCGTGCCCTAATTGTGGCACGCCGTGCCGCCCTGATTTTCAGTACTTTGAACTCTTCCTCGCCGCTGATGCACCAACTTCCGGTCTGGGTCATAATACCTGTCCAAAACAAGCACAAAGAACATAACGGCACCAACGCCACGGACCATAAAAACAACAAATTAACAAAAATTACGAAAACAACCCTAGTAAACACGAAAAATACTAAAAGTTATAAAAAATCTATCCAAAACATAAAAATCACAAAATATTCAAAAACCACACAAACATTCACGCAAAAGACTCTAAAAATTGCCGTTCAAACCACGAAATTGCCTAAAAGATAAGGTCAAAAACCGACCTTATCAACCACCCCACACTTTAAGTCTTGCTTGTCCTCAAGCGAATCAACTAAAGACAAAGGAGTAAACTTGCTCGCTTTCACTTGCAAATCCAACTAAGGGTTTAACCGTACGAGATTCATAAACTCAAGAAAGTAAAGCATCACCTTCGAAATGACATTAGGTGCACCAGGTTCAAAACCACTCAATACCCAAACCCAACACAATTTAGCTAGTCAAAGGGCGAGGAACAAACAGAGTTTATACGACCACAAAGCACCTCACAAGATGTCACTCCAACGCTCAAGTTCAAGGCAAGGTGGATGAGCACACAAAAACAAACAATGGCACACATCACATAGCGAACTAATGGAAATCCCGGTGAAGTCATTGGTCAAGGAGCAAAATCAGAGAACCTGGGGCTTGTAATGTTACGGCTTAGGGTAGGTTTGATAAGGGAAATTTTAGGTGTACAACTCCTACGAAACAAGTAAAATATACAAATTGACTAAGTACTAAAGACGGGTCATGCAACTTTCAACTCAGAACTAGTCCTAAGAGTGTTTGCTTTGCTTTTTTTTTTTTTTTTTTTTTTTTTTGAAATTAACTTGACAAAAAGAAGGCCTTATCCACACCCAATAGCCGAGACACAACTTAATGAGAAAACGAAAACAAAAATTACAAGACATGGATCAAGGCAATTAGATGATCGCCCTAATCCTTTATTCAACCAATGAAAAATTATAGAACATGGAACACAAATACCGGCTTAAAGATGCAAACCGGACAACCAAGACAGGTGTTTACAAATTCCGAGTTTTACAAAAAGAAACCGAACAAACACATTGACTCTATTTGGATTTATTTATTTATTTATTTATTATTATTTTTTTTTATTTGTTTTTTTTTTAACACAATTTTTCCATAGGACTAGATATGGAAGAGTTGAAATGCAAATGATGATTGACCCCAAAATGAATGAACAACTTAGCCAATTACTTGATTTAGGAGAGGAGGGTGAGAAAGGAAAATCAAAGTGAAATGGGAACAAGTTAGGATTATAGAGTTGGCTTGGTGAAGGTTTTTTAAGTCAAAAAGGTTAATTTAGTGGCTATGGGTGATCTAAGGGATGAATTAGTAGTTAGGGTTAGGGTTATTCAAGTCAAGGGGTTAATCCTAAGGGTCTCCATATATTAAGCTCTCGATGCCAAGTGCAAAACAACACCGGGTTCTACGATCTAGTGTGCCACGATTGTTTTTACCTCACAAAGAAATAGAACCGATGTGAAATGGTTCTAAAGGCTCAAATTCGCACAAGTGTATTAGGGTTTGTATGCTAGGTCGTGTGACTCAACCAATGTTCCAAGGCGTAATCCTAGCTCAATCATGCAAGTTGGGGTAGAGGACTAATTCCCTAATGCAACCTAAATGACAAATCTAACCAATGGTTACCATCAAGAATCACAAACCACGCACAAACAAGCTAATGACTTGCAAACAACTCCTAATATCCCTAGCCAATTGCTATCAATCCAAGCACAGAGACTTAGGTTCGAGGGTGGATTAAGCAATGTTATTAAAACGGCAATTGATACATAAGCAACCTAAAAATACTAACAAACCAAAACAACCAAAACCAACTTCACATGCATTGAAAAGTAAATCCTAAATCTAACCAAAAACCAACACAAAACACCCAATCATGCAAAAACACCAATAAACACCAACAAACATGCTAAACAAACAATCAAAAAGTGCAATATAAGAAAAAGAAAAAGAAAGGGAGAAGCCCCTTTACCCACCCCACACTTAGATTGCACTTACTTCCAAAAGTGCAATGGAAGAAGAAGCAAACTAAATGGGGAAGGAGAAGGGTTACCTCACATATCGGGGGCTGGTGGTGGTGGTGGCGGGTACGGCCACCCTTGGGCGGCACAGAAGCAGGAGGCGAACGCCTCGACGTTGGCGAGCTGAGCTGCTTGCCGATCAAGGCGCGCGTTCAGCCGCTGCTCTAGCAGAACCTGATGGACGGTTAAGCCTTCCAATTGCTCAATAATGCCATCCAACCGTCCTTCAATCCGCCCCATAAAATCTACCCCCACCGATACATTCTCCGCGTCCTCCTCACCGTCCTCTCCTTCCTCACTCTCTTCCTCCTCGTCTACTTCCATGAGGGCCTTTCCCCGACTTGAACCTCCTGCACTTGAAGGACCTGCAGCTGCACCAACATAGGAACAAGACAAGATTCCCTTCGAAAGCTTCTTGGGAAGAATGCTCTTGAGGTTCCTATAACAAGTATTACTGTGAAAAAAACATGCAATACAAGTCACAATGTGCCCTAGTCCTAGTTCGGACTTAGCTCGGTTGTGATGATTGTATAAAGCTTCCATGACAAAGAAGCCCAAATGCACCTTAATTTCACTATGCACATGCCACAGGATCAACAATTCAAATGCATTAACCCGGTTGCTCTCAGTCTTTCCCGAAAAATTAAAGCATACAAATTTATGAACTAATTGCAAAACAGGGTCTTGGATTTGGGAGGTTTTGGCAAACCGGGGTTGGTAAACCCCTTGCCCCATCAATCGCCAAAAGTTTTCAATCCCTATACAAGCCCTAAGGCCATCAATATCCAAAGTTCGCTCAATGCCAAATAGGCGGAAGGTCATGCTTTTAAGGCCCGTATCCGGGTTGGTTTTAAAACTCAAGGTAGAGTAAAATTCTAGGTTTAGCTCCCTAAAGACCGGAGGGTTAGATTTTACAAATTCGTACCACCCTAGACTAGTCAACTTAGCTTTCACTCCCTCCGACCTGTCTTGCACAAAAAGAAATTGCCAATCAAAAGTGCGAAATGGAGTGCTTTCTAAAGGAAATAAAGTTTTGTACTTCTTACCTTCATCGTCCGAAAGTAAGGGAAAGTGACATTTGTATTTCCTTGATAGATTTGTCAGCGGGGCCATCAATGGGTCGGTGGGCGGCGCGTCACGTGGCACCGGCTCCGGTGACGGTTCCAGGGGTTGGCGAGACGAACCGTGTCTCCGATAGGCGACGGTTTTCCTCTTCATCCTATAATTGCATAAACATAAAAATAAAACAAGAACCAAAAACACAAGAACACAAAGCCAAAGAACAACTACTGTCAAAGATACAAACCCCAAAGAAGAAAAAGAAAGTAAAATAAAACCCTATTAAGCAGTCAATCCATCAAACCAAAATGAGAAAAAGAACAACAATAATAAGAATAATGAATAAAAGAAAGAATAAAGCAAGAATTCGTACCTGATTCAAGGAAATCGAAACAAAATAAAACCCTAGGGCAAAAGAATGGAGGAAAAAGGGAGAGATGGAGAAGAAGAAGAAAAAGAAAAAGAAGAAGAAGAAGAAGAAGAGAGTAAGAGAAGATAGGGAGAAGGGGAGAAAGGAAGGAAGAAGAAGAAGAATGGAGAAGGAGAAGGAGAGAATGGGTTCTAGAGAGAGAGAGTGAAAGGGGAGAGAGAAAGTGAGAAGGTGAGAGAAAGTCAGAGAGAGGAAGGAGAAGAAGGAGAAGTGGGCGGTTATGAGAAGGGGGGGAAGGGGAAAGAAGCATTAAATAGGCGGTGGAATTCCCTAGGGATTCAAAATTTGAACGCTCGGCACGCCGTGCCAAACACTCAGCACGGCATGCTGAGCGGGTTAAAAATACTTACCTGGAAACAGAATGATGGCACGCCGGCGTGCTGCCTTGAAATTTGAACATATGGCACGGCGTGCTGAAGTCTTGACACGACGTGCTGATCCTTGTTCTCGCAACTCACTTTTTGGAACATAAAGACGGCACGTTAGCGTGCCAACTTGGCACGGCGTGCTGTTCTTCAGAACAGTTATAGGCACGGCGTGCGGATTTTTGACACGGCGTGCTGCCCTTTTTCTCACTAACCTCTTGCGGAACAGAACAGCGGCACGTGAGCATGCTGAAATGACACGCCGTGCCGCCCTGCATACCATTACTTTGGCACGGCGTGCTGAATGGGGCACGGCGTGCTCTTTTCTTATGCACACTTTTCTTCCGAAACAGCAGCCTGGCACGATTTTGTGCCACCTTGGCACGCCACGTGCCACACCCAACTTCACCTTGGCACCGCGTGCTGAGTAGTGACACGGCGTGCCACCATGAATTCTGCCCACTATTGCCTTTTTTCATATTTTGAACACGATTTCCGATTAACTTGCTTAAGTACCTAATACTACACACAAAAACACACAAAAACATATTAACGTAAAAACTAATGTACACGGGAGGTATATGAAGGGAATTAATCACCAAAACAAAATGCGCAGCGGAAAGAAAACGGATTAATCCCCGCCATGGATCCATGTATATTGCATTGAATTGGAAGGAAGGGTTAAAGAATTACCTCTTAGTTCTTATAGGATTTGAATCAAAGGAACCAAATTAGCTTCCCTCTACGGTTGATCCACACGGAGCAATTGATTCACCGCGTGCTAGCGCCGGGATTGAAGAACGATTCTTCGAACGAGAGAGAGAGACAGAAAATCAAAATTTTCTATTGGCTTTTTAAGAGGAATTTCGGCTGCCTCCTCCTTTTCTTGTGGTGGCCGAAATCTTCAAGTATTATGTGTGTAGAGATGATGTTAGGTTTAGGTCAGTTATTTCCTTAAATAATTAACCTAAATGGTTAATTATAATTATAACCTAATACACCTATTAGTTATAATTATATATTAACCCACACAATTTAATATTAATTCTCAATTAACATTAAATCAAATCAATTCTCCATAATACATATATGTATATATAATATTATAATTAATTATATCTCCATATAATTTAATTATAATATGTTGCATACTTTATGTAATATTAATCACATTAATATTTATATATACATACATAAATATATATCACTATATATATTTATTCTCTTTCTCATTCATAAATTATTATCCAATAATAATTTATACCCGATAAGATGAACTTCATTTTGCTCTTGTGTGTGACCCCATAGGATCATATTAATTGGCAATAAGGAAATTACCATAATGTCCTTATAGGTCACAAGCGGACTCTGGCAAGCCATTACGACTACCCAATTAATATGATTGGAATGATCCAATACCTATTTATAGAATGTCATATTCCCTTTTGTCTCTTTGATATCAAGATTAATTATAAGACATGGTACACTTGTCAATCTTATATAATTAATCATATGCTTTCTCGATCTCAAAGTAAACTGTTCAGACAAATCAATTGATACTCTTATCAATTATTTGAGCACGGCCATGCATTTAACAGTCTTACTTATCGAGGGGCCCAGTGATATCGCTCTCTTGTTAGAGAGGGACAAAATCCCATATCTGTCACTCACATCCCTAAGCATGAGTCACATTGCACCCAACAACAGCCTTTATAACTACTCTGTTACAAGCAGCGTTTGACTGCGTCAAAGCACAACATGAGTTCATCCCGGAATCCATGGTGACCTCAGGTCAAAGGAATCAGCTGATGACACTACTATAATCAAGATCAGTTGTGACACGTGACCATGAACTTGATCTTATAGTGGGTCTCCAGCAACATGTTCTCTAACACATTGCCCGTGAGTATAATCTGTATCTGTATACACTATATTCATCTCATGAATATCCATTATCACTCACACTAGTCTTAGTTTGTTATTATTCCCATAATAACAATCGACTAGGGAAATTTAGAATTACACAATTAATTCATGGATACATTATCATAAATACTAACATACAAATATATATGATAAAATAAGTCTTTATTAATGACTTAAGAAGATTGTTTACATAATCCAACATTGGCTTAGGGCACAATCTCTAACAATCTCCCACTTGCCCTAAGTCCAATCTTCAAATGTATCTAATACCCATGGACCTAGTATGACCATCATGTACAGCTTGTGAAAGAGCTTTTGTTAGTGGATCAGCAACATTGTCTTCAGACGCAACTTTGCATATCTTCACATCTCCTCTTGAGATGACTTCTCTTATGTAGTGAAAACGCCGAAGTATATGTTTGGATTTCTGTGACACGCTAGGTTCCTTAGCAAGTGATATTGCCCCATTGTTATCACACAAGAGGCTCACAGGATTCACTATGCTAGGAACGACACCAAGTTCTTCAATGAACTTCTTGATCCAAACTGCCTCTTGGGCTGCATCTGATGCAGCAATATACTCGGCTTCTGTTGTAGATGCAGCTATCGTGCTTTGCTTAGAACTCTTCCAACTTATCGCACCTCCATTCAAAATGAACACATACCCAGACTGTGACTGCATCTGATCTTGATCAGTTTGGAAACTTGCATCCGTGTAACCATTTACAACAAGATCTTCGTCCGAGCCTCCATATATCAAGAACGTATCTTTAGTTCTTCTCAAGTACTTAAGAATACTCTTGACAGCAGTCCAGTGACTATCACCTGGATCAGACTGATATCTACTTGTCATGCTCAAAGCAAAAGAGACATCTGGCCGAGTACATATCATGGCATACATGATAGATCCTATAGCTGACGCATAAGGAATCTTATCCATGCGTTGACGTTCTTCAACTGTCACAGGACATTGCTTACGACTAAGCTTTATCCCTTGCCCAATAGGAACATTTCCTTTCTTTGATTGATCCATACTGAACCTTTTCAGTATTTTGTCAATGTATGTACTCTGGCTCAAGCCTATCAATCTCTTAGATCTATCTCTATAGATCTTTATTCCAAGAATGTAGGCTGCCTCACCCAAGTCTTTCATAGAAAAACACTTTCCTAGCCAAGATTTTACTTCTTGCAAGGTAGGAATGTGATTTCCTATTAACAATATGTCATCGACATATAGAACTAGGAAAACTATATTACTCCCACTGAACTTCTTGTACACACAAGGCTCATCATCGTTTTTGATGAAGCCAAACTTTTTGACTGATTCATCAAAACAATGATTCCAACTTCTTGATGCTTGCTTCAAACCATAAATGGCCTTTTGAAGCTTGCATACTTTATCAGGATTCTTTGGATCGACAAAACCTTCAGGCTGTGTCATGTACACATCCTCAACAAGGTTTCCATTTAGGAAAGCTGTTTTGACATCCATTTGCCATATTTCATAGTCATAATATGCTGCTATGGCAACAGGAATTCTGATGGACTTGATCATAGCTACTGGCGAAAAGGTTTCGTCATAGTCTATACCATGAACTTGTCGGTAACCCTTTGCCACTAACCTTGCTTTATAAGTCTGAATATTCCCATCCATGTCCGTTTTCAACTTGAAAACCCATTTGTGCCCTATTGCTTTAGCACCCTTTGGGAGATCAACCAAAGTCCATACTTTGTTGTCGTCCATGGATTGAATTTCTGACTTCATAGCATCAAGCCATTTTTCAGATTCTGAATTAGAGACAGCTTCCATATACGTGGAAGGTTCATTCTCTTCTAACAGAATCAGATCATTTTCATTCGTGACGAGAAATCCATATCTCTCGGGCTCATGACGAACTCTACTTGATCTACGTTGGACTTGTGTTACTGGTTCTGACTCAACAACTTCTTGTGAATCAGGTTGTTCCATCTGAAACTCACTTTCAACTTGGTTATCCATATTTTCTTGTAGGTGTACTTTACTCCCACTGATTCCTTTGGAAATAAACTCTTTTTCCAGGAATGTACCACCCTTAGCAACAAACACTTTGTTTTCACTAGGATTGTAAAAGAAATAACCTTTAGTTTCTTTTGGATAACCAACAAAATTGCATTTCACAGATTTTGGTGATAACTTGTCTGAAATCAAATATTTCACATAGGCTTCGCATCCCCAAATCTTGAGAAAAGACAAATTTGGTTTCTTACCAATCCATATCTCATATGGTGTCTTTTCAACTGCTTTTGATGGAACTCGGTTCAGTGTGAATGCCGCTGTTTCAAGTGCATATCCCCAAAAGGATAGAGGAAGATTTGTTTGACTCATCATAGACCGAACCATATCCAATAAAGTTCGGTTCCTCCTCTCAGACACACCATTCCACTGTGGTGTACCAGGAGGAGTTAATTGTGAGACAATCCCACAATTTCTAAGATGATCGTCGAACTCTTGGCTCAAATATTCACCACCTCGATCAGATCTAAGTGCTTTAATTGTCTTGCCAAGTTGGTTTTGTACTTCATTTTGGAAGGCTTTGAACATTTCAAAGGATTCCGACTTATGCTTCATTAGATATAGATAACCATATCTACTGAAGTCATCAGTGAACGTAACGAAGTATTGAAAACCACCTCTAGCAGTTGTGCTCATAGGCCCACATACATCTGTATGTATGAGTTCTAATAAGTCACTAGCCCTTTCACTGTGACCAGTAAAAGGACTCTTGGTCATCTTACCCATTAAACAAGACTCGCAAGTGTCATATGTTTCAAAAACATCTAGACCCAAAATTCCATCTTTATGGAGTTTTGAAATGCGTTTCTCATTAATGTGTCCTAGACGACAGTGCCAGAGATAAGTAGGATTCACAATATTTGTTCTTATCCTTTTGGTATTTATGTTATATACATGCTCATCATAACCTTCACTAAGGTTTAACAAATAAAGACCATCATGTAAATCCGCATTTGCATAAAACAAGTCTTTATTGAAAAGCAATAAGTGATTATTCTCAATAACACATTTAAATCCTTCCTTGTCCAAACATGAAATAGAAATGATGTTCCTAGACAAATTAGGAACAAAATAACAATTATTCAAAAGGAGAACAAGTCCACTTGGCAACTTGAGCTCGTAGCAACCGACTTCATAAGCAGCAACTCTAGCTCCATTCGCCACATGGAATTCTACCTCGCCCTTCTTGAGCTTTCTACTTCCTCTAAGCCCCTGCACATTCATACAAATGTGAGAACCACAACCGGTATCTAATACCCACGAAGTAGAAACAGAAGTAGAATGAAGTATTTCAATAACATGAATACCTTGATTAGCGGTCTCACCGCCTCTCTTCTTCCTCAAGTCCTCCAAATAAAGCTTGCAATTTCTGCGCCAATGACCAGGCTGATTGCAGAAATGGCATGCGCCTTCCTTTGGAGGCTTTGCCTTGGTAACAGCTTGTTGGGGAATTAATCACACAAAACAAAACGCAGCGGAAATAAAAGGATTAATCCCCACCAAGGACCCATGTACATTGCATTGAATTGGAAGGAGGGTTAAAGAATTACCTTAATTCTTTGTAGGTTTTGAATCAATTAGGAACCAAAATAGCTTCCCTCTACGGTTGATCCACACGGAGCAATTCATTCACCGCGTGCTAGCGCCGGGATTGAAGAACGATTCTTCGAACGAGAGAAGGCCAAAGTTTCGAAAACCTTGGGAGATGGAGAAGGGGAGATTTCGGCTGGCCCCTTGGAGGCTGCAGAAAATCTGCATCTTATGTTAAAATGACTAGGGTTAGGGTTTTTAGGTTATAAAACTTCCTTTTATATATCCTTTAAACTTAATTATAATTATAACTTAATACCCTTATTAGTTATAATTATAAATTAACCCACACAATTTAATATTAATTCTCAATTAACATTAAATCAAATCAATTCTCCATAATACACATATGTATATATAATATTATAATTAATTATATCTTTATATAATTTAATTATAATATGTAGCATACTTTATGCAATATTAATCAAATTAATATTTATACACATATATAAATATATATATCATTATATATATATTCATTCTCTTTCTCATTCATAAATTATTATCTAATAATAATTTATACCCGAAAAGATGAACTTCATTTTGCTCTTTGTGTGTGACCCCATAGGTTCATATCAATTGGCAATAAGGAAATTACCATAATATCCTTATAAGTCATAAGCGGACTCTAGCAAGCCTTTATGACTACCCAATTAATATGATTGGAATGATCCAATACCTATTTATAGAATGTCATATTCCCTTTTGTCTCTTTGATATCATGATTAATCATAAGACATGGTATACTTGTCAATCTTATATAATTAATCATATGCTTTCTCGATCTCAAAGTAAACTGTTTAGACAAATCAATTGATACTCTTATCAATTATTTGAGCACGGCCATGCATTTAACAGTCTTACTTATCGAGGGGCCCAGTGATATCGCTCTCTTGATAGAGAGGGACAAAATCCCATATCTGTCACTCACATCCCAAAGCATGAGTCATATTGTACCCAATCACAGCCTTTATAACTACTCTGTTACAAGCAGCGTTTGACTGCGTCAAAGCACAACATGAGTTCATCTCGGAATCAATGGTGACCTCAGGTCAAAGGAATCAGCTAATGACACTACTATAATCAAGATCAGTTGTGACACATGACCATGAACTTGATCTCATAGTGGGTCTCCAGTAACATGTTCTCTAACATATTACCCGTGAGTATAATCTGTATCTGTATACACTATATTCATCTTATGAATATCCATTATCACTCACACTAGTCTTAGTTTGTTATTATTCCCATAATAACAATCGACTAGGGATATTTAGAATAACACGATTTATTCATGGATACTTATCATAAATGCTAACATACAAACATAAATGATAATATTAATCTACACTAGATTAATCTTAGAAGTCAAATTACATAATCCAATATTGGCCTTAGGGCACAATCTCCAACAATCTCCCACTTGCACTATGGCCAATCATACATGTATCTTATACCCATTGACCTACATGACTTTCATGTATTCACTCGTGCAGGAGTCTTTGTCAATGAATTATTAATTTTCGCTTCCGTTGCTACTTTACACATATTCACTCTCTCTTTAGAGACAGCCTATCTAAATTAGTGAAAAACGCCTAAGTATATGCTTGTGTCATACAAGGTTCTTACGCATTGAACTATTGTCCCTACAATAGTCTCACAGGATAAGCAATGCTTAGAACAAAAACATAAAATTTTGATGAACTTCTTCATCCAAAATTTCTTTACATCACATGTAACTGTATACTTTGGCTGCTATTATAGATATTTAGCTATAACGTTTTATTTTGAACCTTTCAAAATCATAACTTCTCTTTTTAAGAGAATACTAGATCTCGACTGATATATTGCAACTAATTGCAATCAGTTGTATATGTGCAACTATTTACACAGTTAACATAAGCAAGCTTCTATTAAGTCTTTTATATTGAACGCTTTCAATGCTTTGACTTAAGCCAAAACATTCTTTTAGATCTATCTGTATAGATTCCAATTTCAAGAATACAGGCAGTCATGCTTATAACATTAACTGAAATTACTTTCTTAGCCAAGATTTTACTTCTTGCAAGGTAAGAATGTTATTTCCAACAAGCCATATGTCATCCACATATAGCATTAGGAATACCGATATGCTCCCACTGATCCTTTTGAAACACAAGATTCATCATCCTTTTGATAAAATCAAACCATTTGATTTCTTTATCAAAACTATGATTCCAACTATTTGATGCATGTTTCGATCCTTATAAGAATCTTTGAAACTTGCATACGCTATTTGAATTCTTTGGATGCTCAAAAACTTTGGGTTGTGTCACGTACACATCCTCAATCATGTTTTCACGTAGAAAACAGATTTTGATATCCATTTGCCATATTTTATAATCATATTATGCGGATGTGGCAACAAGAACTCAATTTGACTTGATCATGATTAATGACGAAAAAGGATTTTATCATAGTCCTACTATGAATTTGTTCGTATCCTCATAGTCACTACTATGAACTTGTTTATAACCCCTTTTTGTCACTAGTCGTGCTTTATAAGTTTGAAGATCACCATTCATGTCGGTTTTCAATTTGAAAACTCACTTGCAACCATTGCATATGCATCTTCTAAAAGATTTATCAAAGTCTATACTTTGATTGTTAGACATGGACTTATCTTCAACCTTTGTAGCATCAAGTCACTTATTAGATTCAAAATCTAACATTGCTTCTTCATAAAAGAAGACTTATTCCAATTTAGTAAAACTACATCATGATTTTGAGAAATCCATATCTCTCCTAATCATGTCGTATTCCACTAGACTTTCATTGGACTTGTGTAATTTCAACAATGATCATGAAACCATTTCCACGTTCCTCTTCAACGTTAATGTCACTTTGTGAATTCCGAGTTTTGTAGGTGTACTTTACTCCCACTAACTCTTCTAGAAATTAACTCCCTCTTCAAGGGGAAACCATTTCTAGCTACAACTATTTTGTATCCCAAAGAAACACAGGAGTAACAACTCCTATTTTCTTTTTGAGTAATCCAAAATACGACATTTAAATTTAGGTGCCAACTTATTCGAAATAAGCTTTACAGCCCTAAACTTATTCAATGAAACAATTTGGGTCTCTTACCCAACCATATCTTATATGTTGATTCATGAATTGTTTTAGACGGAACTTGGTTCACAATATACACAGCTGCTTTAATGGCATATTTTCGAGAAAACGATGATCAATCTTGACTTCATCATAGATTGAACTATATCTGTATAGAGTTCGACTACTCCCTTTTCGACACAACATACTTTGTGGCGTACTTGGAGGAGTCAATTGTGAGACAGTCCCACAATCTCTAAGATGATTGTCAAAATCTTGACTCAAATATTCACCACTCGGATCATATCTAAGTGACTTTACTATCTTGTCAATATACTTCATACTCCTTTTACAAGCTTTTGAACACTTCAAAAGTTCCAAACTCGTGTTTCATTAGATACACTTATCTAGTGAAAAGTTCCACAAAATAATGAAGTATTAAAACCTCCTTTAGCAGTTGATTTATAATTCATATACATCCACATGTATAATGCTTAATAAATCGATTATTCTTTAACTACTTTTAGCAAAGAACCACTTTTGTCATCTTTTACAATAAACAACATTTGCATGATTCAAGATGATTCATAATCTCATGAATCCAAAAGTCCATTCTCATGGAGTTTCGTAATGCGACTTTGCTTATGTCTCCAAGACAACATTGCCAAAATAGGTTTAATCAAACTATTTGATTCGATCCTTACAGTATTTATGTTACAGATGGGCTCCACATATAAAGACAATTATGTAAATCTACATTTCATAATCATGTCTTTATAAAGTTTATAATTCACAATTATAAAATAAACAACATTTGTTTACTCAAGCCAACAAGCTCAATAGGCAACAAGAGTTCGTAACTCACATGTAAAAGTTCATAACCTTTGAGTAACAACCTTTGCTTCTCTTGCATATTCGCATTCTACCTTTCACCTTCATAAGGTTTCTATTCAAATTGCGATTCATCATATTCTACTAATATGAGATTCACAACGGTATCTAATACCTTTTGATATAGAAACAAGAGTAGAATAGTTAATAAATACTTAAGGTAGCAGTCTTACTGCCTTTCATCTTCTTATAGTTCTCCAAACAAGGTTTGCTATTTCTATTCTAATGAACGATTCATTCTAGAAATGGCAACACCCTTCTTTTGGAGATCTCTCTATGCCAACAGCTTTGGTCTTTAAAACATGTTTCACCCGAACCTTTCGGTCTTTATGCTTTTCGACCTTCCTTTTATCCTTTCCTTTTGAACCATAAGCACACAATTCGAGGCGGGCTTATCCTTTATGGATAACTTAACATTCTTTTGCATCCTATGCAACTAATTCACAATTTTCCCCATGTCATTCAAATGATAGTTCATCACCAATGACTATCAAATAATGAATTCAAGATCACATCTCAATGCCTTTTGGAGGCCAATGAGAAATTGTTGCCTCAAACACTTATCTTTTCTTGCTCACTAACTGATGGAACATTTCCATTTGTGATGTATCATATGCCTCAAGTAAAACTTCCACGTGCGGAAGAATTGGTGGCAAGTGTAAGATAATAAATTTTAAACAGAGTCCCTTCGATGCTTCAAGTAAGCATCTTTTATACTCATGTTACAATTGCTAGTGGTTCATTGGGCAAAAGGATTATTGAGAACATATGATTCCTTTTGATTTGAGAACAATTCTCAAAGTTCAATAACAATCGAGATCATGGTAATAGCAATCATAACTATAATAAAGCGTGTAAAGATTTTTATTTAAATGCTCCCACTTAAATTATAAAACCCTTTAAAATATTTAAGTGGGTGAAGATCCAAAATCCATACTTAACCATAGCACTGCTTTGGCATGTCCCTATGATTAAATATAATTTCGGTAGGCAAAGACTCAAAATCATGCTTTAAACCATTTAAACATATTTTGGATGTGCACTTCTTTGCCAATTGCATCATTATGCAACTCTTCTAATTTATGAGATGCATGATATCATATATCATATTTAATTGTATGTTACTCATCTCATCTTTGCCTCGGGCTCAAACACCGTTTTGATTAACCCTTTGTTAAACCAATTACAACACAATGAGAATCACCATTTCTCATATTATCGCTTCGCTAAGGTCACAACATGCGTACCCGCTTTGGCGTGGCTACCATGATGCGAACATAGTACTTGACTAGTGTTATACGTAATTGGGTGGCAAAAATATAAACTTCATAAGTTTATTTAGGGTTTATTAAATCCTGTGATTAAAATGTATCTCATACAATACATGGCATTAACATTAATCTTTCTAAGTTAATATTAATTCTAGCATGGCATCCAATGTCATACATTCATCTAGCATGCATATATCATACTTAGCATGGCATCACATGGCATCAAAATATAAAACATGCAATAGACTCGAAAGACCGTGTTATGGTATGGTTTTATCTACATTGATTTTCACAGGCCAATATGAAAATCAACAGGTCATTTCCTAGGTGGTTGTAACCATCGCATGGTCGCAGCACAGCCGCATCCCTTGGATCCGTCTTCACGTCTTTGTTCCTTGGCACCATCTCATGGATTTACATACTTTACAAAATTGCATCCTATACAATTTTCTAGTAAAATAAAATTTACAAACAATAAATTGCATCCTATACAATTTATCTAGAAAAATAAGATTACATAAATACAAACGACTCGCAGGCCGTATTTATAAAACCTTACATCCATAAAACCAAAAGAAACAAAACCATCCATGGGGTCCAAAAACCATACCAAAACACCATGCATAAAATCTTCAAGATTTAGGGTTCAAAACGCTAAAACACAATCTCATTGCATTTATAAATAATTGATTGGAAAATCGTAAATATGCAGAAACAATTTCCACACTTAAACGAAGAACACCAAACCCAAACTCCAGCGATCCAACTCGCTGCTGAGTTGGACGGGGGTACGGGGGCGGTAGCCCCTGTTGCGAAGCAAGCGCCGCAGGCAAAAAAATTTTTCGCGCACTGCAGCATCCAATGCTGCGCGCAGCATCAAGGGAGCACGGTGTGCCATTCATGTTGGCACGGCGTGCCAATCAGGTTGGCACGGCGTGCCGATCCAGCACGCCGTCGTGCCCCCAAGCTGCTTCTCAGTTGCATTTGTCAAACAAACAGCACGTCGCGCGAAAAACAAGCCATTCTGAAAATTCCCAGGTGGCACGCCGTGCCAAGGTTGGCACGCCGGCGTGCCACCATTCTGGTTCATTTTCTGGAAACAATTTCCAGTTGGCACGCCGTGCCATTCCAGCACGCCGGCGTGCCAACAAGCTGAACCCAGAGTTTTCAGCCCCCAAATGATCCAAATCAAGTGTAAAACAAATCATTCATAATGATTAACTTCCAAATCAAATCAAAAATGTTATTCACAATAACATAGAACCCTAAATCAAGATCATACAACCCTAACATGCAATTTTGATCTAATCAAAATAACAAATCCAATTCAACCAATGCACAAGTGGCTCTGATACCACTGTTGGGGAATTAATCACACAAAACAAAACGCAGCGGAAATAAAAGGATTAATCCCCACCAAGGACCCATGTACATTGCATTGAATTGGAAGGAGGGTTAAAGAATTACCTTAATTCTTTGTAGGTTTTGAATCAATTAGGAACCAAAATAGCTTCCCTCTACGGTTGATCCACACGGAGCAATTCATTCACCGCGTGCTAGCGCCGGGATTGAAGAACGATTCTTCGAACGAGAGAAGGCCAAAGTTTCGAAAACCTTGGGAGATGGAGAAGGGGAGATTTCGGCTGGCCCCTTGGAGGCTGCAGAAAATCTGCATCTTATGTTAAAATGACTAGGGTTAGGGTTTTTAGGTTATAAAACTTCCTTTTATATATCCTTTAAACTTAATTATAATTATAACTTAATACCCTTATTAGTTATAATTATAAATTAACCCACACAATTTAATATTAATTCTCAATTAACATTAAATCAAATCAATTCTCCATAATACACATATGTATATATAATATTATAATTAATTATATCTTTATATAATTTAATTATAATATGTAGCATACTTTATGCAATATTAATCAAATTAATATTTATACACATATATAAATATATATATCATTATATATATATTCATTCTCTTTCTCATTCATAAATTATTATCTAATAATAATTTATACCCGAAAAGATGAACTTCATTTTGCTCTTTGTGTGTGACCCCATAGGTTCATATCAATTGGCAATAAGGAAATTACCATAATATCCTTATAAGTCATAAGCGGACTCTAGCAAGCCTTTATGACTACCCAATTAATATGATTGGAATGATCCAATACCTATTTATAGAATGTCATATTCCCTTTTGTCTCTTTGATATCATGATTAATCATAAGACATGGTATACTTGTCAATCTTATATAATTAATCATATGCTTTCTCGATCTCAAAGTAAACTGTTTAGACAAATCAATTGATACTCTTATCAATTATTTGAGCACGGCCATGCATTTAACAGTCTTACTTATCGAGGGGCCCAGTGATATCGCTCTCTTGATAGAGAGGGACAAAATCCCATATCTGTCACTCACATCCCAAAGCATGAGTCATATTGTACCCAATCACAGCCTTTATAACTACTCTGTTACAAGCAGCGTTTGACTGCGTCAAAGCACAACATGAGTTCATCTCGGAATCAATGGTGACCTCAGGTCAAAGGAATCAGCTAATGACACTACTATAATCAAGATCAGTTGTGACACATGACCATGAACTTGATCTCATAGTGGGTCTCCAGTAACATGTTCTCTAACATATTACCCGTGAGTATAATCTGTATCTGTATACACTATATTCATCTTATGAATATCCATTATCACTCACACTAGTCTTAGTTTGTTATTATTCCCATAATAACAATCGACTAGGGATATTTAGAATAACACGATTTATTCATGGATACTTATCATAAATGCTAACATACAAACATAAATGATAATATTAATCTACACTAGATTAATCTTAGAAGTCAAATTACATAATCCAATATTGGCCTTAGGGCACAATCTCCAACACAGCTTTGGGCTTCTTTGCATCCTTCCCAAACTCTTTGGGTTTGTTTGCTTTACCCCTCTTCTTCTGGATCCTACCCTTTTGCACCATATGGATCCCTTTGGAGCTTGGCTTCTCTTTTATAGTTACTTCAGCGTTTTTCAGCATCCCATGCAGTTCGCTGACCGTTTTGTCCATATCATTCATGTGATAATTCATGACAAAATGGGAGTAACTCTCGGGAAGTGAATTAAGGATCAAATCCGTTGCCAACTCAGGTCTGAGTGGCGAACCAAGCCTCTCCAACTGATCAATGTACCCTTTCATCTTCAGAACATGGGCACTAACCGAACTCCCTTCGGTCATCTTGCACCCAACCAAAGATCTCAAGGTCTCATACCTTTCCCTTCTCGCTTGCTTTTGGAACATTTCCTTAAGCTCTTGAGACATCTCATATGCCTCAAATGTTTCCAGATCCTTCTGAAGTTCCGGAATCATTGATGCGAGCATCAGGCACTGTACATCAATCTGATCATTTTGATGCTTGTGGAAAGCATCCCTTTCAGCTCTTGAAGCTGTGGTGGGTGGAGGGTTAGCGGGCAAAGGCCCATCCAGAACATATAGCTTTCGCTCTTGCTTGAGAACAATTCTCAAGTTGCGATACCAGTCTAGGTAATTTGTTCCATTCAGTTTATCCTTCTCAAGGATAGATCGAATAGAACCGGGATTGCTTGTGTTGGCCATTTATCTACAACAGAAAATATATATGCAAAGTTAATTACATAAGAGAATATAGCTCCCACTAAAATTATAAAACCCTTTAAAATATTTAAGTGGGTAAAAGACCCAAAATCCATACTTAACCATAGCACTGCTTTGGCATGTCCCTATGATTAAATATAATTTCGGTAGACATCACCATGTCAATTACATCATTATGTAACTCTTTTAATTTATGAGATGCATGATATCATATATCATATTTAATTTGTATGTTACTCATCTCATCCTTGCCTCGGGCTCAAACACCTTTTTGATTAACCCTTTAGTTAAACCAATTACAACACAATGAGAATCACCTTTTCTCATATTATTGCTTCGCTAAGGTCACAACATGCGTACCCGCCCTGGCGGTATACCATGATGCGAACATAGTACTTGACAAGTGTTATACGTAATTGGGTGGCAAAAAAATATAAACTTCATAAGTTTATTTAGGGTTTATAAATCCCGTGATTAGAATTTTATCATATACAAAACATGGCATTAATATTAAACTTTCCTAGTTAACATTAATCCTAGCATGGCATCCAATGTCATACATTCATCTAGCATGCATATTTCATACTAAGCATGGCATCATATGGCATCAAAAATAAAACATGCAATAGACTCGAAAAACCGTGTTATGGTATGGTTTTATCTACATTGATTTTCATAGGCCAATATGAAAATCAACAGGTCATTTCCTAGGTGGTTGCAACCATCGCATGGTCACATCACTCCCGCACCCCTTGGATCCGTCTTCACGTCTTTGTTCCTTGGCACCATCTCATGGGTTTACACATTTTACAAAATTGCATCCTATACAATTTTCTAGTAAAATGAAATTTACAAGCAATAAATTGCATCCTATACAATTTATCTAGAAAATAAGGTTACATAAATACAAATGACTCGCAGGCCGTATTTATAAAACTTTACATCCACCAAAACAAGAGAAAACAAATAATCATCCATGGGGTCCAAAACCATACCACAACACCATGCATAAAATTATCACAATAATTTTACATGTACAAGATTTAGGGTTCAAAAGCTAAATACAATCTCATTGCATTTAAAAGAAATTGATTTGAAAAGTAAATGTATAGAAACAATTTCTACATAGCAGCACCAAGGGAACACGGCGTGCAAAACCAGTTTGCACGGCGTGCAGCACTTGCACGCCGCCGTGTTCCTTTCTGTTACTCAGCACGGACGGAAACAATTTCCGGTTGCACGCCGTGCAAGACCAGTACACGGCGTGCAACACACATTTGCACGGCGTGCAGAGCTTGCACGCCGACGTGTTCTAGGCTGAAAAACACAGTCTGCGATAATTTGTTCAAAACAACAATTCCCAAATTCAACTCCAAACGTTATTCACAATAACAAAGAATCCTAAAACAAGAACATATAACCCTAACATGCAATTTTGATCTAATCAAAATAACAAATCCAATTCAATCAATGCACAAGTGGCTCTGATACCACTGAAGGGAATTAATCACCAAAACAAAATGCGCAGCGGAAAGAAAACGGATTAATCCCCGCCATGGATCCATGTATATTGCATTGAATTGGAAGGAAGGGTTAAAGAATTACCTCTTAGTTCTTATAGGATTTGAATCAAAGGAACCAAATTAGCTTCCCTCTACGGTTGATCCACACGGAGCAATTGATTCACCGCGTGCTAGCGCCGGGATTGAAGAACGATTCTTCGAACGAGAGAGAGAGACAGAAAATCAAAATTTTCTATTGGCTTTTTAAGAGGAATTTCGGCT